>OY987204.1:21521943-22738014 GCA_963920795.1 Eutolmus rufibarbis
GGGCTTTAACTGTAATGTAGGTAATATAGACTTCTCAGAAGAAAAAGATAATCCAGAAACTCGCTCAGATTTAGTAGATGTTGGTCTCAGATGTTTTTTTGTCTCGGCAGACAATCTCAATATTTGATCAGGGTTCTCTTGAAGTCATTTCTCTTGCTCTGATGTACCAGGCTCCGATTGTATGTTCCCGGACACAGTTTGAGTCCGATTTCCTCCTGAGCTTTTCAATGCGTACTCAGTTTTGCCCGGAGAAGGCTTTCTTTGTTGCAAAGCCCTTTGTCGATCGTCGAAATGGATCTCAGTGTGGTGTTTCTCTCCACACTTTTGACACGTCTTCAGAGAGGTACAATTTTCTACCTTGTGTCGGCCCAGGCAATTGAAACACAGTCTAAATCGTTTGATTGCAGCAATCTTCTCATCTACATTGTATCGCCTGAACTGAGGGCAACGAAGGACATAGTGCCTTTCACCACACACTGCACACTCATTTTGTACGTCAGTCCTCTCCGCTGCCGCAGGGGTTGTTACTGTATAACTAACAGCTGGCTTTGTGACTGTTGCAGACTTCCTTCCATAATCTCTGGGTGAAGGTGGTCTCTTAGATTGAGCCTGTTGGCTCGTATAAGGTTTGTTTTTAAATGCTAAATTCGGACGGGAATTCTCAGTCGCTTCCCAGACATGCAAAGTTACCTCAAGAAAGTCTAGGAGCTTCTCGTATGAAGGGAATTCTTTGGAGAGCCCTAGTTTTGCCTCCCACTTTGATGCTGTATTTTGATCTAATTTATCCACTGTAGCTGTGACCAATAAAATGTCAGAGTAGTGTACAGTGGCCCTCAAGGCCTTCAGTGCATCAAGAGCCTTGGTATTGTTAGATATGAGTTCTCTCAACTCCTTAGCTGAATTCTCTCTTACTCGAGACCCATAAAGAATACTTCTCGCATATTTTGTGCCAAGCAGACGGGGATTGTCGTAACGACGAATTAGAAGATCCCATGCTGGCTTAAAAGACTCACCAGTGGGAGGCATATTATCGAGCAGATCCTTAGCCTCTCCATCTAGCTGTGTCTTTAAATAAAACATTTTTGTAGCCGGCTCCAAGTTAATATTGTTACCGACCAGAGCGACAAACAGGTCTCTGAAAGTCGCCCACTCCATTTGGTCACCAGAAAATCTCGGCAATTGAATTTGTGGTAGTTTATGACCAATTGATGTCGAAGCTGGTCCATGAGCAGACTGGTCCAGCAAGGACTGGCCACTCGGTGGTTGAGCTGCCAGCAGATTGTCTCTCCTTTCACAAAACAGCATCCTCAAATCGGAATAAACCGTGAAGGTTTTGTCATGCACATCCTTGATGTGATAGTCCGAGTCTAGTACTCCGTCATTTTTTACCTCGTAAAGTGAGGTGTGATAGCTATCAAACTGCTCCCACTTTTTGTCAAGGAAGTCCATCCGACAGTTTATTGAAGACAGCCCCATTGTAGTTATCTTCTCAGGTGAAAATAGTGTGGCCATCGACTCAAACCACTCAAGTCTCTGCATTTGGAGTGCGATTTTCACCTCAGTTTTTGACGACATGACCTCTTTATTTTAATGATTAAGAAACTTACCCGCAGCGCGCCAACAACGATTTAAGCCACTCACAAAATGTCTAGTGAACCGGTGTTCACTTACGGCACCAAAGCAGCACAACGTCCAGGGTGCTCCGCAATGCTCCGGCTCGTCGTAGAAACTCAAAAAAAGATACACAGAATTTTCCCAAACCGCACTCACTATCCGGCTCCGAAGGACCATAAATGTACAGTGACGTTCTCAAGTTAAAGAATTTAAACTCATTAGATTTGTTTATTTTACTTTATTGGTCTCTTTTAGAAAAAACACTCAAACAAAACAAAATTCTTTCAAGATGGCTGACTCACACACGCCTTCCTCTTTGGCACCATGCACACGAAGACGAATGAAAAAGTTGCCTACACGAAAAATACCTCCCAGCGGGTCCATTCGAAAAGCTCGTTCAAAAACTATTCAAAAACAGCGCCGCCAGTTGAAGTGCTCAGAATTAGAACTCCTTTGTTGTTGGTTGGGCAACGATCTGTCAATTTTATGTCACTGTTGACACAACAAACTGCCATAGCACCTTGATTCCCTCTTTCTACGTTGAATATAACCGTGCCTGATCCATACGTGTTTATGGTATCGCTGCCAGCTGTTTGAATGTTAGAGCGTACTTTAGATTTCCAATTGACGAACAATTTTGAGTTATTGCACATATGTGCAGTTGCACCGCTGTCAATGTACCACTCATTGCTGCCAGTGTGACAATGTTCCGTTATTGTCATTGCTACTTCATCGCCTTTGTTCTTGTCATTTTTGTTCCTACAGTCTGCAGCTCGATGACCACGCTTTCCACAATTGTAACATGCACCTTCGAAACGGTTGTTTTTGTGTGTGTAGTTTTTGAATTCTCTAACTCTTTTCTTTTGTTCCGTTTTAAGCGGTTTTTATCTTTGGACAGAAATGCGCTTTGCTGACTTTTATCTTCTTTATCTTCGGTCACGTGATTTCTGCGATTTTCTTCATCGAGTAATTTTACTTTCAGGTTAGCCAAATCTGGTAACTTGTCTCTGCTTTCAATAGCAAGTAGGAAATTTTCGTACTCCTCTGGTAACGTATTCAATAACATATAATAGCTCCGTGGGCAAAGCTACTCCCATCTCTTCCATGCGGTCCACATGGGTCTGGAAAATTCTAAGATGTTCCGTCATTGCCTGATCATCACCTTTCTTCATGAGAAACAACTGCCTATATAGCATAATTTTCCTAGCCGGTCCTTTTGATGAATGCACATCTTCCAAGATTTTCCAGGCTTCTCTGGAGGTTTTGGCTTTCTTCACGTAAGACAACTGGCTTTCTTTTAGGCTTAACAATATCAACACCAGCGCCTTTTCGTCTTTCACTACCCACTTCTTCTTGTCTTCTTCTTCCTCAGCACTAGGACAAGTTTGCGCCACTCGCGTAGGGCCACAAATCATTATATATCAGAACGCTGCGAATTTGAATTTTCCACGATTCGTAGTTCTTATCGTCGAGTTTTTCAATGCTTGCACCACTTGAAATATTCATTTTTCGTTTCTACACTTATATTTGACTTTTTGCGACACCTGGGCCCATAACCTGTTCGATTTTATTTCAAATATAAATGTGTTCAGCTCGACGATACAATTCAAACTAAATGTTAGGTTATGGAATTCAAGTAAATGACAAGCGTCAATACCAATACAAGTGTAAGCTAATATGACTAAACTAACTGCATTGATACACTTCAGTACAAAATTCAGACTAACAACAATAAAAGAATATAATTATTAAAGATATTAGAATACATATGATTAATGTGTCTGTACCAAAACTAATTATGTTACTATTTCCTGTTTTAAACATAAGTTCTTTAATACTATTGTCATTATTCAGCTGTTTCAAATATAATTCTTCTAATTCAATTTCAGGTATGTCTTTTGTACATGTTCCTTGACTTTCGTTATGAAATTCGGTAATACTAAATTGTCATAAACTTTAAAATTTGTGTTTACAAAGCTGTAATTTCCAATTTTTACTTGGCAATCTTCAAATTTTATTAAAAAATTTCCAGTAATGCTAAGGTTTGCCTTGTTACAATTTTGTGTAATACTTAAATTATTTATATTTTTTAATACAATTACACCTGTTATAATTACTTTAATTTCCGGTTTGACAAAAGTTTTCATCTTACAATAAGCTTCTTCGAATTTTACTATATTAGTGATGCAATCGTTATTTATTTCTATTAAATTTTTTTTTGGAGTTAATGGGAAGGTTCTAATAATCACTTGACACAAATTGGTTTATTTATTCTGAACTCTTTATTAATTACTTGAATAAACGCTTGAACACACAACCGGCACGTTTGCCGTTCTCTCATTGAATGAATTGCCACACAAACCGCGCGCGAATACAGAGCTAGAGTAAGAGAGAGACGCACGTACTCTCTTCCCCAGATGACAGCATCTTACGGGCGAACATTCGCTAAGAAGCTTTTCTCCAACACTCCCTCCCTTCTTTGCAAATGCTCAAACCGTTTACATAGTCTTATACTTTATAATCGAAGAACATATCAATCTCAATCACAACTAGTTTTAAACTAAAAATATTTAACTTTTGATTACATGTATGGGTATTTTATAAATGTAGTGAACAAAACTTATGTCTAATAATACAACTGTTACTTCTAATGAACTTAACTCTAAATACTCTTTTCATTTTAAATCACAGTTTTGTTCTCTGTTTCAACAAAATAGGACTTTTCTTATTGTATTCTTAATTATGTCTTTAATCACTCTTTTTCTCTAATAGTCTCTTGGATTGTACTTTGGTTTCATTGAGTATATTCTTTAATCCTTTCTTTGGCACTTCGGTTATCTCTGCTGTGTCCTCTAACTTTTATTTTCTGTAACAAATACAAATACATTCAATTAATTATTTGATAAGGTTTTTTTTTCTTATTATTCTAATCTCTATTGAAAATTTTATCTCTCAAATATTCATGCGCTTGTGATGGTAGTGGCTTGGTCATAATATCAGCTTCATTTTCTTTTGTGCATATCCATTTTGGTTCAACTATTCCCTTGTGTATACAACTCTTAATGTAATCTCCGTGAGTGACAGCCATTGGCTGTTTTGTTCCAGTTGATTCTCTAAACTCTAGATTTCTTAAAATTGTCTCTAAATCGTCGTCAAAGTTTTTCAGTTTGTGACTCCCGTCTTTTTGTGCATTGTCATTTGCTGATTTGTTTCACAATGAATTGTCACTGGGAAAAATGTTTTTCGCAGAATATCTCTAAGTGCTTTATCTAACGATATGACTTCCTGACAAATTTCACTCAAACCCAAATACTCTGCCTGACAAGTGGACGTCGTAACGTGGGTCTGTTTGTGGCTTCTCCAAGCCACAGTGTCTCCAAACAATTTTATCACATAACCACTGGTCGAGCAAGAGTCAGGATTGTCTCTAAAACTAGCGTCAGTCATTGCCTCTAAATTCTCTGAATTTCCTCTAAACATCAAACCAAAACTTGTGGTACCTCTAAGATAACGAAAAACTCTCTTTACATTTTCCCAATCTTCGTCTGTTGGATTCAAT
This sequence comes from Eutolmus rufibarbis, assembly GCA_963920795.1. Classification (NCBI taxonomy): domain Eukaryota; kingdom Metazoa; phylum Arthropoda; class Insecta; order Diptera; family Asilidae; genus Eutolmus; species Eutolmus rufibarbis. The sequence goes on from OY987204.1 coordinate 21,527,117, forward strand.
TGGTTTCTTGCCAGTCGGCCAATCGTGCAAGCAATATCTGGTCGAGTAGCTCCGGCCAAATAAAGTAAACATCCGATTGCCTCTCGATAAGGAATTTTCTCTTTTCTCTTTTTCTCTAAAACTGTCATCGTTTCCTCTTTGTCTTCTTTTCTTTCTTTTCGATTTGACACCAGTCTGGTGACCATCGGTGTCTTTTGTGGCTTGCACTCAGTCATGTTGAATTTCTCTAGTATTTGCTCTACATATTTCTCTTGACTGATTTTCATTGTCTTTTCTTCTCTATTTCTCTCTATGTTCATTCCCAAGAACTGTTTTGGTTCACCGAGGTCTGTCATCTTGAACGTACATTTCATGCTCCGTCTAATTTCCTCTAATTTTTCTCTGTAATTACCTGTCAAGATCATGTCATCTACATAAAGAGTGATCAAGACAAACTTGCCATCTTTTCTCCATGTAAACAAACAGGGTTCATGGATGCTGTTCTCTAAGCCCAACTTTTTAACTTCCTCTGAAAATCTTTTGTTCCACAGTTTAGGACTCACCTTCAAGCCATACAATGACCTTTTCAATTTACACACTTTGGTCTCTCGAAACTCTTTATTACATGGATACCCATCTGGTATTTCCATGTAAATCTCTTCCTCTAACTTTCCGTTTAAAAACGCGGTTTTTACATCTAATTGAAATGCATCTAATTCCAGTTTGTTTATTATTGCTAACACACTTCTTACCAATGGCAAACCAGATACAGGAGCATACGTTTCTCTTAACTCATACTCGTTTCGATCTTTGAAACCTCTGATCACTAACCATGCTTTGCATCTTTTTTTTCTATCGCTCTCTGATTTTATTTTGAAAACCCACTTTGAATCGAGCAAGTTTAATCTTTTTCCATCTGATGTAATAGTGGATCGATCAGTGAACTCCCATACATTGTTCTCTTTCATTGACTCTAACTCATCATCTACAGCCTTTTTCCACTCTAATCTTTCTTTTGAAAATGGCTGAGGTCAGTGCGTTAATTCAAAAACGTGGGCGAGTTAAGGCAATTCTTACACGCATAAAAAATTTTGCGGAAAGAATTTCAGAGGCTACGTCTTTAGAAGAAATCTCTTGTAGATTAGACAAAATGGAGGAATCGTGGGTAGAATTTATTAATGTTGAAGATATGTTGTTAACATACCCCGATCAGGAATCCGAATGTGAAGAATTCGAGGCCAGGTATTTTGAAACAAAGACCATCTTAACTCGTGCCCGAAATCTGAAACTATCTTCTCAAGGATTTGCCCATTCCACAACTTACGACCATAATCAGTCTTCTCCGTCGGCAAATGAACAGTCTTCAAACATAATGAATAATTTCTTTGCTTCTCAGCAATCTTTTTTCGAAACTCTATTACAGTCTCGGCAAGAATCGAGAAGTGCCGAGCTAGCAGATGTGCGTCTTCCTCGATTGCAAATACCATGTTTTTCAGGAGATTTTAGAGAGTGGCCTTCTTTTGCTGATCTTTTTGAAACCTCTGTTCATCGAAATACTTCTCTAAGTTGCTGCCAAAAACTTCAGTATTTGAAGGGGCTCTTAAAAGGAGAAGCGGCGTCTATAATTAGACATCTCACTATTACAGACAAAAATTATAGCGAGGCTTGGGAAAAGTTAAAGGCTCGGTATGATAAGAAACGTACCATTACATCAGCAATAATTAAAACATTTTTCGACATTCGTTCAATAGCACAATCATCTTCGAAACAATTGCGAAATATTTACGATACATTTGATGAAGTAGTTAGAGGGCTAAAGGCATTGGGAGAAAATGCTGAATCTAGAGACCCGTGGCTAATTCATATAGCACTGACAAAACTTGATTCAGAAACCAAGAGCCTATGGTTCAAAGATAGTGTTGAGGTTGAGTTTCCTACATTTGATCGGTTTTTGGAAGTTTTAAATAGACGTTGTGATGCAATGGAAATTTCTGGTGAAGTTAATAAAAGTATACAGGCAACCAAATCATTCCATACGTCTGCTATTACTCCAGTTATTTCGTCAAAATGTCTCTGGTGTTCTGAAGAACATGAATTATTTCAATGTCCTGTTATGTGAAAGGGTGGTAATGCAAAAATAATCATTAGCCGGCCACCGTTTGTCTAGCCCCGGTAAGAGGTGCCAGGGAAACACGAGCTGGTAGAGTGGCCTAGCTCGGCGGTTACATGCACAGGCGTGAGCGAAAAGAAATTTCTGGAGGAAGAGAAAGATGGCCTCCCTTCCTAGAAGGTTGCATCGGGCGCACAGGGCGCTGGTCAAGTCCCGGATCCCGGAACTTAAGGAAAAACATTCGAGATTATCACGTCTGAGATGTGCCATACACACGACAACAAAATAAATTTTTAATTCCGTGGAGGCCTTTCACGCGGACGCAGGACGATGTGGTTCAGTGCGCGCCTAGCGGTAGCACGTGCCTAGCTCGCCGGTATGGGGTGGGGGTTCTTGAACCGTGGCCCTGCGTCCTACACGCGGGAGCACTGCGCGCGAGTGAGGAGAGCAACAAAAAAATTTAACGAGAGAGAGAGAGGGGTGAAGGGGAGGGGTCAACCCCCCATGGAAAGTCCAAACTATTTAGCTACTAAAACATATTATTTTCTTCAAGAATACAAAACTCAGTACTTAGGGCAACCAGAGAAGAATACACGCTGGCCACAGGCCTGCACTTACAGCTAAAGCAAAAGGGATACTATTAAATTTAAGTACTGCACCATATCGTTGTCATTCAGGAAAGGAGGTAGTCAGCGGTGGTGCTTACAAAAAAAATTCAGAGGATGCTGACGAATTACTAAGTCTATGAGAAATAAATGTAAGGTACTAAAGCTAAGTCACCCCGGAGGGGGGGGGAATGTCATCGGGGATTAATTCACTTTAGGCTGGGTTGTCTCGCTCGACGCCCTTTAATAACAAGATAGGTAAATTTAAAACAAGCATAAGCAAAAATAGATACGGGGTTGACGCGAACTATCGGCCAAGGCGCATGAGGCAATACACGTCCGGGCTAGTCATCGAAACCGAACAAAAAAAATACGGACATAATTATAATCTAACAACATAAAGGTCGTTCAGAGGCCTTCCTCCACCGAATAAAGGCTAGAACAGTATTTGTCCTAATGAAAGTGATTTATCAACAGTAGATCAAGTGTGAACATACCTGTGGGAAGCGGTGCTCCTGCCGATCGATCGCCAGACCGCTGAACCTGTAGGCTAAAAAGGTTATTTGCTCCACTATTTAATATTAGTGAATTCACAATACTCAGACGGAGGAAGGCAAGACGGGCCTTTACACTTATAGGAAACGGAAATATGAAAAGGGAGGTGTACTGCCCATGCTTACACTTTGCAGGAGGGAAGGGGAACTCGTGATAAGATCTACTTAGACTTAGGGACGGAGTGAGGCTCCACTATAATCAAGGGGGAGAAAAGAAAGCTTAATTAGGGCGAAGGGGTCCTTCCTTCGGCGTTGGCGCTGGCGGCGACGATGAGTTGGTGAAGGGGGCCTCCTGCAGCATACTCCGGCCCGGTGGGATGGGCTCTTCCCTCGGCGCAGCAAGACTCTTAAAGCTGGAGGATTTCCTGGATGCTAGGCAGCATTAAAGATGGGGCTAGTTGAGGTCTTGGGATACCCGGAGGGATTTTACAGCTGGGGCCCGCTTCATGTAGCAAGGCTCTAGAGTTGAGGCTTCTTCTGATGCACGGAAAATTTTAAAGAAGGGGCCCTTCTCATGTGCCAAAGTTAAAGATGGAGGCCTTCCTCGTATACAGAGGTTGAAGATGGAGGCCCTCCTCATATACAGAGGGAAATATAAAATGGGGCCCTCCGGTGTGCCAGAAAACAATTGGATGGTCCTCCCTGAGGCACGGAAATCCCAATTTCAAGAGGGGGCCTCCCAACGGTACCGGGAGGCTCGGCCGCTTCTAAAAATACAGAGGGGGGGGCCATTTAGCTGATCTGATTTCACTTCCTGAACGCGGGGGGGGGATACTTACAAGCCTCGGCGTTTTTTTTTTTTTTCTTTTTCGCGTTCTTTTATTTGTACTTGTTTGGCTACAAAATGGCCCACTCGCTTACTGTCCCGAATCACTGCTTGATTACTTTCTCACTTGTAAAATAAATCTTTCCTTAAGCCGCAAGCCGTCTGCATCGGTTCACTGCCAGATTAGGAAGGAGGGTGTCATGGCGGCGCCTTAGCGAGCTCGTGGGTTTAGATTGCCCGCGAGGTGGCTAAACGTCACTTAGGGGACTTCATAGAGTTCAGTGGCGCTCTAAGGCTAGGTTCCCCCTGGTTACGTTGTTACCTCAACTCCTGGTGTTCCTTTCATTTGAGCCGCGCACATCACAGTCCAAAATTCAGAAGTAAATCGTTAGAGGAAATGAGAACATTTGTCATCAACAAATCGCTCTGCTTTAACTGCCTACGTCGTGGTCATTCGGCTAAAATGTGTCGCTCTAAAAATCGATGTAATGTTTGCAAGAGGCTACATCATTCGCTTCTTCACTTCGCAAATGATGCAAGAACATCATATTCGCTCTCTTCAATCAACCCTCCTCAGAAAATTGCTATGAAACCCTCATCTAATTTGGTTTGTATACCAAACAAGTCGTCTGTTGGACCCGAAATATCTGCAAACAATTCTCAAGAATTATCATCTTTCAACACATTTACTCAATCTTACAATGATTATTGTCCTGAAAGTACATCATCTTTCCATTCAGTTGCGTTACTTCCAACTGCAAGAGCTAATGTTAAGGATAACCTCGGAAGATTTCAGCCATGCAGAATCTTACTCGACTCAGGTTCCCAGGTGTCATTCGCATCAGAAAGACTTGCTCAGCGTTTAGGCCTCAAAAAACAGAATGCTCGGATTTTTATTAATGGTGTAGCAGGCAATAAGGCTGGTTGCACAAAAGGGAAGATTTCACTTCGCTTATCACCTCGTTTCAATCAGTCTGAGACTATTACCATTGACGCCTATATCCTGCCTCAATTAACTACCAGTTCCTCTATTATCCGTGCGCCGCCGCTGCCCCACATTGGTTTGAGTTGATATATCCATTTGCCTGCGGCGCCACTGCCCCATATTGGTTTGAGTTGATATATCCATTTGCCTGCGGCGCCACTGCCCCACATTGGTTTGAGTTGATATATCCATTTGCCTGCGGCGCCCCTACCCCACATTGGTTTGAGTTGATATATCCATTTGCCTGCAGCGCCGCTGCCCCTCATTGGTTTGATTCCTCATGTGGAACTAGATGCTCCTCTTAGTTCACAATACTTTGAGACTAATCATCTTGCAGATCCTAAGTTCAATGTACCTGATTCGATTGATATTATAATTGGAGCTGATAAATTCTTTGAGATCCTTAAAGGAAATCAATATCGTATAGAAGAACATGGGTTAGTAGCCCAAGAAACGTTATTCGGTTGGGTTGTATCAGGTAATCAGGCTAATCCTAATAACGCTGCAATTACCTTATATGCCGACACCGTTGTTAATATAGATGCAACTTTGAAGAAATTCTGGGAAGTAGAAGATGTGAGTCAAAATCGAAATGTTTTGACTGAAGAAGAAGAAAAATGTGAGCTTTATTTTCGTTCAACAACAGTTCGAAACCAAGAAGGAAGATATGTTGTTTCACTTCCATTTAAAACTGACTTACCTAATTTAGGTTGCTCTTTATCCAATGCTATCAAGCGGTTTCAATCTGTTGAACGTCGTTTCCAAAAGGATCAGTTTTTTAAAATGGAATACGTCAAATTCATGCAAGAATATCTCTCTTTAGGCCACATGGAATTAATTCCAAATTCAGAAATTAAAGAATCTGAATCCGATAAACATTTTTATTTACCTCATCACGCAGTCTTCAAGGAAGCACCTATTCCCAAAATTCGTGTAGTTTTTGATGGATCAGCCAAATCATCTTCAGGAATTTCAATAAACGACAAACTTATGGTTGGACCAGTAGTTCAAAGAGATCTATTTTCAATTCTACTCAGCTTCAGGAAACATCTCATAGCTTTTGCTGGTGACATTGAAAAAATGTACCGCCAAGTTCAAGTATTTAAACCAGATACTGAATTCCAAAGAATAGTTTGGAGAGAGGACCAAAATAAGCCATTACAACATTATCGGCTCTCCACCGTAACTTACGGAACATCATCTGCTCCGTTTCTTGCAACACGGGTTATTCAACAGGTTGCAATTAATAACCAACTGCTTTATCCTCGTGCTACAAAGGTCATTGAGACTGACTTTTATGTAGATGACTTGCTTTCTGGTGCAAATACCATTTCGGAAGCTCTTGAACTTAAGGAGAATCTGGTACACATTTTAAAAAATGCTGGGTTAATCCGAATGGTGTTGTGACTGCGGTCTTCTGGATGTCCTCCGGCGCCATGGGTATCTGATAGAAAGCTCGGTGAAGGTCGATGACAGAAAATACCTTACCTCCGACTTCCTGCAGCAAATCTTCGATTATCGGCAAAAGGGTGACGGTCGGGCTGAGTGCGCATATTCAAAAGACGATAATCTCCGGTGATGCGCCAGCCTCCATCGGATTTGGGCACCAAGTGAATGGGGCTGGCCCACTGGCTGGACGATGGTCGTATAACACCTCTGTCTAAGAGGTTTTTAAATTCCCTTTTAGCTGCAGCAAGTCGCTCTCCAGCTAAACGCCGAGGACGAGCGAAACCCGGTGGTCCTCTTGTAATAACCTGATGGTGGATCGGCAAATCAGGTAAGGAAGCCAGCTCACCTGGCTTGGCGACTTCCTGAGTGTACTTGGTGATGAGCCCTTCGTAGGCCTGACCGACAGGCCCCTCAGGCAGAGTAAAAGGCAGCGAAACGGAATGCACTTCGGGCGTTGGGCCTATGGTGCAGCCAGTGGATAGGCTGGTTAGACCGTCGATCAAACGACAGCCACGAAGGTCAATGATAAGACCATATCGGCTAATGACATCTGCGCCTAGTATGGCCGTTTGTACGTCGGCAACGATGAACTCACACGTGAGTGGCTGGCGTATCCCTAGGTCAAGGGTTAAGGCATATGTACCAAAGGTAGAAATTGGTGTTGAATTGGCTGCCTGCAGCACAAGGGCACGTCTGGTAAGCTGCTTGCGAATGAAGTATTTTGGTAGTATGGAGACTGCCGAGCCGGAATCGACTAAAAATCGGATGCTGGTGCAACGATCCGTCACATATAAGCGGCGCTCTGGGGCGAGGCCGGCGACGAGCGCCACGTGCGTCGCCGGGCTCTTTAGTTTTCCTGACCAGCTCGAGAGCCACGCGAGACATATGAGCATGGCTGTTTACAATGGACTGCTAAGGAACCATACCTGCTATGATACCAGCACAGGTCCGAGTTGGTATTCCCTCCAGGAGTGGCTGAGCGCTCTCTGGCACTTTGACTGCTGCGAGATTCGGAACGACCTCGCCGGTTGCGCTGACCGGGCTGTATTTGGAGAGACCCCCGTGTGATGGCCGTAAGCTGAACGATGGCAAGGCGTAAAGCAGAAAGCTCCTGAGCCACGTGGTCTGCTGATGACGGCGATGGCGAGCAACCTGATGAAGGTGTTGAAGGCCGTGATGAGTAGGCTGAGGTCGCCATAACAGAGGGTCCCATCAGATGCGCCTCGTCTGCCACTGCCGCAACTTCCTCGAGTGTTTGGCCTTTAATTAAAAGGAGCATGCGGCGAGTCTGCTGTGGCAGCAGGTCAAGCCACTTAACTCGCAGAACATCGTTACTGACTCGCGTTCCCGCAAGAGAACGCATGTGGCGAAGCAATTGTGACGGGCGTTTGTCACCCAACTCCACCCCCGTGAGGAGCTTATGCAGCTGCGCATCTGGTGAATCGTGAGCCGTGCAAGCAAGGCTGCCTTGATGGCCCGATACTTTTCAATTTCCGGAGGTGACCGAATGATGTCTGAGACATCAGCAATAGTGTCGTGGTCCAGAGCAGAAACAACCATGTGATATTTTGTTGAGTCACTGGATACATGATGCACCTGGAATTGAGATTCAATTTGAAAGAACCACAGCTCTGGGCTGACACGCCAGAAAATAGGCAATTTGCACTGGCTCACCGCATTCACACTGCGTGTATCATGTTGTGCGACCGGTGCGTTTCCACGCTCAGCCTCCTCGCGTTCGGCCGCCTGACGCTCCACCGCCTGCCGCTCAGCCTCTGCCGCCGCCGAGCGCATAGGCTCCTCGTCCGCAACCATGAACATGGCACTTGATGGGGGGAGCAGGGGAGGCGAAGATAAGAGCCGAGCGATCCACGCAGCGATGCCGGACCCGGTGGAAGATGATGAATGATGCCGGGAAAACAAGAAATCACTGTGTCTGACGCCGAGTTTCAAGTTCTTTAAGGCGTTCACTTTTGTTTGTTTTTTTGTTTTTGTTTTTTTAGCACTATTTGTCTAAACCTCACTGGCTAAGTCGAACGGGGTCACCACTTTAAGAAGCTGGTTAGTTAGCGAGTAACACAGGCTATTAATAAAACGAGTGCGGGTGCAAAAGGGAAACATCAGTACACTTAGTCTTAGAAATGCTTTATTATTTTCCACCAGAAAATTGTCTTCTTACAAAACAGAATTGCGCGTCCAAAAAGGTAAGCTCCCTGAGTGACAAGTCGTCAGAGGCGTCTGTCCACACACTCAAGCAAAAATCAGTCTCGGCAACTTTGACATAACAAAGGCCCGGTGCAGCTGTTCGTCTCGCTGTTCCTCCAGATGGCGGGCAGCCGGGTGCCTTCGAATAATGAGCTGAGCTGGTAAGCTTCTCGAGGCGCCAAAACCTGCTTGCGCCGAGAACGGGGCGCAGAGGGCGCGGTCGACGGGAGCCCCACAATACTATAGATATTTCGAGGCCACTAATTTCGAATCTACTATCAAAATTTGGAAATTCAAAATAGCGGACCCAAAATGTTTGTTTGTTGCTTAATCACGCCTTAACGCTTGGTCCGATCATTTTCATTTTTTGAGTAAAGGCACAACATATCCCCAGGTAATATATAGGCTACTTTTTACTCGCGGATTTCAAAATGGCGGACACAAGATGGCGGCCAGAAATTGTAAATTTCAAAGAATTGCCATTAACAACGATAATTGAGGGTTTTGGACGTTTTCCTAATTTAGGATACGAATCTACGTCCAAAAATTTGGAAATTCATGATGGCGGATCCAATATGGCGACCAAAAATGTTCGAACTTCAACGAATTCAATTGAAAATTAGTACTAGGGGTACTTTGAGGCCACTAATTTCGAATCTACTATCAAAATTTCGAAATTCAAAATGGCGGACCCTATATGTTCGTTGCTTAATCACGCCTAAACGCTGGGTCCAATTATTTTCATTTTTTGAGTGGAGATACTACATATCCCGACTTAATATATAGGCTACTTTTTATTCACGGGTTTCAAAATGGCGGACCCAAGATGGCGGCCAAAAGTTGTAAATTTCAAAGGATTGCCGTGAAAATTTGTATCTGGGGGTTTCTGGAGGTCGTGATTGCGAATCTACGCTTGAAATTTGGAAATTCAAGATAGAAAATATATAGCGGTATACAGATGGAATTTAAATGTTTCTGGGGTGGAGAGGGAGGATTCATTGCATCAGAAAACTGAAAACCTATATTTTCAGCGCTAACATTTGACAATATTTAATTTAAATATCCAAATTGTTTAAACTTCGCTGTCACACAATAATATTATGCTCATGAGAAAAAAAGTACTATTCCGGCAACAAAAACCAGCTGATATCTCCAAAAAAAAAAAAAAAAATTTCTAGAAAAAGGAGTGTTGATAGAAAAAACCATTATAAATCTTATTGGAAACATTGAAGTTTGAAGTTCAGCAACAAAAAGAACTGATATATGAGGATGTCTTCATTAACCGCTGGATATGCGTGTGTTTTCATTCACCGTTGTAATAACGATTTCAAATAAAATCATTGAAATTAAAAAACGGCGCGTTATCAAGTTCACAAAAATATTACATTTTCAAATATAAGTGGGATGGAGAGGGAGGATACATTACACATTAAACAAAAAAAGTGATAAAAAAATAAACGACTCGCTTCAAGACTATCGACAGCCCGCTTTTGCGTATCCTTTCCTGTTTTAACCTAGAATAGCTAGTAAGAAATCTGTAGTAGTGTCTGTGTTAAAGTAGACTTGTTTTAATTCCGTGTCCGCCTTCTGTCAGTTCCGTAGGGGTGCTCTTCCTTAAGCCGGGTCCCACATATATATGTATTAACCGGTGTCAAGACAGCATGAGTTTCTTTGGATGAAACTTCATCACTTGATGACATCTTCAAGTTATCTTCCACGGTTGCATGTTGAGTAAAAGTGATAGGAGGAGCGATATTTTCTTTATCCCGTTCTTCTACCATATTTACTAAAAATCGCCCGCGTTGCATTGTTTTCCTGAAATATAAAATGTTTATTTTACTAACTTACAGAGTCATGTGCCCCAAATCGATTTGGAAAGCCCATAAAAAAAACATTTTTAATCTTTTTAGCTATGTTGTAAAAATATATTTGTCAGAAACCATCTAAAGGGACCCAACTTGAAAAATTGGCAGTAAAAAAGGAACAAACTTTGTTAATGCTAAGATGAATATTAAATTGTACTAAGACCTAAAAACTTCAATCGCCAATAACGAAATAAGTTTAATTTTGATAAGATTTTACAGAAAAAAGAGAGCATAAAATATGACTCAACAAAACAGACACAACTACAAAATCAATAATGTTTCAACAATAGGGTAACAACTCAAAATAAAAATAAAAACTTTACTCACCTTGCCAGCAATACAGGTTTAACTCAAAATGTTGTATCCATTTAATCAGCACTAACCATCTAAAAGGTGACAATTCAAAATAATACTGCTTCAAATTTCAACTAAAAAGGTACAACTCAAAATAACTGCAAACTTTTTGAGGACACGTGCACTCCGCTTCTAATTCTGATTGCAACTAGCGTTGTTCCCGTTTAGGCGCGGGAGGAGCTGGCTCGCTCGTTCAACAAAAGGGACTCTAGGTGCCATCTAGCGTTGAGTTTTGCACTTATTTTTAAATCTGTTTTATTCGTCAGATAGGTATCCGTATAGGAAATTAAATGGTGAGCATAATTCAATCACACAGATTTTTGACTTAACTCTCTTTAGATCTAGGGGTGCGATATGTACATTCTTTATTCATGCTTCCTGTGATTTGAATAATCAATTGCTGTATCATAAAAGAAAGCCGCATTGTCAAAAACCCCCCAATTATTTCTTGAAAAATTTTGCCGTCGAGCTACTTGCCGTTCAGATTCTACACGTTGACGTTCACGGACCTGCTCTGTTGTTTCTGTTGCCCTCAAATTGACTTGACGTTGAGCTTGTTCGCGGCGACGTGAAACAGATTGCTCTTCTGTTTCTTGTATTCTAAGCGTGGCTTGACGCTCAACCTGCTCCCGGCGACGTAACATGGACTGCTCTTCTATTTGTCTTGATCTAAGAATCGATTGGCGTTCAGCTTGCTCGCGTATTCGCTGGTCAGCTTGAGCTGAGGTTTCGGCAGTTCGAGCAGTTTTCATTTCGCGGCCTTTGGCGGAACTTTGGGAAAGATTATTTTTACGTTTATCAGGCATTTCGAACAATATTACGCAAAAACTTCTAAATAAAATTCCGATATTGCTTAATTTTCCGATTTGCGATTCAAAATTTTTAATTCCTCAAATTCGATATAAAAAAAATAATTTTTTGCCATAAATACTGTTACAAACTCTTTGAAGCACTGTTCAATAAAAGAGGTGTTATATGTTAAGAAATCATTGTTTATTTATTCAATGCATTGTTAACAATGGAAATTCCAACTAGTTATTCGAAGTGATTGCCTTTTGCCATTACACAAGCCTTTAATCGTGCTGGCCACTTATCTATGGAAGCACGCACGACTTCAATCGGAAAGTTGGCGACTGCATGTGTAAGAGACTTCTTTAAGGATTCGATATTAAGATGTCTTTTAGAACACGCCATTTGCTCTAAGACAGACCATAATTCGTAATCCAGCGGATTCAGGTCTGGGCTAGAGGAAGGCCAATCTTCAGCTTCAATAAAATCTGGAACATTTTCTTCAAGCCATTTTTGGGTTGACTTCGCCTTATGACCTGGTGCAGAGTCTTGCTGGAAACTCCAAGGCTGATTTTTGAATAATAACGTGTTGAGAGGTTTCACTACACTTTCAAGGACATTTTCTTGATAGACTTGGGCAGACGTTTTGACGCCCTTCTCACAAAAATGCAACTTTGTCACCCCGTTGTAGCTAACACCCCACCAAACCATTACTGAGGCTGGGTGTTGACCTCTTTGAACCTTTTGGACAACTTGAGAAGCTTCTCTGGAACTACGAGCATACACCCTGTCGTTTTGTTTATTAAATTTTTCTTCGACAGTAATCATTTTTTCGCCCGTAAACAAAATTTTACGGTGTTCTTGGTTTGCGTTTTGCGTACCAACAAAGTAATCGTTTTGATTTTTCCATTCTATTTTTTTTAAACGAATCTGTTAGTAAATGCCCAGTAGATCTACGGTAAGCACCCAACCCCAAGTCACTTTTGATGATACGTGAAATTGTTTTTTGGGGTATTTTCATCTCACGCGACAAAATTTTTTGTTTGCGAAGAGGATTACGGCGAATTCTTTCGCGCACGGCTTTAACCGCTTGAGGAATTCGAGTAGTCCGCGGGCGGCCACTTCTTTGACGGTCACTCACTCCAGACGTATTAGTAAATCTTTCAATAGCCCGATACACAAACATTCGGCTTATACCAAGGGTATGCAGGATCTTAAAAATATCACTTGGTTGCATTCCTACTTTATAAAGTGCAATCACAGCAATTCTATTTTCTTTGTCGCCCCAATTCATGTTGACTACATGAAAAATTAACCTCAAATAGTGACAAATGTATCAAGCACAATCGTACTGTGGCGATTAGCTCAATTTTTAAGAAATGGAATATAACGGTTCCTTTCTGCAGGGTTTCCAAACCTTGTAACAATATTTATGGCTAGACTAGGTATAACAAATTACATACATTCAGCTTCCTAATAAAAATGTATGGAGTCATTATTTCTTAAAATAAATGAATGAAATGCATTTTAGTAAAAGTTGTCAAATGTCCGAATCTACCCCACTATAGGGGTACATTCGTACATAGGTAGGGGAACATTCGGACGGTAGGTACAGGTTAAATAAAATAGCAAAGTAATTATCAAAACTCGTATTAATTGGCATTAAAAATAGCAATGATGTAATAAACTAAATGACAAAAATTTTTATCAACAAAACATATTCATTTTTTAGAAAAAGATAAACTAAGTCTTAATAACGAATTATTGCACATTGTATTGTGTGAAATCAATAGGAAATGTGAATAATTTAGAGGTCCTAGCCGTAGAAGCTCCTGGAGATTTCGGGTTAGGAAGAACCAATGTGACATCAGAAATGCCAACGCTATGTGTGTCCTCAATATCAGGGAACACAAAGGAGTAGGATTTTCCTGGTTTTTTTCTTAAATACGAGATCTTAAATTCCGTTTGAGAGTAATGGCTTATAACTTTAGCTACGTAGTAGACAATAGATTGTTTTTTTGCAAATTTGATTAAGACAAAACTGTTGTCGTTAATTTTTTCAGGCCTCTCGGTAGCATCGACATATTCTTCTTCATTGTCATCAGAATAATCTACTACTGATGTCGAACTTTCCTCTAAACTAAAATCAGAATTTTCAGATTCCGAATCACTGCTTTCTTTTTTATATTTTGATTTTTTTGGCTTAGATTGTGCGACAATTTTCAAAGAGCGTTTCAACTCTCTCGCTTTCGCTTTTCTTTCTTGTTCTATTTTCTTTAATTGTTTCGCATTCTGCAAATCTTCCAACCTATTTTTTTCCGGTGTATCGGTGTAAATTCTGGACTTTCCTGGTTGCCTTCCTTTTGTCGTTTTTTTCTTTTTATCAGCTGTAGGATAAGGCCGAATCATTGCTGGTGTAATAGGACTTGGTTTTTCTTGCGACTCAGAAGTCTGATACCGAGCTTCAAGTATTCGAGGAGGAGTTTTCTGTATCGCCTCAATTCCGGATGCAGAATAGAGATCAGTTGTTTCAACGCTTACGAGTGGATGTGCCTGAGAAGAAGATGCTGCATCTGTGTGAACATTTCGGAGTAACTCTTCACTACAAGCCAAAGTTCCAGATGTGTCGTTAGCATTATTATGAGGTTCTTGCATTGGTTGACTATTAGTTGTATTGGAATTTTCTGGACAGTCAATGTTTGCGTTGCTGGACGTATATACCTCAATTGGTGCAAAATCTTCATCACTGAAAGCAAATTGATTAAATGGCCATATGCCTGGTGAACTGAATGAACTTGTGATGTTCTTAGCAGTGAACGATTCAAAGTATGCTATCTTAACTACTTTTGGGATATTGTAAATACTGATCGTTTTCCCTGGATTTGTCACGTGCCAATCATTAAACGCTGTTTTCAATTTTGATTTAAATGGCCCAAACACTCCAACATCTAGGGGTTGAAGCCTGTGAGACGTGTGTGGTGGGAACGACAAATAAATTATGCCATTATCTCGTGCGTAGTTAATTGCTGCCAAACTAATGTGACTCTCATGATTGTCACATAGTAATAAAATTGGATTTTCTTTAGTACTCAGCGTATGTTTCTTTATGTGTTTCAATACGTCTAGAAATATTTCAGAGTTGATCCAGCCAGTTCTATTTGTAGCCCCAATACTACCTTCAGGAGCTCCTTCCATAAAGTGGTCTTTATAATGTACTCGTGGAAATACAAAAAGTGGCGGAATTGTATTTCCGCTTGCTGAGATAATGCCGCCAAATGTGACTAATTCACCTCTTTCTGCAGATACTAATTGTCCGATCTGTTTTTGAGTCTTTGCACCTAACACTTTTGGAGTGTCTAAAACTGTCGATATGCCAGACTCATCGAAATTAAATATACGATCTGCAGTAAACTTATATCTTTCATACAAAGTTTTCGAATTATCGTAAAACTCATATTCGACTGTTTTATGGAAAGCAAAACTTAAACTACTATTTCTCTTCCGAAATCCATGGATCCAGTCTATACCAGCCAATCCAGTTTCATCCCATTTTGGCGGATATGTAAGGCGACCAACTTACTGGGAATTGATTGCAGGACGGGTCGGGGGGGGGGGTTAATTAAAAAAAAACACGCAAATTAGTGAAGTTATTTATTTTTAAAATAATATTTATCGCTGGTGTGACATTTCTTTACTATTGCAGGGTTTTTGCTCAGAATGTCGAAAAATTGGTCACAACTGCCCATATTAAATTTCACCGTAAGCATGGCGCGTAGGGTTTCGACCTTTAAAGAGGATTTTTCGGACGTTCATACCGCATTCATTAAGGAAAACACCCTTTCGGTAGGTGCGTTCGTCCCTGGCAAGCACAGCAGATACTGGACAATGGCCAAGCAATTATTTAATGATATTCCTGTTTTTTCGAAATGTTTGAACACATCCAACCATCGTTGTTCTGTACAGAACTTCATTTCCTCCCAACTCTTTAGAACATCACTGTTGATATAATTTGATACATAATTTATTTCGTCAAATAGGTTATCTTCGTTAATAGTCACAGCCGCCGTAGGAACCTGCACTAACAAGTGCTGGTATGTTTGCTGTACATCAGCCCATTTTAGATTTTGTTTTAATTGTATCCAACTATATGTTTTAAATTCATCGTATTGATGGGTATACTTTTCCAGGTACTGAATGCAGTTATGATAAAAATTGCGAATATGCCCCATAAAATAATTTCTATCGATATGACCACCGTCGACAAGTTGTGTTAACTCATTTCTTATTGTCAGAGGAAGGTAATCATTTTCTAAACGGTTTGTGTATTTGTTTTTTAAATCCAAAAACAAGTGGGATACTTCTGTGAAGCTGGTCTTATCTCCTTCCATCATTTTCACAGAATCGTTAAAGATCGATGCTTGCACATGGATAAATTTTAACCACAGCTCTGAGCATTCATTAGAGAAAAAATGGTGTAGTACAGCAGGACATTTTTCTTGGGATAAGAAGTACGATTTCAATGGGGAATACATCTTTAAAATTCTTTCAACTGCAGGCAAAAGTGCCAGCCATCTTGTTTTGCTGTATCCTAACATTCCTTTGTATTGCATCTCTGCTTCTTCGCAAAAATCTTTAAGATTTTCTACACGCACAGTGTATATATAAAAGTACGAATAAATCTTCGTAACAATATGTTCTACGTCCACTGGTAAAAGATCTGCTGCTGTTTGAATGGCATTGTGTGCGATATGCGCTGCGCAGCCCACTCCAACTATTTGTCTTTCTAAACCTTCTTGAAGTTTCCTGAACACATTACATTGACCTTCACGCTGAACTCCGCCAAAATTCCATAGTATTAGCGTTATCTGCACAAAATTCAACAACTTTTTCTTTAAGGTTGTGCTTTTCAAGAATTTTCATTAACGAATTGTATATAATTTCTGCGGTTTCGCCGGGTAAATTAACGAGATCTAGTATTTTGACGTTAATGCCAGTTGTAGGGTGAAAGTACCTCACTAGCGTTGGAAATATTTTGATGTCTTTGTGATTTGAAGCATCTGTGAATATACAGATAAATGTGACATTATCTAATTCCGTCTTAAGAATATCTGAAGAATACGGGGCTATCACATTAGTTATAATAGCTTCGCACTTAGTTCTTCCACAGCTAAACTTCTTATCAAAAACTGTTTGAATTAATTTGGAAGTACAATCCATCGATCTAAAACTTTGATTGTGACATACCGTATGGAAAGCCCATAAACCTTCAGCTTTTGCCAGCTCCTCTTCTTTGTCCCCATATTTTTCATTGCGGAAGCAAGTTGTAACCGAAGATGACGAACTTGCCGCGGTTAGTACTTTTTTGTGTTTTTCCGACGTCAAATGCCTTTGTATATCATTTCTGCCCCCGTGAACAATAGAAAATGTTCCATTACATTTGTTACACCGTATATCCGAAGATGTTAAATACTTTTGCAAGAACGGAAATTCTTTTTGCATGCCTTCAGAAAATTTACAGCTTCGCTTTTTCACTGTGGGCGGCATTGGTGAAACAAAACTGTTTGAATTATGTTATTAAAGCAAACACCAACAGACTAGTTCGGTGAACAGAACTGTACACCAGAATAATCACTAGGAACAAACGAGAATTATGTTATCAAATTCGTGTCACGGGGTGTACTAATGAAACATCAAGCCCGCACCAATGCACTTGTCGCGCGAAGCGAAACAAAGCGATCACACACATCACACATGCAAATAAGCGAGCGGCACATGCGCGCAACACGTTATAGATACCTACGGCTCTATGTGTGCGCTCATGGAGTGTTTAGTGTACATTATGCTTGGAAAATTGGAATGCGGGATATGCGGGACGCATTTAACGTATTGCGAGACTTTTTTCCTAATTATTGTAATGCGGGATCACATCTAGAATTCCGGGATAGTCCCGCAGATTGCGGGACGGTTGGTCGCTTTACGGATATGTACATTTCAGAGCTTTAGCATAATCATATGCCAGCTTTCTGACTTGTAATATTGTGAGCCCGTAATGCATTTTTGAGCTATATATTCCTTCAATTGGGACTCTTGTTCTTTAGAAAATACTTGATAACTGGTGAATTTAGACTGATACGTGAGGCTCGTGCCAGCATCACCATGTTTATCTTTTATTTTCTTTACCCGACTCTCCAAAGTTGAGGCCTTAATGTTATATTTATCCGCTGCTTTTCTGTAAGACATTTTTCCTTCCAAAACATCTTTTATTGCCGAGGACATATTTTCTTCATTTATTAACTTACCTAGTCTCTTTTTTCTTGTAATTCCGCACCATTTTTGCGTATTTTCTGAAATAAAACAAAACCTGTTAATACATATACATGTGGGTACATTCGTACAGTTACGGGGCACATTCGTACGCGTACGAATGTGCCCATCGAGTAGGCGTACGAATCTGCCCTGAAGGTGAAAAATGAAAGATTTTTATCCACACACAAATCATGTATAAAAACCCACAAAAAGATACATTATTATTATCGTGATCGTAGTTACTTACCAATTAGCAATAATCCAATAGAATTTGTCACTTCACATAACCACGAAACACCCGAAAACATCGACAAAATATTTACTCTGAGCGTGCAAAAACACATTACGTCCTCTCACATTGCTCGCAATGGCCGCATTGGCAGCTAACTTCGTTGACAACTAACGGCCGCCCGAGCCTACTCACACACGCAAAGCCGTAATAAATACGTCTGTGGCGCCTCCACCAGCCCTTTTGCGCCCGCAGCGCTCTCGGCGCAAACAGGCACTCGTAGCGCGCGAGGTCTTCGCCTGTCAAAGGAAGAAGAAGAGGAAACGGGCCCGGAGAGACCTCAAGGACCAAGGTCCAGCCACTCTCGCTCGCGCGCCTCGCCAACCAAGTCACATTTAAGATTCGCTCTTGCGCGCCCCTCACCAAAGTTCAATACCCCCTTGCTAAGTACTCTTGTAGTGTAGCCAAGTGAAAGTGCAATAAAGTGTTATTCCAACTGTTAAAGAGTCTTTTCATTCCTTTCGGTTCTCCCCACGCGTGGCCATTTAGGAACCCTAGCTTCCGCTCGCGTCCGCTCGCAGCCCGGGACGCGGTACTCAAAGTACTCCCGTGGCGTACCCGCCGTACACCAAAGTGGTGACCCCGTAAATAAACTCATGTGCGGTGCGTACGCGGCGTCGGTTCGTTTGTCGTGAGAGTGCGCAGAAAAAACATTTTCGTGGAAGTACGTGGTGAGTGCCTCGTGGAAGTGCGTGCGCGGCATCGTCATTTTTCGTGCCTCAGAGGAGTGGAGCAAAAGCCTCTCAATAGCCAATCGCGCGGGTGAAAAACAGTGAGAAAAACTGTGAAAAAGAGTGTGAAAAGCGGTGTGACAAACAAGGTGAGAGAGGGCGCACCCCCGCGTCGCTTGGGCACGCCAACGCCGCGTCGCTTGGGCACGCCAACGCCGCGTCGCTTGGGCACGCCAACGCCGCGTCGCTTGGGCACGCCAACGCCGCGTCGCTTGGGCACGCCAACGCCGCGTCGCTTGGGCACGCCAACGCCGCGTCGCTTGGGCACGCCAACGCCGCGTCGCTTGGGCACGCCAACGCCGCGTCGCTTGGGCACGCCAACGCCGCGTCGCTTGGGCACGCCAACGCCGCGTCGCTTGGGCACGCCAACGCCGCGTCGCTTGGGCACGCCAACGCCGCGTCGCTTGGGCACGCCAACGCCGCGTCGCTTGGGTACGCCAACTCCGCGTCGCTTGGGCACGCCAACTCCGCGTCGCTTGGGCACGCCAACTCCGCGTCGCTTGGGTACGCCGACTCCGCGTCGCTGGGACAAATGTCAGGCGCGCGTCCTTTTTTGTGTTGACTGTGTAGGCGCACTGCTCGTCCGTGTTTTTGGTGGCCTACATTAGACGCGCCCCCTCTTTAGTGTTGACTGTGAGTGCGCGCTGCTCGTCTGTGTTTCGGGTGGCCTACATTAGGCGCGCCTCCCTTTTGTGTTAACTGTGAACGAGCGTTCTCACGCGCCAAAGCGTTGTGCGCGCGTTTCTTGCTTGTGTTCGGTTCGCCTGTTCGGGAGCTACGCTCGGCGGTCCGTGATTTAGGAATGGAGGACGATGCGGAGCAACAGCGCCTGGCTGCTGAGCGTGAGGCGCTCCTAATTCGGCAGCAGGACCAGCAACGGCAGCAGGACCAGCAGCGGCAGCAAGAGCAACAGCGACAGCAAGAGCAACAAAGGCAACAGGTCAGCGTCGTGGGAGCATGCAAGTTACCCCCCTTTTGGCGCACGAGCCCAGAGCTCTGGTTTTTTCAGGTGGAGTCTCAATTCCACATACATAAGGTGACGTCGGAGGCGACCAGATACCACATGGTGGTTGCCGCGCTCGATTTCGAAACAATTGCGGACATTTCGGATATAATCCGCACGCCGCCCACAGTGGAGAAATATACTGCTCTCAAGAGCGCGATAATCGCGCGCCTCACAGATTCACCGGATGCCCAGCTCCATAAACTTCTGACAGGGGTGGAGCTGGGCGACAAGCGCCCATCCCAGCTCCTGCGCCATATGCGAACGCTGGCCGGCACGCGCGTCGGGGACGACGTCCTCCGGGTAAGATGGTTGGACCTCTTGCCACAGCAGACGCGCCGCATGCTTTTGCTCATAAAGGGCCAAACGCTCGAAGAGCTCGCCGCCGTCGCAGACGAGGCTCACGACATGGGGCCCTCAGTAATGGCTGTGCGCCCTCGCAGTTCCACGCCGCCAGCGATTTGCGCGCTGCCGCAATCGCAGCCGCCACCCGTCCAGCTCACGCAGGAGCTTGCTGCGATGCGACAGGCCATCTATCAGCTGACCAACATCGCCCGCGAGCTTCAGCTGCACTCGCGCAGCCCAAGTCAGAGGGGTCGGTCAGTTTCGCGCAGGGAGCAGCCCCGCGGTCGCTCTTCTACACCAGGACCAGACGAGAAGACGGGGTACTGCTGGTATCACGCCAGGCACGGCGCTTTCGCCCGAAATTGTAAAAGGCCCTGCTCTTTCCCTGCTCAGGCAGCAGCACCTCAGGAAAACTAAAGAGGCCGGCGACATACTCGGCGGCCGTCGCCGGCACCTCTTCAGAGAGCCGCCTCTTTGTAACAGACCGCAACTCTTCAATTCGATTTCTCGTCGACTCGGGATCAGAGCTGTCCATCATCCCCAAGCGCAGCGTTGCCAGACCACTCCATAAGCAGAGTTTAGTGCTCGAGGCGGCTAATGGAACGCCCATTGCTACCTTTGGCACGCAGCAGCTGACACTTAACCTCGGCCTGCGCCGCCCTCTCCGCTGGACGTTCGTCATCGCGGGCGTTCAGGCGGCGATTCTCGGAGCAGATGCGCTGAAACACCACGGTCTGCTCATTGATCTTCGAGGTCGCCGTCTGCTAGACGGTCTCACCAGCCTCTCCACACCTTGCACGGTCGGCCCAGCTCCAGAGGTCCACTCCGTTTGTATTGTCTCGGCAAGGGTCATTCCAGACGGCCCCCTCGGAGACGTGTACAGGAAACTCATCGACAACTTTGCTCAGGGCTCCGCGCGCGCTGGCGAAATGGCCTATGTGCCCGATCTGCCAGTACACCATCATATCGTCACCAACGGCCCACCGGTTTTCGCTCGGCCCCGCCGGCTCTCGGGAGAGCGCCTCATCGCAGCCAGAAAGGAGTTCGACGAGCTGCTGGAGCGCGGTATAATTCGCCCATCATCTAGCCAATGGGCCAGCCCGCTTCACATGGTGCCGAAGGAGAGTGGGGGTTGGCGCGCCACGGGGGACTATCGCCAGCTCAATTCGATCACCCGACCGGACCGATATCCGCTTCCTGTCATTGAGGACCTTCTTCAGGACGCCCGGGGCAAAGTATTTACAGTCATCGATCTGCGCAAGGCCTTCTACCAAATCCCGATGGCACAGGAGGACATCGAGAAGACCGCGGTCACAACGCCTTTCGGACTTTTCGAATTTTTGGGCATGCCACTCGGGCTCAAAAATGCAACGCAGACCATGCAGCGAACCATCAACCACGTGCTCAGAAGGTTGCCTTTCGTACGCAAGTATCAGGACGACCTTCTCATCAGTTCAGATAGCCATCAGGAGCACCAGATCCACCTCACCGAGCTTCTGTCAACCTTGAATAAAGCTCGTCTACAAATCAATTGGAGCAAATGCCAGATCGCTCAAGCGGAAGTTATTTTCTCTGGCTACCACGTTTCTGAGAGCGGCTTTCGTCCACCCGAGCCCAAAACACAGGCCATTATCAAGTTCCCGAGGCCCGAGGACTCCACACAGCTCAGGCGTTTCATCGGTATGCTAAATTTCTACCGCCGCTGTATACCGCAGGCCGCCCTCCTGCAAGTTCCACTGACCGATTTGCTCAAGGGCGTGACCAAGAAAAAGGCCAACATCGTCTGGACGGACGAAGCAGACGAGGCTTTCGAGGGTTGCAAACAGGCAATCGCCTCTGCGACAACTTCAGCCTTCCTTTCGCTGACCCAGCCACTCGCTTTGCGCACTGATGCTTCAAATACAGCTATTGGGGCGGCCCTGGACCAGCAACTCCCCGATGGCACCTACGTCCCACTGGGGTTCTTTTCCAGGAAGCTCTCTGAGACCGAACAACGGTATGCCACCTACGACCGGGAGCTTCTCGCCATCTTCGCGGCAATCAAGCATTTTCAGCGCATTCTCGAGGGCAGGCAATTCACGACATATACGGATCATCGGCCTCTGACCTATGCTCTGAAGCAGCGGTCTGAGAAGGCATCGCCCCGGCAGAGTCGTCAGCTGGACTTCATCGCGCAATTCGACACTCGCCTCGAGTTCACGCCCGGTGAAACCAACGTCGTCGCCGACGCGCTTTCACGCGTGGAAGTCATCTCCATCTCTGCTGCTTTAAACTCTAGCAGCATCAGCGCAGAACAAGTCAAGGACAAGCAGCTGCCACACCTTTTAGCTATCCCCCGGTTAAAACTTCACCATTTGGAGCTCGACGGGTGTTCCTTGGTGTGTGCTGAGTACAACGGCACTTTTAAGCCCTACTTGCCGGTTTCACTGCGTCGACAGGCCTTTGACGCGGTTCACAGCCTCTCGCACCCCAGCGGCCGAGCCACGGCGAAGCGAGTGGCTCTCAAATGTTTTTGGCCTGGCCTGCGCAAGGACGTCTTTCTTTGGGCCAAGCAGTGCATCCCCTGCCAGAAGTCCAAAATCCACCGCCACAACAAGGCAGAGCTCGGCAGCTTCAAGACCCCGGACAATCGTTTCGACCACATTCATGTGGACCTCATCAAGGTGCCGCTTCGCGGAGGTTCTGACCATTGTCTCACCATCATTGACCGCTACACACGTTGGCCACAAGCTCTTCCAGTGCGCGACATGACAGCAGCAACAGTCGCTAGAGCTCTCATCGATAACTGGATCTCCTGCTTTGGAACGCCGCTCGAGATCACCACGGATCAGGGTGCTCAATTCGAGGCCGACCTTCACCACGAGCTGTCTCGCCTTCTGGGCGCTCACCAAATCCACACCACTTCATACCATCCCAAATCAAATGGCATGGTAGAGCGAATGCACCGCACTCTCAAGGCTTCCATGAGATGCACGCTTTTTGCAGCTTTTGATAGCGCGCCTGAAGTTCCCTGGCCCAAGGTGCTCCCCACCGTTCTCCTGGGCTTACGAACAACCTTCAAGGAGGACCTACAGGCTTCACCAGCGGAGATGGTTTTTGGCACGTCCCTCCGCATCCCAGGGGAGTTCATCAATCCTCAGCCAGTACCGACATGTGACCCCGCGAATTTCGTCACGGAGCTTCGACGCCTTTTCAACGCCATCCGTCCAGTTCCAGCTTCCAGACACACCAACTGTCGGCCATTCATCTTCAAGGATTTGGCTACGTGCGACTACGTTTTCCGCCGCATCGACTCGGTCAAAAAGCCACTCGAACAGCCATACTCTGGCCCCCATCGGGTCGTTAAGAGGGTTGACGACCGCACTTTCGTTGTAGACGTCAACGGCACCATCAAGACGCTCTCCACGGACCAGCTGAAGCCCGCCTACATCGCCGCGGCGGATCTGAAACATATGGTTGTTTCGCCACCGCGGTCCCCTCAGACGTCCAAGGAGTCAGATCCGCCTCCAGACATCCCGGAGCCGCCCTCTTCAACGCCTAACAAAAAGAGAGTCACCTTCTCATTCCCTTCGCAGCCTGCGAAGGTCATTGGGGAGGGAGTAGCTGTGGCGCCTCCACCAGCCCTTTTGCGCCCGCAGCGCTCTCGGCGCAAACAGGCACTCGTAGCGCGCGAGGTCTTCGCCTGTCAAAGGAAGAAGAAGAGGAAACGGGCCCGGAGAGACCTCAAGGACCAAGGTCCAGCCACTCTCGCTCGCGCGCCTCGCCAACCAAGTCACATTTAAGATTCGCTCTTGCGCGCCCCTCACCAAAGTTCAATACCCCCTTGCTAAGTACTCTTGTAGTGTAGCCAAGTGAAAGTGCAATAAAGTGTTATTCCAACTGTTAAAGAGTCTTTTCATTCCTTTCGGTTCTCCCCACGCGTGGCCATTTAGGAACCCTAGCTTCCGCTCGCGTCCGCTCGCAGCCCGGGACGCGGTACTCAAAGTACTCCCGTGGCGTACCCGCCGTACACCAAACGTCGTTCTAACAGGCGGTTGTAGTGACTATTAAGCTTCCCCGTGTTCGAATGGTGCCAATCTGCCCCTAATATAGCAAAAAAAAATCTCTTACCTTACTGGGTAAAAGTATTCTTTGTTGTCCTTCGCTCAATATGTCGGTCCAGGTTCCTTGGAAAATGATTATCGAAGAAATCGAAGGATTCCACACAAATACAGCTCCACAAATCGTGAGAGAAATTTGGACGGTAAAATGCACTTTGAATGAACAATAGTTTAAAGTTCTATGAATTAGTAGTTTCAACACGCACTCAAACACAGTCTTAATTTTAGATTACATAAAAAGTTTGTCACACACGCGGTAGTAATAGTTTTAAAGTCTACTTATTTGCACAAAATTGCAGACGTAGCTTGTTACAAACATTTGTACCGCACATAAAACTTTCTTTCCGCAATTTACACAACAGCGTTTCATATGCGTTAAAGAACTAAATCAATTTAATATTTTTTAAATATGCATCCGCACTGTAGTACGTTTGAATATGAAGTGAGGCGATGAAGGTAATTTCCCTCTCTTTTATTTAAAAGACAACCCTCTTTTAGCAGCTAGATCATGTGTAATAAGGTACAATTTAATTATTTTATTACACACCTAATTCTTTTATTGCTTTTCACCGGTATAATCTTTTAATAATATGCAAGTATGATCGACCTTTCGGATGATATTAAATTGTTTGGCAAACTCGTTATACAATCGTTAAGGATCAGTAAAAGGATCCATAAAAAAAGTGTATGTATTGTAAAATTAAGTTGCTTCAAAATTCGGTTGAAGGTAAAAGTTAACGGCAGCCAAACGATACCGGCACCAGCACGTTCAACTACCTGGTCCTTTACCTGTTTTAAAAACCTCAAACTGTACTTAGTTTAATCTATCTTTTATGATCTTAAACGAATTGTTTTTTTGTTTTGATTTATGGTCCTGTACGTATTTATTTATTGTATTGATGATTTAAATAAACAGGAAATATGTTATTTGCATAGAAGCAGAGTTTTATGTTTTGTTAACGTTAATAGCCATCATTTGCGTTAATATGTTTAATTATTTACTATTTGAGATTCCTTAACTCATACTTCATTAGTAAAGTTCAGAAATACTGCAAATTTTCAAATTGGAGTACTCTGTTGAGTTTCCAAAATTTGTGAGCTATAAATAAAATTCAGGACAGAAAATTTCATATGGGCAACACTGAAACTACATAAATGGCGATGCGAATCCACAGAAATTGATAATTTTGAAATTTAAGTAGCCGATCAGATTATTGTAACACCAAAAGCTTTACTGTGCTTGTGGAGGGTTCCAGCGATGTACCTTCGTTGTTTGTGGGTTGGTCGATAAAAATATTTCCTTCTCGTGCTCAGCGTTTGCTGCAACACTTTTAATTAATATATCGCGTTAATCCGATGACCGTCGGTATGAAATTTATTAATTATTGATTAATGTTTCGCATAAACCCGATAAACAGTCGGTACGAAAACTATTTAATTATTGACACGAGAAAAATAACTTGGAAGTTATTTTATTAAAAAAAATTTTTTTTTATTTTTTCTTTTTTATTTCGACTTCTTTGGATTGTTGTACATGAATCAGCTTATAATAAACTCTAACATGTAATATTATAACTCTTAATGACTAATTGTGGAGGCCGATAGACGCCGAGTCTATGTAGCCTTGTCCTGTTTTTGCTTTGTTTTTATGTTGGCGGTTGAATCCTGTGGTAGCCGTCCTCTGGGTCCAGTCTGCGCTGGTTCATGTTTGTTCTAGACGGATGGCTGGTTGAGTTTCCTGTCTATGGCTGGGTGACGCTGTATTTCTTCTTTAGACTTCTCTTGTAGTCTTTGTATAGCTGGTAGATAAATGATATGCCTACTATGGTGGTTAGCACTATTAAGATGGTTTCAATGTTCTCCGATTTAATGTCCTGCGGATTCACTATAACAGTGTTGATGATCTCGCCGGTGTTGTCCACCTTCTTAGACTGCGTGGTGCCCATGACTGCTGTGCTCTGGTGGGTATTTCCGAGTATTTATTTGTGCAGTTAAGTGGGTCGATTTTTTTCAGCCTAGAAAATTTTTTGGCGACTAAGATGTTTCTAGCTGACGAGTGTCGTTCAAGTCTTGCTATATACCTCTTGCATGTTTCGGGAATTTCTTCATCGACCTCTTTGATGTTCGTGTCCCTCAGCAGAATTTTATTGCGGACATATTGGGGTGCGCCGGTAATGTCTCTGATAATTTTTGATTGCGCCCGTTTAATTATTTCAATGTTTGATTTTTTTGCTGACCCCCAGAGCTGGATACCATAGGTCCATATGGGCTTTATTATGCTTTTGTATACCGAAATTTTTGTTTCTAGGCTGAGTTTCGACTTTTTATTCAGTTATTCAGTAGCCAGTACATCTTTTTGTACGTGATTTTTAGTTGTTCCTTCTTTTTACTGATGTGTGTTTCCCACGTCAGTCTGCGGTCCAGATGTATTCCCAGGTATCTGACTTCGTTAACCGTCTTTACCGGGATGTTGTTTATTTTGACTGGCCTACACGTTTTCCTTCTGAGCGTGAATGTTATTTGCTCAGTTTTTCCTTCGTTCAATTGTATGCCCCATTTCTTTGTCCAGCTGATGACTTTGTTCAGGTGTTCTTGTAAGAGTCGCGTCGCCGTGTTTGGGTTCTTGTGGACAGATAATAGTGCTGTATCATCGGCGAAAGTGGTGGTTATGATGGAATCGTCCGTTGGGAGGTCTGCCGTGTACAGCAGATAGAGGACAGGGCCCAGCACGCTTCCTTGGGGGACGCCTGCGTTGACTTGGTATGTCCTGCTGTAGCAGTTGTTGAATGTTACTCTGAATTTCCTATCGGTGAGGTAACTGTGGAGGATGTTGTAGAATTTTTTCGGTAGGAGTTGTTTAATTTTTAGTAGTAGGCCGTCGTGGTTGACTTTATCGAACGCTTGGGCTACATCTAGGAATAGTCCGATGCAGTAATGTTTCGCTTCCATAGCTTCCTTGACTTTATTGAATATTTTATGGGTTTGTTCGATGGTACTGTGCTGACTTCTGAACCCAAATTGGTGGGTTGGAATGATGTTGTTTATGTCTATATGGTACTGCATTTTTTCCAGTAGAAGCTTCTCGAATAGTTTCGATAGTATTGGAAGCAAGCTTATAGGTCTGTAGGAGCCTATTTTAAATGCGTCTTTCCCTGGTTTGAGTATGAAGAAGATGTTTGCTATTTTCCATTGTGTGGGGAAATGATCCAAGCGCAGTATTGCATTGAATATAAAGAGGATGCCTATTTTTCCGCTTATAGGGAGGGCTCTAATCATCTGTCCGGTGGTCTTGTCGTTTCTAGGGGCTTTTGTTGGGTTTAGCTCGTGGATTTTCCGTAAAATGGAAGCTAGGGTAAATTTGACTTGTTTTCCCTACGTCATTTTTGTTTGTTTTTCGATGTCGTTTGCGTTCGGTTTAAATACTCCTTCCAGGTGTTCCGTGAATGCCTCCGCCTTGTCTCGGTCATCGTTGATCCAGAGGTTGTCTTTTCCTAGTATTGGTGTATTTTGCTGGATCGGTCTTCTAATGCCTTTAGTTACTCTCCATATGGAGTATCATGTGTCTTGGTAGTGGCTCAGGCCTGATGTGTATGCATTTATGCTCCTGTTTCTTTCATCTTCGAGGTGTTTCCTGAGTTCTTTGGTTGCTTGATTCAACTCCGCCTTGGCCTGAGGCGATCTAGCCATTTGCCAGTGCCTTTTCGCCTTTCTTTTTGCTTTGAGTAGCTCCAGAGTGGATGGGTTGTAAGTTTCTGCTGTTCTTTCAGCTTTTTGCGGCTTTGGGGTGGCCTGCTGGGCACAGTCTTTAATGGTGTCGTTGAGGTAGCTCAGCGAGTTTTCTATGTCCTCTTCTGTTTTTAGTTTGACGTGTGGACAGTAGTTTTTCCTGAACAGGTCCTGGAATTTCGGCCAATTGGTTTTGCCACTTGTTAGCTTGGTCTGTGCCTCCGTGAAGCTTGGTGTACTCCTGAGGGTGATGATGGTTGGCGAGTGGTCCGATGAAAGATCGCTTGTTGTGCTGGCGCTGCACAGGTGAGAGTTAATTCCCTTGGCTAGGTCGAAGTCTATAATGTCAGGCCTTTTCCGCCTATCTGTGGGCCAGTAGGTTGGCTTTTTGCCAGAGATACATCTCAAGTTATTGGTATGAATAGCTCTTTAAAGTTGTTTGCCTCTCGGTGTTGAGATTCTTGAGCCCCAGAGCGGCGATTTTGCGTTAAAGTCGCCAGCCGCTAGGAATCTATTACCAAGCTGTTTGAAGAATTTGTTGAATTGTTCCTCGTTTACCGTGTATTTTGGTGGACAATACACTGCTGCGATATTAGTCGGTCCTCCTAGCTCCATAAGACTTATTGTTGTAAACTGAATTTCCTTTGTTTGTGTGTTGTGTATGTGATAGTGCTTAAGTCTATTTTTAATTAAGATGGCTGTGCCCCCACAGGCTTTGCCGTTTGGGTGGTCGCTCCTGTACACTGTGTATCCGAACATTTTGATATTATTTTTGGGTGACAGGTGAGTCTCCGAGATTAACATTATGTCTATATTTTTCTCTTTCAAGAATTGTTCTAGTTCTAATTTGTGTTGGGATAGTCCGTTGGCGTTCCAGTGTGATATTTTAATTTCGTTCATTTTATCAATTTAAGTAGGATTTCCGTTTGCTGGTTTAATACTTTTTACATTTGTTGCATGGTGTGGGTTAGTTGGTTGATGTTATTGGTGAGGGTTATCAGTAACTGCATCATGTTGTCGTTTTGGCTAGAACCTGTTGGGGGTACGTTAGTTTTTAGGATGTCCGCGTATGTTGCTCCGCTCTTGGCGTGGGTCTCGCGTGGGTGTTCTACTACATATGTAGGGTTATGAGTGGGGGGCACTTTTGGGTTTTCGTAGTAGTGCGAGTTTGTTGAAGGTTTTTTAGTTGACTGGTTCCTGTTTTGATTTTTGTGGATAGCCAGGTAAACTGGGCAGCCCCTGTAGTTGGCCGTGTGTTCTCCGTTGCAATTACTACATTTTTTGTCTATAGCGCCTTCCTTTTTCTTGGGACACTCTAGTGTGAGATGATTTCCCCCACAGCCGACGCAGACGTTGCGGAGCTTACAATAACCTTTGGTGTGGCCGAATTCTTGGCAGTTTTTACATTGAATTGGCGCCTTCCGTTTATATGGTTCCTCAATTGTCACCTTTCTGTTAAGGATGTATTTTATTTCGTAAATCGGGTGAATTTTCCCTTTTGGGGCCTTGCTGCTTTCCGGTGTGAGTAGGGTTGCCAACTCTCGAAAGGTCCAACCCGGGAGAATTGTAGTTTTAAGAAATTTTTAGGGGCGGGGGGGGGATTGAAAAAAATCATTAATTAATTTTTACATTTATATTTATTTTGTTTTCGAGCAGCATCTAATATTTGTCGGTTTTTTACCACAAAATCGTAAAGTTTTTACAAGAAAAATCGTAGTTTGTTAGAACTTGAAGTTCTGCTTTTACTAAAGAAATACTCATTCGGTTTCTTTCCTTGCTCCATACTTGCTCCATCATGCTGAATACGCGCTCGCATGAAGCATTAGAGACAGGAATATAAAGGACAAACGTGACCTTTTTTTCAATTCAAGACAGGAATTTCTGTCTTTCGATTTCGTCAGAAGTCAAAAAATTTTTAGAAAAACCGGAGAAATTATTGCTCTCCGGGAGGTCGGGAGGTTAACCATTATTATCGGAGTCTCCCGGGCAATCCGGGAGGGTTGGGAACCCTAGGTGTGAGCTCGACTTTAAACATGGGCTGGGGTTGTTTGTACCTGTTTAGGATATTATGGACATACTTCACATCGAAGCCATGTTCGTTAATGTCTTGTTTGATGTCCTCAACTGGGACTTTGTGGTCGATGTCCTTTATTACGATTCTCAAGCCTTTCTCGCTTTTTAGCTGGTAGGTGTAGAATTGGAGTTTTTCCGTTTCTAGCCAGTTTACCAGCCGGCAGTAGTCCACTTCTCTTTGGACTTGAATTTTTGTTTCTTTTAGGAGACCCCTCTTAATGTCAACGACATAGAATAGGTCTTTGTTGATCATTGCTTTTATATTTTGTATTAGGTCGGCATTTTTTTCCACTCGCACGTAAATTGGCGGTGGTTTGGGTGTGGGTTCAGTCACCTCGTTTAGTAATGCGAATCTGTTACTGGTTGTGGCACCTGAGTTTGCATTATTGGCATTTGCTTGTTGAGTTATTTTGTTTTCTGCTTCTTCGATATTTCTCTGTTCGCGTTTTCGCTTTCTTGCGACCACCTGAAAGTAGCGTTCGATGCCCGCAGGTTTCGATTTGGCAGCATTTCCTACTGATTGGTTTGACTGGTCAGCGTTTCCTACTGACTGATTTGGGAATTCGTCTGTGTCCATGGTCCCTTCTTCGGATTCTTCTGGGGGTCCCATTATTGCACTTGCACTAACTGCACTAGTTTTGCCAGTTTTCTGTTTTTTGCACAAGCCTAGGCTACCTGCGGGAATGTTTCTTTTTTTTTTGTTTTTTTTTTTTTGTGGCAGGCGGCCGTCACAAGTCCAATATATCTTACAATTTAAAATTGCCAAATGGGTTGCTTCACGTATCACGATTACCGATAGACTCGCTGCCCTTCTATTGTTTTATATTCTTGTTTCTTTTCATTTTTACTAAGGGAAGCACATTTCATGGTGATAACTTTTCTGCGAACGGAAACGGTTTTAGCTAAGTCGGGTAATTTGAGGTTTTCCCAGACTGTGGGAGTGATTACCATGCCATCGGTTTTGGCTTGGTCTGTATTTCATAAGCCTTAGGTAGTTTATTGTCATTGGATCTTAAGTGTTGCATATCAATACGTATATGTAACTCGCGTGGATGCAAGATTACGCTTTCTGTCGAGCACTTAAACTTAATTTGGGTCGCTCGTACTTATCTTGCGCAAACCATAAATCCATAATAAACTAATGGTTAGAATTCTACTGTTTTCATTTATTTTATCATACAGTCTTGCATGAAAGTTTAAGACCACTCTGCAATTTACCTCATCCACAGGCTTTGAGTGCGTGTAGCTCTTTAATGCCTTGTAATTGAAAGAGACTAAATTAGGTAAACAAAATCCTTAAGATGTTTGTAACAAAATGCTATATTTGATTTTTCATTATTCCAGTAAAAACAAAAATTATAAACTTAAATATACTTCAGGTACTGCATGAAAGTTTAAGACCGCTGATATTCCACTTATAAAAATATTTATGAAAAATATTCTAAGCCTTAAAATAATATCCTTTCGCCTTCAGACAGGCTTTTATTCTTTTTGGTACCGAGTTCACCAAATTTTCCGCCATAAGTTTCGTCATTTTTCCCCACTCTTCCAGCAAGAAAGCCTTCAACTCCGATAGATTACTGGGTTTCCGTTGTGAAACACGATCACCAAGTGTTTTCCAACAATTTTCTATTAAGTTGAGGTCAGGACTGGTTGGAGGCCAAGGTAGGATGTCAATACTATTTTCTTCAATCCATCGCCGGGTATAGTTGGCAGTGTGTGGCTTCGCGTTGTCTTGTTGAAAAAGACTTCCTCGCAGAGGCATCTCCTCTTCCATAAATGGTAAGAGATATTCATTAAGAATATCAACATATTTTTCTTTATTTATTGTGCCTTCGACGATACAAAGCTTCGAATAACCGTACCAAGACATAGCTCCCCACACCATCACCTTACCTCCTCCCATTTGCACCTGTTTCTGAATACAATCTGGTCGGTATTTTTCGTTTGGTAGTCGGCGAACAAATTTTTTTGAATTTGGTATTAACTGAAAACTACTTTCATCGGACCAAACTACACGCTTCCATTGGTCAACTGTCCAATGACGTCGTACTTGACACCACTGCCTTCTTATGAAAGCGTTTCGTCGGCTAATAAAGGGTTTTTTTGCTGCCGGATGGGTCCTATAATTTAAATCACAGAGAACTTGTCGAATGCGGCCAGCCGTTATGGTTTGGTTTCTTATGTCCAGTAAGTTCTCTTCGACTTTGTTCTTGATTTCCCGACTTGATGCGAATCTGTTACCTCTTACAATTTTTATAAGCTCTCTTTTAGCCCTTTTATCTAAGATTGGGGGACGTCCTGTCCTTGATCGATGCTCCACAGTTCCAGTTTCTTCGTACCTTTGAACAGTGTGATGCACACAAGTTGTGCTGATTTTCAAAGATTTTGCAATTTCTCTTTGAGATCGACCCTCACGATTCAAAGCTACAATCTTTTCAATCAGATCTTTATTATCTTCAAAGCAGTTTTAAAAAGAAATAACATTTACCTGCCAGAGGACACTAATATCTACTGAGTTTTTGCCCATTGTACAAAATTTTTATAAAAAATGTTAAAATTGCCGTAAAAACAACACTTTTCGTCAAGCTGATTGCATCGACAACTTATCTATCGTCAGTTTAATAATATGAGTGACATGCAGTATGAGTAACGGAACATTTATTTAGAAAAATGTAACGGAGAAAACACGTGACGTTTCTAGAAATGCCAGCGGTCTTAAACTTTCATGCAGTACCTGAAGTATATTTAAGTTTATAATTTTTGTTTTTACTGGAATAATGAAAAATCAAATATAGCATTTTGTTACAAACATCTTAAGGATTTTGTTTACCTAATTTAGTCTCTTTCAATTACAAGGCATTAAAGAGCTACACGCACTCAAAGCCTGTGGATGAGGTAAATTGCAGAGTGGTCTTAAACTTTCATGCAAGACTGTACAACCCGCTAAAATTGGAAAATTGGCGATCGGTTTTATATTTAATTGTTACAGCGTGAACAACTGTAAGTATATTCACACGTAGAACGACGAGGAAAGGGGGGGGGAGGTTGAACCTGATAACCGGAAATCGGCTCAAGATCGTGAACTGGTAGCTCCGCAGTGAGCGCCAGGTATCAAACAAGAAATAAACACGCGGCCACAGGGATATGAGGCCCCGTACACACTTACGGGTGCACGCGAGCCATCGGAAGGCGCGTAGCCAAAAGTAATCGTGCTCACCCCTGAGTCCGGGGGAGCGCCTGGCGGACCGCACGGTCTAGCTCGACGGATGGGGCGGGGTTCGCGGACTCAGGGGTTACCGCACAGCGGTTATGTAGCGCTCCCACTGGACAGGTTGCGACGTCCCATCCAGGGATAAACTGTTCCGTTTCTTTTTTTTTTGTGGTGTGCCCCACCATAGAATGCTATAAACAGAGAGAGGGATGTGGGGGAGGGACAAAAACATCTCCGAGCCCGCTACTCGGGTGTAGGGGTGGGGAGGCAGCTCTGCCCCCTGCGAGCGGCTCCCCTTCTTACCCACCTCTTCGACCCGCTAACCCCCTACGGGTTGCTGGTCCCTGCCAGGGTTGTTCATGGACCGCGGATCACCTCATGGATGACGGGAATTTA
Organism: Eutolmus rufibarbis; assembly: GCA_963920795.1. Taxonomy (NCBI): domain Eukaryota; kingdom Metazoa; phylum Arthropoda; class Insecta; order Diptera; family Asilidae; genus Eutolmus; species Eutolmus rufibarbis. The sequence goes on from OY987204.1 coordinate 21,560,961, forward strand.
AATTAAAGTCGCATATCAAAGGTACAGATTACCATATAATTTCAGATCATGTTCCACATGGTACAAAATAACGAACATTATTTCCAAATTAATCTATAAGCTAAAGAGGGCTATTTCACGCTATTAGAAAGGTTCAAGGGACCACCGAAACAGGGGTGGTAACGGACTTAAGTTAGGTCGCCAATAATATTAGACTCTCAAATATGCAACACAACGAGAATTATTGACGCGGGTATAGGAACACAACTAACTAAACTAGATGAAAACTTCCAAACGCGGGGGGGGAATTCACGGAACTATCGCTGGTAATAGACGTTCCCCAAAAGGGGTTGAACGCGTGACGCGAAAAGCTGTGAGCAGTCCGAGTTGGAGACGAGATAACAGGCCGCAAAAAAAAACAACGAAATAGGGGAACCCTCGCTGGAGGCTCCTTCTGCACTGGCAGAACAAATTTCCCTGTCTTTTCCCTAGGTACAGCGGAGTCAATTATTATTTGGCTACGCATCCGGGCTACGAGCAAGCCAGATTCTGGCGGACGAAGATACCGAAGAGCCGGGCGCCGTGAAAAGGGGGGGGGGGGGGGGGCGCGTGATATTTCTCTTATTTTTTTTTTCTCTGTTTTGTTTTTTTCTTTTTTTTTTTTCTGTTTTTTTTTTTTTTTTTTTTTGTGTTATATTAATACAAGCAATACGCGTGAGATAGGAGAGTTGTGCACTAGATCAAACGTATGAATCAAAATAGAAATAACCGGACGGTCGCCGGGTACTTACCCCCAAAATCCAGCAGAGTCGACTTTGCGGCGGATCCTGGTGGCTGCAATTTCTTTAAAAAAAGGAAGAAAGGAGATGTATGATGAAGTGCGGGGTGCGAATAACGTTCGCCAGAACTGGCCGCCCCGTGCCAGCACGCGGGGACCTTTGCCCCTCTCTCTAGCCTCCTTCCCGGCTACTCTGCTCCCATGGAGCCCTAGCTCAACAAGTGAAATTACTGTGGGGGTGAAAACATGCCGGAACGCGCGGCGACAGGGCCGTGATTCCCCTCCCGATTCTCTAGTTGTGGAAAGGCAAAGATTACTACTTGATTTACAGATTATTTTACAGGAAGAAAAAAAAAGATACTGCATGTGCTCCCACGATGGTTGACAAATTTCCGGTGAGGTGGAGGAAGAGGCCAGTGCTTCTGAGGATTTTTCTGGAGGTTCTTGCACAAGTGCCACGCACGTGTGGGGGGGGGGGGGAGAATCCTGCGTTGAACGTCCCAATAGGGGACTTCTGCTCGGTTGGGGGGGGGGGGGGGTGATACACGGCCGGGGGGGGGGCACGTGGTATTCCGCGTCGCCTCCCCAAAAGTTGTGGCCCTTGGAGATGTTTTCTTTTTTTTCCTGGGCCGTGGCCGTGATCTTCCCTGATGACTTCCCCGTTTCCTTTTCCTTCCCTTATGTTTCTTTTTGTTTTTTTTTTTTTGTCTTTGTTCGTCTCAAGTCCTAAATTGGGAATTGAGGAGTCACGCGGGTGTTTAATTCGAGCTTTATCAGCCTTTATACGTACCACTTTCTCGCTCTCTGCGCCTCGACGCAATCCGCCGCTTCTCCTTGAATGATGCACCGAACACTTTTTACTTTTTATTTTTTTCCCAATCTCACGGTGCGTGTGCACGCGGCTGCTTCTTGGCTTCAAATGGCCGACCACCTGTCAGACCAGGCGGATGTGCCGCCTGCGTGACTGGTTGTTGTGGTTCCCTCCTGCAGGACCAGTTGGCGCTGCGCTAGCTGAGGGGGCCGTGTTGCAGGTGCCGCCAAATTTGAATTGTGGGGGTGCTCGCGACTTTTGAGCAGGGCAGTGAGTGCAGTGGCAAGGTGGGGGGGGGGGGGGGGGGGGGGTGTTTCACTGTTGGAGCAAAGCGGCCGTCACACAACCTGCTTTTTCACTGGCTTAGTGATTCATGCGGATGCCTCCTCATTACAGGAAATTAGTTAATTAACGACACACAGTCAATTTGTCTCTTTATTAATATCAATACCAAGTCAAAAACAACTATCCATGTTAAAATTTCCTTCAATCTTTGATATTTATTTAGTCTTTGTATTAATACCATCGACACAATGTCAAAATTTTTAATTTCCTTTCTCCAAAAGTGTACCTCAATGCATGTTCGAACTCGTGTAAGTTATATACATACCAATTTTCGTGATCTTGATCGACAAATGAATCCTCTTCTCAGGGATGCTCGATGCTCATTACTGCTTGTTTCAAAGATTTGCCCTATTGAACCCTATGGCCAATTTCACCGCATCCATAGCAAGTTTCACGCGCACGTCGAGGCCTAGGACAAGATGTACTGACTTGTCCAAGCTGATTCCAGTTGAAGGACCTTGGTGTGACCTTCGATTGTTGCTCGGTTTTTACGTATCTCGATTGTGGGAATGTGTACCGTTGGTTCGAGACTGGCAAAAATTTTTCATACTTTTGAAGTAAAACTTTCAGCTCAGCGATGGTAGTAGCGCCATGAAATATAAGTTTTTGCTGATCCGATCCTGGTATCCCATTAATTATATATTGAATTAAATCAATTGTGTTTATTTGTTTATTTGTTTACAGTCTACAGTTACTGTAATATTGAAACGATGTGCTCCTTTAAACAGCTTTATTGTAGAAGAGCTTAAGCTTAGTTGGTTTACAATTTTATAGCTTAAGTTCTAAGTTACTATAGAGAGAGAGAGAGAGAGAGAGACTTGTTAGTACAAATGTAAATGTATTATGTTAGTACAAATGTAAATGTATTATCAGGGAAGATGCCCTTTTTTTTTTTGAATATAAATACAGGTTAGTATTTACAAGGGTCTCATACTAATAGTACAATTATAGGAATCAGATAATACACTAGTAATTAGTTATAACAACAGTTCAAGGCTAAGGTTTTAATATTATTCTATAGTTTTAGTTCTTCCAGTATGCAAAGATATTTTCTTCTATAATTTAAATAAATTCCTGCACTAGACATTTCAAAACGAAAGATATTTACTTCTAAAATTTAAATAAATTCCTGCATTAGACATTTCCGTATGAACACTAATTTCATCTTAAAATATGCATGCATTTATTATTTAGGTTTAGCTATATTCAACAATTTACGTTTAACTATTCAATTAGTGGTAGGCAATTGCAAATATAGGCAAACTATTAATCTCTTTTACAATTTTATCCACTTCCATTTCTCAAGAAGGATGAGTTTCGCCTTATTACTTTTCCATTATTTAATTCAATCAAGTATGATCTTGGGGCTTGAAGTTTTGTATATATTCTTCCGGGAATCCACTCTTTATTTGGTGTTCTTAACCATACTTTATTCCCCTCTTTAAAATCGTTTCGGGAGACGGAAGTCACTCTTCCGGACAAGGTGGAAAAGGGGCCTCAATGTCCCGCAGCAAAACTTCTTCAGCAAAAAAAAAAGCCCAGCTAGGGGGCACCCAGCCGGAAAGGCCGCTCACCAAGCCGTCCTCGTCCGCGAGTAAGGTCCGTGCAGCAAAAATCCTGGGTTGAAAATCCAAAAAGATAGCCTTGAAGCGAGGCAGCAGCGAGTCCTCCAGGGAGTAGCAGTAGAGCCTCGAAAAACCAGACGCCAGCAAATCCAAAAAACCGCAATTACGAAGTCTAGATGTCTCGGGAGTAAACCTCCTTCGAAAATTAGACTGATGAAAAAACAAAACCAGATCGTCGCCTTCCGAAAAGCCGACTTGATGGAAAAAAGGAATTGCCATTTACAACGAATTTATCAGGTTTAGTCTTGATGCCAAAGTGAGGAAGGAATCTGGCCGGGCCGGATCCATTTATTTATTTATTTATTTAAGAAATGGGCAGACCCAAAATACAATTTTGCCCTACCCTTACTAGCGCACTCGGGTGCCAGGCCCATATGGCGCATTCTACTATCTTACACCTATTTACATGGGGTTTTTAAAACACATTTTTGTGGATACATAAATTGGGGAAAACTAGAATTACAGACATCTAGATATGGAACAATTCAAAACTTTAATTCCAAATATGCCATGGCATTAGGTATTTACGCCAAAAAATCATCATGTTACTTCCTCTATTAATATACTTATCATTTATTATTAATTAATTTTCTTTTGTAGTATTTTTTATAGGCGTATTCCTATACTCAAGAAGCGCTTTCCACAAAGGTGTGTGGGTTTCATGGCATTTTAATATCATGTTTTTGGCTACCTGAACTAAGCGTTCAGCGAAACCATTAGATTTCGGATAATGTGGACTACTATAATAGTCCTTATTTCAATGTCTAGCTCTTCCGCAAATCTATGAAATGTGCTTGAATTAAAGGGCATATTATCAGCTACAATTACTACAGGAATGCCATGTATGGCAAACAAATCCTGCAGCCTACTAATAACAGCCTCTGCATTTTTCTATTAAGGCATATTGGGTCGTATGCAAAAAAATTAGTCAAATCTCAGAGTTTGAGTTAACTACCTTTATCTATTTTCGGAGATCGAGCAACAACGGTGAACTCGTACTCACTTTTGTATGCAAAAAAATTAGAAAATACTCACTTGGTCGAACTCGTTTCTTTTAAGATCGATCTTAAAGCTTTTACACCTAATTTAGATCTCGTTTAGTTCGGTGCAAGATGCAAGGTGCAAGGTGATACATATAATCATGTCTTCCGGTAGTGAAACTGAGGGTTCTGTTTTTCCAGAAGTGAACAATATTAACATGTTTTTAGTAAATCAGCTAAAAAAGTATAAAATACTGATGGAAGAGTCACAACTTCCATCTTTTAAGTTGAAAAAACGGGAGGCTCTGGGAAAAATTATTGAAGATTATAAGACAACATTCGGGCGCGTAATTTCTGAAAAACAAATTAATAAAAAAATAGCTAATATGAAGTCGCGGTATGTAATGAAGGCTTTTTGATGCGGATGTGCGTACAGTCAATAGCTCCAATAGCGTCAGGAAAATTATATTTTTGTCTCCACATATTTTTTGCTTTCTGTATTTCATATGGAGAGTTTGGGAATACAATCCAGTCTTTGGCTTGGCTTGCCAACTTGCTGGAAACTTCAGCAATTACCCGGGATACTGTGCATTGATGTACTCCAATGTCCTCTGCTATTCCACTCTGAAAACCAGGATCTCCAACAAATCGCAAGAAAATTCTCATTTTTTCTTCATTTTGTAATGCTCCGCCACGTGTTTCAGTAGATTCTCCTAAGAAATGTTCTGTTAACAACTGGACACTATTTTCATTGAACCGATATAATTGACGAAAATCTTCACTATTAGTACATCTTCTTCGTTTATATATTCTTCTCGAAAGTGCGAAAACAGGTAGAAAGTCTGCCATGTCGATGGTATTTTATAAACTGAGTAACGTGAAACCCATGCTTACTTATTTTTAAGCCTAATCTCGCAAAAATGAGTACTTTCTCAGTATTTTGCATACGATTCATAGAAGTTACTTGCTGTGAGCTTTTAACCGAGCACATTCTCATACTTTGAGTTCAGTCTCACCACATGAGATCTGTCTTGCGAGTCAATATTTTTTTCGCATATTACTTTAAGCAATTGCTCGATAATTTGAGAAAAGAGCAATTACTCTTCTTTTTGCATACAACCCATTATATCAATATATTTCGTGAAATAATCTCCCACTACTAAAAAAATTTTTTCCCAAAATCTCCATTATATCCATACCCAATTTTTTATAAGGGCTATCCGGAATTTCGTGATTAAGTAAAGGCTCTTTTACATTTCCTTTTCTATGTTTTTGACAAGTAGCACACCTCGTTATCATTTCTTTAATTTCAGTATTAAGATTTGGCCAATAAACTAAACTTCTCGCTCTATTTTTAGTTTTCTCTATTCCTAGATGTGGCATGGCAAGTGTAAGCTCTTTAATATTGAATCTCTCAATGATTCAGGCACAAATAGTCTATTATTAAAATAAACTAAATTATCCTCTACATATAATTCATCTTTTAATTTCCAATAAAATCTTAAATTTTCTGGTAACAATTTTTTGTGTTTAGGCCAACCATTTACTATAATATCTTTTAAGTTTTTTAACAAAGGATCAGTATTAGTTTCGTTTTTAAATTGCTTTAACTTATTTTAACTTACGTTAATTGTGTGTACTAACTCATTTAGTTCTTTTATTTCTTGTTCATTCATATTGTCTGGGTTAATTTCTAGATAATAAATCTGCTAAAACTAACTTTTTTCCTGGGAGATACTGAAGCTTCAAGCTATATTTTTCCAGTTTTAGTTTCATGCGTTGTAATTTTGATGACGGTATTTTGCAATATTCTTTAGCTATTATTCCTAGAAGAGGCTTGTGATCAGTCAAAACATTAATTTCTCTTCCATAAATATAATTATGGAACTTGGAACACGCAAACACAATTCCTAGTAGCTCCTTCTCTATCTGAGCATAATTTATTTCAGCCTTGGTGAGGCTGCGTGATGCAAAACAGACAGGTTTATTGTCCTGAAGGAGTACACAACCCAGACCTGACTTGAATGCATCCGTTTGCAGTGTTACTTTCTTTTGCGGATTAAACGCTTGAAGAAGTGGGGCATTCTTTATAATATTTTTAATTGCATTTAGTGCTTTAGTATGTATGTATATCTAACTATATTCAACTTTATCTTTTAATAATTCTCTTAACGGAGTAGTAATTTCCGATAAATTTGGTATGTAATCTCTGATATAATTGATAAAAGCTAGCATTTTTTGTAAATCTTTTTTATTGTTAGGAATTCCGAAATCTTCTATTGCTTGCATTCTTCTTGGATCAAAGCGAATGCTATTTCTCGATATAATATGTCCTAAATATTTGATTTCGTCTACTTTGCATTGAATTTTTTCTTTATTGAAAACAACATTTCTTTCTCTGGCCCTCTCCATTAACATTTTTACGGTTTCGTCGTGTTCTATTTCATTTTCTGTCGCTATTAAAATATGTATCATCAATATAGATTGTTATATTTGGAATACCTGCAAAATAATGCTCATTTATTCTTTGAAAGGCTTCTGGTGCTATTTTTAGTCCAAAAGGTAGTCTTTTAAATCTATAGAGACCAAAGGGTGTACTAAAAGTGCACAATTTTCTGGAGTATTCATCCAGTTCTATTTGGAAAAACCCATCTTTTAAATCAAAGATCGAAAATAATTTTTTGTTGGCTAGACTGGCTTTAATATGTTCAAAAGATGGAATTTCGTAAAAGTTGTCTTTAACACTATCATTGAGAGACTTTGGATCTAAACAAATCCTAATTTCTTTATTCTGTTTTTCATTTGAGATCCATTCACTGGATGTAATAGTTTGTTCAATAATACCTTTTTGAATCAATCTGTTTAATTCTTTCTTAAGAGGTTCTCTAAGGGATAGTGGTATTCTTCTGGCTGGTTTTGCAACAGGAATTGCATTACTTTTTAATTCTATGTGGAAATTTTTTTGAATATATCCTAAACCCTCAAAATTTCTGGGATATCTTTCGATTAAGTTCTGTACAGAAGATATTACACCAACCCTTTTTATCAATCCTAAATCAATAGGTAAATGATTGTAACCCTAGAATAGGTGAATTGCTTCTATCATTTTCAATAATGTAAAATTGCTGTTCTGAAATTGTGTTATTGACAATACACTTCAAATCCACAGTACAAATCGTTTCTATTTTTGTTCCGTTATAGGCTTCTAAGTTTGTTAAATTTGGTTTTATTTCTAGATTATTTATATTGTGAATATATTTTCTCGGAAGAATATTTACAGCTGCCCCTGAATCTAATTTAAATAGAATTATGTTTGGGCCTATTCTCAATTTTTCGTACCAAGATTTACCGTTTTCAACAGTCGTAATTTCATTAATTTGAAAAGAATCATCATCTTCTAGATTACTAGCATAATTAGTTTTTATCTCACTCAGCCTCTTGTTTGTACATGTTACAGCAAAGTGGTTATATTTTTTACACAACGTACACTGTTTGCCATATGCCGGACATTTTCCTTTTGGATGGGTTTTCGAACAACATTTGCAATCACCTCTCACTGTTTTATTTCCTATGTTTCTACTTTGTTGCCTGAAATTGTTATTGTTTTTGTTATTATTTGTATAATTACTCTGTTTATTAAACTTTATCCTATCATCTCTACTTAAATTATTTTGGTTCCTATTGTGCTTTTGATGATTGGTTCCGATTACATCCAGTGATGTGGACTGTCCTCTCATCGCTACCATCTGTTTGTCTGCTGCCTCCGCTGCTCTCGAAAGTTCAATTGCTTTTGTTACCGTTAGGTCATCCGTTTCGAGGAGTTTTTTCTGAAGCCGCTTATCTTACTCCTAGCACTATTCTGTCACGTACCATTCTGTCTTCTTCCATGAAACCACATTTTTTTACCATTTTCTTTGGGTCCATTAAGAAATTATCAAAGGGCTCATTAGATGCTTGATTCCCCAAATGAAACAAAAATTATTCATAAACTTCGTTTTTCTTACGTTTGCAGAATAACTCAAATGCTTCAACAACTTTCTCATAGATTTTCTTATTTTCATCTGAGAGCTCAAAGGAATTATACACTTCAATGGCCTCTGGACCCACTGCATTCAAAAATGTTGCTATACGCACTGCTTCAGTTTTTTTATTTAACTCAATAGCGGTTTCGAAAATTTTATAATTTTGATAAAACACTCGCCAATTTTCTGAAATGTTGCCGTCCAATTTTAACTCGTCCACCTTTCTAATATAGTCCATTGTAACTACATATTTGGAGGTCGACCACGTTTTTTCCTCTGCAATGCACTAATTTCGGAACCACGTTTCTTGCTTATGCCCATTTAAACATTTTCTTTTATGTGAAAGTAATAATTCGGTTATTTATTTTAATTATTTCACAGTTATTTTCTTCACTTAGTTAGAACCAAAAAAAATTATTCTTTGTCCGCAGCGCCATGTAATATTGAAACGATGTGTTCCTTTAAACAGCTTTATTGTAAACGAGCTTAAGCTTAGTTGGTTTACAATTTTATAGCTTAAGTTCTAAGTTACTATAGAGCGAGAGAGAGACTTGTTAGTACAAATGTAAATGTATTATCACTACAGTTACAAGTAACCTTACAGACTAGAATATAATCGAACAATTCAACAATATAATACAGATAACAACCTCATCAGCTAAATGTGACATTTTCAAGATATATGATATCAAGATATATGAATTTCCTCAATGTTTGGGTAAATTGAAATCCCCCAATAACATGAGTTCATCAGAAAGGTTCATTAAGTTTGAAATACTCGTATATTCAACTTTGAGCGCAAGGATGTCATAAAGGCTATAACTCCTATTGTCAGGAGTGTTGATCATATCCGGAGGGATATAACAACAAATCAAAAAAAGTTTTTTTTAGAGTTTTACGTCAGTAGAATCGAGTGAGTCAGGAATTGTAATAAAGTCACAAACAAGGAAGTTTTTACAAGCCACAAGAATACAGCCTCCTGCTCCCTTGTTTCCATTGACTCAAACTCGTCTCAATCCTGAGTTCTCTGCATGGAAACATATCGATAGTGGTTTGTCCCTGTTTAAAAAGTTTTGAAATTCTTAAATCGGTTTAAATATGGGATCGATAGACAGACACACATTTTATTATTATCCTTTTTCAGATAACAATATTTTTTAGATTCTATATCGAATTCATTGAGCATAATTCTTTCTTCACGCATATTCTCATTCAAGCCAAATTAATTAACCTTAAGGTTACGAAAAAAATTACCGATACTAAATTTTCAGTTCAACAATTTCAAAACAGTTGTTTTATGCAACTATAAAAGCTTTTCTTCTATTATATTTGTTTTTTAATATGTATATTTAAAAAAAATATATATCTGATACAACATATGTATGTATGTATATGCACATTCAATCAAAAGAATATTAAAAATAATGTAACACAAAACTAATTACTTATGACTGTATTAGTATAGATTAGTATATATGTATATGTAGAAAATTAAAGATAAGAATATATATAAATATGTAAATAAAAAAACTAATAAAAGGAAACAAGATAAAATATATATGTATAATATATGTATGTATTGTATAAATAAAAATAAATAAATAAATTGATATATATTGATAAAGAGATAAGTTATGTGTTGTTTTGCTAATAATAATAAGGAGGTGACTATTTTCACCTTAAAACGTGAAACCAGAAACCAGAAACCAGAAAAAATAAATTCACAGTAAAAGGAAAATCTTTATTTAGTAGGCATTTTGTAAAAGGAAAATCTTTAGTTAGTAGGCATTTTGTAAAAGGAAAATCTTTAGTTAATAGGCATTTTGTAATTTGAATGAATTTATTTTTTCTGGTTTCTGGTTTCTGGTTTCACGTTTTTTAAGGTGAAAATAGTCACTCTCTAATAATACTTAAATAAAATAATAAATAAGGAAAAAAAACGACGAACGAATGACTGATTGTGATAAAAGCAAGATTTTTATGTCGGTTAGATTTTCCAGAAATAAATAAATTCATCTTGTCCGACCAAACGAAATTGAACTCCTTGAAATTTAATTTAGAAAATTTCGAGAAACTTTGTTTTAAATCCCATGGAAAATATTTGAGAAGAGTTGCTGACCATCGTCAAAACAACATAACTGAAGAGCTGAAATAAAGAATATGAATGAAACAAGATGTTAGATATTTGTATTCATTATTTATTTACTACCTATAAGTCAAAATTAATTTCTGTTAAATATAGAGAGATTTTTATACAGCTAGCCTGTAAACAAATCTTTCACAACTGGCTGATTTATACACTCTCACAGCTCTCGTAACAATTCTGACAATGCTTCCACTTTTCAGTGATTACAGTTAAAACTTCGAATTCAACCCAAAGTATATCACAATCAATAAAACTGTCTCGGTGTTTATTTTTACATAACATCTGCTGTTTCGCTTAGAAACATCCCAACTCGCTGCAACACTTACGCCACCCTGAAGCTCTCTTTATCAAAGTCATCTCTCGGCTTGGTCTAGATTCTTGCAGCTGAATTTCCTTATATTTTCAATATGCTATTCAGCTACTAGAACCAAAATTGAGCCAAAGCATATAACTTCTATAAAAAGACAATCCTAATGGGTAAAAGTCTTTGAAAGTGCGTTAAATGATCCCTTTGTGGAAGGCACCTGACTATAGTCAACACGATTGTTTCATTCGAGATATATTTAGAAACACAGTCACATAATGATCAAACATTTTGGATGGCATCACTTTCAGAACATTTTTGTGTTTGGCAGCCGATTTATACTATGAACTGCTTAAAGCTATACGGCATCAAGAACTGCTTCAGGGTTCATTTATAAATTGTTGTAATTAACTCTTTTAACCTTATACGAAATTTGTCGTTATGAATCGAGTTTCAAGTTTCAAACCCATTTTACTTTTTGTTATGCTCCTTTTTATAATGATCAATATAATCATAAAGCAGAAGAAAACTTCTCGTAAAATTCCTCTAGAATCATTTAATTTGTTTTATTATGTTTAATCAATTTGAATAAAAAAAAAAAAATTTAATCATTTTGAAAAAAAGTAATATTTATAGATAACTGAAAAGTTGGACTTATATTAATTTTTTTTGTTTTTCGAGAAAACATTGTGGGAATATGGAGAAAAACGGGCGGAAAACTTTCGACAGCCAAGACACAATTTGAAGACTGAAATGCAAGGCACTTGAGTATTTAGGCTGTCGGATTGATTGGAAATTGACCCTTTTAATAGGCCTCATCCAATTTTCAGCGCTTCGCTTAACCCCTAGCCCGGCGAATTCATTTAACTTTTAAGGTGGGGATTAAACCCCCAGCCTTGAAGCATGTGCAGTGTGCAGGGCACACTGGGAAGCACTACCAACAGAACTACCGAAGTACTTTTATAAAATAAGTTTGATGTGGCGACAGTTTGCTAGCTTACTTAGCATGTTCAGTAGCGGTGTCCGAAACGGATTTTTGGATTTAAGAAAAGATCAACAGATCAACAAGCTCAAAACATACCATAAAAAAATTTGGTTATTGTTTTTGATTTGTTTTGAATAAAAACAAACACCGTGATCAAGAATTTTTAAATAATTTTCAAAAATTCTATGATGAAATACGAGCAATCAGCCACCGGGTAGTGCAGCTTCCTCGTAAATTCTCTCCCTACCCTTACTAATGGAAGAATTAAATGCATTAAACTCTAACTCGATTCACAAGAGCGCTCTTCAGATTTTTGATAAAGGCTACATATTATTCCCTAAATCGCATTCGCTCAACATTTTCAACCTTCTGAGTTTAATTTTAAAAATTTAACCGATTGTCTATTATTTCAGCGCCTAAGCAAGCAAGGATGTCCTTAACCGATCACGAACATTTTAAGCCTCGAAGTTGAGCACATATTCCTTGAGGGGGCCTGGCAAATTAAGTCTATTGATATTTTGTGCCAATTTTCGATTTAAGCTCTTGTAAATGGCCACCCTACAGATCTGTTTCAGACTCCTCGGTTTTCTGTACAGTGTCGATATGAGCGATATGAGCAGTTCCGTTTTCTTATTTGGTATTTGAGCTACATAGAAATTGTGTAGAGACTTCAAACAATTGTAAAGAGGCTCGTGTTGCATGGTGAGATAAAATAAATAAATAATTCTTGTGTAAGTCAGTTCTGGATCATTCAGCACGAATTCTTTTTTCGTAATCAGGATTATGTAATAGAACAATATATATCTAGAGTTCGTACGGAAAGAGTTTCGAAAACTTTCCGATGGACGCGAGGATGTCGGCGCACCACCCGATGCTGCATTTGCAGCCTCAGGGGATCCATCCGAATACCCGTTTATGCTTTCACCGAAATTAGCTATTTCATTTGAAAATATTGCACTACCTGGCGTTGGCTTACAACTTAAAACGATATTTGGATCAGCACCGTACTGCATTAATGTGAGAGTAAGCTCGTAAATACACAGCATGTCTGGACAGGTGCGAACATTCTGGACCATCTCCACGACAGCCTGCAGAATGTGTTGATATGTCTGATTACAGTCTAGACCGTGCTGCAGCAACAGAAGAAGAATATTCTTAATGAAGTCAAAATTTACGCGTTTTTGAATATCGCAATTCAGTGTAAAATTTTCACTGACTGTAAAAACGAGCACGTGCAGAGGTGTGAGATTCGAACGATATGAGCAGTTGGGGTTAGCTCCATGTTGTAGTAATATTCGAATGCAGTTTAAGTAACAAACCTATCGAAAGAGAAATATCATTCAATTTATAGGGTAAACATTGAAAATCTTACTTTCATAGAGTGAGTGAAATGATGCAGTTGATCTTTATTTATCAGTGGAACTAAGCACACCATTATCGGGACGGAGCCGTCTCGTCCGACGATGTTAGGATCACCTGCGTGAAGTCGTAATCAAGCTTAAAAAGTCACAAGGTATTAAATACTTACCATCTTCTTTGATAAGCATGTTAAGAAGCTCGAAGCAAACCTCCCAGTCTCTGACATGACGAAATACGCAAGCCAATGCACTGTTTCCAGCTTGATTTATTGAACTCTTCGCGCCGTTTTGAAGAAGGAACCTAACTAAGTGAAGGACGTCCCATTTGCTCCATTTGTCATACCCAAACCTTTGAATAATTTTTAAGCTTCTGTTAACAATTTACTAAAGGATTTTACCTCGCCTCTTCTAATGCGTAACGAACAATTATAGCATGAAGCGGTGTATTGCCCAGGGAGTCTGGTTCATTGATCAGCTCTTTGCAGCCACGCTCTAAAAGTATCCTTAGTGTGTTTAAGGTGTCTTCAGCTGATTTTCTAGCAGCAAATATTACTGAAAAAGAGGTAATTGTGTAGTAAGCACCACCGTCACGGGTCAAACATTTTTATTTTTGCATTTCTTTAAAGTATAGTATACATATTTTATGTTAGAATTCCGAAAATTGAGTCAGTTATTTTTTTGATAATTACTATCGCTTGAATAAAACAACAAAAATAACGAAAAAACGGCTACATACAACCATAGTACTTTTGGTAGATATTAAAAAAAATATACATACTTTATTTTTCGATAACCCTCACCAAAATTTTAATGGCAAAATGAAGAGGACTTTTTTTTTATCATCGACGACTCGGGCAATAAACCATATTTATATATAGCCAGGACTAATCATATCATAAAAGAAGCAATTTATGATCGCGACAGGAAAAACAATACTTAGGAACGGAATGTACAATTAAAAATTGTCTGCTCGAAGTAATAAACACCGGCTCCAGGGTTAGAAAGCAAGAAATTAGGTTGAAGAGTATCCGGGAATTATATATTTATTAGGGTATTTCATGCAGAGGAAAATCAGGAAACATGAACATATTTTGTAAGGAAAACTAACGAAATGAACTGATAAGTTGAGGAAAAGATGCACAATCAGGTAGTTCGGTTTTGAATTTTGTTGAGTAAAGAGGTAAATTGCCATCGGGCGTTGCGCCTGGTTAATTCATTATGAACTATGGGTAAACACCTATAATAACAATTCCCAAACATTTACAAATTTTTGACCCGTCACACGTCACAGTGGGCTCACCTTAAACTGGCATTTCTGATTTTTTCTTGATATAATATGTATTTGAAAATAAAATAAATGTAAAAATAAATTCAGTAAAAATTAATTAAAGTTTAAAAATTACTGTTTTATAATATTTTCTAAAGACAAACATACCAATAAATTGATTTACAAAATTTCGAAATCTGAAAAAAATTCTAGGTAGTAGCAGAAGAGAGAAGTGAGGAAGAATTTATCAATTAAAAATGTTTCGAATTAGTTTTTGAGCAAAATGTTTCGGAGAAAAATTGTATTATCAGCGGATTGAATTTGCACTTGAATGGGTTGTTTTAGCAATTTTGTAAATTATATATGTAACTTAGAGAAAAATGGAGATAATCTTCAAATGTTTCCAAGATATAGAAAACTTCTGTAGATCCTTTTTAAAGTTTAAATAGATATTATAGTTTAGATTGGCTTGTAAGTGATAATTTACATGCTGCAGAATACCTACCAACATGAAGCAATGTCATTTGTTGCGTACACGTCCTGACCGTTGTCACAGCACCGTGTTGAATTAAAAGCTCTAGAAACCGGCCTTCGTGCAGGACCGCCTGATGTATCGGATAGTACTCGTCCTTTATAAGATTGATTTCTTCGGTTCTCGTGACTACTAATTGTTGAACACATTTCCATGCACCTCGCTCGCAAGCGAGGTGCAGAAGGGGTTTTTTCACCCTAAAGGGAACCTAACACGAAAATAAATTAAACACATGTCGATAAGTTATACAACCGCTTACCCAAGGATCCTCCATTTTTTGAAGAAGGATATTAAGGACATTTATCTGATCGCCATCGATGGCGTAACAGACTGCATTTTGCAGCTTCGTGTAGGTACTTTCGCAAACGCTGACTTCCTCTTGATTACCGCGATATTTTCCACTTTCTTCGCATGAGTGGCAATGTGGTCCCGGGAAGCACATCCTAGCCTCGGTGTCGATGCGAGCACCATGCTTCAGGAGCAGCTCCACGCACTCTTCGTAGCCCTTTAAGCAGGCGATATGCAGGGGGAGGGAGCAGGGACTGCGATTAACATCAGGGCGGTGTCGCTGCAGCAACCATCGGGTAAGGTCGATGTGATTCAGCCCCACACTCTTTTGCAGCAAATTGTAGCCGGATTCGTCGTGGATGACAAGAATGTTTTCGTTCTGAAAAAGATATTTATATTTATTCTAATTTACTGCAAGGATTAGCTGCGTTGAATTACCTTGGGAATTGCTATTAGCACAGATTCGAGGGTCTGGATTGGTACCTTAGGCTTTACGCGAAGGATTTCAAAGACTGTTTGAATGTTTTCCTCAGTCGCCTTCGAGACCTTGTGCCCGTCCCTGTTGGAGAGTAGAGCGCTGCCTGAGCGGAAAACTTGGCTAACAGATCCACCCATCTCTTATATTTATCGCTGCTATTGTGTCATCTCTCAAAGTAAATGGAATTACGGAAAAAAAATAGTCTAACGTGCTGGAGGCGATGCCGTCCTCACACCCAACACATTTAAATCTCAGCTAGGAGTCGACAAGTAGAAAGATAATTAAAAGTAACTTTGCACTTTGTAGTCTTCTTTCCAGTTATTTAACTCCGGGGAAAATAAACATGTACGTCCAAGGGGTCGGGGTTAGAAGTGGAATTACGCAAAGCTGAGAAGCAGCAGCAGCTCGCTTACGCCCTCCCCCCTGTATGACGATAAATCGCTACAGTTCCAAAATCCAAGTTTCCTATGTGCTTATCGCCTTTATGCATTGCACTACTAAATCAACGCATTTTTAACAATTTTAAAACTATTTTCTCTGCCCAAATTACGGAGAAATCGATAGTTTGTTTACTACGCTGGAACAGTAATAAAATCCTTCATAATTTGCCAGTCAACGGCTAATTTATGTACGACTATCGTTTCTCTTGATTAGCACCAATTACTTTATCAAAAAAGACGAAAATATCGAAGAAATTCTGTTTTTTTCGAGCACTTAATTGATTTTCAAGACTCCAGCAAATTGAAAAACACTGAAAACGTCACTTGGAAATCAAAAATCGCATTTGACAGTTTAAAGGGTGCGATTACAAAACATCGTGTTGTAAATTGTTAACATTGGGTTTTCATACAAAAAAATAATAATAATGATGATTATTTGCTTTCTAGCTTTTGGCTAAATTTTAAGATCCTACGATAATAAAAACACTTCGTATGGAAGCAATTAAAAATTGGGCGATTATTTTAACTTGGTCACCAATTTCTCTTTAAGCAATTTGTTTCAAATACAGAAATAACAGCTGTTCTTTGTTCGGACAGTTTGGGACAAAAAACCACAAAGAAACGGAGTGGTGATGAAACGGAACGAATCACTCCTTTTTGACAATTGACACATTCACTGCGTGTGCATTTTACTTGCGTGTGCTTGCGTTTTCTCCGGTATAATTAAGGAATATTGTGTAATTCAAAATGGTAAAGACAAGTAACCAATTAGTTTTGTTTAAGCACAAAGTTTTTTGCCAATAATTTCAATTACTTACCGAAAAAACAAAATTATAACCTAAATTTCGCCCGCAGAGACCTTTAATTCTACAAGGGCATGAGCGTTCAATAACTGCAATTAAATACAACCGTGAAGGTGATTTAATCTTCACCTGCTCCAAGGATTCAAAACCAGACGTGTGGTTTTCCCTAAACGGAGAGCGTCTCGGAACGTACAATGGACATGGGGGTGCGGTCTGGTGCTTGGACGTCGACTGGACATCGACAAAGCTCATCACAGGCAGTGGTGACATGAGCACGAAAATATGGGACGTCGAGCACGGAACCCAAATTGCGTCGATCCCAGCCAAGTCTTCTGTGAGGACTTGCAATTTCAGCTATTCCGGCAACCAGGCAGCCTACACCACAGACAAGGCCATGGGGCACAATTGCGAGCTGTTCATTATCGATGTGCGAAATGCGGACTCGAGCTTAGCTTCCCAGGATCCAGTTTTGCGGCTTCCAGTCCTGCAGTCGAAAGTAACTTCCATGCTTTGGGGTCCACTCGACGAAACGATCATAACAGGTGTGTTATTGTTTTCCTATAATTTTAATTAATGGCAAGATACACGACAGAAGATCCTGGCCTCTAGAGTCAAATTATTTTGTTCATGAAATCCATGTTCTCAAAACGAATTAAACAATATCTGTGGCATTATTCATACGGCGATCTTTGAAAGATGAAACTATCAATCATTGTGAATTCTCAAGAGCAATTAAGGATTTCTTAGGAAGGATTCGATGCTACATTCATATCTTTCTACTTACAGGAAATTAAATCTTTTTAACAATAACTTTTATCAATAAGAAGTTTTTAAAGCCAGAGTCGGCTTTTTCCCTGTTTCGCCCGCTATACTTGAAGTATTTGCGCAAACCTTTAAATTCAGAAATTAGTTCAAGAACAAAAATATTTATATATGCATGTACATACATATATGTATTCTATAATGTACTAGTTTGCCTGCCTCCGGCGTTGCACGGGGTACCAATTTATTTAGATTGATTTTGTTTTTACCTTAAAGATATTCATCATCATAGGTCGGTTAGTTCACAGAAAATATTCATCAATTAAACATCAAAACCTTCCTAGTGAATCAGTCTATCTAATCGTGAAAACCGGAACAAAATCTGTTCAGTAGTTACGGAGAAAATTGCGGACAAACAGACATACAGATAGATGTAGTGAAATTACAATCGATGCGCCTCACATAAAATAAATTTCTCTCTCAAGTTAGAAGGATTCCTGTGGGGTTCCGATCTAGATTATAATCTCGTAATTTCAACGTATTTCTCATGGAAACCAAGCAAGAGGAAATAATTTTGTTTAATATTAATTTAAAAAAATAATAAAATCAGAGAAAGAGAGCATAAAATAACGAGTTTATTCCACAGTCTTTGAAAAACTTTATATAAATTCGTGAATATATCCCATATTTGCTCATCGCTAATTGCATAATTTAATTTAAGGTCACGAAAATGGTCAGATCACAATTTGGGACATCAGGAAGGGCAAAGAAGCTCACTCTGTCAGCGACCACACCTCAGGTATTAACGATATGCAGTACAACAGGGACGGAACAATGTTCGTCACTGCTTCAAAGGACTGCACTGCTAAACTGTTCGACGCTGAATCCCTGATGTGCCTGAAGACATACAAAACCGAACGCCCTGTCAACTCGGCTGCAATCAGTCCTATTTTGGATCATGTTGTTCTCGGAGGTGGCCAGGACGCTATGGAGGTCACAACAACCTCCACCCGCATCGGAAAGTTCGACTCTCGATTCTTCCACATGATTTATGAGGAGGAATTTGGCCGAATTAAGGGCCATTTCGGTCCCATCAACAGTTTGGCTTTCCACCCCGACGGCAAAAGCTACGCATCTGGCGGAGAGGATGGTTTAATTCGTGTGCAAGTATTCGACAGCTCCTACTACGAGTACATCTTCGAATAAGGTGCTCTATGGCTTTTGTATTTATTATGAAAATTGTGGAAATTTTATGTGGAAGAAGGAATAAATGGAATATTCAGCTCTCAATAATATAAGTCGAGAGCAACTGAGAACTCATATTTATTTTTATAATTTGCTATTTTCAAAGATATTTGAAAACATCACCAAGAAATTTATTTGTACAGCCCCTGTTCTATCGAATTAGGACCACTCATAATTTTTATCATTCCTCAGAAATTTTTACCCGTAGCGTAATAAAAATGCAGAGTTTTCCAAAAACGATTTATTTTATCTTACTCTTAGTGTCGGTGCCAACATAATCTGATCGCAGTGACAACACCATAAACCCTTTACCCCTTTTTCGGGGTGGTTTTTGATCTGTCTTTCTTTATGGGGATGTTTAGTGAGATTTGTGTTACTATATAAATCGGCCGAAAAAACCTAAAATTCATCATTATTTGGGATTTATTTGGCAAGTTATTATCTGTGAGTTAAAAGAGTGTTCTCTTTACCTATTTTGAAAAAGCGGGAGTAGTAAATAGTTATGGTAATAGCTGAAAATTGTGGACATTTAAAAAGTGCAGCGAATTTTGGTAAAATTTATTAGAAAAAACCAAAATGGGAAAGTGCAAGGACATTAATAATGAAAAGAAGTCAGATATAATTGTCCTGTTTAAGACTGGAACGCTTTCTTTTCGCGAAATCGCGAGAAGAGAGAAAATATCTCATCAAAGTATAATGAGAATATCGAAATCGTTGGACGAAAATCAAGGACAATCGAGCAATAAGCGCCAAAATTATCGCGGTCAGGGAAAAACAACGCCTCGAACTGACCGAAGAATTGTTCTTAAGGCTATCGAAAATCGTTTTGTATCCCTTAATAGTTTGCATCAAGAGTTACAATGTGGGATCGAAATATCTCCAATGACGCTAAGGACACGTTTGTACGAAGCCAACCTTAAGGCACTCACTGCGAGAATGCGCCGAGTTCGGTTGCAGTGGGCAAGAACTTATCGCCATTATACTGTAGCAAATGTTAAAAAGGTATTTGACATTTTTAAACGCATTTACGTGTTTAATTATCACTTAGAAATGAAATACTAATAAAACGTATTTTTCTCAAATTTTTTCAGGTAATATTTAGCGGCGGGTGCAGGCTTGAAGTTGTTACGGACAGCCGCCAGTTCATTCGAAGGAGGCCAAAAGAACGGTATAAGGAAGAATGCGTGGTAAGGACCGTGAAACATCCACCATCCGCAATGATATGGTCTTATATCTCCGCCGACGGATCTGAACCTCTGTTTTTTGTCGACTGGACAATGAACCAGAATGTGTACACAGAAGTCATCGAAGACATTCTAAATACCACTTTTTAATTACTTACAATCTTGTGACCTTTCTGATATTCACGATGATGCGCCCTGCCACACTGGCCGATCAATAAAAAACATTTTTGGTACCCATAATATTCCAGTTCTTCCTTGGCCAGGTAATTCTCCCGTTTTAAATTCAATTTAAAATATTTCGAGTCTCCTCAAATCCATAGTTTCTTCCCTTCCTAATCCTACGCTAACGATCTTAAAGCAAAATATTACGGATGTGCGGGAAATAATCCCGAAATTAAAGAAATTATAGAGCGATGCTATGCAGTTATTAGTGCTAAGGGTGGTCCTACTAAGTATTAAGATATTTTTAAAATATGTTGTTCATTAATTAATAGTCATTAAAACAATTATCCAAAAACTACACTTTTTTTCTTCATGTTTTACCAACAAGAAAAGAACGAATTTCAAGAAAATTCTGAGTGGTCCTAATTCGATGAACAGGGGCCGTAGATTCTTCGTCACTAGCCGAATTAAATATGCGATGGTCAAAATTTCTCAACTCAAAATCTGGAATACGAATATACAATTAAAACAAAAGATCTTATAGAAGGTTAAATTCGTTTTAATAATAATAATAAAGTATGTATACAATATTAAAGATTAACTAAAAAAGAAAATACCTGAAATGTCCTTAATAAATGGTATCTTTATTCAGGGCGCTGATCTTTAAACTAGGAAATTTATTGTCTATAGCTTAGAAACTCTTTCAAAAGCTCTTTGGACAAAAAATAAGTTTCTTGGGTATCCATAAAATAATTCTCTTGCAGACAACGGTCGAAAATTAGTAAATAAAAATTCGGAACTTTGAGCTTATTGACTATATTTAACTTTTTAACATTTTTTGGCGATAGTTTACAGGACCAAATTTGAGAATATCAAACTCATTTCAACTCTTATATCTAAGGGTAAAAACACAAAACGCCGATTTTCCAGTTGCTGAATCTGTTTTCTAACGTATGCGACCAGTTCATAAAGGCTTTAAGAGCGAAAAATTTGAATTGGTTTTTATGTTTTATAACCCAACCTTTTTTCTATTAGTTCGTAAGAGTTGGCTTTGCAGAAAATTAATTTATTCTAAAGCTAGTAAATGTAAAAAAGATACTTTTGCCTAAAACAACTTTCAATTTGGTTATACTGGTTATAAGCAGAATGTTGGAAAAAATTAAAGCAGTCCAACGCAAAGTGGTACTTTTAAAATTATGAGTGAATGCTTTGATTTTCAAAAAAAATAACTCATAATACGTAATTCCCTTCTCTTTCTTAACAACTGCAAACAATTACAGTGAGTTCAATGCATCACAATGATAAACGATAAAACCCTTGCACATCATAATAACGGACTCCAAATAACTAAAGCAACTCGGTGTTATTCAACAAATACAAATGAAGATCGGCATATTGCAACTAATTACCAATCTTTTTGTCCTAACCTTCGCACGCCTATGAGTTGTGCATTAGCCATTAAACAATTAAGGCGATGCTACACTGCAATAACTCCCTACAAAGTGTTAAAGGTTTTTTTTGTTATCAAATGGTTTCGTCCTGTTTATTTTTTGAAGTTTTCATTGCTGAACTTGACATGATTAATTATTAGTTTTCTTCATCGAGATCGCAGTTTATAGATATCTCTTATAAGACAATAGGCCCCTTATCTTGGCATTACCAAGAAACTTAATTGGAAGAATAACGTAATCATATAAATTCGGATTCGTACAAATGACCGCACAGAGTGTACGCTGTATTATATTCAGTATTTCAGGAAAATCTATTTTGTTACTTATGTATAGGATTCGACCGTAGGAAAATCTATCATTTAGGAAGCATGTTAAATGGGCACAACGCTTAAGCCCATCGTTGTATGAATTAAGTAATTTGTTCATGTTAGTGGATTCTGTAAGTTTACTAGTCGAATAAAGTAATCTGAATCTAACCGCACAGAAAAATTGCCCACAAACGTATTTCAGCTTTGTCTACCGGAAAAAATCGTAATTCATTATGCCTTAATAAAGATTCAAATTCCGCTAAGACAGTTCGCCTTGTGCGATCAGGCTTTAGCTCCTTTTATATGTTTATTGGAAGTGACCTGGCAAATCGGCGTCTTACGAGTTTCTACCTCAAGACATATTCTTATTTGTTATAGAAAATAAAACTAGATAGTTGGAGGAGGATCCCAGAATAAGGCCTGATATCCTATGACAATTTACAATTGAATATCTTGCTAATCGTCCTGGACTCACTAGCGGTGCCTAATTTTCTTGTTGAGACTGCCCGTCTTCTTCGCAGAGTTGTTAATCTTATGCTTGGCACTACTGCTGGGAGTTGTGGGTTCCTTCGAGTTAGGGTCTCTCGTTGGACTCACAGGCCGATCTAAAAATGCTATGATATGATTTATATTAGAATCAAAGTAGCTAAAATTTACCATCTTTCTCGTCCTTCCCAGCGCCTCTAATCGTGGTTGTGTTATCATGTGCGGTGGTTGTATTGTGGTTTAGGGGCCCAATCTGATTGTCGCTCGAATCCTCGTTGGTCACCGACTCAGACTCGCTGGTCCTATCGGCTGCAAGTTTAAAAATTGTCGTGAAAGCGAGGTAAATTGCGTTGTCATTTGCTAGCTTACGATTGCAAATCGCCATGGAGGTGATGCTCGACTTCGAGAAGAGCCGCTCTGCCTCTTTGAACTTGCGATTTCTTTTGTCCGCTTTTGAGTTTGTGCTTTTGTTCGAAGTGAGGTATCGGTCCCATCCTCTGATTATGTTCCCGTAGAGCTGCGTGTCCTCCAAGTAGGAGCCTTCGAAGGCGTAAATTTGCCGCTCGAGGCTAGCTAATTGCTCCTATTATGGGGAAATGGGAGATTTTTCTAAGCCGCATAAAGAGAATGTGCATGGAATTGCGAACCAGTGACTAGCTTACAGTAATTTCTGCTTTCCTTTTGATTAAATCCGCCAATTCAGTGCGTGTTTCCAAACTTGACGTTGCTTTTGTCGCCATGTTGGTTGTTTTTACTTTCCTCTGCTTTTGAGCGACGGAATCACCACCAGCCTTTTGGGCAGGTGAACTCATAACACGAGTGTTTATGCAATAAAATCACACGAAAAAATATTTTTACTGTAAAAATAATTTAATTTTTCACTTAAATCTTAATAAAATAGCTTTTGTTTACTAACAGCGGCTGTCATTTGAATGAGATTTTCGATTTTCACAGTTGGTATAACTGTTTTTTTGGCACTATATAAATAAAGTGCTGCCAGGCATAGCTGATTTATGCGTTAAATCAGCTGACAACAAATATGGATTTGTTTGGCAGCTTGAGCTAGTTTTCCGTTTGTTTTATTGTTCTTGTGGATAGACGTTAATACAAAATAAGATGTCTAAAAACACATTTGTGCCCAGAGTTAACCAGGTAGAGCTTTTCATTTATTTTTTCTATTATAACGGATGAATTTCAATTTTAAGTTGGACTCTATTCAACTGGACCAAGACGTTCTTCGGCTACTTCGAGACGACTTGTTCACATCTTTTCAGAAATATGCTGTAAGCAATTGCTTTAATACCAGCAGTATAAAACATTTACATTTGTTTTCCCAGCCCTCTATTTATATGAAATATCAGCCAGAGCTCGATTTAATCTTTGAAGCAGCAATTTGGTTTGGTTCGGTTGGAAGAAAAATGACGACTTTTGGTCAGGAGCTTCTCTTAATTTCTTACGATAAAGATCAGCTAACGACATCCCGTTTATGTTTACATTTCTTGCTAACAATTTTACCCAAATATGCTAAAAGAAACAGCGAAGTCCGTTTTATTAGCAGTGAAACATTTTTCAAAATCATCACATATGCGGAGAATATTTGCTTGGTCCTCTCCGTCTTGAACTTCTTCAGATTTCTAAAAACAGGTAGAAAGCCAACTTTGATAGACTGGCTTCTGGGTCTTGACTACATCACTTTACGAGGAAGTAAACGCAGAGAGATCGGATATAATTATATGACCAGGGAATTGCTGTGGGGAGGTTTTATGGTATTCTCACGGAATTCAATTTTTTATCTTCCAACTTAGTACAACTCATCCTCTCTTCTTAGGAACTTTTGGGTCTCATCCTACCAATGATCAACTACCGCAAAGTCCGCCGAATTGTAAAAGGATTTTTTAATTCAAAACCGGAAGAAACTGGGGCGCCGGTTCAACCACAATTCGGCATTGATACCGTTTGCATTTATTGCCATAGCAGGCCTACGCTGCCTCACCACATGGGCTGCGGCCACGTCTTTTGCTACTACTGCTTAAAGGGAAACATCCTCACCGATGAGCAGTTCATTTGCCCGTCGTGTGGCGCAAAGCAGCAGGGTATTTTGATGGTAGCTGTCAACGACGCTAGGTTGAGGTAGCTTTAATTTGGGAGGATATTGCCGGTATATGGGATTTTCTTATTTTGTTTATAATCTGAGCATTGTACAATAAAAGTTTTTATATTTCCATTTTACCTAATTCATTGGTCCACTTCGCATGTTTTCTAACAAAGACCTTTATTTAGCCTTTATGTTGTGTCTGTTCTTGATATCTTGCAGCAAATACGAGATAGGGAGCTTTGAAAACTTCCAAAGTTTTTAAACTATAAAACGCATTTTTTGTCTGCTGGATCATCTCATTAAATTTTTCTTCATGCCCCAGATTCAGTTCTTTTATTTTAAATTATTGATTCTAAAAACCGCACTATAGCTGGTTTAATGGAAATAATTTGAATTTAGGAATTTTGGCAGTCGTAAATTCTCAACTTGATAATAGATTTGAAATGTCTGAACTTTTGGATGTAAAATTGGCATTTGTAATTTCACATTTCTATGCTGTTTTAAAAGCTTTATTTTGGGCATTACAAACAGAGTGGGAAAAGTTAATTTCAAGATTTTATACGCTAAGTGATTTTTTTTATTTAAGATCAAAGGAAGAATAAATCAAATTAGGGTCATTACATCGTAAAATCTACATATAATCTTTATTGTAGAGAATTTTTGGATAAACAATTTTTGTAATGACTAATATTTGCGTCTGCAACAAATAGAAAGCGAGAAATTCGTAAAAAAGTCATATATCCTGCATTTGACCTTGAAAAATTCTCCTAGTTTACAATATTTTGAACTAGACTTTTTACATTCACAGATTTTTGAAATATTTCATCATACCAGGAATACAACTCCAACGGCCATGAGGACTGTTATCGTTATAGACATTTTTAAAACTGAAATGTGAAGCATGGAGTGGGAATAAAATAAAATTTAATAAAACTATTAACGGAGGCTGTATTAATCTGGTTATGATATTGCGAGTACGACTCGCGCAGAGAAAGTTCCGCATCGCAAACTTGAGAATTATATTTTTGCACATTTTTGGTCAAAACACAAAATCTATGTGGGCTAAAATTAAAAGAAAAACGGTTTTAGAATATGCAAGCAAAACGATTTCACAGGACATTTTGCTGATCATATAATGTACCATCAAATTCTTCAAGAGCAAACGTAGCCAGGAGATGCAAATTGTTATTCAAAGAAGAAGAATAGAGATTTTTTTGTCCCGACTGTAATGTTTACTATTTGTTTTGTATACCTCAAATACCGCACCTTTCCTTGAAGCGATTCAGCGTATTTTTTTAATCCTTATAACTTCGATCTAGATAATACTTGAAAACTCAAATTTTCCGAATAGAATGTAGTCGGCAGACTAATGAATTAGACCAAATTTCATTTTTATAGCCCTTCTAATTTAAATTTCGTCACTCACTCACTCACTGACGATCATCAAAATTGTAGGGTATTTCCCCAAGTCTTAGAAAGCTGAAAAATGCAGGCTTGAGGCTAGCGTAAATAATGATAAAATTAACCAATCTGTGATTCTGAGGGATGCAAAGCAGGTTATTAATTAAAAGGTTCTATTCTAGAGGATAGAATGATAAAAGGATTATCATTTATATTAATAAGTAGGATAGAATGATAAAGGATTATCATTTATATTAATAAGTAAAGAACAGTCCTCTTACAAAAAGAATTGAGATCTCATTAAAAATATTTCATGTGGAAAAGGTAGTCATCGTCCGCATCGCGAAACTGGCTGGAAAGACGGCTGAGCGCTACAAAGGATTGCTAGTTTTGGCTACTTTTTAATATGAGGTGTTTTTGATGGAATAATTATTTAAATTTGCTTAATTAATTTTTTGTATTTGTATTTCCTTCATTATCAATAGATAGCTTTTATACAATTTTTACTTTAGACCAATCATAATAGATATATTTAAGATTGGTGATAAAATTTGGTTTATACTGAACCGACTTGACATAGTTTGTAAATTTGTAACTGCCTATAAAAGATATGCTGCTTCGAATAAACGTTTTAATTTAAATGTAATTATAGAAGCAATTATTTAAATATACGATGTCAATAAAGACGTGCACAGATAGCCAATTTGGGATGTAATTCGCAAATTTTACTATTAAGTTAAGCGTAACTGGTCAACTTTCGAGACAAGTGATGGTTGTTCGAAATCAAAGCATATAAATGCTTTTTACCAATTTGTGCGTAATAAGCCTGAACTTGCACGACATAACCGTTAATGAGCAGTTTACTTGCTCCAATTACAGAAATGTCGCGCCGAATCGTAATAATTTCTTCATAAAGGCGATCGAGTTGCAATCGTCGATCAGGTAAAACTAATGAGATCGTAAATTAGTACCGCGATCCTGAAATAATTTGTCTTTGTCTCCGCCGTATTTTGGATTTGAAAGGAAATATTTTTCTGGTGTGGCAGATTGTTGGGACTTTTTGCCATTTCCTCAAAATCTTTTGGCATAAGAAGCTATCTGGAGAACTCGTGCTAGTGCTCAATTTGCCGAATCATCGGGTTCCATTGGCATAAGGTCACAGCAGCAGCACAAAAGCAATTTTCTGGCAATTGCGACAGCGTGCAGAAGGAGGAAGTGACTAGAGGTAAAAATTCTTGTCCGTTGAAGGTGTACTTTAGAGTTCTGCGTCTCTCCTACTGTTAGCCTAGTTTTTCTAGCCATAGAGCTTTTTGAATTGCTAAAAAATTGACTCATTTGGGTAGCTTGCATAAGGTTTCAGGAACTGCAGTTCGTTCGCTTCGGAGTCTCGCGAATAAACAGGTGCTAGCCAGATTTAACCAAAACTCGCGGGTAATTCGATGTGCGGTAATTATTGGCAAACCAAGGTGAGCCCGTCAATCCGGTGCAGGATTTTTACTATCTTTCACTTTTAGCACAAAGTAGATTCTGACGAAATTCTTTATCGGGAGGCTGCATATCCTTATTTGTCTTCACGATAGAAATAAAACAGGTAATTTTATAGAGCTTCACTTCGAATGCATGCTGTACATATGTACAAATCAAGGCCGAGCATTAATTTCATAACGTTTATTTATAAAATAATTTTAATTGGTCTGGTTGAACTTGTGGGTGTAATTTATCTTTTGCATGTTGTATCAGAAGACAAAATTAATCTCAAGGTGTTGGCACGGATTTAGCGTACTTTTTGCATCCAAATCATGAGACGGTCGTAAAATTTTTTTTTCTGTAAATCACTTCAAGCTTTTACTGGAATATTGGGATCATGAATAGTGCCTGCGTAACTACAGCAAGTATCTTTGTAGGTAAATTAATTGGTTAATCAGAAAAAATAAGTAAGTTTTTACGTGAAGGATCTATTATCAAAACATGAACGCGATTACATATTCCTAGAATTGTTCCAATGCTAATGAAATTAACCATTTTTTGAATGATTTCTGTAAAGTTTCGTTCACTGAATCTTCATTCAATTTCAATTTGCAAATATGCGCACCACAAATACGCCCTACAAAACCCTTTCAAATAGAAAAACTTACAAAAATATCTCAAGCCTTTCGAAAAATAACCTATTTTGCGGTATCACGGAAAACAAAAACGATCGACGTCTGTGATCGCAATACCTCAAAGAATCGATTTGAATGATACATATGTAGGTACATACATATGTACCAGAACATTTTAGTTTTTGATGAAATGATGAAATATGGTTTCTAGTGAATGGATCTAAAGATTAATTAATATATATTTACTTAATAAATAGTTAAATTTTATAAGAAATATTAAACAAATCATAAATTATCATACTGTACATATAATACAGGATTATACTTTCTACGGCTAAAGTATATAATAAAGTGGAAAATTATTCAGAGAACTTACAAATGAAATTTTCCACCTCTCTTCTCATAATAAACGAACAACAAAAATTTACAAAAAAAATTCTTTTTAAACAATCTCATATTGCAGGTACTTGAAACTTCAGGTTTAGTAAATACATATGCATGCGATTATTATACAAATTTAATATAGCTTTATTACCTACCTATACGAATGACGAAGATTTAAATGTAGTTAATGGTGCAACCTTGAGATTTTCAAAAGGTCATAACTTTTTCCCACCTCATCGAATCGAGATTTGTCCCTTCCCTTGAAAAATTTGTTCGCAAAGAGCTGACCTTTTTGATGCCGGAGGAAGGAAAGACGTACACATTTTGTCGCATTAGATTAGCACTTGTGAAGTTGGTGCTTTCTTGATTTCTTAATTTTTTGAATGCAGCTGAATTTTCGGTTGAAACAAGGCCACTTCTGGTCGAACCAACATTGAACCAAGTAAATCTTGAAGTCGAAACTTTAATTTGAGATTAATAAGATTGCTAGTTATCTACCCATTATTGACCAAGTTACATATCGTTGAAAACCAAGTGTTTTTATAGGGGAGGAAACTTCACCACGACCACTCAAGCCTCCTCTAGCTACTTATAGTTTACTAGGGCCGAGTACAACCGCTAAATAATGATACAAATTTGTCAATAATATCATTTAAATACGATGATGGATATCTAAAAAAAAAATAAAAAATATTTAAAAAAAAAGCTTTTATTTCCTTTTTAGTATATTTTTATATTTTATTGTTAAATAAAATTTTTTTTTTAAACTATATTTTTTATTATTTAATTTTATTTTCTACTTTAAAGTCTTTCTAAATTTTGCAATCAATATTATGTATATCTAGTATTTGTCAACAGTTTGGATTTAGAATGACGTCACCTCACTTATTGTGTTTCGCTCATCAAGCCCTTTCATTTGATAGCCATATCATAAGCGTCACCATGGAAATTATAAATCGCCATTTTGTGACGTCCGCCATATTTGATTTAGAATAACGTCACATTACTTATTGTGTTTGGCTTATCAAGCCCTTTTATTTGATATCCATATCATAGGGGTTACTATGAAAATTATAAATCGCCATTTTATAACGGCCGCCATATTGGATCAAAAATGGCGGCATTTAAGTAATCGTGCATTGTCACGTGAACCAAACGTGTGTGCCAAATTTCAGTCCGATAGCTTCAGTGGAAGTGTGTGAAATATTGATTGCAAAATTCCAGGACATATGTACGTATACATACATACATACAAGTGAAGTTAAATAAAAGCTTTTAAAAAGGAGTCAATGCGATTATAACAACACAATACAAATATATAAAAGAAAATACTTTGACTAAAATTTAAATTTGAATTAATATTATTATTTTTGCATTTAAATATAAGAATTGTTTACATTTTGTTAACAAATGCATTCTCCTGCATGCTTTAAATGAGCTTTTGATTCTAATTGATACCCACATTTTCTATGTAAAATTACTTCTTTTTAAATTGTATCTACGTGCAATAATCTCAGTGCAATGAAACATATGTTTAAATCTCATACAAAGAAAAGTATACTACATACGTAAAAAACGTCTGGGTGTAATTGTAAAAAAATCCCCAAAAATGTTCCCATTTTAAAAGACCTTTAAACATATGTATATATAAGTGATGCGAGACTTGTTAATTTTAAATACCCATTAATAAAAAAACTGTCAACATTTGATGATGAGCTAATATACATAATACATATGTATGTATAATACATACGTCACATTTAGCGAAAGTTGAAACTGGTTTGGTATATGACATAAAAATTCCCCTAAAATAAATGTTACTTCCGAAGAAATGTTTTTAAATCAAAAAAGATACTAACAACCGTATGATGACGATCATTGACAAATAATACGCATGCATGAATGAAGTGGTTAACTTTTCTATTTGCAAAATAAATAACAAATATTTAACCTGCCTAAGACTGGGTAGGAACAATTAATTACTAACGTCATAAAAGGAAAAGGTAACCACTTATGAAGCGGTATTAAAAAAAACGGTTGCATTAAAAGTGCATTCTGTGCACCGGAGCTCGTCGCTGCGTCATAACTTAAGCAGGCGGAGTTTTTTCCCATTTGACACGAATTGGTACCTCAAGAAGAAGTGACCTCCGCGAGTGGTCCTCTGTGGCTTAAATGATTCATTTTCCACAGATTAATGTGAATGGTCAGAGTAAAAACCCCGAGCGGTCTGCGCGCCCGACCAGGCCGCGTTCGCTTTCAGAGCGACATTCTAAAGAGCTGTGCTGACGCACTTAACGAACGCGTTCTTCAAATTCCCCTGCAACTTTGCTTGAAAGCATCTTAGCTGGAGACTATAGCGTCTTTCATTGAGAGAATTTGAAATAACCGTAGGTCTGGGTTGTAAGTTGTAAGGTGAGAAGTGGAAGTCATACACATCATTAATTACCCTTAAGCTTAGATTAGTTTTCTGGTGGAGCTCCAACGGTGGGTCTAGTTTGAACCTGTTTCGGTTAGTCTTAGCGGTGCCTCGGGCCTCGAAGCAGCCATGGCGGTTGGTAGAGAGTAAGAAATGGAACTTGTCTTCGGCGGATATAAAATAAAACATCTCGCGAGAGCTAGTCTAGTTATGTGAAGTACGTTAAGGCGATTGCAGCGCATGTTCAGATAGTTCAGGAATTTACCAACTCGGTTAGTCCTGATTCTTTCGAGCGATTATACTAAGAATCTTCGTCGAACGTTTACTTCTTAAAGTGTAGAAAAACAAAAAGTGAATAGGTGGATTTTATTTAAAATTTACATTTAATCCCAGTGTTCCTTGTGGTTATTTACATATTTAATTTCGATAAGTTTGAAATTTGAGAATCCTCTAAGATGACACCAAAGCCGCAAGAAAGTGGCATGCCTTTAGCGCGCGCAATGCAAAATTCGGACATTGCCTGCAGTGGCGACAGTGGTTTCATAAATCAAGGCTTCGAGAGTGAGAAAACGGTTGAAAGCAGCACTGCATCCGGTAGTCTAACTCTGGCCAAGATTCCAGAAAAGACGGTGGTGGATGCACCTGGAGTACCAAAACCGACAGACTTTGATGACCTTCTGCCTCATTTAGGAGAGTTTGGAAAATACCAAAAATTTCTATTTCTCTGCATGATTCCTTTCGCGTTCTTCATCGCTTTTGTCTATTTTTCACAAATTTTTATCACTGTGGCACCTGAGGAGCACTGGTGCCGCGTTCCCGAGCTGGAAGGTCTCCCTCTGATGGAAAGGTAAGTAAAGTGCATTCAAGTGTTCTTACGGATCCTGTTTGTTGCAAGGCCTGTTTTCATCTTTCCGCGTTCATTGCAGTTCGACGCCGCGATAAATTTAAATCAGTGCGACTGTGGGCTTTGAACTATTTCCCTTCGCTACATTCAGCCGTTTTGCCTTTTATAAACCTCTTTACTTGCTTTTATTTTCAAGGCTTAATGTATGTTCGTACGGAATATCTGTTCTTGGTGCACAGAGAGATTGAATGTTTTGAGATAAATTAATGTTATTTGTGAAGGGCGGTAGAAGTGTCTCACTTTTTAGGTAGATTTCATATAAAATATACTACCTAGTGCAGCGTATCTGATGAAAAGATTTCGGAAAATGAATGATGCCAAAACTCGTTTTAGAGGTCGTAGACTTCAAAAATAAAATTTATTTGTACATACATATATGCTATTATAAGTATATATGGAATATAACGAAACTTGTGGACACGATAGAGGCCATATTTCTTAATTGATTTTGACCAAGCTTCCTCTATTCGTTTATCTCGCCAATATCTCGACTTAGTTCGTAAATGGGAGGAATCGGTCAAGCGATATAAGGACTACATAAGTTATATAAAAATGGTTTGGACCCCAAATCTTTCGTATTTCTTAACCGCTATTGACCTTAACATACACATTGACAACATATGTATAGTTCTAAGTCGTGTTACAAAATGGTGGTGATCGGTCAAAGGGGTGAGGGGATACAAAAGTTTCTAGAAATGATTTTGTTACTGCGATAACTGCTCCATTTCTTAATGGAGTTTGATCGAACTTTGCGTATGCATTTATTGGCTCGATATCTAGGTTATGTTATTGTTAATTGAGGGGTTCGGGGAAGGGGAGGGGGGAATTTTACCTCGCTATATATTTTAATTTATTTCCATGAAGACCGTATATTTCTTAGTCCATTTTGATTAAACTTGGCTAATAAATATATTCCCCATGGCAATATCGTTGCTATGTTCGCAAATAGGGCGAATCGGTCAAGGGAGTGGGGAATTCAGAATTACATTCCCCCATGTAAAAATCATTTTTACCACATTGAAATTTACTTCTTTCTTCTGGCTGCCGCCGAAAGGTCTTTTTTTTTTGCAGAGAAATTTTGGATCCATATCCGTTTTTTTTTTAAATACAGGTCTGAATAAAAATAACAAGAGTCTAACTCCACTTTCCACCTTTTTCTTAAATCTTCTACTATGTACCATATTAAGTGAAATTGTTTTGACTTATAATATTTAAACGAATTCTTGTTTTTACCCTTCTTAGGATTTAATATTTCAAAATAAGTTAAGTGATATTTAAAAAAAAACAGCTTCTGTTTCAAGTTTGTTTAATTTTCAAAATTATACCGGTTAGGCATTCTTAAAATTCTTGCTGTATTACTTATTTAAAGTTTGCATACCTATTTGGAGTATTTGTTTATTTGTCAAAATTATTGGAGAAAATTGAAATAGAGTACATATTTTTAATCTTTCTGCTGCGCTCTCCTGTAGTCAATAAATCATTTTTATATCAAAGTAAGCGCTCAAAGTTGGAGGTTTGTATTGTTCTTTTATAGCCGCTTACTAGATTACTAATCAAAAAGTATTAAATTAAATGTTCAGTAAATTCACATTTACATGAGTATATCGTCCAACAAAATTGTATTTTTTTTTGTAACCATTGTAAACTGTCCTTCGGTGGGTATTATTCAAACCTAAATTTTTCCCTCGTTTTCATCTTTTCATATACCTATCGACTTTTAGTTTAGTTTAGGCATTTAAATTTTTCTTTTTATTATATAACATTGCAAATAAATCAAAAGTAATCACAGTATGCATTAAAATTTCTAATTAAAATATCTAGCGTTAACATAAAAATTATACCTAAGTGAATCTATGTACACACTGAAAAATATGTTTACCTTAATTTGATAAATGATTTACGAAGAAATTACACTTTGGAGCCAATGGAGCGTAAATTTTCTTTTTATTACATCTGAAAACTTTTTAACTCTCCGCGAGTTAATATTAAATTAACATCGTGATTTAACTTTCTACAGCTGTTTTATGCAAATAAAATAACAAGGTTCATTTTTCATTTAATTATCATAGTGTACATATAAGTACACATGAACCTTTAAATTTAATGATCAATGGCCAAAAATGTAAAGACCATATTAATAAATTTTCTCGTTACGAATGTGGTTAAATTGAAAAATTTCCAAAATATGCATATTGAATATTGATTGCTTTTAAAAGTATGTAGATTTCGGTTTCCCTAAAATTGATATCTGTTAAAATTCCAACTTTATTCAAATTTTTAAATTGGATACGTACACTTGCATAAAACGTAAGTCTTAAACTCTCGAAAAAGATAAAGAAAAATTATTTGTTTAATTTTCTTAAGTCTAGTTATCCTAACATAATACATTCCCTCAAATCACTTGACACATTTATCTGATAAATAGGAAAATAGTTTTTTGCGCCGAAATAATCTGTTTGAGAATCTGATGATAAATAAGCCCAACATTTATTAGAATTGCAGATTTGTGCTAATATACGCACACACATTATGAATATTTCGTTCATTCCAAGTATTGTTTGTAAAATCGTTCGTGAGATCCCATATACATAAATAAATCGTAAATTAGGTACTATTGATATGAAATAATTACGTAATATTGTAATATTGTAAACATCCACAGTTCGAACAAACATTGATCAGGACACCATGTAGAATCGATTGGCATGCCCCTGTTCAGGCAATATGATTAAACTGAGGGTAAAGTTTTTTATCTTCACAAAAAACTTTACCATCATGGCAATGTTTAGCAGTGTGTTGAACCATAATTTTATGTCTACATATTACAACTCGAAAACCTGTTTCAATTAGGTGTTAAATAAACAATCTACAAACTCAAGATGGTAGTAAAGCTTAAAATCTGACAATGATATTTTTGTAAGGTTTTACTTTATATCACGGAACAACGTTAATTTTAGGTAGACAGAACTTAATCTGAACTGCCATTCCAATAAAATAGATCTTGTTTCTTTAAATTCAAGGCTAAATTATAAATGAATGGAAAACACATATCCTGTACATAGTTGTGCATACTTGAAAATAATTCTTCCAAAACACCATACTAATTTCTATTTTTCATAGTTTAAAGAAATAATTGAGTCGTTGTATTTGGAAGCCGTGTAAGTCCATTGTTTACCATGTTTTTTTTTAAAAACTTTTAATGGAAAATAAAATAAAATAAAATATAAATGTGGTGTATTTCTAAATACATTAAATATTTTCGCATACTTCACATTATATCTAATTAATTGTAGTATACTTATATACCTTTTAAACGAGTTTTTACAATTTATCACAATCTTCTGAAAGTAAATTTTCTAAAAAACTTCCGAATGGTGTAATAACGGAATAAATTAGAATAAGTAAGAAATTTAAACCGCAAATTCTTCGCACATCTATCAATTTCCTTAAGTATAGGTGATTATCTCCGGCACAAACCAGATGTATCGTAATTACCTGACATATTTTTCCCCAGTGTCTGATATCTTACTTGAAAGGAAAATTATCTCACGCCATTTCAATGCCGATGCAACATTATCTGTACGATAAATTAAAATTATACTTACAACTGGATACATAATCATTGTAATAGTAAAAGATAAAGCCAAGTCGAGGGATTAACACTTTGTTTGAAAAATTAAAATCATCATAATCTCCCGCCTTTTGTTGTTCGATGTGTTACACCGCATTAAATTTAAACAATAAATGCGAAATTATCTGATTTTGAGCAATAATCCATCTACCTTGCCATGGCCATTTAGGTTTTTCATGGTAACATACACGTTTGAGAATAGGGACACAGTCAAAGAGTCAGAGTCAAAATGATGAAATACATAGGTACTTAATTTACACTTTAATATTCTGCTTTTATATGACTGTTATTTAAAAGAGTTTACTGATCTGCGAAAATAAGGTTAATGAGTTTAAGTGATTTATATGAAGAAATAGATGGTAATTAGAATCATGCTGGTTGATTTAGAAGGCAACTTGTAATTAATTCTTCACAAAATCAACCAAACTGTTCGCTGATGACTTGAAATTTATGTCAGTCAAGTTTTCGCGACAAAAAACTATAAAAATAAAAAGCAAATACGAATTGATTAATCTTCTCTTTTTGAAGTAGGTTAAAAATTTGTTGTTATTGATAAAGTGCAAATACAAGAAGAAGTAATTAAAATTTGTTATTGTCTAGGCCTAATTAGACCAATTGAAGTGTTCCAGTTAAAAGTAATAAGTAAGTAATAATCTAAGCCAATTCAAAAGTATTTATTTTGAACAATTATTTATAAATTAATGGCTAAATCTTTTCGTCAAATCGTTAAAAATGTTTGCTCTAAAATATCATCTTGGCATATTTTAAAATATTACTTCCTTCCTGTTGATCGGGCTATTATTATATGCTCGAAATGCTTGAGTTAAATTAAATCATAATTAAAGCGTTTTTACAAAACGGAAATTGAAGACCGGTTAAAAACCATGACCATGTGTTTATTTGTATAGCCTCCAGAAAAACTAGAAAAATTATAACCCTTTAACTGAGCTCAACTAGAGACCCAGCATCCGGTAAAACTGCATTAACTAGATATATTCGCATTATGCGACTTATATTTCATTAATGCAAGGCTTGTTCCTTGATCGAAACTTGTTAATCATCATGCTGAGCAATTTGGCGGACTCGTCTGATTGCATTTAGCAATTCACGCGTCTGTCTGTAAACTAACTTAACTATGTCGTGCAGCAGGTGACGTTCTCAAGGTTCTAAAACTTGCCGATATAAAGCTAACCTGTTTTTGTGCAGAAGAACAGTACAAAGAATTCGTTTTCCCACATAGATTAGATACACCATTGGTTAAAGGTAGTATCCACAACTTGCAACAAAACTCTTTCTTGCTTATGTTTGACTATTGAGCAATGCTTTTATGTTAGTCAGTTAAAGTTAAAAAACAAAATTTAACTTCCTCATTGAGGTACTTCCTCCATGTTCTGGATTTGGCTAAAACCGCAAATATTTGAAACGGTGGAAGAAAAATAATAACTCATACCTCTCAGCAGCGAGAAAGTCGCAAAATACTAAAAAGTGACCTTTGGGTTCGCGGTGTCATTGCTTGGTAAAGTGTGCTGATCAATGAACTTGAACTGATCTAGCAGCTAACGAACTGTGATGGCTTTACATTTCCTTGCTACCGCCATCATAATTCATAACGGAGGCCACACAGTTTATAATGATAAAGGTAAAAAAAAAAATTATAATTGTTAGATAAAGCGACAAAAAGTTAATAAAAATTGTACAGCAAAAGAACATGAATCTGCTTATAGTGGAAGTAATTGCACTAGCGCAGAATGTACTCGCCGGGCGCAATGAGGTTTTTCTGATTTAAACTTGACCCGGATCGGGTAATTGTGGGAGTGGTGGGTTAAATCGCAGCATTGTCTTTTAAATGCCAGTGACTTACGGTCCGAAAGTTTTTTGGTACGAACAAATGTTGCGCGCTTTGTTGTAAACATTCGGCTTAACTTTTGCTTTAATTACTCACCAGATTAGTTGCAAGAGAGATAATATCTTGCTGTTTTGTTGGGATATCTGTCATTGAAATTCTCGATCAGTATTAACTAGCCACAAATAGCATTCTGTGTCACGAGTGTCTACTTATCAAATTTGGGGCGAATAACTCGAAGACTTTGTACAGAATATATTTTTCTTATGTTCTGGTGCTCTCAGTTTTGATGCTCTAAAACAACATCCAGCTTTACTCGTAGTTCTACATTTGTACTGTAAGAAAGATTAAGAGATAGAAATCTTTTTTTGCGATTCGAGTATTTTGTGCTCAGACATACGTGTAAGTATGTCTCCTTAATAAATTATTCAGTACCATTGCTTAAAGTGATGAAATATTTAAGAAGGAAAACAACCCAAACAACTTGAATCATTCAAGAAGCGAAACATCCATAATTTTATATAATCTTATGAGACTACAATGGTTTTCAAGTATTTGTAAAGAGGAGATAATTTTCACATAGCAGATGGTTGAACTTGCGAAAAAATATTGTCTAATTGAAAGATAAATAATCATATTTTAAAAATATTTGTAAAGTCTCGTTTGCACCTTATAGCACTGCTGACTTAAATGCTGTCTAAATAAAGTAAATCAGCTATAATCAAAATGTGAGCAAATAATGTAAAGTCTGCACAGCTTTTCCTTTTACCATATTTGAGATTAACATAATTATTCTATTGGTATTTTTAAAGCAATTTCTATAGTCAGAAAAAAAAGTCCACAATGTTGCCGGTCGTTACCACGAGAAGAAGAAGAAGAAAGCATTATCATTATGTCTCAAGATCGCCGATATACTTATAGAGGATTTGGCAGATAAGTTCTAATTTTAGCTTTATTTAACAATATCGTGTAGCATTAATTTTAAATTTTTATATCCTTACAATTGTATTTATGATATTTATCTATACTATTAAATAAAGACTTGAAATTGGAGAATTTAAAGGTATAATGTGTCTATTATATATGTATGTACATACATATATGTATGTTTTGATCCCACAACACAAGTGAGTCGAACATGTGATTAGGAATGATAACATTTAGATGAGGATTTTTAAAGATCTTTTAGAGTATTTTTTAGAGATAAAAAATATTCAATATTGGTTATTTCAAAACTTCCTGTCAATTTTGATAATTTTTAAAGAGGAAATTAATTAATAATGCGAGTGATAAATAAATTTTGGATAGTAACTTTTTATCTGATTATAGTATAAGAAAAGAAGCATATTGCATAATTTTGCACAGAGTGGAATAAATTGAATGTTTTCAAGGACATCCGCTGACTGATCGATCGGTTGGCCGGTTCAGGCTCTTTGGCTCGACAATTTGCCACGATTACTTCCATCGTTGTTGCCCAATCCAACCAAATTAGCCACCTGCAGAACTTTTTGTGTGCAGAAACAGCAACTGATGTAAAAGCCAAGAGCACAAAAATTATTAGATTTCTTGAATTTTTTCATGAAGGATTTTATAATAGCTAAAAAATTTATTTGTGATTTTAGAGATTTGCATATTCACTGGATCAAATGTTCAAAGGGGATAAGCCAGTTTGCCTGAAAATCTTTTCGAATCGAATATCACTTTTTATATTTGTAATGTTGAAATTAAAAATTATATCGGTAAATATGTATGTATTGGATTTAGAAAGTATTGAAAGACAATTTGCGATTTAACATCGCTATATAATTGTTTAAATGGTCTAGAAGGTTCCGCTAAAATACAACAATTTCCTTGTAATAGCAGGAAAAACAATGAAATTATCCAAGAAAGGTTCCAGGTTGGTCTTGATCTGACCTTAGAGTCACCGCGATGACTGCCAGAAGTTTTTTGAATGAAACTTTATGAGATCGTTATCGAGTAAAACATACAAGAAACGAAAAACAATTCAGTTTAATTAATTTTCGCGTTTGTTACAGTTTTTTTTCAATAAATTTTCATTGAAGCTACCTAAAAGTCAATATGTATGCTGAGGCACGGTAGCGGAGCAAAATTCAGCGTGTCAAGGTCTTCTCGCGTCGGTCGTAATTAACATCCAACATGATGTAATTCCGGGAGAGTTATTGAAAAGCGATCAAATTATTTGTTTTCAATTTTCTAATAATAAGGGTTAGAAGTCGAGTGCATGGGTAGCGTTAGGAAGTTGTTGATTCAATGAGAGGCAATTTTGATTGATTCATCACGACTTAATAGCAAACCGTAGTCGAGAACGTGTATCAATATTGAAGTAGCAATCTAAATTTGTTAAATGTAGCAGCTGATGGATGGACATGTTAAATTTGTTTTTAGAACTAAAACGATATGATTATATGTAATGTAAAGAATAGTATATTATAATAGGTTTATTAGCTATGAGTATTTAGCATTGTTCAATAATTATTGTTTGTCTGCCTTTTGCAGATTTCATCAAATAAATTTTATTTGATAATGTATTTGAAAAGAGCTCTTTCTAAGTATTTATATCAGGAAAGAAGTAATTGTGCTTCATCGTA
Source organism: Eutolmus rufibarbis (assembly GCA_963920795.1). Classification (NCBI taxonomy): domain Eukaryota; kingdom Metazoa; phylum Arthropoda; class Insecta; order Diptera; family Asilidae; genus Eutolmus; species Eutolmus rufibarbis. The sequence continues at coordinate 21,601,085 of OY987204.1, forward strand.
ACGTTTTCTCTAACAGTATATACTACGTGAGTCGTCTTAAAAACGATTTACTTAAAACAAACATATTTTTTAGAAGAAAAATTGAGTCCTTACTAACGCTATTAATTTTTATTATTGTACATATGTATGTATGTTGCAACTGCAACTAATTTTAAGATAACAAAAGCTACTAATCTTGCATTTTATAAAATTGGATAACACAATAGTTATGCATATGAGAAGCAATAAATCTTAAAAATAAACAGCTTCTTAATTGAAGTAATTATGAAAACAACAATTCAAAATTGTTAAGAAGTAAAAACTCTAACCGTACGAATTGAAAACGGCTAATTTACTCATTATTTTGTTTAAGTTTGCGTGCGGTCAAACGTTATTTCAAAATAAGTAGTTAAACTTAAATGTGTACGAAATAATTATTTCTTATTATTCTGTAACAATACTAGTTATAATCAATTATAAAAAACTTGATACGTAAAAGAGTTCTGCTGGTATATCTAAAAATACACCAAAAATGCGTGTTTAGCGCCAATCAAAATGTTTGATTATGGAGTCAAGAACTATACGATAAAAAATTAAGAAAAATAATAAGCTTAAAGCGAATTATTAAAAATCGCTTTAGTACTCACAACAAAATTGCTTAGTCATTGAAATCATTCATATCGTACGAAAAATCCACGCCTAAAATGAATAAGCGTAATTTCTAAATAAATGCTGATTGTTTACTAAAATTATAAAAAAAAAATTGTTTTTCCCTGAAAAAAGCCTACTTATCATTTCCAGACCAGTTTTTTCGCAAAAACACCTAATTTTACCTCTTTAATGACGCAATTGAGCTCAACGCAATTAATTCAACCGAAGAAGCGAACACAAAAAGCGTATACTCGCTGACTGGAAAGATAAATTTATTAAAGGCTCAAAGTCTGTAATTAGGGCCAACTATCGAGTAAAGAGACTTTGAAAAGCGTGTGAACACAGTAAGTGCTTTTCATGGAATGATAGTCAAAAAATGTTAAAAATTTCATACTCAGTTAGTTTTAAAGATGAGAAACGTTAAAAAGCTATTACTAAAATATAAATGCATACTGTGAAAAACTTTATATTGACGCATTCTTTGGTCAACTTAATCTTACGACAAGTTGGCCAAAAGTCAAGTCTACCTTAGGTTAGGTAGAGAGTTATTGACGCGTGTCAGGTTTTTTTCCGAGATCTGGAGAATGAAATATGTTAAATATTCAAATTTATTTACCTTTATGTATTTTTTATAGTTGGAAGAAGATAGATTTTCTTATTATTTTATGCCTTTCATCTTCACTGAAGCAACTATACAAAATGCTGATAAAGGTTAGCCTTTTGTTAAATAATAACTACAAAAGAAGTTACATTAACATTTAATGATTAGGCACACAAACCAATTGTTATACAAAAACAATGTATATGCATAGTTAGGGAATAAAATAAAATAATGACATAATAAAATTATTTAATTTTATTTTCTTGATGTCAGCAAATCTTGTATTGTAATTTTTATGCACTTGTTTCGTCTTACTATTAAGCTATAATTTGGTGCTCTTAATATGTAAATTACACTTTCTCGGGTCGGAAAAATCGACTTTTTAGAAAGTATCATATTTAAGAAATATCATCTGAACATTTTAAAGAAAAATACTACATATCATACTTTCGAAGTTTGTCAAAACTTTAAATGCCTTTTTTTTCAAAACAATGTTTTTGTAATCGGCGCGCATGATAATTTAAAAATCATTTAACTAATCGGTCTGAAATTTTAATATGCCCTTCTACAAAACATTAGGCTCAGCATAGACTAGAATTATAAATAAGATTGGTTAATTTTTTCCTTAATTTTGAACGCGTTTTTACGAAAAAACAACTTTTTCTAAGGAGATATATACAATATACATATATTATATTTTATTTCTGACGTTCCAATGAACCGCAATCGTGTACGCCAGCAGATCCAAATTTTCAAAATTATTTCCTTGAGGCTGCACAAAAACCCTATAAAAAATAATTTAAAAATTTATATAAAAATTGTTTCTTGTATTTGAAAATGAAAAAAAACATACATACATAAATATGTCAGAAAAATTAGAGATTCAAAATTTTTTTTTTTTTTTATTAATTTAACAGTCCCATAAAAATCATTAAAATTTGCGGCCGAGAAAGTGTATAATAAATAATGTTGGTTCAGATTTTGTAAATTGAAAATGCCAGTTTTAATATAGTATTATTCAATTCGGCTCAGTTTTAATATAGTAATTAGATTACAAAATAATCTATCAATTTTGCTATTCATGATTCGATTCGGCTCATATAATTCGGGGTTGAAGATGATAGTAAAATTTGTGAAATACAAAAAAACCTAAATCTCTTTGAACAAAGCTATTTCAATAAGTTTCGTTGAAATTAAAGTAAAGAAACATTAGGTGCATTTAAATTATAATTATTTCATTATATTCAATGATTGTCTAATTTAATGTAATCTATTGCTTTGTCTTTGTAGTAGTGCATTTTCTTTGAGTTTGTCACCAAAATCGTTTCCTCACATTTTAGAAAATAAATCATGATCACTGATCATTTCAACTTTCCACAACATTTACCAGTTGAGAATGGTATGAGCAACAGCCGCAGTAATTACTTAAATCTTCCGTGATCCGCAACAATGAATCATTTTTATATCGCCGAGGGTCACTCGCCGCTTAAATTTCTTTTTTGTCGCAATTTGCCGGTCTACCAGTTGAAGACGGTATGCCTCGATCGACCGGTTAACTTAAACTTACCGGGCATAGAAAATTGGCATAGTTCAAAGCTCAGTCTACTCTCACAGCATAAATTGTTTGTGGCCAACATGAGGCTAAGTGCACACCACCAATATACATATACCAGTAGTGGCCAAAAATTGAAGGTTTTGTGCAGTACAGCAGAACAGTCGAAGGTTAACTTTGACTGGGTAACGTTTCGGCCACAAAAACGCGATGAAAACATGGCGTGAACGCAATTCTATACGGCAATTAGCCAATCGTTAAATATTCAAATTTATTCATAAATAAAAAAATTAATTTTTCAGGGTGGCACTTTCGATTCCACGTGAAGGAAATGGGTTCAGCAAGTGCCAAATGTACGACGTCAACTACACCGAGATTCTAGCCAGTGGGATCAAGGAGCCGAGCCCATCGTGGCCAACGACACCTTGCAAGACCGGCTGGGAGTTCAATTTCACCGACATTCCCTACCCGTCGATCACCACTGAACTTGAGTGGGTTTGCGAGCACTCCACGCTCCCAGTCATTGCCCAGTCGATATTTTTCGTGGGAGCCATCGTGGGAGGCCTTTTGTTTGGATGGATCGCCGATCGGTTCGGACGCATTCCAGCTCTAGTAGGATGCAATTCTGTCGGATTCGCCGCCGGAATTGCAACTGCTTTTGTTGGCAATTTCTGGGAGTTCGCTCTATGCCGCTTCCTCGTTGGATTCGCATTCGACAACTGCTTCACTATGATGTACATTTTGGGTAAGTTCTAAATTTTATTCTTAAGCTCATTCTAAATCCGACCGGATTTACGAACTTAATTACTTGGAACAACGAGGAAAGTACTTTTCCTATTCGCTTATAAACTGCAATATTATGCAATTTACTACCTTTTAATTTAAATTTTCTTTTTATAATGCAAGTTGCTTTACTTCGGATCTGATTATATCTCTAGGGAAGTAAGGTCAACTGCATGCCATAATTGGACGTTTGTTAGAATTTATGTCTGGGAAACAACACGATGCCGACGATAGAATCTTGCTAGACTAGTATTTTTTCTATAAATTACGAAATCCTATAGAATATTTATTTCAGTATTATTGTCTAATCGATATTCCAGTCCCTTGCGGATGAACAAAGAATTATTAAAAAAAGTAGATGAATAAAATGCAACTGTTATGAAAAGCTAAAACATCTTCTATCCTCTTCTGGGAAGAACTTTTTAAAGGTGGGAAAAAAAACGATATTCTGCAAAGAAACTAAAAACAAATCTTTGCAATAACTTCAAAGTAGTGAATTACAAGCAGAATGAGAAAATATTCGTGCTGCCACACAACGAAGTTTTTATTTTTATTGTTGAAGAATAATGTAGTGAATTAAACAGAATATTTATTTATTTTCCAGTTGGAAAAATTCTAATTTATAAAAATCAAACGTACACATACCTACCATAGAGATGGTTCTTTCAACAATTACAGAAATAGTTTAGCGCATAGAAATTCTCTTTCTTAGTGAATTTCATACTAAATCTAAATATAAAATGTTTGACTTTAAAACTAAATCAACGAAAACACGAGCTCCAGACCACTTGTAAAATGTTTATTTAATATGTTTTTAATGAGTTCTATTTATAACAATGACTAAATTGGCCTTGAAACTAAAAGCTATCTTCTGCTGTTAGTTTTGTTAAAATCATTAATATTTGAAAAAAGTAAAAATAAAAACCATTAGTTAAATTGAGAAAAAGCTTTAGTTTTTTAAAACAGCGCTGAGATTTGTTAATATTAACTGACGAAAATTCCTGATTTTCTTTATTTATAATATTTAGATAATATGATATTTTATAAAATTAATTTGATTTTAAATTAATAATAAATATCCTCATTTTATTAAAAAGTAGGAGCATTATATTTTTAAAGGAATCAAATGCCTCTAGGCAACAATATAATTTCGCTCTATTCTTCTGCCCGTCTCTCACAGTTTCATACTTCCGTCATCCTTCAAAATCCTCGCTCAAAATTTTTCATTATAAATATTATTTATACATTACATGTGCAAAAACAATTTTGTAAATTTTAAAAGTAAATATTGGGGTACCTTCGAATTTCGGGAAAGTGGGCGAAAATGACTTTGTTCACATACCTACAATGAGTATGAAATAGGCTTTTGGAAATGCAATAAAACATGCCATAAATAACACTTTATTTTAATGTTTTTTTCCCGAGCAATTAAGCTGCTGAAAATAGCATTTAGTGAATAAATATATTCAACTAAACTTAATGTTGCGGTAATATTAAATTGCACCTGCTTTTAATTTTATGAGTTTTTAGCGCAAGAAGTCCAAAGGCAGTTTTTATTGCCTCCGGCTTATTAATGATATAATTTGTGTTTTGTATGTAACTAATTATTAAAAAAATTTCCATTATCTGCATGTATAGTACGATAGCTAATTAAAAATATGCTTTTTATTTAACTAAGTATAAGAAAGAAATATGAAAAAAAGATAACGTTTGTAATTGCTGGTTTTTCCCATGTAGGTTAATTGTAAAAAGCAAACGTGTTAATTAATTATTATAATGTTCTTCTAGAATTTGTGTACCTGCCACGGGCAGGTTCTCATATGCATACCCGCATTGAATACGAAATTCGAAGTAAAATTTTGCTGCCAATAATTTTTATGTAAAAACTAGTCCAATGTCATTCAGTTTAGTGGTTATGTAATGTAAATAACTAGCAGTGTGTATGCACATTCCGGTCATCCTAAATGAACTGCATTAATGCATGTGGACTCTCAGCAAAACTTTAAACGTTTTAAATGACTCAAATCATTCTGGTCACCTGGGGCTTACCTGTATACCGCAGTAATTTATGCATTGTAAGCTAATCACTTTTAAGCGCATGCCAATTGCAAAGAGTCAGATTTCACGCGAAAAGACTCTCACTTTCAGTGCATAGTTAGCGGTGATCCACCATTTCTGGGCTAATTTGCTGTGAGTTCTGGTTGATTACATATCTTTTGCATATTAGAACGAAATAGTTTTCAGTCATGTTTACCTCCGACCGATACGCTTGCTCGACTTATAATTAGCCTTTGCCTAGTGTTGGCATTGAAATTAATAATTCAATCGAGAGCGAATGCTTGCATAGCTTATATTAAAAAGTGGTAAATTATGCGATCAAAATGGATAAAAAATGTCAAACCGGACAACATGTAATTAGTTCTGCCACATATAGGCTTAATGAGATACTTGTGACCGGATCTTTTATCAGGACCTTCATGTGAGACTATGACGCTAAATGCAGCCATTGAGCTGAAATTTTTATACAATACTTAATCGCTTCAGTTTTGGTGAACTTGTTTCCTGATCGTCCAAATATTTATTTAAGCCAGTAATTAAATACTCTGAGACCTTCATAAAAACTATTACATTGCTTTTTCTCTAAGCAAATTAAAAGAAATTTAGATTCGTTTTATCGTTTGTACCCAACGTCAACTATTAAATAATAAACTGCAGCAAGACAGCACTCTATTATTTAACTTCAGTTAAGCAGCAGTAAATATTTGGAAGATTTGAAAAAACAGCAATAAAATATATAATAGTTATAGAGATTGACGATTCATTAGTAATCCAAGTCCAAAAAAAGAGTTTTTATGAACTTTTTTAAAAAGAAGACTTATTCAAACATTTTCAAGACTTTGGATATTGGTTATTGGTGTTTTGTATAAAACAAAAACATATTTTGTATTTTGTCAAATTACCAAAACAGCGCAAAAAATGCTTTTCGAATTTTTGAAAGTTCTCAAGGTATTGCTCCCCTTAAAGCTTTATTGGTAATAACAATTATTTAGGCTAGGCTTATGTTTATAATGTATATGAGTATATAATACATTAATAAAATACATTTAGTTATAATTAGTTATTATCACCAATTCGATAAAAAGGATCCTTTCGAAATTATTCCACTTATATTTTGAGGGTTGAAGAACAATTTAAACACACCGAGGGGGTATTAAATTTAAGTTAATAATAGCTTATTACATTGGAATTAATATATGCAAACACGATGAACTTTGTTGAACAAAATATACAAAAATAGAGAGTTATGTCTCTCTCTATTATTTTCATATCGAATGTATTAATCCGAAGAAATATACAACATTTTGACTGAGGAGCAAAGGATTTTATAAAATGCTGTAACTATGCAGTATAATCATATCCCTTTAGTTAACGCTATTTTAATTTTTTTTTTCAATTTGACGAGCCACGTACATTATTAACTAAAAATAAATAACTATAATAATTCAGACAATCGATTTTTATATTATACATATCATAATTTAATTTTTGTCCTAATTTCGCACTTTTTTCAATTACAATATTCGTAAATTAGGTATGGCATGGAGTTCTACGTATGCATATAGAAACTATGTATATTCAGTTTTATAAACCTATTCTTGGTCTGTTTGCAACATATAATCTTTAAGTTAAAATATTCGTTTTGCTTGCCCAACGATAAACTTTTTTAACACAGCATTCCATTTCTAGTTTTAGAATACGTCGGGCCAAAATGGAGGACTTTTGTTGCAAACATGTCGATCGCCCTCTTCTTTACAGCAGCCTCGTGCGCCTTACCTTGGATTGCTTACTTCTTGGCAGATTGGAAAATGCTTGCCATAGTAACGTCAGCACCACTTGCACTCGTAGTATTAACTCCGCTAATTGTTCCTGAGTCAGCCAGGTAAGCCATTATCAACTCAATCATTAAAAAAAAAAAAAACAGCAAACTAAAGACAAATCTTCTTTCAGATGGTTAGTCTCACAAGGAAAAATTGAAAGAGCAATAACTATCCTAAAGAAATTCGAACGAGTTAATAAGAAGACCATCCCACCGCAAATGTACAAGGATTTTAGCGACACTTGCGCACAGATGCAAGAAGAAGAAAGTTACCAGAAAAATTTTTCGGTTCTAGATCTATTCAGAACTCCTCGATTAAGAAAAGTAACCATTTTACTGATCATCATTTGGATGGCCATATCCTTGGTTTTCGATGGCCATGTTAGAAATGTAGGATCTCTAGGGCTAGATATATTTATTACCTTCACCGTGGCCTCAGCAACTGAACTTCCAGCGGACACCTTTCTAACGTTTACTTTGGACAAATGGGGAAGACGTTGGCTAGCGTGTGGCACGATGGTTATGAGTGGAGTTTTCAGTCTTTTGGCTACGACGGTTCCTGTTGGTCCTGTATTTGCAACGCTCGCAATTATGGGACGGTTCAGTGTGAACATTTCGTACAATATTGGTCTACAGTACGCTGCCGAACTTTTGCCAACAGTGGTCCGAGCTCAAGGCGTAGCTTTCATCCACATCATGGGTTATGTGGCCAGCATAGTCGCTCCGTTTGTCGTGCACCTCGCAAACATATCGCCAGCACTTCCACTTGTTGTACTTGGGATCCTTGGCATCTTCGGAGGACTTCTGTCTCTATTTTTGCCAGAAACCTTGGGACACGAATTACCTCAATCTCTAACAGATGGAGAAGAATTTGGGCGTGGTCAGAAGATGTGGGAATTTCCCTGCATTGGCAAGAGCGCCGACTGTGAAGATAAAGTGGAGAAAGGAGAAACGTTCCAAAGGACACCGGCCAGAGCAACCCTCAGAGGCGCCCTTCAAGGAGAGATGAGATCAAGTCTGCTGCGACGATCATTGAGGGTGGACAAAATTTCTACATGAATGATGATGTTTCAGAAAGTATTAGAGCCTTGCCTCAGTGTGTGTATGCGTGTAAATTTTGTTACACTTGAAGCCAAATTGTGTCTAGTCATGTAGGATTTTGAAGCACGTGTGATTCTCGCCCCCGTAACTGCGGAGCCTTCCTAGTAGTATTATTAGACGTTGTGTATAAAACATACTCGTTGTATGATTATTTAATTTAATCAATCTAATCTATTTAATGCTGTATAGAAGTTAGTTCGTAGTAAGAGTATTTATAGATATGAACTATGTATTATCGCTATTTATCGCATTTACCTAAAAAGATCTTCTCATACCACTCATAAAAGTGCGCTACTAAAACTTGCAAGGCACAGTTTATTAGTTTTGGGAGCGATTCAATGTTAACTATGTGATATCATATGAATAATAAAATGTTTTGTATAAATTATGCTGATTTTCGTAAAATCCTACAGTTTTCTACGATAAAGTAAGTATGTCTGTTTGTCTGATTGCAAAAAACTTTAAAATCACTTTTTTTTTTGTCTTGACGCGCTTTGTGTTTTTATACATCGGGTTTATTTTATTTTATAATAAAGGGTTTTGTAATTTTCTACTAGAAATTTACACAAAACTATGTATAATATTTTTATTCAAAAAAATTTTAAATTTTATTTAAAATCGCCAAACTTATTTACTATGAACAATATGTTATTTCAGCAGATGCTTTGTTTACTTTATATTATATACATTACATTCTCATTTAAACAAATTGTTTCAACGATTTTTAGGGTTTCGTACCTCATAATGGAAAAACGGAACCCTTATAGGATCACTTTTTAGTTCACGTATCCAGACCCTTTTTCCCAGAACCGGCTTGAGGTATCAAGTTGATGTGGAATACTAAGGTCTGTAGCATCATATTGCTGTAATTTAAGTTACTAGTTTAACGCAATAAAAAGATGTGGCGTTTCAAAGCGTATTTTCACACTAAAAGTTATACTCATTGATCATCAAAATCTATAGGGTACTTCCTGAGAACCTACAATCTTGAAATTTGGCACGAGGAAGGTCTTTTGACACAAGTGAAGGAATAAGTCGGAAAATTATGAATTGTTAATTCTATGTGGAATTTTCTTTTTATTTAAATCTCATACTGATAAACTTAATTTTTTTATGATTTAAATTTAATAAAAACTAAAATAACTATTTACTAAGCACGGTAATATGATGGTACGGAACCCTTAAGACGCGAGTTCTACTCTCACTTGTCCGTAATTTTCTTACTAACAAAACAAACTATATACGAGTACATATATGTATAGTATATGCTTCTTCAGATAAAAGTTTCCTTTCAGATTGAACTTGTTCTTTTGTCATGTTAAAAAATTTTACTTTTTTCAAAATAAATAATAGTTTTTTTAAGGACAAACACCAGCAAATCCAAATAGAAAAACTTTTAACTTCGCTAACATTAAGTTTTCGAGAAATGAAAAATTTATATTTTGATCATTTGAAGATTCGTTGCAAAATAATGATTCCGAACAGGAACTGAAATGAAAGCCTATCAATTGTAATTTATTTATAATCGTTGGTTTTTCAATAATGTACGCTATTAAAATCATAAATACTTTATTTATTTTTATTATATGAAATAATTTGTTTACAAAAAATAGTGACTATTACTCGAGGTTTCGTAGAAGTTTTTAGAAGCTTAAGGTGCACACTTTTATTTAAATCCAGTAACAGCTTTTATTATATTCCATTACTTTTTTATAGTTTGTTTAAAGATTTTTATGTACATATTTTAATTTTACTACAAATATTTGTTTTACTGCTCTATGTCATGGGCTGAAGTGTTTACGTAATATATGAACAATTAATATTAAAAATTCCATGGACTTTTTTTCTTCTTTATTATGTAAAAACCTGGTCCCCGCTACATCAAAATTTTCAGCTTTGATAGTAAATTTGAAATCGGTAACGTCATATTTTTATTAAAGTTTAGCTTTAATAGGTATAGTTGTGCCCGGGCAACGCCGGGTACGGATCAGCTAGTAAAAGATAAATTTAATAACAGTTGATACACACAAAATCGTTCAGAAATCAAATCTTCTTCTTTCATATAAACTTTTTCTAAATCTCTCAATTTTTAATTAAAAATTATTCAAAGCCAATAGAAAGAGCTCTCCTTGGAATTGAAATAGCACCTTTTGATTGGGACAATAAAAATAAGGCTACTATTAGTAAGAAACTAGGCACTTTTGATCAAAACAAAAGTAATGACAGTTTTATGTAGGATCTTAGATTAGAAGTGGAATTAGTAAAAAAACACTTTGAATGATCATAAGGTGGACATAGCCCCTACTGAACAGACACTCCTCATATGTTTTTAAATTGTTCAGTTTGTTTTCTGTTTATTTTCTAATATAATTTTTAAACCGACTTCAAAAAAAGGAGGTTCTGTGTTTCACCCGTATATATGTTTGTTTGTTTGTTTGTACGCGATTTTCTCAAAAACCGCTGAACCGAAATTGATGATTCTTTCGCTGATATCTATATATTTCTGGGGAGGATTTACTATATAACCGTGTGTATATATTCAAAATGGCGGATCCAATATGGCAAGCGAAATTTTTTAATGTCAAATTATTGCAGTGAAATTGAATACATTGGGATTTTTGAAAGCGCTGATTGCGAATTTACTACAGAAAAATTTGGAAATTCAAAATGGGGGATCCAATATGGCGATCGACATTTTTAAACTTCAAGGGATTGCTATAAAAATTAAAATTGGGGGTTTTTGTGGATGATCATTTCGAATTTGCCATCAAAACTCGGAAATTCAAAATTGCGAATTGGCGGTATGGCATACGAAATTTGAATCGACTGTATAATAAAAGGAAGGTTCTTAACCGATTTAAAAAATATCATAAAAAAGTAGAGAACTGGCACTGAAAAAGACTGAAATATAATAAAAAAATAGAACCGACTCCAAAAAATCTCAAACCCTCAAAAGTTTTAAATAATTTCACTTAAAAATCCTCTGCTACTACTTTCAACATTGAATCCTAAGATTTTACTAGATTTTTGAAGTCGGTGCGAAAAGCTAACTGATTTTAATCCAATACTAAATAATCCAGACAAACTGAATGTTTTCATTATTAAGTGTTGGATTAATACCAGTCAGGTTTTCGCACAAACTTCAAAAATCTAGTGAAATCTTAAGATTCAATGTTGAAAGTAGTAGCAGAGGATTTTTAAGTAAAATTATTTAAAACTTTTTAGGGCTTGAGATTTTTTGGAGTCGGTTCTATTTTTTTTAAACATTTTTTTATTATGTTGAAGTGGCTGCCAGTCAAAACACACTTAGGTCACAGAAAGCCTATTGTGATTAATTTTTTTATTATGTAAAATTTATTTTGTACACATAACGCATCCTAAAATACATACATATGTATATAGCGACGGAGGTGGGTCCGTCTACAGAAAGAACTCTTCACCAGTCAATAATAAACTAATTCCGATATACGTCGGACTACGACGGACTAATCCTCACGTGGACGTCTTTAATAGATATTTATTGCGGTAACACTTATCATATTCCATTAAATCCCCAGACTTAATTACTGCCGCCTCCGCACTTCACACTTCCAGTCTCATGGTGCAATTTATACCTTTATTATAGCATATTATTTTTGCTGGCATCCGCAGTCAGACACATCCTTGCTGAGTAAAGCATTTCACGTGGGTATCGCTGAAGTGAGCTTTAGGTCTTTGGCCCTTGTACGCATCCGCACCAAGAAATCCTTTTTCACTCATTCGAGGATTATCGTCATATGGACGTGTTGCTTTACGACCTAGGTGAACTTTTGTTTTGTTTTTTTTTTTCAATTGTGTGACAAGGAATTGCAACTTGCTCTTTACAGCCGTAATAAAATATAAAAATATATAAAAATTTTACTATGCACATAAATATCTTACGCAGATAACTCAGAGAATGACAAGTAAATTTAGAATTACTTAATAATGTTCTGACTCTTTAAATGCAATATATGTATGTAGCTACTAACATAATAAAAACTTTGAGTTATGTGACCGTTCCAACCATAAAAATATGCAATCCATTATGGTGCTTCACCTTGGTTGCGTATGATTATTGGATTAGTTAATTCAAAACTCAGCATTGTTATGACTAGATGAAGCGGATTTGAGTAACAATTTTAATTACGAATTGTAAATAACACTGGCTGATCATGAGTCATAAAATTAAAATTGAATTTCCAATATCTATAAATTTATGATACCAATAGCTAATTTAAGAAATGGTTTTAGTTGTTTTAGGGCCAATTTTTCAACTTGGCTATAATTTAAAATAGCTACCAGACAGACAAACTTATTCACTCCTTAAAACCGGCAGATAGGACTGTTATTCGTCGGTTAATTTTGACAAATTGATATTGAGTGAAAAATAAATTTTTCTCACAGACAAGTTGATTTTTTATCTGAAGAATGAAGTTATCAGCCGATTGAAAAATCAGCCCTTAAAAGTATAATTGAACATATGCCTTTCCTTTAATAACCAATAAAACAGACATCATTAATAATCATTGCTCACTTATTTTGAAGTCAAAACGCATTTGATTAATTAAAGTATACGTTTGGGCAAACCATATATTTTTGTTTAGATTTATTCGAACTCAATTTGAAATATTTTCTCATATGAATGACATGTTTCGCCCGTATTAGCTGTTTTTTTCATTACTCGATCTAAATAAGATTACATAACAAATTTCCCATTTACGATATATCAAGATTTTAATATTTACGAAAAGCGCATCAAATAATCGTTTTGAAAATTAATTTTTCCTTTTTGTAAATTTAATTTTTAGAGCTGTTCCGGGCTGCCCAACCATCTCAAGCTATATTATTGCAGTATGGAATGGATGTCTTATTTTTTAAAAAACTATTTTTACCGACCCTAGGGTTACTTGAGATATCAATTATGTATTTTGCTTATACAGCGCACGCGAATATTATCTCATCGACGATTGCTTTTCTCAGAAAATTAACAGAAAACATTCATCAATTAAACATCAAAACCTTCCTCGTGAATCAATCTAATCGTGAAAACCGGAACAAAATTCTTGCAGTAGTTACGGAAAAAATCGCGCACAAGCAGACAGACAGACAAACGTGATGTAAGGCTTTGTTTTATAAGACCCAGTAATGATAATGATTCATAACTATGTTTCTGACAATCATATTTGTCATAATTTGTTATAACGAATTCAGTATTTTGATGCTTTCTGCTGAGGTTCCGGAGTGTTTCCATCGATTTCGATTTGAGATCTATGCAGACATGTTCTAGAATCTAATCTAGATGAGATCAAAAACTCATTCTGTAAATTGCACCAGTCGTAAGTCTAGCCATAAGCATTAGCGTGCAAATTCGTCAATGAAAGGTTACCGTCTACCAGTCGGTAATCGAAGAGGCCACAAACATAAATACCAAACTTTTTTCTAAATAAAAGAAATTTTTGATTTGGTGGACAGTTTTAGTGTTTTCCTTAAATGGTTAAAATTATTTTCAATAGTTTTTGCAAACTGAAAGGTCGTTAAGGTGTTGGAGGGGTTAAATTTGGCAAAAATGTCTACTGTGTTAGTTTTGTCTGCCAGCGTAATTGGGGTATGTGGAGTACATATACTAACTTCCTATGCGGACAGATATCAGTACCCATTCGATTAAAATTTCAGATAGAAAAGTTTTTTATTTATATTGCCTCTTCGATTACCAAATGGTAGACGATAAACTTTCATAGACGAATTTGCACGCTATTTCCTAGACTATAAGAATTATTTATTTATAATTTTGACTTTTAAGAATATTTTCATGCAAGTCCCATGCAAAAATTTCAGAATTAGCTACATTATAAATTTTTGAATGGACGAAAATCATACTTGAGTGCAATGGGAACAAAAACTTGAAACACTAAAAGTTCACTCACTCACTCAACACTATTTTTTTGAAGACGGGGTTGGCACGATTACTCAACAACCCTTCAACTCACTGATTTCATATTTTGCACACAATTTCTTTATATCATTCTGCATAACGAATTACGAAAGCATTTTAGAAATTTTCACGAAAGCGTTTTTGAAATGTTCAAAATTGGTAAAAATTGGAAAAAAAAAATTAATTCAAATTTTCACATAAAACTTTTATTTGTTTTGTTTTTTTTATTAAAAACCGATAATAAATAAAAAGCAGTTCAGCAAGTTCATTTTTAATATTTTAATAAAAAGTTATTTGTTTGAAAATTACAACTGAAAAATAAATCGTCAAAATTCAAACAAGGGTAACTCCTTAAGAAGACTACTACCGATAAAACACAAATTAGCTTCAACAGAACCTTTGATTTCTATATGCATACAAAGTTTAATAAATTATAGAAATATTCACGTAACCTATTGATTTTCCTTAAATAATATTTTTACTTATAATAGCTAGTTTCCTTATAAGAAGTTTTCAAGATTCTACAAATTTTGCCGATATGATAAGTCACACGGAATGTAAGAAAAATGTATCGCATGTAAAAAAACTTGTTTTCTGTTATTGTCCCTGTGACGTTATTGCACATACATATATGCATGGTTGATAATTGCCATGTGTTATGCAAGACGTACAATAATTCAAATGAGAAACCTACGCAACTTTCTCCTATAGAAAGAAAGCTTTAAATGCAAACGATTTCCCGAAAAAAAACCTAATCAAAACCATAGTGCTTTAAAATGTATGACGACAATGCTCAAGTTCCATCTACGGAAAAACAAACAGAGAATACTCAACTGATTCAAGCTTGTGCAATGTGCATGGAGAGCATGGAGCAAGTAAAGAATTGCTAAGGTCAGAAGTTAGAAACTAATCCTTTGACCGGATTTATTTTATGCTCACAGCAATCGCAACGTTGACGCCACAGCATCCGTAGATACGAAGGTAGATGCCAAGCTTTTTGCCACCATTCCCACCCGATCTGATGGCTTCTGGCTTCGACAGTGTCGAAAAGTTAGTACTTTAAGCTCGCTCGTAGAGGAACGACTGGTTTTTCGGTTCTTCATGGAATTACGTAGATTTCGTGGAATTTCTAACTGACTAGTCTTAAAAATCCCCACTTCCTTGTGTAATAGTTCTTAGTCATAATAAGTTCATTTGGTGTGTTTGTTTTTATTTCTTTGTCTACTACTGGAAGATGGGAAGAATATCCACTTGCATTCTAGCACTACTCGCTTTCACTGTGAGCTCAGGTTCTGCGAAGGTAATTTAAAATGTTTTACACCGAACATTCGTATGTCCGTGTTCATTGCAGGCATCCAATGCCATCGGACAGTTAGCGCAACTTAACGACACCACCTACCTGCATAGAGCTCTGAACAACATACTGAAACCAAGAGTAGTTGGAAGCAGAGGCCATGCAGAAGTTGCGGCCTTCATTAAAAAGTAATTTAAATCGTGCACCCCTTGGGAATACTAATCGGCTTTTTTGTTTTTTATCATATTTACATTATCAGGGAACTAGAAGACCTGAATCTTTCGACAACGATTGATCAGTTCAAGCAAACAGTTCCAATATTTGGAGAATTAACTTTCACGAACATCATTGGGAAATTTAATCCAGATGCAGATGAATTTCTAACTCTTGCTTGCCACTACGATAGTAAATATTTCCCCGAAAATGAGAATTTTGTTGGTGCTATTGACTCAGCTGTGCCCTGTGCTATCATGCTTGATGTAGCTAAACAGACGTTACCGCATTTATTGAATCTTCCACAGAGAAACGATATTGGTCTAATGGTAAAGCTAATCATTTGTCAATATATTCAAATATTTAAACAATATTATTTCTTAAGTTAATATTTTTCGACGGAGAGGAAGCCTTCTTGAACTGGAATAGGACGGATTCCGTGTATGGATCAAGGCACTTGGCTGAAAAAATGTTTAAGAAGCAAACTCCCGGCAACGGCAGATACCAATTTGTTAGGGACATTGATCGAATCGTGAGTAATGTTTTTTTTTAAATCTAATTTTATATGTATATATAGGGGTATATATATGTATGTCCAACGTATATAATATATAGCTCTGAATTCATTGCGATTATTTATTTAAAAAATTAATTATTTTTATTTTATAAAATTTCAAGAACTACTTTTGATATTTTTTATTAAAAGGAGATTTTATAATTATATATTATGGGCATCTGATATAGTGAATTGATACATAGTATAAAAAACTCTCTTCGGTCCCAAAATAACTAAATAAATAAATGTGTTATGTTATTATGAATTTTAAATGTGACATTGTTACAAATGTATTAATAAATCAAAATAGCTACTTCATATTTATTTCATTTTCATTTATATAATGAAAATTGTTGATTTTCGAAATTTCAAAAGATTTGTATACAAAACATTCCAGTCCAGTTTTATTTTATCTTAGTAAGTACATGCATTATTTTGTATAAAAATCATTTGAAGTGCAATGGAATAAATATCAAGTAAATATGATTTATAAATAATTTATAGAAACAACTATTTTATACTATGACTATCTTTTCATTCATATCAGAAGGACAAAAAAACAATTTTTTTTCCTTTTAAACAAGAAACGAATTTTTAAAATTATTCCCTGAAAGGCACTACCGTAATTTTCGTAAACTGGTTTCCAGTTCTGATGTTATAAGCATAACGTGGGTAGAATTGATTTGAATCAAACTAACGAAAGTGCGAAAATCTCTATGAAAAACATAATTAACTGTTTTAGTAAATTGTATTTAACTATAATTACATTAATAATTGTAACTTTTTCCTGATGTTAACACACTACCGGCGGGAAGGGTATTAATACCTTTTCCACAGACTGGCAGATCGGCACAGATCGGCGGGTCGGATATTAATACCTTTTATGCAGAACGTACGCTAAGTGTTAGTAAAAAACTTACCAATGCTTGTTTTTTTTTCCTTTAATGAATATTTTGTTTTGCACAACTCTTTGTAAGCAACCTTCAGGTTGTTTTGGCATACCATAGATTCCTGTCTTGCACTTCGTCCTAAAAAAAAACAATCCAGATACGCGTATGCATTTCCTGGTGCAATAAATGAATTTTAAAAGAGAAAAGAACCCAGATATTTTATTTCTTTATTAGAAAATTTTTCGAGGTCCTTATCTTTAAGGTGTTTTCTTTACGTTTTAGAACAGGCAGAATTTTGAACGGATATTCTTTTCAATCGTTTAGTTTTATCGTAACTCTTACTGTTTGTTGCAATTTTTCTAACAAATTTTAACGATTTGATTTTCGCCCGCTAAACGTGTGAGTCAAGCTCATGGTATTACCCGCCGCCAGTGTGTTAAACTACTTCTAAATATGCGTTACGGTAATGCATAATTTAATTTGAGTGTAATGAGTTTGACCTCTGTTAATTTTTAGTTGTGAAAATGTTTTGATAATTACACACTCCGTTTCATATTTATGACCCTCCTTCAAATTTTGAGTTTTTTATACTTTTAATGAATTTATCCTGCCATTTCTAAAGATAACAGATTTAGAAGCTGCATGTAGAGAATTTTCTATGAAACAATCTAACAAAGAGAAATATAATTTACATGGACCTGACGGTTTTAACACCTACTGGCGGAATTTAGGAAAAGAACCTCTTTATTTCTCTTAAAGAAATTTTGGTGGTGGTTCTGAAATGCTTAATCCCATTTCTGGAAGATAATTCTTAAAATAGTGGCTCTTTCAACAAGACAATGCTAGAATTCATAATAGTGACGAAACAATGTGTTAGTTCAGAAATAATTCTGTTAAGTATTGGTCAGCATGTTCACCCGACCTCAAACCAATAGGAAATATTTAGGGAATTTTTCAGTCAATTATGGATTTGAATAAAGCAATTACTGACGAATGGTAAAAAACGATACTGTTCTCAAATTTGGCTATAAATAGTTTCATCTCTAAGTCCATGATCCTCAACAATTAAATTCATAACGCTAATTTGTTTCCAGATGGATGAAATGATATGCAACGGAGTGTAGGACAAATTTTTATCAGATATTCTTAGTGCTTCTAAGTTAATGTTTAAAAGATGCAAAATTACACTAATGTCATCTGCAGATTTAAAATCAACAAACTTGAAAATTCTCATACATATACTGATTTATGTAAAAGATATGAAGTTTTATTCCAGTATTTTAGGTCAAATATCGTTTCCTAGTTTCTGTAGAAGCTGAGAAGTACAATAAATAAAATGCAATATGTTTTTAATGGGAAATAATGCAAATAGTGTTCCTCTACACCACCTATATGTTGTTTCTATGTGTAAAATAGCAAATTCCTGAAATAAATGCACACAAACCATATTGCACTAGGCGATTTTTCTACTATCTATATATGTATGTACCATAAAAATATTTATTTGCGAACAGAGGTGACACCATATCTTATTTGCAAATCAAGATAACAGCCTTTGCGGAAAACGGTTAGTTTAGAAAAAAAATCGTCCATATAGTATACGGGGAGCGTTCCGTAAATAATACATAAACCTAAGGAGGTAGAAGACTACTTTTCCTCAGTTTTTTGTGGTTTACTACCATAATTTGCCTTTAATCACTTTAATTTTCAAAGCTTTGGGGCCTATGACCTGAAACTGATCATTCCTACAGTTATCATAACTTTATCAAAATTAAAAATATTACTTACGACTTAACCCATTCGATAAATCTCATGTGGAATGATTTTAAGCTGGTTTTGTTATTTTTTTTATTTTTATTTCAGGAAGTACTGGTGCTTATCGATTTAGTAGGAGCAGAAAATTCAATATTCTCTAGCTTATTCTCAAACACAGGACAACTGCATAGAGGTCTAGTCAACATAGAGCAAAATCTAAAGAAAAGAGGTCTCCTCGAGCCTTGTGAAGACCAATTTAGTCCAAATTTTCAATTCTATGGAATAGATGATGACCATCGGCCTTTCTTGGAGAAAAGTGAAATCTTGAAATACTTGTTTTAGTTTTATAATACATAAATAATTTTCTTTCAGACGTCCCAATTTTACATCTAATAAGTGTTCCTTTCCCAAAGCAGTGGCACACAGAATTGGACACTGCGGACAATTTGCACTGGCCATCAATTTATAATTTCAATAAGGTCATGAGGATATTCGTGTATCGGTACTTAAAGAAGCACAATTCAGAAGTCAGCTTTAGAAATTATGGGGACAAAATATAAAAATGTTTTTGTGTTTACATATATATTTCAGTACTAAATCAACGCCTTTTTCTACCAACTGCTAATTTTTTTCCAGGTGCTCTTTCTCCTCTTCCGCCTTTTGGTTTCTTGCTCGTTTTCCTTCCTTTTGATTTCGATTTACCTTTTCCCTTCTTAGAGCCTTTTTTCGTAACTGGTCCTTGCTCCTCACGCCTTAAAGAAATAGAATTAGTCAAAATTTTCAATTCAATATTACATCGTTGGACTTACTCAGCACGCTCATCTCTCTTCTGCAGGGATATTGCTTTTTCTACATCTAGTTTCGGCCGTTTTTTCAGAATGCTTTGAATGAGCTCCAGATTTTCCTCCTTTTCAGGAACTTCAGAAACATGTGAGGCCTTGCGTTTGCTGCCAGGAATAAGTTCCTTAACTCCAAGCCCGCGAGCTTTCTTTTCCTTCGGTAGTTTTTCCTGGAATTTTCCTATTGAAGCTGTTGAAGCCTTGGCAATGGTAGCAGCTGTTAGTAATTGACTCGACGAGGCAGCTTCAGGTCCAAAGATTCCGGTTCTTGGCATTTCAACCTTTTTGGCTCTAACAATATTCTTCATTCTCTTTATTTCATTCTGTGCCACTTTATCGTTCCGGAGATCAATTTTCTTTTGGAACATGTCTTCCATTGGATCAACACTTTTTGGAACTTCCAGCACCCAATCTCTTTCCTTTTCAGCTGCTGCACGTTTGTATCCATATGTTGGAACCCATTTCTAAAAAGAGAATTCATTATTAATAAATCAACTTAAATCGAATAGGTTTAGCCGTCTTACGTCCAAAACCTCGTCGAATACTTTCTTGTCCTTCTTTGTTTTCTTGATACCCTTTTCTTTGGCAAATTTCTCCCATTTTGTCAGTATTTTTGGACCTGGAACTTTGCGTATTCGTGGTAAAACTGTTGTCGGAGCGGGCAATTTAGCCACGATTGCTTCTTCAACTCGTTCCGTTGGAAGCTCCCATATTTCATTCAATAGAAGTTGGACATTATCTCTTGTTAATGCGCGTAAATAATCCTCTTTATTTTCTCTATAATTATAGGATTCTATTAAAGAAAACAATAGCTTTTTATGTAACAAGTATTATAGCTAGCTTTTCTTAATTTGACCTAGGCGAAATTTTGAAAAATTCTAAAATTTTAATTTATCATCGTTGAATATTTTTCTGACCTTTCTGACCTTTTAATTACTGTTTTTTTCTCTATTCTGATGCCCCTAATATTCTATCACTTATATTTTTTATAGGAAAGACAGCGTGACACCGAAAATCTTAAAATATAGTTTTTAAATTATCTTAGAATTTTTGCTTAGGATAAAAGGTATGTAGTTGCCACGGAAAATGAGAGAAAATTCGTAGTAAATAACAAATGCACGAAGTAAATTGTGATTCGACTTTCTACGATTGAATTTTTATAGCTTTTTGTGAAACACATACGACTTTGAACTATAAGTTAAACGCAGTAAAAAATTACAGAAAAAAGTTCCTGAGGTAAGTAAAATAATTTCCTAAATATTAGATAGGTAAAGTATCACGAACTGCTAATTTTGGAATTGTTTGGACTCGACTTCTATTTGAAATATTTTGTACAAACAGTACAAGAGCTTCTGTTAATAAAGTAATTTATAAAATAACGCACACAAATTACAAGTACCTAATCTGTTCTTACGTCTTAAAAATGGGTAGAGGTATAGATTTATTTTATTAATTTGCTTTGGAAACCATTTTCAAATCCAGAAACTACTCCTGGGCTTAAAATTCGAATATAGAATGAAAAATTAATGAATAAAGATGAAAATATGTACGGTAATAATGAATTCTTCGAAAATTTGAAAAGTAATCCGTTAACATTTTGAGTAAAAATTGCCTGTGCCATTCGAATGCAGCGATTTACTTCCAGGTAAAGGAACAGCTTTCGATTTATTGTTAAAACAATGAAACGAATTTTTAACAGCAGCAGTTTGCCTATCCTCTTACATAAAAAGTAAGCCGGAATTCTAGTTTCCAGGTGCTATTCAACTACCGCATTGTTACATTAAATTGCCTTAAAAGTTGTTCTAAGCGATATATTCACAATAATCGAATTCTTCATGCCCCCACGGTGTTCATCAAAATGTTATGCAAACAAATTTAATTAATGTTACTTACTGTAAGTATATGTAATTTAAATTGTAATCAAAAATTCTTACTTGAGCTCATTTTCGTCCAAATCATTTGGATCATTACACAACAGCATCCCCAGGTCATTGCGAACTTCCAGATGTTTTTCTACCGTTATTGGTTTATATTTTTCTAAATCACGTTGCTGTTTTTCAAGAACTTCTTTAACAATATCCATTTTTAATAAAAACTAGAAACGTCCCCAAGTAAAAACACAAGCTAGCGATGCACGTGTTTTGAAATGTCACAGAACTGTCAGAATAAGAAGAAAATTCACTCTAAACGGTAATGCTGCCATCAAGTGTCAGTGATTTAAATAAGTGAATATGGAAAGAAATAAGTGAATATGGAAAGGAAGAATTAAAGAGGAAATATTTTTATTTTTCCAAAGATTATGAGTTATTTATTGTCCCGTTTTATTTCTAAAGGTAATTTTAAAGTTTTAATTTAAAAGAATTAAAAAACTTTTATGCAAAATATTATGCTGTAGAGATGACTAGTCTTCCTACCACGAGATGGCATCTGTGCCATAAAAATTTAAAATCAACCAATAGGAGCCATTTTTTGCTAAAACGTCAGGGAAAATTTGCAGCGATTGGCTGCGGCATTGATATTTTGCTTCGATTTTGAATAAATTTTGACAACTATTTGTTTATTTCAAACTGCAAAGTGGATATTCGTTTAGCGTAACAAATTATTCCAAGGAGGACGCAGTTATGTCGCGCCAGACAACCAGATTGGATAACAAAAAAGTGGTAAGTTGACCTCGATCAGCCCATTCAGTCTCTAGCTGAAAATAGTTTTCCTAAGCGCTAGCTATTAAGTAAATTTGTACGATCTAAACTGGTCACCCTCACCGGCCTCCTTCGATTTTCTAGACAACCTACTGCAAGGGATTGTAAAAAAATTGAGTTGTTCACAGTGGAAATTGAAGGGCGGAGCGCTTTACACCCAGATCAATGACAATTGAGGGGATACCCAAAGATATGGAGAATACTGCAAATGAACAGGCTGCAGCGGCTGCGGGTCATGTCGCCCAAGTTCCCACTGGCCAGGGCCAGATACAAGTCCTTCCAGTGCTAAACGCAAATGGACAAATCATTTTGGGTCAGCAGGCGCAGCAGCAGACTGTTTTGCCCATCCAAACATCTCAGCTCATGTTGCAACCCACTGCAGCTACCACACAGCCAGTCCAATTGGTCCAGCTAGCCGATGGACAAACGTTCATTTACCAGCCAATGACAATGGACTCCCTCAGTAGCCAGCAACCCCAGCTCATTAACATAAATGGGCAGCTCCTTCAAATTAACATGCAAAACAACCAGAGCTTAACAACAAACGCCCAGCCTCAGGTTATAGTTGTCCCCCAAGCCCAGACTACTGCTGCGACTATACCCGCTCCACAAGCAGCTGCAGAGGATCCTGTAACCGCTGCTCCTAGTCAATCATCACCACAGATTGAAGCAGAGGAGGAGCCACTTTACGTTAATGCCAAACAGTACAAACGCATCTTGATACGACGGCAGGCACGAGCGAAGCTGGAAAGTCGAATTCCAAAGGAGCGATCAAAATACCTGCACGAATCACGGCACAGGCACGCTATGAATCGAGTGCGCGGGGAGGGTGGCCGGTTTCATTCTTCACCAAATAGTAATAAGCCTGAAAAGAGCGGACGTAGCGGACAAAGAGGCAGTTCACAAAGTCAAACAACCTCAAGGCCAGTGACTCAGCCAAAACTTATAGCACCACATCAACCGACCATCACCATCACCCCCATCAAATAGTCGCAGATACCCCCGCAGGCTCAAACTTATTTTGTATTTTAGTCTAAGTCCAATTACTGTACATATTTTGAGATTTATAAAGTTTGTAACGCTTACCCGCAATAGAATCGATTTTATTGGTTTCCCGGGAAGGAATCGTTTTTAAATTAATTCTCCCGTCTCTGAACACTTTTCAGAACTCTGAGTTCCTTACGCTCACATATGGGGCTTTTATAACGCAAATGCTGCGCGATTTCGAAAATACGGACGATGTTAACAAGCAGCTTGAACGCATCGGCTACAACATGGGAATGCGGCTGATTGAAGACTTTTTGGCTCGAACATCAGCTCCCCGGTGCCTAGAGATGCGTGAAACTGCTGATAGAATCCAGCAAGCGTTCAGAATTTATCTCAATGTACAGCCAACCATCTCCAATTGGTCGGCTGCATCTGATGAATTTTCTCTAATTTTTGAGAATAATCCGCTTACTGAATTTGTGGAGTTGCCTCCAGATATGACGAATCTGCGGTACAGTGGAATTCTTTGTGGATGTATTAAAGGAGCGCTCGAAATGGTGCAGCTGGAGGTTCAATGTTGGTTTGTTCAAGTAAACTCTTCTTATGTTTTTATGTTCCATTTGCTCTAGCTTAACCTAATTCACAGGATCAGCTCAAAGGCGATAATGTAACAGAAATCAGGGTTAAGTTTATTAGACGACTAGAAGACGCTATTCCGGCGGGTGAAGATTAAAAGTTCATAAAAGTTATTACAAAGATTGCATTCCTTTCAATATTGAATTAAAATACCAAAAAAATTTTTTTTGATTTATTTATTTATTTATACGTTTAATAACCTTTTTACAAAAAATTCAGTACTTTTTGAATTTCGTAAATACAGCTTTTAGAACAAGTTTACTGGCGTTAAATAACGTAGTTTAATTAAAAAATGTAGTAAAAAAACCGAATTTTTTCTGCGATGATTTTACGTTTTTCTGCTACGTAATTCAATCGTCGTCAACTCTGAGCTAAAAGAATGAATTTTCTAAATACCACTGACTGACAAAAATGGCATCTTTCTACGATTTTTTCTATTTTGCTGGCATGCGTGGAGTTCTAGGGAAATCTCAGCTATTGCAGGTGTCCCTTGGGCCGACTTATTTTTATTTTAGCTATTATAACATCACACATCTACTAAAAGGTGATTGTGGACTTGGAACTTAATATCGACTTTGCTGAGCATATCAACTCTATACAGGGTGTTCGGATTTTACATAGGAAACGTTATACCAACCGATTCCTTGGGGTGTCCTGAGCAAAGTTTTGTTCTTGTCGCTCCTTCTTAAATCACTCCTTCCCCCTCAAAATCGACGTCAACGTTTTTTAAGAGGTACATTCACTTAAGACCTTACATATCCTTATAAGCGGATAAAAGTAGCTTTCCAACGGTACCTCAGTTGTTAGGATCCGTTTCCAAATGTAGGAATTATGGGGGTTCAAATTCAAAATTTATTGAAATATTCGTAACAAATTCCTAGTCCAGAAAACGAAATTGCGATCAATTTTGAATTTGCATGCCTCTAACTATCATACCTGTTAATCTAATATTTCTTATTTGATAAACTTTTTTGTTAAAACTAACATACTATGCATGATGTTGTTAGTGTGATTTACTTCTTTTATTTTCCATTTGCAACTTTGGTGACTGTTTAGCATGTATAATACACATTGACAACATGTAGTTGAACTATCATATTTAACATAAATAAAATTAATGGGTAGTCCGGGCAATCCGGGAATGCTAGGAAAGAAGGATAAAAAGAGACAAATTTCGTAAATATAACATTTAGGTCCAGCTAACCTTTTTTAATTAATTGTAATAAATAGTAAAATGGAAAACCTGACAATAATAACTATTTTGTACACTTTTTATGTGAAATGGCTAATAAAAATTGGAGATGAGAAATTATTTTCGTAAATATCATTCTAGGCTCCACTTCAGCTTTTTGTAGTTTTAACTCGATGAACTTTAGAATATTTCCTAGAGAGAACTAATTTTTCAAGAGTCGAAAAGTTACTGAATTCTCGTTGTGCGTTCATCGATTCCATACATGAACTTTTTCGCCAATCTTATTCAGAAAGAAATTTAAAGTATTCTACGTACATACGATTTTTAAAATTTTTAAAAATTTATACTAAGATGGATTTTGGGAAACTTTTTTAAAAGGGACAGTGCTATGTTTTCTTATGTATACATGTAGGTAGGATTATGAATTCAATTTTATATATCGTATTTTAATTGACTCCATTACTTATCCCGCATTATTTAATATACACATACAAATCTACAATTTAAAATGCTGCATAAAGAAAGTTCTGCAAAGCGATTAGCTTTAAGAGGAGTCGCAGATTGATTAATGTCCGCCTGTTCATCGTTTTGTTTTGTGGCATGATGAAAATATACAATAAATTGTTTAGCGGGCATTTTTCGCATTCTTCTCGATCAAAATAATGTGACACAATTATATGAATGATGGTGCTATTTTTGAGAAATTCCCACGAAAATAAAAACGGTACGGCAAAAAATGGATATATAATTAGCGACTAAAAATATTTTTAGCGCTTCAACGGGTTATTTGGCTATATAAATTTGGTCGTATTGATGAAGTTGCGTTTAAAGGCCATCCAGATGTATAATGAGCATCAACTGAGGAACGCAAATGTTATTGCCTTTTTATCTCAGTTTCCCGAGTTGCCGCTAAGAGTTCAATGAATTGTGCCAACGATGAAATCCTTTAATTGCGTGAGGAATCGAGGATCAACTTATTTCGGAATTGCGATCAATTCTAAATATACGCATCTTATACAATGTAATTATCGCAATTAAGCGAGATATTCCCACTGCGCCTCGCATTGCATGTGATGAACGCAGGCAGTCTAAAGGAATGGCAATTTGAAGAATGCATCGTCATCAAAATGTAATTCCAAGATTGCGGTTAGGCGCCACTCGCGAATATTTAGCGAATGCGCATAACTTATTCCTGGCGAAGATGTACACTTGGACTTATTAAATTTTTGGCGCGCGACTGTTTAATGAACGTCCATTCGAGCGACGACTTAAATCTTTGCGCCTGACTGCTGGAATCCTCCTCGAGTATGCTGTAAATTTTTGGTTTCTTCTGGTACGCTCCATGATTAATTGCTGCTGGACAATTTGGCGCTGCGTACTTGTTTTGCATCGCAGCCCTGAAACAAATGCCCCTTCAGTCTTCCATCGCAGCATGGGTCTTAAATGTGGCGTCAAGCGAGAAATTATGGTGACTTTCGTCACTATCTTTTAAGCACCTGATTGCTTCTGAGATAGGTCAGACGAAAGCTGTACGTAACATTTACAATTACTGGTCATAATTGAAAAATTTATTATTGTGATTTGAGCAGCATCAGTGAAGATGTGGGATTTATAGAGAGAGTTCGATGACTTTACTTCAATCAGATCCGATTTGACAATTTTTTTTACTTAAAAAATGGTAAGATAGTTTTATATTGAATTTTTTGAGGATGTCTATATGGAAAGAAGGACCATTTTTTAGTCTTTTTTTTGTACAGTGCAAACGTGTATTTTATATATTTGTGTATCGAATTTGTTTTCTTAAAGGTAAGTTAGAATTACAATAAAACTTTAATAATTGTGTAACCAACTCAACTTTCGTAAAAGGTAGTAAGTAATAAACAGACACTTGAACTAACCTTGTCGGAAATTATAAGGTCATTTTTGTGGCCGAAAGTTTAAAGTTTGGAGCATTTATAAAATGATGTTGGCCCGTCCTCTATTTAAATGAAAGGTGAAATTCGAGATTGAAGGCCGTTCTCCAATGCAGAGACAACCAAAATCGCGCCATCCCGCTCGTGTTTTGGTCAACCTGACTAACTTTTTACATGTGTGTGTTTTAACCAAAAGTAATAGTCACTTATTCAGCAACCATTTATACTAGAATAAATGACTGAGCCACAGCTGTCTTTCCGGTTGTCAAAACATCATTGCACTAAACACAAGGCACTTGTAAAAGTGTGTACGGTAATTCCAGCCTTGCACTAAAAGCAAAATTGAGCAGTTTTTCCGTTCAAAAAGTGGTAAAAACGCTTCCAGATTAAGCAACTACAGACAAGGACTTGTACTTTACACGCGATTCAGCGCTTGGTTGGTTGGTTCGTGGTTGGTTGGTTGGCGCATTGGAGAACGGGCATAAGAATATATTCTTAAAAAATGTACAAATATGAAATATTGATCCTCCGAGAAATTTAAATTGTCCAAAACTCGTAGTTTTGACATTTGTCTAAAAAATATAGATATTTTGTATATTAAACTCAAGTATCAAAGTGACAAATTATATACTACTAGCTATGGAAGATGAAGTCGACATTTTTCTTCGGTAATAAGGTCTCACTTCCGAGAAAGAAATTAAAATGAAAATTAGTGTTTATAGCCATGGGCGTATGCAGGACGGACTAGGGGGAAATTGGGAAGTAATTAAGGACCTGTCCGAATCCAAGTCTTCATCTTTGACTTGGTCTTGTTATAACAGTTCGTGACGACACATCGAGCTAAGCTCTGTTCGAATTCATGTCTATGCTGTGAGCTTAGCTACGTAGTATAACAGTTTAGATTGCTTAGCTTGATGGGTGCGTTATAGCTTGGGTTGACTTCGTGAGACGGAATGAGAAAAACTGTAGGAGCATTCTTTGAATACTGACGAATTGTGCATTTTTGCTTTACTTTCATTATTTTAAAATATCAAATATAGTGCTAAGCAAACGAATTCGAACAGGTTGTCAGCTCTGTCTTCACTTAATTGTAATACTAGTTCAGCTTGTTTGCTGACGTCATAAACTGTAAAAACGAGACGAAGAGGTAGGCTTGGATTCAGATAGGCCCTAACTTTACAGGTTCATGGATATTTTGTCTTCCACTATTAATATATTTTATGACTTGAGCTCTTTCCTGTTTACCAATAGGTCATTCCCAGTAAATGAATTACAAAACAATTATTTTAAGCGAACATATCATTCATTCACGATATTGCAAAAAAAAATCGAAAATTAATCATACTTATTTGGACTTTCGCTAGTGAATTGTTTTAGACGATTCGTTACTCTCAGGAAAAAACGAAATAAATTCTTCTTTTTACGCGAAAACTAAATCGTGAATGAATTATACTTACGAACGAAAATTTAACTTAGGTACTTTAGATGTAGTTTTCTCATAAGAAGAATTACATTCATTTTTCTCGAGAGTTCATTACGAAAGTCCAAATCATCCGACAGCTGATTCATTTTCGATTCTCTTCCGATGTTAATATTGTGAACTTATTAATACTTTTTCTCATGGAGATTAATATTTATTTAAACTAAAGATTTAAATAAATATAAAATGTGAAATATATACGTTTACACCTATGTACATACATGTGTACATATATAATACAGAGAAAACCTGTTAAATTTAAGTATAGTGCTCTTGCCCATTAAGGTCAGTCTGGTTTGAAAAATTGAAAAAATGGATATTAGTTTGTACACATTTATGTAGAAAGTAATTTTAAGAGTATGCCGGTTTTATTGCAAACTTTCTAATGGTTCATGAATTTTGATAATCTGAATACAAGTAGGTCTTAATTTCCAGAGGCTATACTGGGGGCTAAGCTTTAAATGGGACTGCGGCGGAGTCCAAAAGGAGGCTAATGTTTTTGGTTGGTATGTGTGTCCGTTTCTATGTTTCCCCGCAACTGTCGAACTAGTTATCGGATTTTATCATATGAGATATTGATTGACTCGTTATAATGGCGCGGGTAACATACGCTATGTGACGTCAGCATAAAATAAATATGGCAGACGAAAACTGTTAAAAACTTGCGCCTTCAAATAAAAAATAAGCAAATGTATCGTGATTTAACACGGTCCCGAAAAACAAATTGATTCCGTTTTTACACGATTTTATTCGATTTAGCACGAAAAAAGCTATTAGATTGAAATTAAAAAAAAATATATCTTTATTAACCGTAGTCTTTTAGAAATTTTTTTTTCTATCTGTTATTTATAAAATAGTTAGGGAATTCCCCTTTCTAAGTTATTTTCATAGCAGCTTAACCCTTTCGCTACCAGAGCCTCAGGAGAAAAACCGCCAACACAGCCCAGACGTTTTATTATTGAAATATGATACCAATTATTATTAAGTTTTGTCGGATGTATTTTAACGTTCCAAATAAGCGAAATGAGCAATTTTATATACCAATACGAATAAGTGATGCACATAAAAATTTAATTTGGCTTTTATAAAGACTCTCATAATATTATAGTTTTTTTCGTATGAATCATTTTATTTTAACTATTTTTGACAGGGTTGAAGGATATGGAACCAAACCCCTATTTTTCTATGTATGTCTTTTTTTACACGGTTTTGTCTGGAACGTATCTACCCTGTAAAAACAGAATTAGGTGTATTATTAAAAAGACAAAAATAAAAAAAATATTAAATAAAAAAACCCGATTGTAGTGATCTCAGATTAACTAAAAAGACAGAAACAATATATTTTACAATTAAATCTGTGTGTGAGAAGAGATGCCCCTAATTTTATTCAACACGGCAAACAATATTAGTTTATAATTATCTATTATACATGTTCAATTTATGACTCCAAATAAGTTGTGGCAGTCGGGATCCACAATATTTGAATTATAAAGTGGAAGTATGCACATCCTTTTAGATTATTTAGCTTAAAACGTTATTTGTCTGCTTGGAATCTTTTAAGTCAATTTTGAACCAGTTACTTTTATCTGAATAGGCTGAAATTTTGCGCACGTTTATAAGTTCTATGACAATGCAATATAGTAGGTATGTATATCTAATATCTTTCTAAATCATCGCGGACGCCTTCAAGATGACGGATTCCTTGATATACATAGGTATCAAATGAAAGCCTTTGACGAGTAGAAGTTATATACATCATTCTAAACTTAAAATAGCGGAAACCCCAAGATGGCGGATTACCTTTTTTACACAACATGATCTGGATATCATATGAAAGGGTTTAATGAGTAGTATTCATTTTTCCTCTTTAGTACATTTTATATTTTCATTTTTCACGGATGTATATACTTTTTAAATAACAGTTTTATTTTTAAAAAAAATATATTTTTATACCTATATAATTTTAATAATTGTTATTAAATCTCTATTTGTCGGTTGACATGATTAAAAAAACACAATTCAACTGAATTGTCTAAAATATTAATACAATGTTGCGTGCATTTTTGCCTCGATCCCTACCAGATTTATATACATTAAATTTAAAAAATTTTTACATTTAAAAACATATAATAAGAGCTATAACGATATCAATTCAGAATTTGTTTACTGAGTTTGCTTTTGTGTACGATTTTTTCGAATTGAGGGAACCACCGCCAGAAAGAGTATATTTTTCAATGGTCCCGATGCTGTAATTAATGAAATTGGAAAACAAAAAAAATTTTTTTTATGCATGTAGATATAGATTAAGTGTATAAATAAATAAAACAAGATTTGATTCTTTTATTGGAAAACAGCATTCCTAAAAACTAGCCATTTGTCGACCAATTTAAGCTGAAGTGGTATGCAAAAGGGAAGATCAGCCTAAGGTGAAAGTTTTGAAACCAATGCAAGCTACTCAGATTACCGCTTTCTTCCTTTGACAGTTATTGCTTTGTAAATTAGATAAACATGATTAAATATTTTATTAAGTACTTCCGAGTGGCAAGGCGAGTAAACACAGTACTTGAGAGATCACGCCTTTCTCATTTTAGAACGTAGCTTAACATTCTTCAACTGTATCTGGCTTCCAGGATCCGGAAATAGAACATTGACGACGGATGTCGAAGGTATCAATGGAAATATTTCGATAAAAGCACGAGCACATAAATCGCAAAACGATTAACGATGATGCAAACATTTGTGACGGCAGCAGACTGACGTTAGCAGTCCAAATCAGGTAAATTAATAGAATCTGCGATTTTATTTTCAGCCACGTTATGCCGTCAATGTTCAAGAGCCTTTTTAACTGTGCCAAACCTATTCCATTATAAAAAGAATCCGAATTCCAAGATATCTGTGTATTTTTAAAACCAATTCAATTCTATTTGGGTGCAAAATTTATGAACGAACTTTAGATTTCATATTGGTAAACATCTTAAGATTTTTCGCATGCCATTTTGCTGTTAATTATGAATTATGATATTATCAGGAAAATTCCATGTAGCTATTGAAATTTAAAAGGAATTTTTGTAATTTGAACTGAAGTTTAATTTATGTCGGAACTCGGAACAAAAGGTAGAGTAGTAATTTTTCAAATTAAATGCAGAAGCCATACAACAAATAAATTTAAAAGTTTCACACATATGTTTGTTGTAAAACAATTTCGTAAATTAGATAAGATTTTTCTCCTCCAAACTTAGAAGTCTTGGAAAAAGTACAAACTTTAAAACAGTTCAAAGCCGAAATGAACAAAGTGTTTACAAAATTTGTAAAATTTTTGTCCTTTAATTCAAAATTTCAGAAACAAAAATGATTTTTGTATTTTTTTTTGCATTTTTAAATAGTATTATTTTTCAAAATTGATTCGACAAAAATGTACCATGTTATAAAATTTCTTGCACGAATGTATTAAGCAACGTATAAAATATAGTTTTAAATTTTCAATCGCATTTTTCCTAAATTCACATTTTTAGAATCGGTGACCATAAATATCTCAAAAACTATGTACTGTATCAACTTTTCAATTTACGCTACATTTGTTGTACATTTTCCAAAACTGTTTGAATGAGGGATTTTTTGCATGATAAATAAGTAAATAGTCTTATTTTATTTCAGTATAAACTATTTTTTAAAACTCTTCGTTCCTATAGTGAATAATTCTACATTTAATATAAATCTTATTGTTTTTTTTTTATTTCTCATATCGACACCACATTTGCGTCCAAAAAAAACAGATAATTTATATAGAATTTTTTCCGTACATTACGAATTCGAAAATAAAAATACTCTTTTCTTCGGTTTCCAGTAATAGGGTTAAAAAGTGCAAAACGCCGTATTATTACCATTTATAAAAAATCATTAAAGAATAACGAGATATTCTAGGAGCTAGTAACATAACTCAAATAAAAACTTAAATCTTAAGCTCTTCTATAAAAATACAAAAAACTTAAAATATTTCGAAATAATCCGTGAATTTGACTTCTTTTCATAAACCGATTATTTCATACAATGGATGGTGAATAAAGAAGATGGCAAGGAAACACTCATGAAAAACTTGTTTACCAAGGTGCGTAAAAACAGGGCTATAGAGATAAGTTGCATTTGATATTCCTAGATTAGGGCTCAAGCTTTCATTTAAGTCACGCTACAAACTTCCATGAAGAACCTTTATTTTTAAATGATTTTGTAAGAAAGGGAAGGATACTGTCTGCAAAATCTAACAAACTTTAAGGGGGCTAAGGGTATGTTGTGATTATTTTAATTTTTAATGCATGACAAATAAAAAAGGCCCAAGAGACAAATTCTTTTTTGTATAGAGATAGACCGATGAGATGAGTCAAATTGGGACAGGAGTGAATTATATATTTTGAAGTTGACAACATTTTATTTTAAAAAATATTCACGGTTTAAATACAATTGCAAAAAAACAATTTTTTTTACAACAATTTCTGTTTAAAAATTAATCCTTGATTGACCTTAAGCGTTTTTACTATATTTGAACTATTCCTGCTAAAAAACATTCTATACTTTTATTCGTTACGTAACATACCACTTTTGAACTTTGATTTTTGTTTTATCAGTCTGTGCTCGCCAGGTTCGCTTCTAAGAATATTTTGTCAAATGTAGTCCTAATAATAAAGAAATGAAGCATTACCACATTGATAGCTATATTGTTCCAAATATAGACAGAGCGCATGATTAGACCGGCAAACCTTTTAAAACTTTATGCAATATCTAAAGTAATGCTTCTATATATTTTTAGTAAAAAAGATTAGACGACCTTACGTGTAAGACTCACGCACATAATTTAAAAATATTTTTAATATTCGCGCAAACAAGTTGTTTGTTAAGTGGATCCCTAAGGCTCTTTATCTGTAAATTAATTTTTCGAAAGTTGTTCTTTATACTTCTCTTTAATTGAGTAAAGCCTAGTAAGCTTTAATGTTTTTGTTTATGCTGAAATCTATTGACCTCCAAACCTCCCGGTCAGCTTGATTACGGTTACTGTAAGGTTTAAAGTAAAATTTTAATATGCAGATAAATGGCTCCAGGTGGGCGGAGATATCCCACCTAAAGAATGATATGCCAATCGGTTGCTGAATTGCGATAGCGCTGCATCATTCCGTTTCAGCATTTCACGCAGAGGGCTATGCACTGTGCAGCGGGGAAGTCACCCCTTGCCCTGATTATTGTTTGAAGAAAACCCGAAAGAAGATAATGCGATCGCGTCATATTTCGACAAGATCCTCCTTTTGGCGTTCAGTTGATTTCTCAGGTTGTCTACTTTCGTTCGGAAGGCACCTTCTTATCTCCTTCGCGCTTTTGCACGGCTCACTTGGGCTCCCTAAGAAGAAAGGCAGTGAAGGCGGGTCTGGAAAATCTTAATTCGCCAAAAGATTTAAGAAGATTTCCTATCGTAATCCGCAGCACATGCTACCGTCACAGATTACCACCGTACGGCTTGGAAGGAAACACACGATCTGTGTGATCCGCGATTAGCCAAGTATTTAGTAATCTGTTTTCTTGTGTGGCTGTGTTTTGTTACGGCCTGGTCTTCGATTAAGTTCCATTCACGGATGCTGGGGTTGGGATTGCTCGCTGGCGATCTCCCAGTTGAATTCTGAACGCGCTGGAATAAAGACGCGAGATCTCCTGGCAGTAGTTTCAGAAGTATCTGTTAAGTGCTTCAGCCAGTAGCATTGGCCGATTCTGTGGATTTCGATTCGATATCAGACACTAAATTGACTTTGTGATTAGTGCGTGAACATATTTATTCAATTATTGGATAATTCGACCGTGGCAAACATTTCTCGTATGAAAATTCTTGAAAACAATTCTAACGAATTTTTGTTGACTGTTAATCTCGTTGTTAACAGCATTTCAGGGTGGTTGTTGAATCGACGAGGGGTATTATTCTTTCTAGACCCGTGTTTTCTGTGTGCTTTTGCAAAAATTTTATGCTGTTTATGAATTAGATAAATTAAAGGCAATATTGTGTCAACATGGCATCGTTCGTCTACGCTGTGTGGAGCATAACAAACGTTGCATCGGTGCATTGTGCAGTTCGTCCTGAAATATCGCCATGCACCTGCGAACCGATGTCCCATGCCAACAGGGTGGAACTCTCTTGCGAGAAGGTTGACTCCTTCCACCAAATTGTGGATGCATTGTCTAATAAGTTTGAGCAGAATATAAGTATTAGTTTACTTATATCACATTCGCATTTGGAGGACTTGGAGATGAGATCGTTTAGTGAAATGAACTTGAACGTGATAAAATTAAGGATGATATCGGACGATTTGAGGTGAGATCGATTATTTGATATTTTCTATATATTTTTGTTGGACTATTTTTCATCTTATTTAAATGTACTTGTCGTAACAATCGTGGAATAGCCATATTTGAAGTACGTTTTTATTTATTTTATTTTTTTGCCATTTTTAGTATAGAAATATATTAAAATATTTATTTAAAACAATCGTATCGAAAGATAGCACACAATTAGGACGGGCATCATCAGTTTTACCCATGGTTTTAGTTTCCTTAAAAAAAAAGGATATACTGTCCAATTGATATTTAACTATAGTTTTCTTATTAATCAGTGAATCTCAGTTTTAAGCCTATTCAAATCTTTTTGCTATTTATAAAATGAAGTGAAGTTGCTGAAAAGTATGACTTTAAGTCAAATTACTTTATTTATCCCATTTTTTATGGTATACAATTTAAAGTCATAAGGAAAAGAAGCAAGAAAAACGTGTTTCAGTAGAAATTAAATTATTCATTTTTAAAAAGAAAACTTAAAATGAAAAGAAATTTCAATAATCGCTTTAAGAGGCTCTGCAAGAATTTACTCTGCGAACTATTATATTTTAGTATAAGGTTCAGCCAGTGATAATCTCTCCTTCTACGAATTCAACTCTACGTAAAGTTGGCGTACAACTATTTCTTATTTTTATGAGGTTCGAAATGATAAGAACCGCAAATAATTGGTAAAAGTTAGTTTATTATTAAATTTAGCCGGGAAATCTATTGAATCACTTATCATTAAAAGATTGCCGTCCCTTTTCATTGGATTTTACACATCATATGGTTATGAACAGCTCATCGTTTTATACACAAATTATAAGTTTTATCCCTTAATTAAAAACATAAATAATTTAGTTTCACAACATTTCGTTGTTTTCTGAGCTCTTCCAGATATCCTGATTAACAAAACTAATGTGAATGAAGACACTGGCAATCGTCAGATATTCCGAAATACTTTTGTGTGGGCAACAATTTAAAAGCCACCTTACCCTTGAAAAAAGTCTCGTTTTGTTATACTTGCTTGTCGTTTCATATTTTCTATGTTATATAGTTTACTTAAGGAAATTCTGTAGTGTAGTAGTTGATAGTTTTGTTACTAAAATAAGCCACTATAGGTATTACAACTTTATTCCTTAAAATATGTTTTAATTTAATCGATAGTTTTCAAAATAAGAAATAAATAAAAGATTTGTGCGTAGAGTTGCATACAACTTAAAGTTAAAGAGAAGTTAAATCTGACTGGTCACTTAATCATAATCATCAGCAATTAAACTCCGAAAAAGTGTTTGCTTACGCCAGCGACACCCTGAGTTAATCGAGTTTAAGATTTGCATGCACATGCGCAGGCAATGACTTTCCTTCGCGAATCTTATCACGGCCGCCTTTGGAGACTTCTCATAAGAAAACTCCAAGATAATGCAAATTGGGAATTTTTCTACTCATTTGATTTAGGCACCGTCCCAATGCGGCGGCGCAAGACGAAGACGACTGCGGAACGGCCGCAGAGCGCGGTGAGAACTTAATTGTTCGTAATTATCCAGCGTATGGCGTATGCGCAAGGCCTGTTTGAGAGGGAAATTTTGTTTTTAATTTTTGTAGCGCATAATTCGCAAATTGCTTGGCTAGTCATTTACATGGCACACAACAGCACTGCGGTATGCGTGTGTCCAATGCCCACACCGGTCAATGTCAATTTTATCAAAAATCAGGATGTGATGTGTTAAGCTTCGACTTCCTCCAATCGATTCGTGCCCACGATGGCAATGAATTCACATTCAGACCAAAATAGCGCATTTCACGTGCCGTTCCCGATCAGCTGGCGAGATGGTGATAGACCTATCTACATATTCATATATTTATTTTTAGAGAGCTTTCCAGAGTTTTTATTGCAATTATAGTATCAGTTCAGACCACAGCATGAGCTGTCTTGACCTATGACTGAGACCAACTTGGAAATGGAGCAAAACTCTTTAAGACTGTAAACAGCACTTTGGTAGCTCTTTTACATGGCGAAGACAATTTTAAATACAAAATATTATTATGTAATCATAAACATATGTACATAATGAATTATGTTTTTATTTAACTCAAGATTTTAAAATGATCTTTTTCTCTTTACTTGCTTTGTATATTGAAAATTAGAACAGAAGCTTTTATTATGTGACTTCGTCTCTCTGTCTTTGCACCTATTACATACCATTAAACCAATAAATGTTGAATCTAAATTGAATCAATATCAATATGAAATCAATACAAAAAATAAGCTCTTAGGAAAATATGTGATGAAAAACATGAGAACTAAGTCTTGAAAATGAGTTTCAGGACTATCGTTTTTTAATAATTGACGCTTTTCAAAATAATCTTTATTTTTTACACGAATAATTCAAGAAAAAAAAATAGTTAGATTTGGAGACTTATAATTATACAAAAAATAAGGGTAGAGGGAGAAGTACCTGAATATACGCATTGCGAAGGGCTTTTTATTTAATTACATTTTATAACTAATAAATATGCAATATAATCTAAATAGGAATCCCGCCTTGCTGGACTTGATTTTGGTATAATTCATTCTGAGTCACAGTGCTAAAAACTTATCTTTCTAATTGATTTGGCCGTATTTTTATGTCTACAAAACGATCCAATAGAATCGATGAAACGTTACAAGATATTGTAGTTATGATCTGTTACCTTTGGGCTTTGGCATTATTGATTATTGAAAAATGCGAAATTGCCTGTTGTAAAAATAACACTAAACTAGTCCTAGCCGCTTTTAGGCGAATATAATTTGCAATTTATGGGAGCCTTTCCGCGCAAACGATCGTAGTGATCTGAAGATTTTCAGGGTCTCTGTTAGAATGGTGTTTTAGTAATGAAAATTAGGTACTTCAATTTAAGTTTTCGAATTTAATATGAAAGATCTTATTTGCTGACATTGATGAGTGGTGGGCAGGTACTATATTCATTTATATAAATTCTTGGAAACATTTTTTGATTTTTAAAATGGAACATTTTCATTAAAATACAAAACGACCTTGATATGTCTCGTAAGTCAAGGTCAAGGCCATTATCAAGGGATTTTACACTTTATGGTTAGTACTCACTTGTAGTACTTGGGGACTACTTCGTGGATCGATTTAAATAAATCATAATGTATAAACATAAACAAATGTAAAATAAGATGACAATAATTATAAATATTTATAACTGCGTGTTTAATAATTAGTGTAATACTCATTGAATTTCCTTTACATATCCTTTCCCAAATTTTCACTATTAAAAACCGAAAACAATTTCTGCCAGACTACAAAAACTATCATAGATGAATGAACTCAGATTCCAGCTCTAACCATAAGTCTCTTATTGTATATAATGTGTATATATTATTATTATTACAATATATGTCTATTCTATTCTATTCTAACTGCGTGTTTACAGTTATACAAACTGTATACATCGCAGGGGATCAAACAAGCTTACAAAGTTACAGGCTACATGCACAATTCTTCTATCGAGATAGTAAAATACTTTTATAGAGAAAACCAGGTTGAAATTTATTCATTCACTTTAGTAAGATACGGGCAAACAAAATCAATCTAAAACTAAAATAATTTGTTCACTAAGGTATTATGTAAAATAGGGCAAAATAGTCTTCCTTTCCAAGAAATGTTAATGTTACAATTAGTATTGAAGCTGTAGGTTTAATAACTCCCTAAAAAATATAATAAACAGTGAATAATACTTGGAAAACATTCACCTCAAAATTCCGCGAATTAATTATTTCATGTACTTACTTGCCACTGATAACATTCTAAAAACAGCAGCGTTTACATAATAAATGCAATTCCTTGGCGAATCTTTCTCATATTAATGTTAAAATTAATAATGATAAGCGTTTCACGTACAATGAAAATTGAAAACGTTCTCGGGTGTGAGCGATTGATGTGTCGCAATGAAATTCGTTCGTCACTTCGGCTGTAAAAATAATTTGTAGCGTGCGAATAATAAATTTTGCCCCTTTGATACTGGGGTCAGATTAGTCCTCTCTCAAGTGATTTTTTTCCTTTCAAATCGTTTAAGATGAGAGAAATTGGAGAAATTGCAATTTTTAATTTTGAACAACTTTAAAATGATTTAAAATTAGTTCAAAAATTTTGAGCAATTTTTTACTGATATTTGCAACTGATACAATAATAATAACAAATCACTATTGCAATTATTGTAATCAAAATGTTAACATGAAATGTAAACTAGATAATATTTTTTCATATTAAACATGTTCTTTTAAAAATGTTATTTGCGTGCTATGTATTAAATATAACTCATATATGTATGGTATACTTTAGCCGCAAATTAAAATACATTTGCGCCTCCTGGCGTATAAAATAAATGAAAAATTGCTAAGTCTAAAGGAAAAATGTGCAAAACAAAATATTATTTTTTTAAATTAAAACAGAAACTTAACGAATAAATATACTATAAAATTGTATATAGAACTGTAGGAAAAGTAAGTAAGGATGTTATTAATTGAACGTCTTTTATAAGGGAATCTTAGAAATTCTATTCATATTAATATAATAAATACAAAAACTCACGAATATGAAATTTTAGTTTACTAGTGTAAATTATTATTTAAAAAAACGGTAAAGTACTTTATATGATAATTATCTATTAAATTTGAATTATAAAAAAAAAAATAAGTTTATCACGTACCTAAAACGTCTATTATTTTGATTTAAATAAAAAGAAAATTCCACATAGAGATAGAAATTAATAATGACCTCCCTTCGCGCCACATTTCAAGATTGTAGGTCACTGGGAAATACCCTATAGGTTTTGATAATCAGTGAGTGGGACTTTTAGTATATGAAAATACGCTTTAAAAGGCTGTATTTTTTTATTGCGTTAAACTAGAAACTTATCTTTCTTACAGCAATATGAGTCTATAGATAAACCTTAGTATTCGATATTAATTTCAATTTGGTACCTCAAGTCGTCTG
Source organism: Eutolmus rufibarbis (assembly GCA_963920795.1). Classification (NCBI taxonomy): domain Eukaryota; kingdom Metazoa; phylum Arthropoda; class Insecta; order Diptera; family Asilidae; genus Eutolmus; species Eutolmus rufibarbis. The sequence continues at coordinate 21,641,378 of OY987204.1, forward strand.
AAAAAAGTGACCTTGACACACGGACAACAAAGTGATTCTATAAGGTTCAGTTTTTACATTATTGGTTCGGTACCTTAAAAAGGTTAATTTATTACATAATGGATATGGAAAAATTTTCTGCTACAAGCATAACATTTATGCATTTAATATACATATTATATGTAGTATTTTTTAAAGTCCAAATTCTCATAATTATTTCCCCAAATTTACTTATTGTTAAATAATTTGTAACTTGTATAATGTATACTAACACGCTCAGAAAAATATTTCATAATTTTTTTACGAACAGCATCGTAAGATACATATTTGGAAATTTGTCGTAATATTCAAATAATTAAATTTAGAATACTTTCAGAAATTTTCTGATGCATTTTTACGACAGCAACGTAAATCATTTTTGTAATATAGACACTTATATTCAATTAACGAAAATGTCGTAGGTTTTAAAAGAATGCATTGTAAATTATGCAAGTTAATATTTTATCAAATTAATAACACCATTTCTGATTTTTACAGACTTGTTTTAAATTTTACGAAAAAATCACAAAATTTGTCGATTTTTTGTAATTTCTACGAAATTACTGTATAGACTGTACGAAATAATAGTTGTACATAGAATACGAAGACAGTCGATTAATTTATGAATCTTGACGGGGAGTAAAACCCCGAAACTTCTGTGAAATGTGATACATGTCTTGCACTATCTTCCGAACATAGAAAGAATTGCTGTTTTCTTTCAAATATAATACAAAGTATTAAAAATTGTTGATGGGCGAATTATAAGTGATATGGGTAAAATGAATTTGATAAGATGTATAAAAAAGTATATTCTGTATAATTCATTGAATTTGTAGACCAAAGAAGAATTGTTGTTTTATGCATTTAAATTAGAAATTAAAATTATTTTATTAATCCAAAATAATAACAAAAGGTATTTTTTATTTTTCTACCCAGCATATATGATATATAATAAATTTTGTACTGAAATTTTTGTACAATTTAGGAAGTATGTTTTGTAGCTTTTATGAAATTTTTCATTGGCTCGAAATCATTGGTGCTCTTCGTATATTCTATGTCAATTTTCCTTAAATATTACGAAATATTTTTCTAAGTCCAGCATTGTAGCGAGGACAATTACCGCCTAATACAAATCCCGGTACAAGAGTATTCCAAAAATTTTATAAAAATGTTTGTCATATCTACCATTGTGCACTGCTCTAAGAATGAACATTTTAACTTTTTATTTCAAAACTATAGAGCCATACCTAGAGGATAAACATGCGATTCTTATTTTGTTTTAGTTGCAAAGCATGTTCATAACAAACAAATGTTAATTTTAATTTATACAACTGATAATTAATTAGAAATGCAAAATTCAGTTGGTACATTCCTATGAATGAAAAAGTAGGTACACACATACATATATTAATGAATATAAAATTGGAGACTGTCTTTAATTAATGAAACCCATTATTAGTAAAATAATAAAATCGTCTTTGATTATTAAGTCAACTACCTCAAATTATCCTCCTTTTACAGTTAAAAATAATCAATTTTGCATGTACTCAGATAACAGGATATAATTGTCTTGCGGAAGTACTGGAAGCAGTGAACAAGTTTGCGCTAAAAATAACTACAATTTTTATTCCTTACTCGAGATAAATCTGTCCAGGAATTTGAGGAATGTGCCATAATACATCATCCGCCGCGAAGGAACGGAGCCTTGGTGGCGACACATCCAATCATAAGGTGTTTAACATTCAAGATATACTCGTTCATATCAGAGGACGATCTCGAGATGTTTTGCTACTGAATCGCGTCTGCACATTTGCAATTAATTAATTAACTAATGTAGCGAGATTAAGCCATTGGCGCATGCCTCGCGCTAAATCTTGCGCAAGGGTATCACTATCAGCAATAAATCTTCAGTTCCTGCATTTTTAATTAAAAGAAATGAAGGAAGACCTCAGAAGGCAACTTTCTTGGCCGCTGACCATTGATCAGGCTGGGTGCTGGTCGTCGTCGTCTAAATAAGGAAAGTAAGGCAGTTGGCGCCAGGCGCCAAGACCGACATTCAACAGGGCGCAACGCAACAACAACTTTTCCATGTAGCCATGCTCCGTTTGCATTTATAATATAAGTGGATACACGCGTTGGCTTGGCTCGTTCCTGGCTTTTTGTGATGAATTCTCGTCGCCCCTTTTCATAATAAATTATGTGGCGCGCGCCTTCTTTATTACTTGATTGATAGAAAGCATGCTCAATTACTTCAATTTTTTTCTGGCTATCAGGTTCAATGATGTGAATTACAATCTGTGACAGTTAGACGTGCTTCTAAGTAAATTACGTAAATTACATATTCAGCTTCTTGTACCATGCGAATAGAAATACCTGTACTATGCATTTTCAATTTTCTTCATTTGCCCGAATAATATTATCTGTATATACAAAAATAAATCAAAAGTTTTTGAGTAAGCTATATTTTGCTTTCGTTCTTATATAAGCTAAACCAATAGCATCCTATCCTATATGTATAAAAAATAAAACAGATTAGACGATTGCAAATTTATCATGTCTTGACTTGAATTATTACAAATGTTTCTAAATTATTTATACCAAAATTTAATAATTAAAGTACTCATTATTTGAGTATTTCAGTTATGATGTAAGAATTTAGTCATAATACTGACGGTAGTCTTCAGCTAACGTTATTTTTAAATATTGCAGATCCTCAAACTTTCTCAATGATTTTCTTTCTTTTACAAAACTTTCCTCATCATCAACCTATAAACGTCCTACTGTTAAGCATAGGCCCACTAATTTTTAAAAATTAATAAATAAAATATAAAATTAAAAATGTTTAAAAACCCAAGACAAAATAAACGTTAAGTAAAAAAATATAAGAAAGGTGGTCTTCCAAAAAGATTGAAATAAATAAAATATTTAATATCATATAAGTAAGTCTATTAAATATACCTACAACAATAAAATTTAAGATTTTGATTGACCATCGTGCGTGACCCGTAGACTGCGTAGATAAGTTTTAATTATCATCATAGCCACACGCACGACGGTTAATCAAAATCTGAAATCTGCGTCGTGGGTTTTCTCTTTAATTTTATTTTTTATACATATCAACATGCTAATGCCAGGCGTGTATATAAAAAATAATGGATATGCAATTAAATTAAATACGAAAAAGCAGTAGTACAAATAACCTGGTTTGTGTTCTGATTTCAGGATTTAATGAAAATATACCAATTTTTTGCACATCCGAAATTCATCTTTTATTTTCCTCTGTAAATAAACATGTTGGACAAATTTTTAAAATTTTTAAAGTTCACACATCTTATTTTGCATTAGTATGTACATTGTAGTATTGCAGGTACATTAATAGTTTAGTTTTTGAGAGCGAAATAATATCAAATCAAAACTGCCCTACCTTAAAAATAATGTGTCATATCGAATTGAAAGAAGCTTAAAAAACCCTTTTAGGACAAAAATTCAAATAATGATGGAGTTAGCAGCGATGTTTGAGATACATGGACTTAGCTGGTTTACTCATCTCGCGTTTTGGGGTATTTAGGAATTGAACTGAACATTAAATGTTTGCGTAGACGATGCGTAAATTTTGTCCCTTTCAAATAGTATAAATTAATTCATAAGAGATGGAAAGTAGATTTAGCCGGTTTACGCTCTAAGGCTAAGCCTACGATATAACACTTATTACCCTTATTATGCTATTTTTAGACGTCCTGGATCCATGCACGCAGGTATCATATCTATGGTGGTTTAATAATGTTTCAATAATTTTTAAACACTTTGGCTAATATTCGAATGAAATTAGTAAACTAGAAAAATAAATTTGAAAATGAGCGATAGTTCGAAAAATTGTAAAAACAAGTTTTGGCTAGCATGTAATATTGTGTTAAAAATGTTGTCGAATAATCGTGTCAAATTAAGTTTTGCGAATCGGAAACGACTGCTGATGACACGTGTATTACATATTTATTGCTTAAACATACCTACATATTATTCTTAATGTTTTAAAATTATAACTTTTATAGAAATCTGGAAAGCAAAATGGTGCAAAAATAAGTAAAGTTAACATATTGATAACTTAGTTAGTTTCCAATTCATTGATAAATTGGAATTTTGAACTGAGTTTGATGGTTAAGAAAGTAAAAATTAAAAGAAGCAATTAAAAGAATACAATATAATATCGCTTTTTCGTGTCGATTAGAAATACATATTAGTTATTAGAAATTAATACTAGTTTGTTTAGAAAAAGAAGTGCAGAATTCTGTAACAAATTTCTAAAGGAAAATATACGCAAAACTTGTCCATACATCAGACCCTACTATGTCTTTTGAACATTTTTTCACTTTAGTATTATAATTACCTGGATAACCGAGTTTTCTCGAAAGAGTTAAATAAAAAACTGATGCGTATAAAAAAAAAAGTATATCTGTATACTAAAAACCGTCCTATTCCACCGTCTCACTCACACTTTGACATCTATATCAAGATTATCAGCGACTCCAAAAACCCCCATGTACCAATTATCATGACAATCTACTGAAGTATAAAATTTGATAGACCCCATCTTGAATTGTGAATTTTCCCAGAGATCAAAACTAGATCGATTTCTTGCCACCGAAAACCCCTATTCTGTAAAATTTATCAAAATCTTTAGAACCCTTTTTAACAAAACTATTATAAGAATTATGTAAAAATCGTTGCCCCACCGCCTAACCTTTTAGCGATTTCTTGATAGGGCAAGGGCAATAGCAATGGCTTTGCCTCTCTTCCCAGGTGACCAATTAAGACGTTTCGAGATATTAGCTTTTTAATTGTGATTCACATTTTAAGTCACTTTACTAAGGTCCTCATTTCTCAAAACAATGATGACACTGCAGTGCTGTGACAATAAGGACCACTCTAATTCTACAGGCACTTTTAGTTTTCCGAAGCATGCCTTTTTTATTTATTTATTTTTTTATGATGAACAGAGGGAGAAAATCAATGGAAAAGCACATTTTGAGGATTATTTTAGCCCCGCATTGATTTCCCTCTTTTGTCGAAACTAGAATAAGTATGCTTCAGAAAATTAAGAGTTCTCGAAATATTCAAGTGGTCCTAGACATTTTCAGAGTATCTACTGTATTTGAAAATACCGTCAAGCCCCTCTCGATTAGGTACTACAACGAACCCTGTGACTGAAATTATAATTTTTCTTATGTTGCTAGTAACATAATTGTAAATTCGAAAATTGTTTGGTAGTAATTTTAGTTCATGGTAGTTTTACTAAAAACATTAAAATATTTTGAAGACAAACCATGTGGAAATATGTATTAAGTCAAAGCATTACGTATTAAAATAAAAACATTAGGGTTTAATTTTGCACAGCAAAATATAAGTTTTTCTGTAACAGTATCAAATAAAGCAAATTTTTATGAAAAGTGTTTAGAATTATAATTCCACTAGTGTATAAGATAATTAATAATAGGTAAGAACCTATATTACTTATATATAATACATATAAATTGAAACAAATTGTTTTGATCAAAAAAAGTAAATATAAAAATGTTGGAAACAATGAATTTCTGGATTAATGTCTAAGGTTAAATATGTACGTTCAATAAAAAGATAATTACAACGACGGTGCTCGGATCCGTTTTATATATAATAAATATTCTTCTGTCCACTTATGGACCTTTTATATGGCATATCTGTGCAAAAACCCATAAAAAAAATTTCAGATCTCCTAAGACAAACTCCTTAAGATTGTCCTCAATCTACCGTGGTACTTCTCAACCTAAACATTGCATATAAGGGTAGATATCAAACTCATTGAATTGTAGAGTTAACAAAATAACTAAAAACTTTTACGACATGTGCGAATGTAACATCGACCCCCTGATTCGACGACTTTGCCTAGCATAGGCAAAATTAGTAAGTAGTGTATTATAAGTAGTGTATTTAATATAGTATTACATTATTTTCTGAGGTTTTAAACATATTCCTCAATAAGAAAGAACAGAAGACAAAAACAATAATCCATACATTAAAATCTTTAAGGACTCTAACGAGTAAAAACCATAATAAAATTAAACAAATCTGTACTTTTTAAATATAAACAACTACTCTGTAAATACATTTATGTTATGTTACGATAAACGCAAATGAAATAATAATACTAAATTAAAACGACAGAATTAGAGGAAAAACTACTTCGTATAGCTAAAAATAATTGACCTTTTCAATGAAATTGTAAAAAGATCAAGACAATAGCACTCCGAATTGAAATTTTTCAAAATTGATTCTTAGTCGAAAAAAAATTCTGCATACAACAAGTTATAGCAGGTTCTCACCAAATCTGGTTAAAAGCAATTTTAGAGTTATTATGACGTCCTACTACGTATGAACAACAATATTTGAGACTCTATTTCAATTGAGAAATAATTTAAAGTTTTCTAGTTAATATGGTTACTGGTTGAGTAGTTCTAAACCAATTCAAAGGTTTATAGACGCTCAAACGGAGCAGTGAATACGGTTGACGTAATTGAAGAAATTTTGACGCAATAAGATTATATTTGCGATTAAAGCTTGAGGGAAAATTTGTAAGCGGTTTTAAAGGGATAAGAGCAATTGCGGTGAATACGTATGTATGTTGGATAAGATCGGCAAATATTCGGCGCAAGATTTTACTGGACTCTGGCGAACTAACGTAGCTCGCAATAATTCGGCATAAACTTGATCAGTTTAATAAAATTGTCACACGACCCTATCAAAGCCTTTGCCCCCAGTTGATCACAATTGATCTCTAGTTAATTTAGTTAGGAAAAAACTCGTCACAACAGTATTGATCTTAGTCGTTTCACGTACAAGCGGCCTGGTCAGAGCTCTCCGGGGACATTCTTCGAAAGACAAGCCCAGTGCGGGTCCAGTCCAGCCATCGAAGCGAAAGTAGTGGTCAATGACGATCAGTATGAATGAAAGTGTGGAGATTGTACTCTGAAGTGACAAAGTCTGCAGAAAAATTCCTTGAATCGTCTGGCTACAGCCGGAATAATTGGTGGGAAGATAAGAAAGAATTTCTAAACTCCCCAGAAAAATTGCCCGGCTGCTCGGCCCGCGATAGTGCGCTTTTTGCTCCCCATCCCAAGCATCGGCGGCCGGAAAGCAGACGGTGATGGATAATTAATTCGCGCTGACATTATTTACAAATAAATGTCTACAAATTTAATTAATCTGTCTAAAACGCAGGAGATGTGTGAACAGTAGTACTGGCGATCACCGAAATGAAATAAATTTTCAATTTCGTCCGATAAGGCCACTATCAGCGCGAGTTTTATTGCCGAGCGATCCTCTGGCGACTGAATGATCTGCTTGATTCGCTCGCGGCCCGCTGGCGGTGAAGCGGAAGGGCGGTCAAGCACGACACGAGAGATCTCGCTATCGCGCCGGCTCATTATCAATTAAAGTGAATTCATTAGGAGCAATCCAACCGTCTTGCCTTTGGGGTTCTTCTATTGCCAAGATCACTCTAATCGCCGCGGCCCCGCAGCCACTGATACAGACAAATTATTGAATTATCAGGCCGAGATAACTTTTTATGAGGACCACTTTTACGATCGGCGCCAATGCTCCTGTTTTTTCCCTTGTTTGTGGCTTTATTGCTAAAAAGTCTCTTACATCAACGATCGACGGCAGCTGGCTGATTTGTTATTGCCGTTCGATTGTAACTTTCATTCAAATTTACTTACGATCAGCAGAAGTATCTTTCTCGGGGTACAAAGAACCTAGGCTAGACAATGTTTTGCGCACTATTGCATTTCTACTCCTCTCAATTGTTTTTGCGAAATTCTCTGCTGATTGCCTGGAGGACAATTAGTTGCATGATAATTTTCAAGACCTCATTAAGTTCGTTTCTTCTGCTGATGGGCTGCCAAAGGGTGGCGGTGATTCAGAATTATTACTGATAGTAACCATCATTTAAGAGACGATCTCTTTGAGCAAAACAGAATGGTTTGGCGGAATTTATTTAACGGTGGAATACAATAAAAAGAAAACGAATTTTATCTGTTATTACTTTTCTTTTTAAATCTACGCCTATACTAAAGCGGTTATTTCAGAAATTAACCTAGCATTGAGCGCATGTGCGCCTTTTACGATCATCGCATGTCATTTTGCGATCTTCAATTTTCATGACGATATCTCATTCCGTTAAATTGCCTAAACAAAGACATCTTTTGTAATACTTCCCAAAAATGCGTGTCTATTTGAAGCATATTTGATATTTTGACAACATTCGGTAATAATGAAACACAGATTTCAATGTATTTTCTACATTAATGCCCATCAAATGTTGTTTCACGATTGCAAACCGATACGCACTCGGGCGGTCTTTGATTTCATTGTGTATTTAATTTTTCGTTAGATTAAATTTAGGAAGTTACTCACCTGTAATATCTATAGAGTTCTATTCTAGCGAAATTTAGTGTAGAATACGAAAAGGAATTATATAAAAATATATTACTTATTATTATTTTGTTACATTATCTATGTACATATTTATACTACTACTGGCTTATATTTATACTACTACTACAAGATTTTCACTTTACGTTCTAATTCTTAAACATAATGTTTCCAAAGTATGGACCTACCCGATAACTTTTGAATCGTTACAACTATGTAGAAGATAGATTTTTCTTAAAAATTGTTCGGAACCATGAAATCTTTCTTTTGGTAAGAGAGAAATCCAAACCGCAAAAACGCGATGTTGTGGGAGAGAGTTAAAAAAAAAAAAATTAAAGTTTAAGAACTATGTATAATATTATAAAACCCGAATACGCAAAAGTTTAAAACAAGCATAAAATATTATAGAGGAAGCCAATTATAAACAGTGAGAGAAATTTCTAACTATATTCTGGGAGAACCATACATATAGTTCCATGGATTATATACTCGCATTATCTTAGGGATGCCAGAATTATAAAACTATGTTTAGGCACCCACATATTTACCTTTTACTATATTGCAAAAATTATTGATATCAAGATCATTTTATTGCCCAGTGCACCATACAAATCCATACAAATTTTTCTCAGAATCTCAGTTAGGGTCTCGGATTAAAAATAGTTTTAGTCGGAGGCCAGAAAAATCTACGAATTTAAAAGAAGGCCTCTGACTATAATACTATAATATTTTTAATCCAAGACCTTTGTAATTGAATCATGTTGGCCTTTTACTATTTTTTAGCTTTGTAGAATTTTTAAAACTATATACAGTACTGAGAAAAGTTTTAGGATCACTCCAATTCTTCGAGAACTATTAGTTTTTCCGAATCATACCTATTTTATGTAGGACATAGGAGGGAGAGGTAACCAATGGAAAGACACTTTAAGGATTATTTTAGCCCTAGAAAGAAATGGTCCTGAAAATGTTCACAGTATTTTATGTTATACGCAGGGGGTTGCGTTAAGGTCTAAACGGAGATATGCCAATCGATTCTACACGATCAACGTTTGTTCGAAGCCCCCTCGGTCTTGCATCTTTTAAATTGCAATCCAAAATTTGGACGAGGTGAACCCAAAAAAAGCTTTATAAGTTCTTTGAGAGACCTCGAAGGATTTTGGTTCATAGCGTGTTAGAAAGTTGATCTAAACCGTTCCAGCAAGCGAGAGATTTCCACAAGGGCAATTACAGTGCCTAAAATTTGACTTTACCCCTTCGTTCTGCAGATTTTTTAAATGGGAAGATCGAAATTTTGCATGAAAAAAAGGTTCCCTGTTTGTGGCCTTTCTCAGAAAAAAACAATCGCACTCGATTCCGACAATGCGTCCTGAAGCTATTCGTGCTAGAGTGGTTCAGCACCAGCCGAGCGTTTGAAATGTGTAGGTACCTATTATTTTTCAAATGGATATTTCTGGTAATAATCTAGATAAATAAAATGAAAAATACCCTGGTTTGTATATTTCTTTAACTTCTAGGCAATGATCGATCATAAACCTATCATAAGCTTATGTTACTTGAGGTTTGAGGTAACGCAAGACTCTAATGATAGCACACAAATTTAGATCGGTTCAGGCGCTTAGAAATTATAGTGGAATAAAGAAAGCCATACACATATTTACATGAACCTTAAAATCATATTATAATCACTTTTTCCCGGCAATCGTGGAAGAATGCTTTACTCTTATGTTTTGAAGGGAAGGAATGTTTGAGGTTGTCTTCACCTAGGTGTTGAAGGTGTGAATATAGAGGGAGAGAGTAGATTGCATATTTCGTGAGACAAAGAGGAGTGCTAGCTCCGCATTTAGACCATGCGGTCCATTATGCCATACCTCATAGAGGGAGGGGAATATCGTTTCATTTTGTAAAGAAAGCATTTTTCTTTTTAAATTGTCATTTTATGTCTATTCTTTTTACATTTGTCTGGATTTGTATTAACTTTTATCTCTCGAGCAGTTTGAATGTTCAGTTCTCTAAAAGCACTTATATATTATCATTAATACACAATTTTAAATTTAAATTTATTCAACTATTATTTTTAGACTTTTCAATTAATTTGCATTTTATTTAAATTTTAGATCTGTACCGGAATTACCTTTTCGAGGCTTATCGAATGTAGAGTATTTGAGTTTGGCGGAAAATGATTTAGACGAGATACCAAAGCATGTCCTCAGTCATTTACCTAAAATAATGACGCTAGATTTGGGGAAAGGGCGAATAAAAGCAGTGCAACAAGACGATTTTAAGGGCATACCAGTTGTAAAATATTTGATACTCGTCAGTAATAACATCAGTCGCCTCGACAAGGGAGCTTTTCCCAAAACCCTGGCTACTCTACACTTGGGCAGGAACCAGATTCAGACACTCAATGGCACTCTTCGAGACCTTCATAACATGGAATCCCTCTTCATTAATATGAACAATATTTCGTCTTTGGAAAACGAACTCCCCATTGCGTCGACAAATTTAAAAATGATTCTAGCCTCCAACAACAGTCTCGAAAAGCTGCCACAGAGCATGAAAGAGTATCCAAATTTGGCATCAGTCTTCTTTCAAAACAATACACTGAAATCGTTCGACGGAGTTTTCATGGACAAAAAACACCTTCAGATGCTAATTGCTCAGCATAATAAGCTAGAGTATCTAGCGCAGGATGAATTCGAGGACTGTTATTCAATGGAGGAGATTGATTTATCGTACAATAACATTACATCTCTAAATCGGTCACTGCTGCCGTTAAAAAAGTTGTCATCAGCTAATTTCGCGCATAATGATCTGGCAGAGTTTTCTATGAATGAAATTCGAGGCCTGGATTACTTAATATTGCTTGATATGTCGCATAACAAAATTGAAAAGTTAACCGGTCGTATGGAAAATTTGATAGAGCCAAACTCTCTTCTGGTGGAACTTAAGTTGCATTATAACCGACTAAAGAGCCTTGACGGTGCTTTGATGGGATTGAACAAACTAAAAATACTAACGCTGAGCCATAACGAAATTGAAAGGATACTACCAGACGACTTTATTGGACTGGAAAGTCTCGAATACATGGATCTTTCATTCAACCATTTAATTTCTCTTGAGGAAACTTCTACAGTAAGTTGTTTGCAAATACTTAACTTAAAGGCAAAACACTCTATACTAATCGCAAATCAGGTGACATCTATTTTAACCGTCTTAACGCCCATAAACTTAAAATTTTATTTTATTCATCAAGTTTGAAACATTTTATATATGTATAACGTTGCTATTTACTCAGAAAATTAAAATTTCAAAAATTATTACGTGCAAATGGAACTGCATTATTTACTGTCCCAAAATTTCGTTGTCACCACCAAGAAATAATTTATTGTAGATGAACGTTCGCGGAATATGTTATAATCTCTATCCGTTGTTTTATTTTTCTGTAAAAATTTTTGAAAACTTTCTGGAATATATGACTAATATTTTGGCATAATTTATTTATGTATGCTGGTGACATAAAAAAATTGAATTTGTTTTTATAAATGTAAAGGTTATACATACTATCCGGATTTACAGTCATTATAAAAATTTAGTTCAAAGAAGGTTAAAGTAAAAGAGTCTAGACACTTGTATTCCTTATATTTCTTTTACCTTTATTGTCACAATCATATTTATGTGAATTTCGGAATATGCAGGTTTATTTTTATTCCAAAGCTGGTTTTAGGGAAATGGTAGCATTAAATGCCTTTCCATGCAGTGATAAGGCTAAAGGATTGTTTAAGTCCTAGTAGAAAGCTTGGAGGATATATATAATACTATAATCATACAAAATTAAGTTCATCTAATTAGTGCTACAATATTACAAGAATAAAATAAATAAAATAGAAAAATTCACCACCCCTGTATTTCCAAACTAAAAAGGGTGAACCTCCATAATTTGGATTTCCCGATCAATTCTTTTGAGTGTGCAAAAAAAAGCAAATTTTTAACCACAAAGGTTCTTGTTTTTTTTTTTTTTTTAAATAAAACTTAAACTATTACAAGTTATGTTACGACGTTCTACTAAAAACCTGACTGCGCGAATCAAGGTTTTTGAATACCACGCGCCTTCGTGGTCTGTACTGATTTATTAAATTAACTTTAGACTCATCACTGAAAAGAACTTTTTGTAAATAAAGAATCACACTATTAAACTTATATTCTTCATACGAATTGGCCCATAATTTTTGATGTTGTACCAAATTAATGAATTAAAAAATAATCGAAAACCCTCCTGCTTCTATTAATTTGGTAAGTGATTCAATAAGTCAAATAAGTGTTGATGTCTGCAGGTCGGAGGCCAATTTATTATAAATGTTTATACATAAAATTATTGGCCTCCTACTTCAGCCATCAAAACTAAGTTTAATTAATGCAATAAATGAATACCCGAAGACATATGTTTATTATTATTATTATTATTTATTATTTATTATCATAACATTTACGCAGTTTACAGAGTAGATGTTAAGTTTAAGAGTTTAGAAAGTCTTACTTTATTCTATACAGCTTAAAATATATTGTTTTAGGAAAATAATATTATGTTGAATTTTAATAATATAATATGTTGAGGAAAAGTTATACAAAAAAAAAAACCTCATGAGGAATGTTTATTATAAATTAGCTAAAGTTGAGAGGAAATACAAAGTCTTATTAGTATTTTAAATTATTACTAGATAGTTTTAAGTGTATTAGTACTAGAATTACCCATATGGAATTATTTGTTTCAGACCTTCCTTCCATCGCTTAAAACTTTGAAGGTAGCCTACAACAACTTGACTAAACTGGAGAAGGATTTCCACGGTCTTCCTGTATTATGTTCAGCCAATTTAACGCACAATCACATAACTTCCATTTCTTCTGAGCTTGTTTCCAAGACACGTTGCACGAACCATGGTGTTTCTGGAAAACTGGAAATTTGGTTAGAAAGTATGTAGTTAAGATAAGAAAACAAAATGTTTTTTTTTAAAAAAAATGTTTTTTCTTACTTCAGACAATCCAATAATGTGTGATGACCGTGTCGTCCAACTGTGTCCTTTGATGGAGAGCCAAGAAGCGAGAATACGTGGAAAATCTCACTGTTCGGAGCCCATTGCAGCGCAGGAAATCTGCACAGATCCTCCAATTATTCTAAAGGCGCCTCTGCCTCTAATTCCGCAAATTATCCAATCTCAATTGCATAAGGTTGCCAATCCAGCTCAGCCATCCATTGTGCAAGTAATCGTTCCGGCTCAGTTAGTTGCCGCAAAGCCAATGCTGAAAACTGAAATTGTAACAGTCACCACGCCGACTACGACCACAACGTCCACAACGTCCTCAACGAGCACAACGACCACAACGACAACTGGAACTCCGAGTCCGGAGCCAGTACCATCTACAACTCCATCGACGACTTTAACCACATTATCAATTTCCGAGGTGGAGCCTCTTATCGAATATTCAACCATAGAGTATTCTCTGCTGGAAGATAATATGCCAGTTTTGTCCTCCGAGGCCGAGGACAATTCTGTTCATAAAGAATTTTCACCCGTGGTCCTGCCGGGTCCTGGCAGCTCACAGCTTCTTATGCCAGATGAACCGCCTGAGACTCCGTAGATTTTATGTAGTTTGGCTTTTTTTTCTCAATTTCATGTAAAAAGTAACTTTTAGGCGATTTTTTGTTTGTTTTTATGTAGCTCGAGTAGTCGTAAGCGCTAGGATTACATTAGGCGTTTGCAAGGTTTAGGCGATGTAATGTAATGGCTAATTACGAAATTTTTAGGTGGAAGCCACCGTTTAAGAGCTAGAAAACAATAGCAATTGCGCATTTTCCCCATATTGAATTAGTGCACAGATTAAGAACGGCATACACTGATCTCGTTCAACAAAAATGGAACACATGTAGATTTGAAATTATTCTATTTTCAGTCTTAGTATTTTAATAGCCTTAACACGTTGGCTGCCAGATTTGATTCAGCCGCGTATTCAGCTATTAATGTGGCAGCTAACGTATTAAACTTAGGCCTTTAGATATAACGCAGAAAGCAGAGCATCTAAATCTGTCTGTTGAATGAGTCAGTTGTTAGCGATTTAAAAAGAACTGTTTTGCACCTTCGTATTATGCTCCGTTGAAATTTTATCTTGATATCTAAACTTTTATTTTTAAACAGTTAAAAAAGTGCGGAGATATATTTCAACCTTGTTTAAGAGACAATAAATTCCGCTAGCAGGAAGTAAACACGATTTTTATTGATAACGTGTTCTTCAAATTAAGTAATACTTAAAATGCATCGAAACGTATCGAAATACAACATACGGTTTGTAAATTAGTTTTTGCGATTGATTGCTCAATTCAGCGTAACGGAAATCAGACGACTACAAAAATTTACTTTTTAAAAACAGTCGTCTTTAAAATCAATATTAATTTAACAATTTAAATGTAAATTCGGTCCATTGAATACTTTCAAGAGTATTGTCTTTATGTTAAAACCATCCAACAACGTATATTTTACATTCTAACAGTTGGTAATCGTTTTTGTATTGCTTATCCTGCAATTATTAGTATTTTTACTTTTGAAGAATTTTTATAATTAAGATTCAACGGCAAACGCATTTCGCCTGAATTTCGAAAGATAACGCACTCATCGAGAAGTATTTATAAGATAGGAGGGGTTTTATTGCAGAAACAATAATTACGCCCATTGGAATTTGTTTATGCAAGACTCTAAATAACATTATGAGTGAGACGGTATAAAACGTATGCAAGCCTGTTAAATTCCGATATGGCCCCATTATACAAATTTACTAATGCCCGAGAAGAAAGGAGATTACTGCAGTAGGAAGTAGTTGAATAAAGTAATTATAATTTATTTTTAATTTATAGGTAAAATTACTAACAGTGCTCTAAAAATCCATCCTTTAGCCGATATATTGGAATAGTTTGCAGTTAAAAAGAAACAATCCCGAGTGAAAAAAATATTTTTTTTTCAACGTTTTTGTTCCAAAAATTTTGGTTTGGGACTCTTCTTTACAACAGTAGTTTTAGTACCTTCATTGTTATACAATTTTATCTTGCACTATTATTATTTTCTATTATGTGAAATAAATTTAGTTGATTCTCAAATACAATCGAATTTTGTAAATATTCATGGTTTTGTTTATCATATTTTGAAAGATGAAACTTCGGTGGCGCAAATTATGGGAATTATGAGCGATGGGTTGGTAAAGCTGAATCTGAACTCAATTTTGAAAGGGTCTAACTACCGCAAACCGATTTCCATAACTAAGTATGTAAGTAATAAACGCTTTAATTTCGATGTGAATAGAATGTTTTATAAAATTTTTAAGAAAACATTAAAACAAAACAAAGTACGTGCGAGCCGTTTATTTTCAAAATGGCTTAAGTACATTTTTTGGTTTTGCTTAAAGACTACTGTATCATTTTAATTTCAATGTATTATTATTATTAAATTATTTTCTTTTCTTTGTTGAAAAATTGACTTATACCACTTTCAAATAAACGACTCATTGAATTTACTACTTAATCTTTAAAAAAGTTATTAAGACTGGTCAACAAATATTTAAAATCATTTTTAACAACGAAAAAATTGAACATTTTTTTTGGGTACTTTAAATTTACATCTATTACTTATTTAACTTGCATCCATATTTTATAAAGAAAGAAAATACACAACTTTTTCAATATTTCTTACGCGATAGGAAAGGTTTTAAATAAACATCTAAAAAGGAACGATATTATAGAAGTACTTTTCCAAAATTATTGTATAATGTGTTAAAGTTAAGATCCTCAATTAAATTTTCACTTGTTTTTATATTTTCGTTGAAATCAAAGAGAAAAATTATCAGTTTGCACTTTAAAATTTCAATTTCCAATTTTTTCCAGATTTAAAATACAATAGCAATACAAGTGACGCATTTAGTGAACCAAACCTTAATGCTTGAAGGGAAAGCATCGTTCATTTCCAATTTTTAAGTGAATTAATTTTTTTAAGGTGCGTCTATAATCTATAGCTTTAAAACAGAGAATAGTTTGGGTATTTCAGTTTAACCGAAGTTTTATAACTTCTATGGATCCAAAATAAATGTAAAAACAGGAGGAGGAGAATTGTAGTAATGATAAAACAATTGGGTGTGTGTGCTTATTTATATTTACCTCTTAACAAACGCGTTCTAACATTTTTTTTCAGTCATCCAATGCGAACATCAAATATTTTATAGAGTATGCAAAATCAAAGATGTAATATCCAGTGTCGTCGTGTCGCTTGCTACTAATTGTAAGTAGGTATACAAATGAACTACTCTGCCTAGAAACCAGTAAAAAAAAACAAAGCAATGTCCACCAGAGGATATTTCTTGTGTGAATGGTTATTTACATCACTAAATCTGCATCCGTAATAGAAAAAAGCCAAAATAGTAATAAATATTAAATAAAAGCTAAAAATGTGGCTATTACGATATATAACTTCAGGAATCCACTTCTGGGCGATAAGTCGCTTAGCTTTTATTTGTTAAAACAATTTGAGCTGTTGGGAAATTTATCAGGGGTGAAATCTGGATCCGTCCGGAGCCTGTCCCGAATTCTCGATCGTAGTGCCTCTCGGTACGACAGTTGGGCAGATGGGTCTGCAGCTATTGTAGTGGATATCTCGTCTGCTGATGATTCATTCGGCGAAATGCCAGTTATCTGAACGGCACGCCTCACACCCTCTGATACAAGCGAAGGAACATCTGTGGGGGGCTTTGAACTTGTTACTAATTTTCTACGTTTAGCTGCCATCCCAGATATGTATGCATCTGAGAATGGACCTTGGGGACTCTATGGATATGCAAAGTTAGAATTTTGCTTTTGGTATTTAAAGATGATTTCTAACCTGACGTCTTTGTTTCTCGATATCTCTTGTAATAATTGGAAGCCAATTTGTGGGAAAATTGTTGTGCCACGATTCCGAACCTGGCACAACTGATGGAAGGGGCTCATCTGATCTTACTGGCCTTGGAGGTGGAATTGTCTGATCCCCTATGCTGGTTCTAGTGAATTCTGTACTTGCTTTTGACGTGGAGGACTGTGATTCTGTTCTTGCTTCTGGTTTTAAATCAGCCTGCTGAGGTGCATCATCTGTATCCATTGGCTAAAATCAAGGAAACAAATTATAAATTAGACCACACAAATGAATAGTCTGAATAAATATTTATGACTCTTCGGATTACATTTTGATGAGTACCTCTTACTCATGAATTTACGATAAATTAGAAAAGATTTGGGGATACTAATAAATGTAATTTCTGATAAACAGATATACTTACCGAAACGCTTGCACTTTGAGTTTCAGTAGATGGACGTCTGATTACTAAAAATTCTTGAACATCTTGCACATCTAACTCTCTAATAACTGCAGCCATTAAGTGCCTTTGCAATGCTCTAAGTGCTTCTTGCTCAAGTGCTGCAATGACAGAAACTATAGGGAATATGAGTAACTATAGGGTTACAAAACTTACCACTGTTTGTTGTGATTGCCATTTGTGAAATTTGCGTCAAATACAATTCTGCATTGGAGCGACCGACGCAAGTGACTAAAATAACAAATAATCGCCGAACAAATGTAATCATCTCCCTGAGAAGACGTGTGCCAAACTCAGTGGAATTGTCCTCGCGAATGAGGTTGATAATGAATGGCAGACTATTTCTAATGAAGTTTTCCACAGAGGCTCGGGCATCATAATCAGGCAGATCGTACTGCTGCAGAAATATTAAAGAATCACCTAGTAGCTGTATGACTTGGTTGATTGCATTATTCATGTTTTCTTCAGTTATAGGTGCTCCAGCGAACAGGGTGTTTACTATGAACTCATGCAATTCATTCCTGATTCTGTTTAAGGTATTAGTACTAGGCGACATGTTAATGAGGTCCCTTAGCGTTAGGTTGCTGCCGAACCAATTGAGGGGGATGTTAAACTCCTCACTGGAAAGATTAAGTAAATCTGGGACAGGAGTTTCAGTCACTGGGGGAGAATTGGCTGTTGGAGTTGAGTGGCCCATCGGAGCGAAGGTTGCTGCTGTTGCTTCTTGGGGCTGCTGCCGCCGCTGTCGACTTTGCACCCGAGTTCTTGAGGCCCCATTAGGAATGTTATTTTGATTTCCTTCATTGGTTTCATTCTCGCGAATATGATGGCTGCTACAGGGCAAAAATCTGACAAAAACCTCTTATGAGTAAGAAACAAAAAACCTCGAGAAGAAAAATAAGATACCTATCAAAAGAGGAAAGCATATTTGCTGGTATAACCCGTGCATTCCAAGACGATGGTAGATTTGCAATATGAACCTGTGGACGAGCCGTGGACCTGGTTTGAGTGGAAGTTGTTGGATGAGTTGCTGTTGTAACTCGCGCTTGCCCGGTTTCAATGTTCGAATCATTTGAATTGTTATGATTTGAAGAATTGCTTTGGGTTTGACTTTGCGAACTTTGTTGCTGCTGCTGTTGTTGCTGTTGTTGTTGCTGCTGCGGCTGTTGAGTTTGCCCAGGCGCATTCATTGGCATTCCAAATCCCAGAAAATTTGGTGCATTAATTTGAACGTGAAGGTCAGCATCGAGAGGAGCAGAATTTACCACAGCTTGAATAAGTCGAGCTACTTGAAGTTGGGGATTTGCTATAAAGTAACATATCATGAAAACAATTTAATAACATTTTATGAATTAAGATGGAGATCATCAAATTTTGTTATTTGCAATAGAACACAATACTCAAATTCCTTTTTATTTGTGCGTGTTTAGCATAAGAGAGTTAAATGGTTAAGTTAATTAAGTGTTTGAATCATAAAAAAAATGCAGAATCATTAAATTTAAGGCAAATACCAATGCTAGTATACCTGGTGAGCCCTAAAATTGTGCATGGTACGAGATACCCATACTAAAATTTTTAAAGGTCAGGCTTCCAAAATTGGTGACGCCAAGAATTCACGCCACCGTTTTGATACCACGTACAGTAGATCTTTATAGTTAGGTCTGTAGGTACGACAGATAATATTGCAGTGTCTGGCCTGATTCAGAGCCTACCTGTGGAATTCAGGTAATTAACTATTTCTCTGATATCAATTTTTGAAATTTCCTTGAGATCGTCAAAAGAGTGCTTACCCAGTACTCAATGTCTTGCTAACCCAAGAGCTGGATATGAAAATGAGAGTCTCCTTATTTCGGTTTGTACATCTGTGGTAATAAATGTTAAAGAATAACCCCAGCTTAGCTGTATGTTCCCCTATAGGCAATTTGTTGCGATTTTGACTGACCTTGAAGTTCGACAGTGGTTAAGATAAGAAAATATAATTTTTTTAAATATGGGTAGTACAAACAATTTCCTTTTTCGAAAATTTAAGGGTTGGAAATTTAGATTGTTACCCGTAAAAAAATAACGCAAACGTTGAGCTCAGAGAAAATAAAGAGAGAATCGAAAGAGCAGCTAAGATAAAATACGTGGGAACTAAGTTTGAATGTAAAGCAAGATCGTCAACCGAAATCAAGTGCACAATTGAGGAAGCAAGAGCAACCTTTGGCAAAATGCAGAAACTTCTGTGTGGGAGTGACATTAACATGGTTCTAAAAGTAAGGCTGTGTACGGTCAACTCTATTATATGATGTAGAAACATGAGGTATTCAAAATGTGGCTCCATAGGAGAAATTTAAAAATCTCCTAGTCCGATAGAATTAGTAATAACAAGGTGCTGTAGAGAATAGGTGCGAAGAGATAATTCATCAATATCATAAAGAGAAGGAAGCTAGAATACTTAGGCCTTATGCGAAACAAAAAATACTAACTACTACAGATGATTCTTTAAGATAAAATCAGTGGCATATGTGCGCCAGGGGGACAAAGACTAACATGGCTAGGCAACATAAGAGATGGTGTAACTTGACCTTTACAGAATTCTTTAAAGCTGTGCTAGACAAAAACAAACTTAAAGGATGATTTCCAACCTCCTAAGAGAAGCTTTGCAAGAATCCGTGAATTAGCTTTACATGATCAAAAATGATAACTCAAAAATTTCGCAAAATTTATTTCGTCATCCAAATGGCTAGTTTTTGCTGTAAACAGAGATTTATTCTTTTCCGAAGAACAGGAGGAACTGGCCGATATTTAAAAAAAAATGATTTACTTTCCAAGCAAAATATTTTTGGTGTACATAAATTAATAATAATAGATGAATTTATGGCTTTATATTCCTAGACTTGTAGGTAGCTACTTAAAAAATGTGAATTTATTGAGTTTCTAGGAAGATAAATTATCGAAATGTGAATTTTGTTGTGTATTTCGCATATTATTCAGTAGATAAATAAATGTCTTAATGTTTTGCTTCACAAAATTCAGAATTCTCTCGTCCTCTCCCTCCTTTTTTTTAAAAGCTATAAACGATCAATTGAAATTGCAAGCGTTCACTTTTATTACGTATGTGAACTGATCAGACAATAAGAAATGTTAATAAGAATCAGATTGGTCAACAAACTCAGCAGGCGATTAGATAACGAAAACTATTAAAGAACAAAACATTAGACGTACGAACGAGAACCCGCCTTGGGCTGAGATTGAGTACGATTTCAGCAATTGGCTGTCCCTCTATAAATGAAGACAATAGCTTTTTTTTAGACTCTGTCGTTGGGCTGAAAGAATAATTTTAAAAGAATAATAAGATCTAACCTTGATTAGCAGTATCGGAATTGGCATTTGCACTATTCGTAGAGGTTGAACGATTTCGCGTTGGCAATACTACAGGAGGTGTCATAGAGTGGCTAGTTTCGGAACTGGTATTTGCGCCAGCTGCGGTTGATGATCGATAACGCATTGGTAAAAATATGGGGGTCAGAATGTTGCGAAAATCTCGAGACTCAACATCTGTTTGGTTCTGAGACTGACCTTGTCCGAGATTAGTTGCGCCTGTGGTCTGTTGTGGTTGGGCGCCGGATGCAGTTTGCGAACCTGAATTTGGGGTTTCCCCTGTACCAGCGGATGGCATCGGTGGAGCCGATGGTCGAGAATTTGATGCTTGATTCCCAGCAGCATTTGTGGTGGCAGCCGGTTCGTTATTATTAGTTGACTGAAGGAATGAAGCTAAATAGTTGTTTGAACGAACACCTTGCTCTACTAAAATTGGGCGACAGCACAAATATCTTGGTGCAGGTTGGGATAAATCTAACATCAAATCTGATATCGCATGCTGAGCATGTGCCATATAATGTAGGGCTTCTGAAACTCTATCAAAGATTCGCTGCGAGTTCTCCCGACCAGCAGTGTCCTGTAAATCAATATTTTAATAAAATTTTCATCTTAAAAAGGTACACTTACGTTTTCTTCAAAAGTAGGATCTTGCATCAAAATATCATAGTACTGCTGAATGAATGGCTCCAGACGTGTTTGGACGGTGCGCATTTGTTGGACCACCTCACCGAGTGTTCGTGTGCTTGTCCGTTGCCTGTATAATAAATAAAAATTAGCTTACAATTTCTTTAACACGTTGACGCACATGACGTATATTCAGCTATAAGCTATATAAGCTGAATTGATATCTATAGACGTCATTTGCGTCAACGTGTTAAACAAAAAAACATAAATGTTAACTGAAAAATTTCAATTTTGAATTCGAACGATCTGTACGATACCAAAAAATATTTATATATTTTGTTTTTTAATTTTTCATGAAGCTACATCTAGTATCGTTTTTTATATCTATCTTTAAGGTGATAAGATAAGTATTTATTGCTTACCAAGAGGAATTAGATGGGTTGGGATTGTTCTCAGTGGCTCCTTCGCGATTCTGAGATTCTTGGGGTGCGGTACTGCTAGGAACAGCATCAATATTGACTTCTATTCCTCTTTCTTGATATCCTTGACTACCTAGAGTTTCTTGATTCTCAGAAGCTGCCTCAGTCGAAGACGGTTGATTACCTCCTGCCCCCTGAGATTGAGGGGGAACAACCGTAGCTGTGCCATTAGAACCAAACACATTTGGTAGTTGAACAACAGTTACATTCGGATGACCATTTTGAAGAGCAGCAGATACTGCTCCTCGCAAGGCTCCAACTAAATTCTGTGTCTGATTCTGTGGAATTTCCATAGCTGCAGAAATCCCAACTTCAAATACAGTTGATTCCATTGTCCAACGACCCTGAGTCAGTATATCCAATGAAGCGTTGTTAAGACCCTAGAGCAATTTTCAGGCGAAAATACAATGTATCTCAAATTTTGAACGCAGCCACTCACCCTTTCTGGATTCTCGAGGTACAGAGCGATGTTGTTAGCACATTCTAGCATGTGACGAGCAACAGTAATTCTGTTCATGCAGAAGGATGATGATGGATTTAGAGGCGGAATTGAGGCTTGCGCTGGTTGCTGCAGGAAACGTGGATTAATAAATGCTAAAGAAGTATAACAAAATATTCTTTTACCCCTCCGGCTGTGGTTACAGGGATTGTCATCGCCCCGACCACCATTCCATCCAAAGCCCGGAAAATTGGATTTCCCCGAATGTTCGCATCCAATTCATCTCGCTGCCGCCTGTTATTTGTGTCAATTATATTAGTAGTAATTCTAGACGATGGAGGCGGACGCTCCACAACATGAACCACTTTCCCATTAACATCTGAAACAATTACGATTATCCTAAGCTAAGGTTGTCTGATCTGCGGTATTTCTAAACTCACCATACTCTTTAAGCTGTTTCTCATCGGACAGGACACGGCCACAGTATATAATGCGTTGCAGGTCGGCAGATATGTTGGTTTTCTCCGCTATGGTTTCCTTAAATTGCCGAACACTAATCTAAAAGAGCAGAAATTTACGAGGTCAATTTGAAAAAAATCTCCTAAATTTTATTAATATCGATGTGTAAATTTAAGTGCATATTTTTAAAATATAATTTCGGAATGAACAAAAGAAAAAACAATTGTTTGAAAGTTCTATTTTTATTTCTTATTTTATAATGAGTTGGCATTCTTTTCTCAGTGGAATTTGCAATGGTATTGCTAAAGTTGAAGTAAAATGACTGCTATCAACGAGTTAGCAGTTTTTAGTCCTAATATAATAAATTGGAAAGGATGTTACTCCACCGGCTCCTTCAATATTTTCTATTTTGTCTGAAAGTGTTAGATATTCAAACTTAACATATAAGCTACTTTTTATTCCAATAAACAATAACCATTCATAGAGAGCAGATTAAATAGTTCTTGTTATAAAATGTGTACGTTCGTTAAAACTAATACTTCTAATAACGGAAAACTACAATTTTTAACCTAGACTAGAAGGGAAAAATAATAGCGCAGTAAGAAATATTTGCATATTCACATTGCGTTTTACGTAATCCAAATATGTATGTAAATATTCTAATTATTTTTTCTCGTGCTAAATCATTCTGGCTTATCTTTAAAGAAAATCTGAATTCAACAACACTTTATTTGAGTTTGAGCGTTTGAGTTTTGAAACCCGTTTTTAAATCTATTAAAAAAGTGAACAAAAATTCAGCCTGTTTTTTCATAGAAAACTGAGGTTGATCTCAGTTTGAAACTCGGTTTTTCTATACAAAAAACGAATTACCTTTTGCTCAGTTTTTTAGCATATGATAATTGTTTGAAAAACTAATAAACTAAAAAACTGTTTTCCAGGGTTAGACAGATTTGCAGATTAATGAATATTTCGTCATTACTTCCTCCAAAATCTTTCAAATGCAAATTCCACAGGCCTCGAAAAGCACAACAATGTAAAAATTAGATTCATTTAAATTTTCAATAAGCAATACATATGATATAAAGTGAAGTCATAAGTAAAGACCAACAAGTCGTGTTATCATATTAAACGGCGATTTCTAGAAATAACCACAAGAATTGATAGTGAATTTTGGCTGCAGCTGCGTGCTTTTGTGGTTTTAATATTTGTCTTAATATGATAAAATATGTACCGATACCAGTACCATGTTATTAACGTCGAAATAATTTGTTTTAATTTTATTAGCTGATGATTTAGGTGTAGAATTAAAAATTCAGTTACTTAAATTTGCAGAATATTGTGGTCATCTATACGTAAGAAAGCGCAAAATCAAGTTTTTTTTTACATATGATATAAAAGTACTTTGACTTTAAAAATAAGGCCACAAATGTTATTTTGCTTAATTTTCTCTTTCCTTGTTCTACGAAATTAGATATTGTTCTTTGAAAATTTATAAAGTAGAGGAATAATTTAAGTATTTTATAAAAAAAAAAGTGTTCAAAGTCTCTTTCAGAAAATTGAATAAAAGCAAGCATTAAGAGCCTTCGTAATTAGCTGGTAATGATTCCCTTCGATTATTCCGGGAGTGTTCGTTTTGAACTATTTTAGTCGCTGCACCCATGAGTCACATAGGTGTGCAGGAACAGGTGGGAGGCTGCCACTTGTGAAATCTTCGGAGCTTCGGACCTATGGCTTCGCAGGCTTTTCTTATCGGAGAAAGCCTTTTGACGCAGTTCCGTGGGAATCTTCTGACGAACATTCGAGCCGAATTTGGGCACGACCTTGCGTTGATTATTTATTGAGTAAAATTAGTTGCAATTAGAGTTTTTGGGTTTCGAAGAGGCGGCAGTGAATCAATTAGCGCAAATAGAACGGCGATAAATCACTGGGGGGCGAACTTACCTCATTGTCAACAGTGAAGTCGTACGTCTGGGAGTCGAGGGTTTTCACTTTCAAACATATAATCATTTTGCTGCGCTGAAAGAATAGGCAGATATTGAGTCATCAGAAACGGGCCGGGGCCACATATAAATGCACAAAAATCAAACTAAAATGCACGAATTTCTTCGAGAAGGAACCATTTCCAATTTTCCCACATAACCTCGAAGCGTGTTGTCAAAGAAATCCCCGCAAGCGAAACAAACATTTACGCAGCTTAATGTTAATTATCCTGGAAAAATTCCACCTACATCGTGTATTTACTGCAATCGAAACGACCAATTCAACTGCTTCGTGTTGCACTTCACTTTTCCTCGCAAACTTTATGGCGTCTGAGTTGTCAAACTTGAAATTTTGCTAAAAAATTCTTCCGACCCGAAAACGCAAGGGTTTTCCACGACTGAGGAATTCTTCTGCATTGGCCACTGAACTGTGCTCCAGTTTGGGATTTTTCGTGGAAACTGGGTTTGTGGATTCGGTTAATCATTTGACAAAAATTAACCTTTTTTCATCGGTGGAAAGAAGATTTAAGCAATTATTAACACGAAATACGAAATAGAACTTATTTTAATTTTTTTTTTATTTCGCTCTTGTCTTAAATTCAGCCGAAGTTTTTGTTAAAACCACTTCGAAACCTCATTTTCCTACGGTTTGCGTCCAAGGACAAACGGTAAATTATTTCTTTTCGATTGGTGCCCCTGTAGCTGTCAAAACACCCAGACGTTTTGTTTGAATTTTGAGGAAGTTACCGCGGTGTGTTGCACTTATTTTATGTTAAAACTCGAAATGTGGTAAAGGTAAGAAAGTAATTCCGTGTGCCAGTTATCAATAGCAACAGACGTAACAATCGCACAGGCGACAGGTAACCAACAATCAGAAACAGCTGAAATGGGTCGATAGTTTCAGAGTTGAGAGCTGGTTCTTTTAGCCTGTTTTTGCTGTTTTCAACTCAACATTTACGAGTAAACTATTTATATAATTTATTTAACAAAAATAGAAATATAATACAATTATAGACATACTTAAAATTAAGCGCACTCAGGCCCATATGGCGCGACAAGTAAATTAGAAAAGCAGAATTCCTTGTATTATTTTTGAGTTCACGGCTGGAATTATTCTCCAGCGCGGCATTGCCTGAATGTCCAAACTTTTGTAGTCGGATCCCTTTCCCTTTCTCTAGAGCTTAAATTTAACTAGAACTCGCATCTTGAGGGTTCCGTACATTTATAATTATCTACTAAATTTCAGTCATAAAAATAAAACAAAGAAATTAAGTTTGTCAAGTAATAAGACTATCATTATGACTTAAATAAAAAGAAAATACCACAAAGAATTTTAAATTAATGATTTGTTTATACTTTCACTTTTGCGAAAAGACCTTTCCTACGTGGCAAATTTTTTATCATATAACAAAAGGGGATATAAAAGTTATTTTTTAAAAAATAAACACAAATTCTAACTCGGTGTTCTGAAATGTATATAGTCACTTAAAACTGCTACATCAATTTCTCTGTTCCTACTATAAATCTCCGCACCCATCGACTTTTCACTATTCCATATTTAGAACGAACTATGAGTTTTTTTTATCGTCCGAAGAATACAATCAGTATTGAATGCCCTAGCGAATGATATGGATTGGTGCAGAATTTCTGTTGAGTCTTTTAAGGCCAATATGACCAAGTGCTGCGTTAATATTCAGTAACTTATTGTAAGTCGAACTCTGTCAATTAACTTTTATATATAATATTTATTAAACTTATATTTCCATGTTATTATTTTTTACTGCACTTATACCAAACCCATGTAGAATGATTAAATAAACCCCGGCGTAGAATGATTAAATAAATTAATAAATAAATATATAAATAAACATAAAAGTTACAAAAATGAACTAAGAACAAACAGTAATACCTCTTTAAATCCAGCTTTCAACATGTCGTACCGTCCAAGGAGGACAGCAGAAATGGGAGAAGGCTCTCAGTCGCGATCTTCGCGGTAAGTAAACCCAAAAATGTACATTATTCTGTTAAACAAACACTCTTCCATTCAGAGCTAGCCGCATTGCACAACCAGTTCGTCGACCTTCAACGAGAGAATGGTCTTTGGAAAGAGCGCCTTCTGTTGATCGGTTAACAGTCGGATATCAGACAGGCTCAGCAATGAAAGCCAGAAAACCGAGTACCTTCGCGACTCCTTTGCGGACCCCATGTGGTTCAGTCTCTCGAGGTGAACTAATGCTTACCGCTGAAAAGGAAAAACTCCCCTCCGATAAGAAGTGGATTCAAACTCAGGCGGCGCGGATAATGGAGTACCTTCACTGCATCGAGTCTGCTTTGGGTGCTGAGTTTTTTAATCGGGGCGGATTGAAGACCATGACCATCAAGCAGTTCATAATCATTCTACAACATTTCCTAAATAAAGTTGTCGGCAATAAGTTTGTTATAGGAACAAATTATGTAGATGATGTCGCGAAGATTCTGAGTCAAATCGGGTACCCATATCCCTTGAACAAATCCTGGCTGAAGACTCCATCTGCGCCCCACGCTTATAATAATGTTGTCATAATGCTGCAGTGGTTTCTGCAGTTTACATCCAACTCAGATTGTCTTTCAGTATTTGGGGAGTTCTTAGAACCAAAAGAAGAGTATCCAGACAAGGTATTTGCACCATATTTCATGCGCAGAGTTGAGGACGGTTTTATATTGTGGAATAATAGTCAAGATGATGAATATCAGGCAATCAAAGAAAATCTCCTCGACTTATTGATTGAGAAAAGAACAGGGATTAAAAAAACGAAAGCTATTCAGAAAGCGATGGCTCAAATAAACTCAAACTTAGATCGGTTCTTTCGGAACAAGATCGTCATCCGAGAGGATGAATTCAATCAGTTAGACCAGGATGTTAAAACTAAGGAAAAATTGGTCAGTAAACTGCAAGAGCATATCCAAAATAATCAGAAACAATTTAATCAGTTCAGAGAAATGATAGGCAGCAAAAACGAAGCTATCGCCGATAGAAAAAAACGAATTACAGAACTGCAGTCTATTATTTCTTCTCAGGAGATATCTGTTGAAGATAGAAATGAACTGATATCAAAGATTGGCTACCTACAGCAATGTTTAATATCTAAAAAAAACTCTGTGAGCCAACTACAAGATATGGGCGCTGCCAACCAGGTTACATTGTCACGTCTTATAAAACAGAAAATAGATATAATATCGAAGTTCAACAATTACCTCCATCAAATTTTTTCGGAGACAGGCAAAGATTCCATTCCAGATTTTGCCGAGCATTGCCTTGTTCAAAATCCCTCAGACCTGGATCTAAAGGATCAATTTCAACGTGTCTTAGAGTTTTTAGAACAGTTATCGAACATAATTTTGGAGGAATTCCGTCAGTGCACTAGCCAACTCAGCGAACTGGAGAGCCAATTGAATGTGGCTATATACAGCTATGCTAAAATTTTGGATCAATCTTTGACCAACGTGGTTCAGAGTTGTGCTGAGGCAGATAAAAAGCTAGAAGAATTGAACATTGGGCTGATCGAAGCCAACGTAGAGGCCAAACGATCAGAGGAGTTTGCTCAAACTTTGGAAGATTTGTTTGAACAGAATGCGACATTGAAGGAGAGCACCGCAGTATTTAAAGTTGAAATACCAAAACAGCAATCCGTGAACAAGAGGATGTTGGATATGTTTGCGGAAAAGGCGAAGAGTTTTACTGAGAAACAGGCTGCCGAAAATCAAAAACTAGCAGAGGCTGTTGATCGCTTCAAGAACACCATGGATAACATTACCCTCGATCTTAATAACATTAATTAGAGTTTAAAGTTTCGTATTAGTATAGCTTTTGTTTTGTTATGTAAATGAATTTTGAATAATATAATTTTGTTTTTTTTAAAAAGAAATTGTTTGGATATTTACAAATTTATCCATGGACATCACCCTTTTTGTAGTCTGTTCTCACGGGTAATTTTTTTGGCTTTTTAGGGTTACGTACCCGAAAGGAACCCTATTGTTCCGCCAACGAAGTTTGTCTGTCACAGGTCTCTTAGCTTCTAAACGAAATGAAATAGGAACTTGAAATTCACACATAATATGTTTTACCGCGGCACAAAGCTGGAGAGTAACAAAAAGATTAAAAAAAGTTTTTTTTAGGGGAAGGGGGCCCATACATACATGCAAACGGAGTTACCGTTTGAGTAGATTATGAATGTGTTTTGAAAGCTTGGCTTTCTTATCGGACGTTCTGAACGCTGGTACTCTGCAAGTAAAAACGACTACAAAAAGGGGACGGAAGTGACGTTATGTATATATGTATACATTATATTATAATATAAAAGATACGAGCGCACATGATATATACATATATCTATTACATATATGTATAAGCAGCTTTGTCCTGACTGACTGATTGACTGACAGAGAATCAACGTACAACAAAAACTACTAAACATAGAGACTTGAAATTAGCAGGATATATTCCTTATAAATCACAGGTGTTCACTAAGAAAGGATTTTGCAAAATGTTAATTTTAAGTGGGTGAAAATGGGCAAAAACCATCGAGGCCAAGCTTTCCAACATCGGTCACTCCCGGAGTGCCACCCCGTTTTTTTACCCGACTGCCGAAGGAGGGTTATGTTTTTCGAGCGTATGTATGTATGTATGTCTATTTCGTTGTGTCGCTCTGCAGCCTAAACGGCATGACAGATTTTAACATATAAGGTGTCATTCGATTCGTCTTAATTGTCGGAGTGCTATAGGGTATATAATATTTCAATATGGCTTCCGCGAAAAAAAAAAATGGAGGGGAATAAAAAAAAAGTTTTTTAACAATATGGGTCTCAAATGAAAGCTAATAAATACCCCATTACAAATATATATCCGTTATAACACTTTGATGCTACCATTTTGACAGAAAAATCAAAAAAAAGTGTGAAATAAACTAAATTATTTAAAAAACAAAAAACCCGACTGCAGTAAAAATATCAACTGAAAAGCGAAAAACAAGCTCTATAATCTATAGAAAATTGCAAGAGCAATGTCCTTATAAATATTTAAGTTATATTTAAATAATAGTATAAATTGTATTATTTGTTAACGAGGTATAGAACAAAAAATAATTGCATGGTGCATTACTTATAAGGACATTGCTCTTACAATTTTCTATAGATTATAGAGCTTGTTTTTCGCTTTTCAGTTGATATTTTTACTGCAGTCGGGTTTTTTGTTTTTTAAATAATTTAGTTTTTATTTTTAATATTTGACTTAAAATAAATTTTTGACGCCCTATCAAAGTTGCTGTTTTTAGGCACAGTTTGTTACCAGTCTACAACGAAAGTGGCTGCACGTAATGAGCTGTAAGTTATGTATAATATTACTCATACCCCGCATTTATACAATAAATACTAAAAATAGTTTATTATACAATAGAAAAACAGTTGTAAGTAATATACGAACGCAGTTAAAATTTCCCTTTAAAATAAAGAATTGAAATGGTTTTATTCGTTATATTTTAAGATTCACAGCTCATTTCCAGGACATGAGAAATTAAGGCAGTGACCCTGGGAAGAAAGTGAAATCTCAGTGGGAGGGTGATAATCCTCCGTCACGCTGGCTCATTCGTTAATGTCCACCTGGTGGAGGAGCGGTCCGGGTCCGGGTCCGGCCCTTTACATCTCATGGAGCGTCCTCATTAAAATTTGCGACGAGATGGCTTTGACGTGCTCCGACGAAAGGAGCAATCGGCAAAGGCGTGATTGCCAAAGAAAAATGTAAAGTGGAAAAATTGTGCAATTTCCGTTTGTGTGAGGCATGCAAAGCGGCTTCGAGATTAAATATCCGTTATTAAATGAAAACACCGAAGGACTTAAATAAATTACGGAGTGAATATTTTTTTGTTCTCCGTCCGCGTCGCCGTTCCGGGAGATTAATTTTCGTTCATTCATTTCGTTGTCGCGCCCGCACCCGTCCGACACGGGGCCGGTCTGCAGGAAAAACCCTTTCGGGACGTAATTTGCATACAAAGTGGATTCAAATAATTTCCCCCCCTCCCTTGGTCGTGATAGCCGATAAGAAGAACTTTTCGTGTAGAACAAGGTGTACGTTTAAGACGATTTAGGTGAGAGCTCCTCGAGCGCCCCCATATAATTAGATGCATTTTAACATGTCCGCTCGCGGGCAGTACCCCCGCAATTCGGCAAACCTTCGCGACGGTCGGCTGAGGTTTTGCGGTCGTAATCCCCGAGTGAGTTATTATCCCAGATATAGAGAATTATTAGCGGATTTACGGAATTGCACCGCGAAAAAATCCTCGACGGTCTGCGTTTGGTTCCTTATTAGCACGTCGTCGTCTCTCCCTGCTCCTTTTATGTTCTTATGGAAATTGCCCCAACTTAATAATTTTTGTTACAATCAGGAAAGGTTTAAATGTTTTAAGTGTTGCAAAATTTCTGTTAACCCAGTGCCTATTATGTATAATAGTTTAACAATTCTACATATGCTCGAGTAAACATTTTTCGTTGGGATATACGCGTCCAAATGAGGCACGGACTCAGAGGCATGAACGCGCCCAAACCTAGCCCATATAGCAAACAAATACGCTCATAACAGGCATAACAATTTAAAAATACGCCCGTTTTATAGGCATACGCCGATCACTTTACAAAGGTTGTTTTGCTACGAAACTAACGAAAATTTCTACGCAGACTATTTTTGAACTGTCTAATGGATTTTTCGATCGATTTTGGATCTTAAATCTTAATTCTTTCTTTAATGACGGCAATAAA
This sequence comes from Eutolmus rufibarbis, assembly GCA_963920795.1. Classification (NCBI taxonomy): domain Eukaryota; kingdom Metazoa; phylum Arthropoda; class Insecta; order Diptera; family Asilidae; genus Eutolmus; species Eutolmus rufibarbis. Next base: position 21,673,369 of record OY987204.1, read on the forward strand.
TTTGTTTGATTTGGGCTGTTTTGGGTGCGTTAGTTAGGACTTATACGTGCCTATGGCAGGCATTTAAACAACTTAAATTTTTGCTCCGGCGCACCTTGCCTTATTTCGGCATAGAACGGACGTGTCGTACCTGTTATCTTAGAAAAATACTGCTTATCGAAGATTGCTTAACCCTTTTGAGTATATAAAAAAAGTGGTTAAAATCAAAAACTTGAGAAACACAATTGCTCGTAGGTATACAACAATATTATACATTATTTTGCAAATATGAAAGAACATGGGTTAACTGCATACAGATATCGAACACTCGGCCGAATCGTGACATGGCTCCACGAATAATTTGTCGAACTGTTAAGTTTGGCATTCCCTATTGGAAATTAAATCGTAAGCCAAAGGTTAACGAATTGAAATCTAGAGAAATTTCAATATATTTTCTAGCAACTGAAATATAAAAGAGAGTCACTGTTTTTGACGGATATAGGCTCGCAAACTGCTGAGTAACTAATGAGGCTAAAATAAAACTTTACAGCGTTTCAACGAAAGAAAGTTTTCTACTAAATTCGCCAACGTCCCTTATATACTGGGAAGTATACTAGTATGCTAGTTATTCAAAAATTGTTTATAAGTACACAGATGCTGCAAAGTGTTTCCAGAAAAAAAAAAATATTATTTAGGTTTTATTAGTTGATATTCGCAAAACTGATAAAAAAAAAGCATTTTCAGCGACATTTGATTATCCGATTTGATATACTATTTCATCTGTAAACATTTATTTTTCTCTAATAATTAAACCTGATTGAATCGAGCAATTTAGATCTACTTTCAAATGTCATAATAAATATATTTTTTCTTACGACCTCTAGATACCAAAGTGTCCGTTAAAGTAATTTTTTTCATTTATTTTATAGAGTAGAATAGTGAATGGAGATCGAACCACGCTTATAAAAACGTGTCATTCGAAAGATCTTGTAGGAGTTGCAGGTTAATGAAATTTTATAAAGGTTCGTTTGGAGTGAGTATTTTCAACGCTGTTATTAATTCAATTATTGAAATTTGAAATATGATGTTTTGAGAAAAAATGTAAACAATTCAATTCTAAATTTCACGTCGGGGTCACCACTTTGGAATTAATAATACTAATAATTAATTATTCCTTTTATTGTGAGTGTAACTCGGGAAATATTTATTAACATATTTGAGTTGTATATAAATGAATCTTACAAACCCGATGTGTGACTTATATTGAATGAAAATAATAACGAACTTATTTGTCAAGTGTTGCCACAATAGCATCCGCTATAACTATAATTTCTTCAATCAACCCCTGTGTCTGGGGGGGGGTCATCTTTGAAGTCTTAAATTAAATCTATCTTATTGTTTGGGGAATCGAGTTTGGTGTTGTTGGATAGGTTTTCAATATATTTGACACTATTGAGACTACGAGTATTATTTCCATTGCTCAATTTACCTCACCCATTTTGCAGGCTGAGCAACTCGGAATTTTCTTTAAAATATGTTAAAATATCCAAAAGTGTGGGTATGAAGTAAGATTGATGCACCGTTTAAGAGTTATTAAGAGAAAAATTGTTCAACTAACCCCGCCCTACTTGAAGAGGACGAATCTCACCCATCTAATAACTTATGTTGCAATTATTTAATTGGAGGGGAAAATATTGAAACAAAGTATTGTTCGATAAAATTACGATAAAATTTAATCGGGTACTTCTGGACAGGTTACGTAATACGGCAGAGTCCTAGAATTCTTTTGAAACCCATTTGTACACTATGCCTGCAATTCCGCCCAGAGCAGACTGGTTCGAGTAAATCAAGTCAATCAGACATCTCCGCACCCCTTCGAGGAAATGCACAATTGCAATATGTTCACGTGTGGCTTGTAAAAGAACTTTAAATGGCAAATACGACCAACAAAGCACTTGCAGGTGATATATTAAGACAAGACGAATAGTTGATAGCCAAACGTAATTCTGCACCCTTAACACTTGACCTCAGGTAGAACTGTCGGGAAATTTATGGTGTACCGGCGAGCTGTTATTCTTCCGACGTTTCCCCGTGGATCCTATGAAAGCGAGAATATGGTCTATTACACACGAACTGCACCTGGAAAGCACCGGTCAAGAACTTTTTCGTTTGGATCTAAAAGAATTATGAGCATTAATAAAATTTGATGGTAATTTAAGGACTAGGTGCAATTGCAGTCCTCCTCCACAAAGTTTTTATTTCGTAAGGTCCTTCGGGATTGCCAAAGGAGGTGAAGTTGTCACTGTTTGAGTTATAGGAGTCATCCAGCTAAATATTCGCGTAGAGAAAGATATGAAATACGAGCCAAATTTAACACGTTTTTCTCTCAGATACGTAACTTATAAGTTTAGAAGCTAACGAAAAAATGTCCAAATGATTTAGAAACATTAACTTTTGTCGGCGGCCACTATCAGACCTCAATATAAATCGACAGACAATCAAAAACAGAACAGAACTAGAATATAATATAGTAATAAAATATTTACTCAAGTAGGAGTATTTGCGATTCTTTATCTCATTCGCTGCCGAGAGCATATTCAGCCAAATATTCAGCTATTACCTACCATGAATATACTCGTGAGTGGCAGCGAATTGGTTAATTTAAAACTATGATATTAAAGTTTTGCGCTCGAATGTTTTAGTCGACACTGTCTGCATATACGATAAATGTTGTAAATGATTACGTAAGTTTATTATAACCCTACTGCGATTACTTTATTTTGGTAGGTTGGATTGTAACTACTTCATTATTTTTAAACTCTATTACTTAAGTGAAGAGCACCCGAGAGTATCCGAGTGTATAGTGTTTGATTATTTAATTGAGGAGTATTCGAGTATTTGAGTTCGGGATCATTGAAATATTTACAGTATTTCAGTCCCATAAAATTAGAACTAGCACACTAATTATAATTATGTACTACTTTTAATGAAACTTTCTGAGTCGCTCAATATTAATTTTCTTCCAACAATTTCAAAATAAGAAATTTACTTAACAATTAATATTAATTTTTGATTCAGAAGAAGTATCGGGGAAGCAAGTGTTGATACAAAAATGGTTTGTAAATTGTGATGAGATTGCAATTACGTTTACTTGAAAATTTAACTTTAATTTGTAAGTAAGTATCTATCTATGTATCTTGTATGAGCAAATTAAAAAACAATAAAGATGCTTCACCTGCATATGTTACGAGTTTTGGGCTTTTCGCCCTTATCGCAAATGATCGCATAAACTTTAATACTCATCCGCTCGCCGAAAGCAGACTGAAACAGGAAAAAGGTGAAGCGCAGAAAACTACATTTCACCCAAAGTCATTTCAGTCAGACAAACACGGAATCGTATTAACAGTCAATCGTCACAAAATTGGGTTTTGATTGCTTATTTCGATCCCATCATTCTTATATTTAATAAATCCCCGTCCCGTCGCACAACTATCGCTTCAACTTTATATTGATCCGAGCGGGTCATGGAGGGGGCGTTTTTATTTATTTATGGATTTCCGTCTTTCTCATTTCGCCAGGACGACCGTATATTGTTCCTGGATAATGTGCCCAAGGTGAGCACTGCAAAAAAGACGAACTGCTCTCTGACGGAGCATTTCCGCAAATTCCAGCTAATTCAATTCAAGATTTATGTCCTTCGATATAGCAAGCTAAAAATGTTTGGTTTTCATCTTTGCCACCAAGCAGAGGGGGGCAAATTAAATCACGTTTGATTTTATTTGCTCTTCGGGCAATTCACAAAATTCCAGGGATTCACGAAGCTCATAGCGAAAATCATATCTATGACGACAAATAATCGCGATATCGAAAGCGAGCATAATTCGATTTCTAAAAGACAATTTAGTCAGCCCACTCCCAAGCACTGTTAACCAAAATTCATTGCTCTTCAACATAAATGCTGAACTTTATGTTATCTTACTGAGCTTAACTCAAGGATCAATTAAGAACTACTGTACAAGTTTTCCTCCTCGAAATAGTTTTGCACAACCAATCTTTTTGGGGTCATGCTATGCAACAATTTTTTACTTCGAATATAAGCAGAGCAGTACGGAAAAACTTTTCAGCTTGCAGACGTTGAACTAAGAAATTTTATTTTTCTAAGCAGATACTAGGATCATATCCTACGAGTACTTAGGAACTTAGTCAACTTACAAACTATGTCCGCACAAAGTATACATATGACTGTTTGAACTCTTTGATAAGGTATTTAATATTTTTTAAGATTTAATTTTAACTTCAATTTACAAACTATTTAAAAAAAATTTGTTTAACTAAAATTGTCTAGATGTTCAAAGCCGCGTAAAAGCCAAACTTGATTTTTTTTTCAAATTAAAAATATAGTGGAGAGGAGCTCCACATTTTATGCTATTTGGTACCTTTTAAGATTTCTGATTCTCTAAGTGCATAACTTGTTTTTTGCCCCAATAATCAGTATGACAAGTATGAAAATGATGTGTGAAGGTATTATCTTCACGTAAACTTTATGTTATAACGAGATAAGATCGAATATAGTTTTTTCCAAAACTTGATAATTAGAATTCGCTATATATGATTTTTGCATATGAAATTTGAAATCGCCAAACCCTTGTGGCATATTCAGAAAAATAGTACTGTTTTTAGAGAAAAAGTAGGTACGTTAATTTTAAAGAAAATACATCATAATTTGGCGCCAAAGAAATCGAATCTTTAAAAAAAAGCAATAATAACATTAAAACTATTAATTTAAGTTTTTTTAAATGTTCTTATTTATTCTTATTTATTTTCGTTGGTTCAAACCAAAACTCTATCCAATGCTAAGTTTTATAAATATGAAGACAATATTTTTATTGGTGTAAACATTTTGTCTATGTTCAATTATACAATTAAAACAAAGAAAATAATTCTTTAAAATAAAGCAGAAGTTAAAAACTGAAGTGAGTAAACTGCATACATTGGAATGGCTCTTTTTCTAGAGAAATGGGGAAAATGAACTAAAGCAGCGCAGTTTTATAAACAAGTTTTATATTTAAGTAGTACATTTTTCCCCATTTATCTGAAAAAAGAATCACCTTATGATCAACTCACGTCAGTTTTTAACGCTAACTTCCCTGCACTTATTTTTTTTGTGTGTTAAGAGTTCAGTTTAAAATCACATACTTTCGCTTCGTCCATCACTAAGCATAAAATATAAATAACTATTATTTAAATTTATTTAAACATGTTTTTATAATGCTCAAGTTTATAAATTTTAGTTAATGTATTATATTATTGCATATAATGAAATTAAGTAAATTGGTACCGTTTATGAAACCAAACACATGCACTTTTGTTATGATTTTAAATTTACTAAACTGTTCATTATTTTAAAGAAACTATCTTTGAATCAATGAGAGACATCAATTTGCATTAAAAAAGTATCATGGTTACAACAGTTTCATTCTAAGATTTCTTTAGAATAAAAATTGAGTTCTTTGGTTTACGGGAAATTTTTTTTTATCACAAGAAAAACGATTACATTCTAATAAGGAAGTAACATTCTTTTAAAGTTAATATTTTACTTGAAGTAAAGAAAATTTCCTTTAGAATAATGAAAATTCTTAGAAATTGGGTTGGAATTCCTTAAATTAAAGAAAAGATTTTCTTCCAACTTAAGGTATCAGTTTTTCTAAGTGCACTAATTTCTGATAAGTAGATTAGCAGAGGGTTTCTAGTTTGGCATCAATCATTGATTTTCCAAAATTGGAGTCCTTTGAAATCGGTCTTAATCCTGTACTGACTTTTTAGAAGGTAGAAATTTTAAAAATTCGATAAAAAGCTGTAAGTTTAAATAAAAATATCTAAAAATTAGTAGTAGAAGTAGTAGTGATAATAATAGGTTGTTTTGAAATCGTTTTTTTGTTTTCTTCAAATGAGTTGCCTTCACCTTGTAGTATAGATACGATACGTATTCAAGTTTCCTGTGCTGTATGATGGAATCGAAAGTGTAATGTACAATTTTTGCGAATACTTGACTCGTGCATATGAGCACGGGTTACAAAAATTAGATAAAGAAAGATGAAAAATGGCAAAACGTACACAATTCATGCCAACGAGGACCGAGTTCCTTTGCACTTTCCGCGCCCGCCACCAAAGGCACTCTTATTGAACTCGCCGCTGAAAGGAGCGGGATGGGAATCGAGTCGCAGTAAAAAGAGCCCTTCCATACTTTGTGCGAACGAAAGAATAATTGAAAGAGGGCTCTACGGTGAATTTAAAGCGAAATCAGTTTTTAGTTATCACTAGTCGAACAAGAAATAAATTTTCTTTAGCAGCATTGATTTCCCATTAAAAAGTTGGTATCTGTAGACTGCCTGTACCGGCTCCACTCGAACATGTTCTGGGGACGAGCCCCGGAGAGCTATTAGGAGACGAAATTAATGTAACTGCATAACTTTTGCCCTCGTTATACATAGGCCAGAGGTATGTAGGTGTATGTTGATCTTCGCACCACGACTTCGATTTTACGATTTTCATATTTTGATTTATGATCGCCTTTCTGGAGAGAAAGAAAATTTTAGTAGTTTGAACTGTTGGAAAAATAGTAAAGACTTTCTTTCATTCGTTTAGAAACATTTTTTCTTGTATTGAAGAAATGCCTTCGCTTTATATAAAAATGTCTCTTTCCTCTTCAAAAATTAAATTTGAACATAGAAAAACCAATATTTGGTTCTTTTATTTACTTAAGTAACAATAAACTAAAATAACAATAGCATGATTTGATAATGTTTGGCAATTTGACAAAGTTGTTATCATAAATCTTAATATTATTCGCAATTGAACAGTAGTAGAAGTAGTAGTAGTTGGATAAATAAACGATCTATTGGTCTAATTAACGAAATTTTCTAAATACAATAAAATATTAATGAAAATTATCAGGATTTTTTGATGTGGCTGCAGGGATGAGAGCGAAGTAAACAGGGATGGGGTGGGAGCTTGGGAGTTATAAGTGTATAAATTCATGAGGCTTATCCCATATATCCTTTTTTTGTGTCATTGATACTATACTGGCGCCTAAAAATGTACCGAAATGCAGTTGGAATATTTTTTATTATTTTATTGTAGTAGGTATAAAATTTTTTACTTCCTTAATATTTTACTTCTACTGCAAATAAAAAAAAAAATTCCCTTCTCAGATTTTGTAGCTGATTATGGGATACAATTAAAATTTGTGAAATTACTCTAAAATTGGGGTAACAATTTCGAGTAAAAAAAAAAAAACAGCTTACATTTTTAGGGTTCCGTAGCCAAATGGCAAAAAACGGAACCCTTAAGGATTCGTCATGTCTGTCTGTCTGTCCGTCCGTATGTCACAGCCACTTTTTTCCGAAACTATAAGAACTATACTGTTGAAACTTGGTAAGTATATGTATTCTGTGAACCGCATTAAGATTTTCACACAAAAATAGAAAAGAAACAATAAATTTTGGGGGTTCCCCATACTTAGAACTGAAACTCAAAAATTTTTTTTCATCAAACCCATACGTGTGAGGTATCTATGGATAGGTCTTCAAAAATGATATTGAGGTTTCTAATATCATTTTTTTCTAAACTGAATAGTTTGCGCGAGAGACACTTCCAAGTGGTAAAATGTGTGCCCCCCCCCCCTGTAACTTCTAAAATAAGAGAATGATAAAACTAAAAAAAATATATGATGTACATTACCATGCAAACTTCCACCGAAAATTGGTTTGAACGAGATCTAGTAAGTAGTTTTTTTTTAATACGTCATAAATCGTAAACCGCAATTTACCTTTCATTCAATCAACTCAAATATAAAAAAAAAAAAACATTTAATTTCATAAACATAAACTTTATTTCATAAACATAAACTTTTATATTATGTTACTTGCTGCTACGGAACCCTTCATGGGCGAGTCCGACTCGCACTTGGCCGCTTTTTTTTATTTACAAACATCTTTAAATGCGTATAAATATTTTAAAATATTACAGAGGCTTGTGGCACTTTTTCTTTTTTTTATCGAAGCCATATTAAAAGTACTTACGATACGTTCGATTTCAAAAATTAAACTAACGTTTATTTTAGCGACATCTTTCTTATAAATGGTAAAAATTACTAACGTGAACTAACCACTGGTGAATAAACAGAAATGCTATTACGAAAATACCTTCATTAACTTTATTGATATTCTAATGAGATGAAATTTGTGGTTTCTCACCATTTCAATTCTTAATGATCTTAATGATATATTAATCTTAATGAATCTTATTTATTTATAAGTTTAATTAGGCATACATTGCCCTCAAATTCACTTCCTGTACAATCTCTTTCTATTTTTCACTGTTTTTCCCATAATCAGCACACCAAAATCTATAAGAATTTCTACTTGAACTTTAAAATGGAAACTCGTTGTAGACCTACATATGTAATTAATAATTCTTTCCTGTTTGCCAATAAACTCCAGCAAACTAAACGATTCGTAAAAGAATTATTTTAAGCTAACGATATCGCAAAAGAATCGAAATTAATGAATTAGTTGTCGAACTATTTGGATTTTCGGTAGTAAAGTACCTGTACGAAAATCCAAATAGTAGGACAACTGATTTATTTCGATTCTTTTCCGATCTTTTAATACTGTGAACTTATTAATTAATTTTTCTTCTGAGACTTTTTTTCACGGAGACTGATATTTATTTAGACTATAAATTTAAGAATGGGAAAAATAGGTATTAAGATGATTTGAGTAGTGCTGGGAATCAGTGACTGATTTATACCTGAAGGTCGATTAAGGGGGCATTACACCTTTCCGGATTAAAAAATTCAATCTCTAAGGTGTTGAGAATGAGAACATATTCTGAAATTTTTTTATTCATCGTGGTGCGCGCTAGTTGGGCGGCGTGTGGAAACTTTAATCGCGTTTTACTCAAAATGACGTTTTGCGCCGGTTTGTCCCGGATAACTTGAGTCTCTATTCATCCGATCGAGCTCAAAATTGGAAGAAATATTCTTTATAATTTTTATTAATGCAAAGTTTTTTAGCAATAATTTGTTTATGAGCAAAACAAAGATCTAAAAAAGGTCGTTTTATTTTATTTTTTTAAATTTTTGTAATTTATAAAATTATCGTTCAGTATTATTATTTTTCCATTCATATTGAAGGTATTGGGTCCAAAAAGCTAAAATAAATTTGTTTGACCTCAATAGCAACAGCGCTAGTCTGGACAAAATGGCATTTTCGTGTACAAAAGGAACTGCACTGACAGCTGCCAAAAATTTCTTTCATTAACATTGATCATCAATAAAAATGTGTCAAAAACTGAAAATGATTGGTCCACTCTTTCTTTATTAAATTACTTTCCGAAAATTGTAAATTTTTTTCACCGGAAAAGCGTAATCCCCTTTGTTTCTCCGTCCCTGCTATCGTATAAGTTCTGATTTTTTCAGATAGCAATTAGAACCTGACAGTATCAAATTCGTTTGTTTATGTTAGAAATACAAAACATGTATATTAAGCATACTTATTATTATTATTATATAGGATATAGGTACATATGTATATCGACAAATAATTTTAGATTTTTAGCATTTATTATGAAACACTGTTTTCTCTATCAAAATGGACTTGCGTATTATTACCTACTTTCCTCACTCGATTATTATCAAATAATAAGTGTCCTAACATTTTACCTAATTTGATTCAAAGTGCTAATCAAAATTCATTGAACAGCGGTTTTAATCACCGCTGCCAACACTGAAAGAGCTTGTCTGCTGTGTGACTATATGCGACCTCAGACTGAAACCAAAAGGGCCCTTTTATAACCTATGGTGAATAATTGCAGCTAAAATATCAGTTTACTGCGAAACATATTTCTGGCGATTACAATATGAGCACACATAACGCTGTATGTCTAGCACGTGTTGTATGCCATGTGGAGAATTATTGTCAACACTATGAAACAAAGTTAATTAACGGACATCAATTGGCTTTCATAATAATGGCAGACATTTTCGATTTATCAGGGCGGGAATTTTCTAAATGTTATTGAGTGTGGGCCACGATAAAGCGTAAGTTTTATCAATAACCATTGAGGCCATCACGGAAACTCTCAAATAGGTTTGAAATTAATTTATCATAAAATTGTTAATTAGTACAAAAAGTGACGGTTGCCCAAGAAGCAAATGCTGCATACAAATCAGTGCCGTAATCTCGTGGGTAAAACCCATGCTACAGCTTTTACTCGAAATCATTTTTGGTTTGCCTGGTTTGATTGAGTAACGTGACTATTAATTATTATTAAATTTACTTCTCATACCATTAGTTAATTTTGAATTTTCCTAACGTAGAAATCAAATACATATGTTAATTTATTTTGGACTGCTGCGGAGCCAGTATTTTTCTTGTCATATTATGACACTAGATATTAGCTCATTTCCCTCGTAAGGAAAAGTTTGAGTGTAGGTGCCAAATCAAGGAAAACAAAAAGTGCAAATTTACGATCATATTTAAATGTAACCATGTAATTATAATATGTACATATTTGCTTCCGATCGCAAGAATCAACACTAATTTTAACTGCATTTCTTATCAAATTACTGAACGTAGACGAGTTTTCCATTATTTGTTGTTAGTATTGTTAAGATCAATTGATATCTTCATATAAAATACAGATTTTGAACTACTATAGCCTAAATGCACTGCATGATTTAATTACATATTAAGATTGAAGTATATATAATAATATGATAATATCAACATAATATATGCATTAAATCATAAATTCAAATTCAAATGTAATTGTTTTAGTATAACATTCTCCTATTTTATTTATGTAACAGGAAATGGATTTTATAGTTTAAACATATTCAAGTACGAAATAAGTTATAATAAATCAAGGTGTTATTAAAGCTTACTGAAATCTAAATTGTTTTTAAACCCGTAAAATAAGATCTTTAAAAATACGCTTTTTCTTGTTATATTCTGAGCTGATTTTTGATTAGGTCCCATTATTATTTGGCGGAGTGTAGGTATACATGAACTATGTTACATTTGGGAACTAAATATTTAAAAATTAAAGGGTTTAGAAGTGATACGCTACGCAGTCACCTGCCAAATCATGTGATTGATACCAATGCAGTAGCTAACGCGATATAATCGTAACTGAAAAACAAAGGTAGGAACACGGCTGTATCCTTTCGTAGGACGGTAAAATCCTTAATTCGCTAATTTAACCGGAATCCATTTTCCAGATGTATTTTCCAGCCGCGTTGGATGGTGGACCTGCAGCAGCTAACCAGGTCACATCATTTAATCATTTTATTTGCTTCCCGGCGCCGGGTCGCAGTATTTGGAGTAATTCTGCAGAGGATTAGAACAAGAGCAAGTGCAAATTAAAAGTCGTGTTTGGACAACTTTTGAAATTGCATTTTGGTGCTTGCGTTTTTCATTCCCTGCTCGGGCAAATCCCGGACAGCCTTGAGTGGGTGGATTAACAAGTGAAAACAATAAACTCAAAGAATTCACCGAGAATTAATTTGGATTGCAGTGATTGCTATACCGGCCTCGATTTCTATTTTACTCTTCTCTCTTGGTGCAGTTTTGTAAATGGCACTTTTTATTAAGAGAATTTTTATAATTAAAAAACGTGTCCTTAAGCCATTCGGGTTGTACGGGTTGTCCTCTTCAAGCTGTTCTAGCTTGGTTTTTGTATTTGCATATATCGAATAAGTATTGAAACCGCTTTAAACATATGCACTTATAGTATATGTGGACTTGGACTATGTATTATCTCGGTATGCGATACCGATGCATTGTGCATCATGTATCAATACTAGTTGGGGAAAAAAACTTTGCTAGGATATTTAAGTGAAATTTCAAAGGATGTTCATGAAATGTTGCTTAACAATAAATAATTTTTTATCAAAAAACAATAAAATGATGTGTTACAAAGCAAATAAAATAAAATAACCTTTTTCAGCTTTTATTCACTGTCAATCTAGGTGTTTTATTCTAAAACATTAAAATATTAAATTAATATTAAATTCTAAATCTCTAGCTAAATTTTTAACCATTTTCGTACGCTTATAAATCAAAATACTTTAAGCGTTTAACTGTAAATAATTTGTGTGATTTGTTTTCAGGTTTTAAACTATAATAAAAAAAGACGGACAAGTGCGAGTAGAACTCACGCCTTGAGGGTTCCGTATCGTTATACTTTATAATTATCTATTAAATTTGAATTATAAAACAAGCCACGCCCCGCGCAAATTATAATTATTATTTACTTAGGCACCTATTAGAGATTTATTATTAGAAAATAATGGTTCACGGTTTATGCATAAGGTTTATGTTTATGAAATTAAATGTTTTTTTTTTTTTATATTTGAGTTGATTGAATGAAAGGTAAATTGCGGTTTACGATTTATGACGTATTAAAAAAAAACTACTTACTAGATCTCGTTCAAACCAATTTTCGGTGGAAGTTTGCATGGTAATGTACATCATATATTTTTTTTAGTTTTATCATTCTCTTATTTTAGAAGTTACAGGGGGAGAGGGGACACACATTTTACCACTTTGGAAGTGTCTCTCGCGCAAACTATTCAGTTTAGAAAAAAATGATATTAGAAACCTCAATATCATTTTTGAAGACCTATCCATAGATACCTCACACGTATGGGTTTGATGAAAAAAAATTTTTGAGTTTCAGTTCTAAGTATGGGGAACCCCCAAAATTTATTGGTTTTTTTCTATTTTTGTGTGAAAATCTTAATGCGGTCTACAGAATATATCTACTTACCAAGTTTCAACAGTATATAGTTCTTATAGTATAGTTTCGGAAAAAAGTGGCTGTGACATACGGACGGACAGACAGACAGACATGACGAATCCATAAGGGTTCCGTTTTTTGCCATTTGGCTACGGAACCCTAAAAAGACGAACACGTGCAAGTAGTGCTTTTAGGGTTTCGATAATTTTGACTAAATTCCACAGAATAAATTAATGATTTCCGGATTTATTCCTTGACTTGTGCCAAATTTCAAGATTGTAGGTCACTGGGAAGTACCTACCTTATAAAGGTTTTGATGATCAATCAGTGAGTGGGAATTTTAGTATATACACATATACCTTAGTATTCAGTGTTAATTTCAACTTTATATCTCAAGCCCTTTCTGAGAAAAAGGACCTTGACACACGGACGACAGACAGACAGACAACAAGGTTCTGTTTTTCCATTAGGAGGTACGGAACCTTAAAAGTGAAGAGGTAAGCCCTAACTTAACGTAACGTAAAGTAAAGTGCGAGCATTATTAAAGTATTTGGGGTTAACCTAACCAGACGTAAGCAAAATTAACGAATCTTCGTTAATTTTAGAAATGCTACTTTGCCGTAACGCAGAGTGATATAAGGATCGCTCAAAACGTTAAATGACGGCTGTGGTATTTGAATTGGAAGTATATAAAAGAAAAGTTATAATAACGAATACTGGAAAGAATATGTACGCCTTCATTTTCAAAAATGTTATTCCCGATTATTTTGTCGTTTTCTCTTTCTTTTCGATTTGGTGTCCTCATAATTCTTCCACAAATTATAAAATCATAACCATACAAATCTTTAAGGTCTTTAATTAAACTAATCTTGCCTTCACTTTTGCTTTACGACACTTTACATTTTTATTTCGAGCAAAATGACAGCTTTTACGTTCGTAAGCTCAGTTTCGTTAAATATTTACGTTATGTTTCGTTTCTATTCTGGTTAGAACTTTAATTATCCTATTTCCTTTTTAATAAAAAAAAAAAAGTAAAAAGTAAATTATAAGCTCAGTAAAATATTAATATTAAATTTAAATCGTTTGGTGTATAAAAAAATAATTTGTTAATAATAATACGTCTTAAAGTTAATCACTCATCAATTATTCATTTGATGAGTGATTAACTTTAAGACGTATTGAAAATGCGACTAGTATTTTATATTTTTAGTGCGTATTAATATAAAACCTTTACAAACGTTTAAAGTACATACAATTTTTAAACTTTTTATAATCAAGCATATATTATTTAAAATTTAAAATATTTGCTCTTTTTTGTTTTGAAGCAGTTGCTCAAGCTAAACATATACATATGTATGATTTATTTCAAAACATCTTAATGTTTTATTTTAAAACACCTATATTCACAGTGTTGGTTTTAGCTCTTTAAGCCGTTTTCAAATTCACATGCACTTGGGCTTAAATCTATTTTTCCCACTAAATGTTCTCCGAAAAATTCCGAATAGTGCGTAGGACATTTGAAGCGTTCTCTCAAGTGCACTCAAAATGGATTTCGTAGATATTGTTATAAAAAAAAATGTAGAGCAATTCAGTGTCAAGAGTAAGTGCGCTCCGAATGACTTAATGAAAAGTGCAAGTGCATGCACTGAGAAAAATTTGCATGTATTTGCATGATCCACTAATATATATGTGTAATAAAAGACTCTATTATAGTTAAAGTTCTGGCATTCCTATAAGACAAGTTTTGGATAGGATTGCTTTTTTATTGTATTTTTAATAATCTATATTTATCTAAAATGGTTACTAAGTAAAATATAACATGTAAAAACGTAAATATTGGTTATCTTTCGTCTGAGATAGCGTGATATTAAAATACGATAATACATATACATATATATTGTTTCTTTTCTACTTTCATGAGCCTCAACAAGTTTCTGTTTAGTTAAAGAATAAATTAGCTATATAGTTTAAGTTAAGGCTAGAAAACTTCAAGAGTTCCAGAGCGCTTTGACCGCTACTTTTGAAGGATAGTAGATTAGTCTAAATGACCTCGTTACTTAAACTGGGACTACTAGGCATAAAAAGGGTTAAAAGTTGGTCTTTTCCGTGGCAACAAAGAGGAACTTTTAGCAAAACTTTTCTACTACTTTAGGGGTTTGCCCCATACATAGCTCTTTCTTGAGCAAAAACTCATAAATTCTATTGTTGGCAGACACCAAGCGGGGGATAATTTAGACAGTAGACACACAAAAAGGTTTTGCATAGCGAACAATGAGGCATCAAGTCCCCACTAATAAAGCTCACCGCAAACCTTTCGTATATACGACTAGAAGGCGAGCCGAGGCGTTCGTGCAGACTATTGAGGCATACTTGCAGCAAGAAATTTACTATTATTACGACATCATTAAAATTTCCATGCAAATGTGAAATCTGTGAACAAGAATCGTAAACTTTCTTGCTTCCTTCAGAAAACGGGTGGCCCTGCCTTCCTCGTTCGTCGACGTAATTCGGAGACAGGCAACAAACCTGTAAGACTGCAGTCACCCTCTGCAGTCAGTCAGCCACCTAACCGTAGACGAGTAAGGAAAAACTCATAGGAAAATTTTCCACCAGAAAATTTGCATGAGAGTGCGAAAAGGGTTTTTAGGTACATGCAAAGTGCTGTTGCTTTGCGCGGACTACGATACCTCAGGATTGTATTTCTCTAGCTGGATTTACTTTGATATGGCAGCATTCAAGTCGAAATATTTCAATCCGTTCACACTACCTCCCTAAAACCGTGGCTTTATTTAATACTTTAAAATGAGCGTTTAACTCATTTTTTCCCATGTAAGTGAATTAGTTTGTTTAATTAAATAGGAAAATTACAAATTTGACTTTTTCATAACTAAAATATAATTCACAGTCGTTCCCTTCTTATGACGACCGTTTAATTAATTTCGTTATAACTACTAATAAATATTATATAAATCATTTTTCCATATTTTTCATTGGATACAAGACCTTAATCAAAGAATGCTGTTGCTTTATTTAATTTTTGTATCACTAAAAGTAATTTTAGTTTATTTAGAATTTTTCAGCATCGAACAGACTAAGCGGTTTACATACTTTTCATTACTTTCAGTTTCAAAAAATTATCATAAGGCATCAGTATCAGTTTAAAATAAAGTACGTAAACGCTTGCTCACGCGCGTTCTGAAATCGCTCTTTAGTGCGAGCATTTGCTTGTAAAACAGTTCGCGCTTATATGTATGTATGGCTTCAAATTAATTTTTAAACAAAATAATTGAACAAATCCTTCGTAATTCTCAAAAGTTCTTTGAACCTAACAAGTAAAAGTTAAAACGCGGAACGTTAAAAAAATGCACAAAATCCAAAAATTATACATAATACTCCGAACAGATTATATACGAGACTTAGAATTTTCCGAATTGAATGCTTCTGAAATTCTAAATTTTGTTCCAGTGTGTCACTAGTAGAATCTTTTTTAATATTCTTCTCATTTGGAACAACACAATAATGTTCAAGTTTATTCGGAACTTACGCTCGGAACTGTCACCCTCATTTTTCATACAAAAATTTAATGTTCTAAAGTGAAAAAAGTGAGTTTTAAACTCTAAATCGTTACGGAATCCCAGTGCTGGTTTAAAATATCAGCTTAAAAATTGTATATAGGTATACAGTAAGTTTTAAGTCAGTTATAATTTTAATTTATTATTCTATAATTTTAATTTACTACATATTCTATTCATTTATTTTGCCTTTTATTAAGCGAAATTAATAGACTGTTATATAAAGCATCGTTATAATGAACGAAGAGACTTAGAAAACCAGGTTTTACTGTTTATACAAGTTTAAAGTTAAATAAAATAAATAACGAATACAAAATGGAACGATTTGTGGTGTGTTTAAAAGGACCACAATATCATAATAAAATATGTCAACATTTCTTAAAGAGAATCTTACTATCATAGAAACAAACCGTATAGTTTTTATTATTATAGTTAAAATGTGACTTTGCACCTTAGTTTTTTTTACTATGATTCATACTGCCATCAAACTGGTATGCCTTTTTATATACATAGGTATGTTTCCTTTCTATGGTATTTGTAATAATCCGTAAAAGTAGAGGCACTACAAAATACATTGAAATGCAACATTTTGTAAATTCATCGATGAATCAATTTTAATCAGATTTTAAAGCCATATTTCTATGATTAACCGAGAGACATAGACATTGCTTTATGTTATCACATTAGACATGAGGCAAACGATACTATAATATATGATTATGGTCAAGCAAATACATATATGCAAATAATAATTTTAATATTGATTTTTTATGCATACCTATGTATTTAAATTTAGAAATTACTTCTATATAATAATTTACAATGGCGTTGAAGTTTTCCGTATTTTTAGATCCACTTGAAAATCAAGCAAACAAAATACTATTGGTTACACATTGCAATTTTCTTGTATTTATTTTATATTAGAGACTTGATTAGCTGTCGGAAAATAATTCAAAAGTCATGTTCGTTTTGTTTGCTCACTCAGGTATACGGAAGACAAGATATTGCTAATTATAGTGCTTTACAGGCACTCGAAATTGCTATAAACACTAATAAATTTTGAATTTAATTCAGAAATCCATCTTGGCGGCAGTTTTACGAGCACGTAAACTGCCCATTTCGTGGTTATAGTTCTGATGCATTTTCCGAAGCGAATTCATACGAGCGTGGTAAAATAAGTGCGATAATGGAGAAACTAAAAAGTGAGATCATTTAGGAGATTTGGTTTTCACGTTAAAATATATTAAATAATTCAGTAAATACAAAAACATAGCTATATTATATAAATTACTTTAAATTTGCTCTTAAGCTTCGACAACAAGTTTTGCTCAGAATATTTAAAGAGTTTTCACTGACTAACAATTAAAATTTAAGTGTCTCTCGATGGTCATTTGTATTGAGTAATTGACCAAATTTCTGGGTGTATTAAATTAATTAATGAGTGCATATACAATTCGAAAGGCATTTCAGAAAATTAAGTTAATGTGAAAATATAAAAATATGTATCATGTGAGGTTTGCAACAGTTCGAATTCATACCCTTTCCCTCAGCTATAAAGTGCTACGAGTAATTTTCGAGTAATTTTAGTGGTGTGACAAGTAGTATTTTATACGTATTTCTCATTAATTTAAATAATAATATTTCCATTCGATGTACTGCTTTAACATTAACACTTAAATTCACTGAAGGTCATTTGGTACTATATTCGTCAATGAAAAATACATTAAGACAATATATGTAATAAAAGAAATAGGTATTCAGTGTATGTAGACATAGAAGTACATATTATGTCTAAATTAATTAAAATTTTTTAAATATTAAAGGATTCACTGCTAACTATAAGTTTCTAATTTAAGAAATTCGGTAGGAAGGATCGAGTTTTAAATACTATATTAAATTAAATTTTGCAAAACGTTATAGGTATGTTGAAAGTTGTTTTGGTGAAGCTATTGTTGAGATGTTGTTTACCTCTAAATGACATGTCTATTTAAATTAGATATGTCAGATATTAATTTGGTAAAAAGGAAGAACTAACACCTTAGGATATAATATAATAGTATTGCAATTATAGTAGTAAAGTACTCTAATAAATACTTTACAATTTAGGGTGTGAATTTTCAATTGTTTGATATTAATATTAAGCTATACTTACATTAATTTTACAAATAATCTATTTGGAACGGAAAATAGCTCACTGATTTACGGCTGTATAGAATAACTAACTAATTTATTCGTCTAGGAACTAGGTCTTTAATATGAAAATATAAAATAAAGTAAATCTATTTAGTATATATAGATCGTGGTTTTTGTGGTCTTTGAATTTAATCATTTTGTAAGTATGTAGAGGTTTTCCCCAAAATGGTTTCTACCAAAATTGCAAATCCACGAGTTCGAAATTGTCACGGTCAAGTGTCCGGGAAATTGCGAAATTGTAGATCCATCCGGTGGCCATGCATAGTTTTGATAAGCCCCATGTAAAATGATTTCGTGAACTTGTTTTTCAACCCATGAACCGGCGAAGCATCTCTCATGTAGCCGCATAAATGCCATAAAGCCCCTCTATCTGGCTAGCGGGGCTTATCCGGAAGCCGGGCTTGATTGAGGGACGCCTGAACACCTCCTCCAGTTGTTTTAACGTGCTTAGGAAGCGGGGCCCTCAGCCTAGCTCTAGACAGACTGTTTTTGTCTAGTGTGTTCCGCCATCTAACATCGCTAGACATGTTCAATAAATTGCGAAAATCGCTCCACGTACGCCCCAACTTAGTACACACGACCGCAGTGAGCTTAAGCATGTCGGAAGCTGGAGTTAATTTACATTTATGTATCCGGGAGGGTACATATCACCCGCTCGTCCAATATGAGGTTTGTTCCGGTCGGACTCCGGGGCCGCCCGGCTGGTCCCAAAGCCCCCTTCGTTTCCCGGCATTTAAAGGATTTTCGTGGAGCAAAGGCTTAGGCATGTAAAAGGCATGTGAGATGCCGAGGTACCGGCAAGTTTTTATTCTCCAGGTGCTTGGAGTTGTCATAATTTCGCACTTAATTAAATCGAGGTGTTATCTGGTCGTTAAAGTAATTAAAGAGCGTCGTAAAGCTGCTTAGGCCCTTCATATAAACAGAAAGGATTTACTGCTTTCATTAATATCATCGCAGTGCTGCGTAAGAAGACAATACATAAACAGGGATGAGTGCAAGCTTTTGGAGATCATCATATACGGGGGTTAGATTGAAAAATGTTCGGTCTAGCATAGAACATTTTTTCCTCTTTGTCGAAAATGTGGAAGTCGGTAAACTCATTCTTTTTTCTCTTCTTAGAGACATAAATTTTCAATTATGGTGCATACGCGAACTGTAATTTTATTGCTATGTAATTTTATTGCTATGAGTGAGAACAAGTTACACTTATTTCGAGAGTGGACAAAATCTCTGCCCTGCGAAATCGATGGACAAAACCCGGAACTATGACCAGGGTTGTCTTATTAAATAAGCAAAGTCTAAAAAAAAATTAAAATTTTAAATAACAAAAATAAAATTCGAAGTATACTTTTTTCCATTTAATTTTTATTTTAGGCAATCAGACAGATTTATAATATTCATAATAAAATAATATATAACTATAGATGATATTAACTTTATTTAACTATTTAGAAGTCTTATGCGATTTGACTGGGTTTGGGAAATCATCTTAGAGTATTTAATGGTGTTTATCGAGCCCACAAAAAATGGTTATTCTATATTCTTTTATGTATTTCCTAAAAAAATCCATTATATAAGCCGCCAAAATGGCGTCACACTACCTTTCCGCTTCAATGACATCACATGCCAGTAAATAAACGTCAAGTCACACAAGAACGACAAATATAGACAAAATTACTGAAATGTGACGCCATCGTTGATCCAGCTAAGTATGTACATATGTAATTTAGACCGTATTTGATGACATGACGAAAATTAAAAAAAATAATTTTTTTTGACTGTTTTTGGATAAATTATTATCCTACCTATTTTTCAAATCATTACTTATTGCCCTCAATTGTTTAGTCGCTGGGATGTTGGTGCTACATATTATATAGACTAAATTAGATTTTAAAAGTATAATATGTATAAAATATATTAATAATTAAATAACGTGGACATTCAATTGAAAGGGCTTCAAATACAGTTTTTTTTTCAATAGGGCCTACAACGATCTTAAAACGGCTTTGGCTGACTATGACCTCAGCCAGCAAAATACATACATATATTGTAGTTAGATTACTCTGCACTGCACTCTCGGAGAGAAGACATATCAGGAAAGTAATTTTAATTTTGCGAATTTCTTATTGCTTCATAAGGGGCCCCGCATGAATGTGATAGTTAAAAAAAATCGATTGTATTTTGCATTTTCCGAAAATATACATATTTTCAAAAATATTTAAAACAAAGATAAAATAAAATATCCGTAAAATTACGAAGTTATAGCCGTTTAGATGGCAGTAAGTGGCTAAGGTTTTATATGTATGTAATCATTTCCTTATTTTGAAAATTAGTGTCTTTTGAGTCTTTCCAAAAGAAGAGAAAGTTATGCTAAAATGAAACGTTTGGTGTCAATATTTTGTATAAAAATGGTTCTTAAAAAAGTCTACGAACAACGAAGGCTATTTTATACTCGTATATTGTAGATTAAAAAAAGTAGCCATTCTGTCTCTAGAGTATTATTCACTATTTTTTGTACAGAATTTTCAATGCTCTGCTCTGAATAAAAATCAAGCAAAAATTTCAAGAACAAAGGCCTTTTTTGGGCTCGAAGTGTTTCCCATTCCTCATTAAAATATGTAGAGTCTCAACGATTTGATAGATTTAGTTGAGCAAGCTATCAAATAATTTGTCATAATTTAGGAATTTAAGTAACTACATACCATATAATTCAAAGTAAGTCCTAGTGAAACAGGTTATTTAAAAATAAAAAAGATTGTTTGACTACTGGATGGGAAAGATAACTGGAAAAAACTAAAGGATTCACAGCTGAAACTCATAAACGAATTACAAAATTATTTATTTATAGTATTTATCTGGCTGAAGGTTGTTTCTCATATGCTGGAGTTGGTTCTATATTTATAATATTTATTTATAATACTTATAAAGGACAACATGACCAAAGAATTGTACCTTAAAATATTAAAGGCGGTGATGCTTTTCTTATGCAGAGAACAATGTGCCTTTATTATGGACCTTCCAGCAGGATAATGCCTCCAAGCACACTGCGAAGGTTGTGACCAGGTGGTTCGAACAATAAAATATTGTAGTTTTGCTTTGGCCCTCTCAAAATCTGTGAAAATTTTTGAGAAATAAGGCTTCTATTAAAAAAATAGCTAATGTGCAGGTTTTATGGAGGGAAATTGAGAGGAAATGGTATGATATATAATACCTGTCGAAAAAACTAATCCACTCTATGCCAAGAAGATGTGAAGGTGTTGTAAGAAATAAAGGACATGCAACCAAATACTAAAGTTCTCAGGTGATTCCTGCCACCCTATTTTAGATATTTATCTGACTTTTATTCTTCTTTTAGGTCATCTTATACCGCAGTCTTATTTTTTTGATCAGGAAAGAAAATGACTTAATTACATGAATTTTTTATTTTTCTGATTAACTTTATGAAAATTATTTATGTTACATAAAAGGAATATTATTTCTTTAAAGAACTAATAGAGTTTCTGTAGATTGTTTATAAAAATATAGCTGTAATATTAAAGTATTAAAAAAAAAACGTTTTACTCTTATTGTTTTGGCCACCACTGTATGTGGAATTTTCGAAAACAATGCTCGAAATTGAATCTGCTACTTTGGAATTTGCGCTTTGATGCTCTAACTACGTTGTATCGTGGTCAGTTCTGATTATACCTACGTAATGTTTTGAATAAAAGATTTACATATTTGTCGTGATGTGCTAATGTTCGAGGGAATATTTAATAGGTACAATCTGATTAACTTGTGGCTTGCATGTCAGCAGCAGCCCACCTTAATTTTTTATCAAGGTAAACATAAACAAGTTAAGTTGATAAGAAGCCACCCAAGCGATGTAATGTTCTCAAAGCGGTTTCACTTTCATCGCTGCGAACTTCAAAAAGTCATCACCCCGCCAAGTAAAACCTTTTTAAAGTCGCCCCCTAACGCAGCAGCGCCTCTTGTTTTCCAAGTTTTCATTCAAAATTAAACGGCGCCCGCTCCAATCTAGGCGAAGTTCAAAGGAAAATCCCTTGGTAATTTTTAACAGCGCCGCGGCAGCCAATAAGCCCCGCCTAAATCAATTAGGCCTCAATCGGTGCAGAAAATATGATTCTTGCTAATTCCTGTGGACAGGTGGGCGCGGCGCGGCGCCTTGAAAATTTCCAGGATTTACCGCGTTGCCCAGTGGCCGGTACCGCCACCGCGGCCCATGCCGCCCCTAGGGCTCCCAAAGGATTGCTGCAATTTCTTGCCTGACTTGATCGGGTGCTTCGCCCCAAAGGAATAAATTCCTTACTTCCGGAGAAATAACATGTCAAATAAGAATCCCCAGTGCTACATAAGGAAAACACGCCACCGGAGCCGAACGAGTCCAAAGGCGGAAGACAAAGAAATAAAGGCGGCGCGGTACAAAGCAATCGTGCAAATTGTTTCCTTTGAAATGCAAAACGGCTTCCAGTCTGCATTTTCTTATTTCGCCGGGATCCTCCTTAAATCCTTTCCCATTCGACTGCTTGGCTGGATGTGCCCAGGGAAAGGGCTTTGGGGACGGCGGAGCTCCTGTGTACTAGCAGGTACAAAAGTAAACAAACAAAAGATAATTTCTCATTAATATTTATAATCACCTGGCGAAATGGGATTACCACGCGTTTGCAACTTAACAGAGAATAAACGAATTTTGAAGGAGTCCAGGTAAACAGCATGGGAAAACACTCAAAAAGACGATCGCTGTCTGATTGCTTTTGGGGATTCCCATTTGTTTCCACTTGCCCTTCGAGGAATTAAATCCTAATAAGGCGGGGGACTCACGCCGAATGGCAGGACAGCAGCGTTTATATTGATCTCAAATGAAATTGCTGGTTCACTTGCCACTGGTTTCCATCAGAAACAATTTCAGTTGGAAAAAACATAATTAAATTTACCTAAGCTATAATATTTACATATATACAGATCAATTCATAAAAAAACATCCGCCTATTCTTCAACCTTTCAGATCAGACAAAAATTGCAAACAATATTGCAGTAATTAATTTGGTACCAAAGAAACACCTAAATGTTAAAATACAACCTTAAAGAAATGAAATCTAATAGTACCTACTTTACACTGTAAATCTACATAGATGTTTTATTGCAAAACATACTAAAATATTTAGCTTAAAACATTGGACTGTTTAAATTTCAATGTTCAAGTTTTAAAACATTAATTAAATTAATGATTTTAAATTACATTTCTGTAAATGAAGCTTGATGTAAGGTCCAGTATTCGAAATGCATGAATGTTTTTGAAAGTGAGAAAATTCCTCTTAAATTAATTGTTTTTTTGTGAATACCGCGATTAAATTGGTTTGCGGGAATTAAATTCTTAGATTGTTTTTAAGACATTATTTCAATTATCACGCTGGTCAACACCAACTTTTTTTCCAAAGAATTAGTCAATTGTTTTAATAGGATTTTTTCCGTAGGTAATGAATTTGTAATTTAAAATCGTCCATCAGCTCCAATTTTCGAGAAAAATATGGTTAAAAGTACAGGAGATCACAGCACAGCTTATATACTGTGGATCAAATGATAGCTCGAACTTTAATGTTGTTATATAAAAAAGAATTTGACTTTTTTCAATAAATCGATTTTTTCATTGATTGCGGATAAAGAACATGACAAGCGCATACTCATAAGTTGTATTTCATATTCTGAGATTAGGAAACAGGTTTTCATTTGAGCCGTGTTATAAAATTGTATTAGAAACTTATATTTCTTAATGATTTTTCACGCAGACGGGGGCTTTCCGAATTCGTAATCTACATACATATATGGAAAAAATGATATAGAAATGATTTCCCAATTCTTTGGAAAAAAACAATTTAAATTACCAATGTTATGTGTAAGCATGAGCCATTCATTTGATAACATTCGAAAAGAGAAATGAAGCGGAAAAAATCTTGATCCCTCTAGAAGTAATTGTTTTTGGAAAGAGCATGATTAAGGTTAATATATGAAAAATTATTGAAATGTTTAGAACCTTAAGTTTCAATGAACCGAAGTGGTCTGTCGGGCATTTCCGATAGCTGCGGCCTGACTAAGTCATTAGTAAAACAGTAGTCGTGAGTTTTGTGAAAGTGGTTAAAGGTGCTAAGCTTAAAATTTGTGTTGGTTTTTAGTTAGACCCTAAAATGAGTGAACCACAGCCCGGACATTTCTCCTGTTTAAAGTCTTTGATATAGAACAAAAAAAATTTTTCGCTTCTGGGGACCGCTTTCAAAATAACTTCTCGTCTCGAATAGGTTAAAGGGAACTAAACATAAATTTAGAAACTTAATTCACACCAAGAAAATATCATTGTTATCAAATTTGGGTAGTGATATTAATCCAGATTTCAATTCAACTAAAACTTAGTTAACTTTTTTATACATGTTTTCTAGAAGAAGCAACTGCATTCAATGTTTTTCCGAGCGTTTTTGAGATTACAAATTAATTATCGTTTGCAACACTGAGATCCATATCCCTGGAGCCCCAAAGGAATTAATAATGCCGCATAATTACATTAAAAAGCAATAAGTAAGCGACCGCAAGACGAGTCCGTTCCAAGCAAGCTAAATAACGAAATAACAAACAAAGTGCGATCCTGCTTCTGATGGGTAACCATTTTTCATGCAGTTCCCGGCGACTGAATCGCGAGTACGCGACTCGGGGCTGCTTTTCCGGTCCAGGACTAGGCGTCCATGGAGCTGCCACTCAAAGGGCCTCCGCCAAACGAGCGCGACGAGGCACGCATACGAAGGGCCGAGGGGAAATAAATTACTTCCAAATTGTTCTTCTATGCTTTTTATGATTTATGACTACGCGTCTAGCCCTCCGATCCTTAGCGTATCCAGCGGGACTAAATTATTTAAACTTAATACACTCAGCGCTTAAATTTGCAGAGGGTTAATTAAGTCCGAATGTTTATGGCTCTTGTTGTGGCGGCGCCGCTACTTGCTAGCAGCTTCCGCGGCATGTGCCCGGGCCCCGGCGCCCCTGGAGCCCTGCAGAGGCCCGAACTGATTTTGGAGGCTGTTAATCCACGTGCAACTGGACCATTTGTTTACTGGCCCTCGCTGTGTGTGAATGTTGGTCAGAGCCCAGGTTTAGGATTAATATCCTGCAGAAGGTTATTTTCTTCGGCTACACGAGCTGTGCAGTTTGTTGAAAGTAATTAATTTCAGCAAACAGCTTTCTCGCAGAGCATTAAATTGTTTTGATGTAAAATATACTTTGCGCGCATAGAACAAGGGATGCGGGGGACTTTTGTGAATTTGAAAGTAAACTTTTAATTATAATTCTCTTGACTCTACTATACCTAATTTGATTGAAAAAAATAATTCAAAGGGTGCATGTCAAATAAAGTACATACAGTTCTATTTTAACTATGTGGAAGCAGGAAGGAAATTGCTCTTAAATTGTAATTACTTTAATGTAGAAATAATGAGTTTGCGTCCAAAATGAGCAATAACTGCAAATTCAGAAAGTATTTTGTTGAATGTCTGGAGCTCAACCACAATGGTTGAGTGGTATATTGTGGATCGATAAGATGACTTTTTTATTTTTTTTTTATAGTATTCCACTAAAAAGTGGATTAGTAGTATTTTCAAAAGAATCTCAATTAAATCATTTTATCATCTGTACAATAAAATAGGTACATGACCCTAAAATCTTTTTTTTTATGCCAATATTAGCCCTGGTTTCACTTATTTCTATATCGTTCTGCAGTGAAAACAAAATAACTAATCTGAAAACTCTGTTTTTAAACACACAAGCCAAACCTTTCTGAGAATAGTTGCAATTGGAGAAGTTTTGCAATAGTGTTCTAATTTAATGTGGACAATGAAATAGGTACAAGGTCGTTTTGTTTACAGCAAAAAGTTAAAAGTGGTTCGAACAAGTTTATTTAGGCCCGGTGTTGCCCGGGCACAACTTTCCATAAAAATGTGACGTTGCCAAATTCAAATTTGTTAAATTTCAATTAGGAAGTTAAACGCAACATGCCCATAGAATTTCTTTTCAATCGCTCACCGTAAACATATCTCTGCTCAACATTTATTTCTCCCTCTCTCTTCTCTTCCCCTCTCCCTTTCCAATCGTGATGAATAGCTTATATCACTTAGGAGGTTGTGCCCATAGAATATCATCTCAATCGGATAAGTACTGCTCTAAAATTCCTCCTATCACTGCACCTTTTCCTATGCCTATGTCACTCTTGAGGTTATGGGCAACATGCTCGTAAAAAGTCATCTCCTGATAAGTGCTTTTTCCGTGACTCCATAAACATATCACCGGCGTTTAGAATTTCGTAAATTTTAACAATAGTAAACAATTAAAAAAGTAGCCTATGTCACTCCTGACAACCTGCTCCTTATGTCTGTAAAGTGTCATCGAAATAGGTTCAGCCGTTTCGAAGATTAGCCCGGAGAGACAGACAAACACAAAAAACGTAACCTACATATGTCAGTTTACTCCTTTCAATTTCAATAATACGTGATAAAATTTTCAGGATGATTGGTTGAACGGCCTAGGAGTCCATTCGTACCAAGCACACACACAAACTTTCACTTATATGTACAATATGTACATATTATAAATGAAATATTTTGTAAAAGGAAAATCCCCAGTTTATGAAATCACCCCGAAAACCCCCAAGTGCTGAGTTTGGTGGAAATTGGATAAACTTCAAATTTTGACAGCCCTCCATTTTGAATTCATAAATTCTGACAGTCAGATTGAAATCAGCGACCCCGAAAACCCCCAAGTACCAAGTTTGGAGAAAATCGCATGAACTTTACAATTTCACAGTCCGCCATTTCCTCCTCTCCTCTCCCCACCATTTGCCAATTACAAAATATTGCCTACAGCACTCAGGAGCTCATGCGCAATACACGTAAATGAATTACAACCCTTTTTCTATAAAAAATCATTAAATTTGCATTAAAAAATATTGACGGTCACTTATCGAGATAAAAACTATCCTACCTTTTAAGTTGGACCAAACAATGCACATTTACAAAATTTCATCGAAATCGGTTCAGCGGTTTCGGAGATTAGCGTAAACGCACATCGTGACATGAGATTTTTATATATAAAGATAATTACGATTTTTGTATGTTAGGATTATATTTGCGAAAATCTTTTAGAAATTTTGCTTACAAAAATGGGTGAAAAGCATTCTAGAGGATCCGGCTTGTTCGGAGATTAAGAAAAGAGAATCAACCGATGCGATCTATTGTAAACGTTTTAAATCGGTTGTTAATTTCGGCAGTAATGCTCTTAAGCCAGAAAAAGGTAACAAAATGCGTGGAAAACAGAGAAAAACTTCTCCAAGGACGGATCTAAGAATTGTGGCAATGGTTAAAATAGATCCATTTCGGTCTTCAAGAGGTATTGCTGCTGAGATTGAGTTTCCACACTATACGTCGAAGACTAGTGGATACCAATCTGCCCTGATAGATAGCCGAAAAAATTCCTTTGTACGACAAACAAATTTGAAGTTGAGGATACAATTTGCGAAACACCACCTATCTTAGTCCCGACAGAGTTTTAAAAAAAGCGGCATAACGTTCTGGGAATGGGATAGGCTCCATTCATCTTATAATGGATATTGCGCAGGAAAATGTCCCCATTATGAGTTGGCCAAATCAGTCTCCTGACTTGTATCCAATAAAAAATGTATTGGTATAACGAAGAACTGGCCATCATTTCTTCTTAATAAACTCATATTGTCTGTTGTTTATCTTACGAAATCTTTAATACGAAAACTCAAAATTCCATAAAAATAACCTGGCTGTGAAAGATTTCACAGGACAGAGCTGTTTCTTCTTGCTTTACCTTTAAATGTGTTTGTTAACCTTGGATTGACCACACTCAAGGAGTATGGTTAAAATTAAATTACGACGTAGTTAACTACGATAGTTTATGAACGGCAAAAAGTTACGCTCGTGGTTATGTTGTGGTTAACCTCTGAGTTTTTGAATGACAAATATTAATAATAGTTAACTATTGTTAACTATAGTTAAGTTTTTGAACACGTTCCTGATTCGAACTAAGCCGATCGTTCATTTGTTTATTTAATGACAGATCGAAAACAATAACAAGTGAATTTTTTATTATTTACATTAACTAAATTCTACATTAACTAATTTAACCAATTAAAGACAGATTTTTCAATCGGCTGATAACTTTATTCTTCAAATAAAAAATCAACTTGGCTGTGAGGAAAAATTAGATTTCACTCAATTTGTCAAAATTAACCGATAAATAACAATCCTATCTACCGGTTTAAGGAGTGAATAAGTTTATCCGCCTGAAAGCTATTTTAAATCAAAGCCAAGTGTATTATTGGGACATATGAAAAAATGGTCCTAACTTATGAAATCGAGATAAATAAATACATATTAGATAAATTCTGATACTCAAAGTACAACAAATCCAATCTTCTTTATAAACATCGATTTTTCATATTATTTCAATATTCTTTTACAATACTAAGCAGGTACTTAACTCACATTGTATGAATATTAAGTGGTAAATGAGGTCGATCCTCTAACGTATGGAAGTATGGCCTTCTTTTTCCTGTAGCAAGCCAATATGTGGTCGCAAAACCAAAAACCAACGAGTGCTTCTAGCGAGCGTATGTTTAGGCTTGTAATAGTCATATTCGCATGATTTTTGCGAATACGGAGGAGAAATCGAATGTCAAGAGATGTGTGAATATTTTTGGATTTATGATCCCGGAACCACTTTGCAATCAAATTAATTTTTTTTTATAAAAAAAGAGCTATGAAGTTCCTTCTGAGCAGCTTTACAAAAATGACTTTGCCTGCACGAAATCTCTCTATCGCAAAATGACCAAGAATCAGTTGTAACCTGATTATAAACTGATTCAAAACTGATTCTTAGCGTGGATTTTCATTAACCATAGAGTCGACCAATAATATGTGCCTGGTGGTAAAAATCACTTTTTCATCAGTTTATTTTGCTTTAAAACAGTTTTGATTCTTTTCCGTTCCCAGGACCAGTTATCTTTAGTTGGAATCAGCAAAAATGATTCCAATGTCTATCTGGGCACAGCTTGTAAAAAGCGAAAATGCTCAAGAATCACTTTTCCTTCAGAAAAAAATATTATATATTTATTTCGAAACTTTCATTTTTGAAGAGAGTTTTTTAATTACAAGGAAATATTTTTTCGAAAATATACCTTTCTCCTATAATACTTTTAAACTAGACTGGCCTTATTCTATTAATTAAAAAATGGTTTAAATAGATCAAATGAAAAAACAACAAATAAGAAAATATAAAATTGAAAACATTTTGTTTTGCCCTTAAGAACAGCCATTTGAAATATTTAGGGTATTTTCGGATTGATTAAGCGTAAATTTTGTAAAAAATTCAACCAAAAATATTTACTGGAACGTGGTTTATTGCTGCTTTTGAAATTTTTTAGCGTAACCATTTTGACATTTTTGCATACAATTTATAAAATCATGAGTGGTAGCCAAAACCAAAATTTTATTTTCAACCGTTTTGGAGATATTTAAAAATTAAACTTGAAAAACCGACAAAACTTAATTTTTTAATAAATTTTGAAATTATTATTGTTTTCCCAAAATCCTTTGGTGGAATATCATTTAATGTTTGTGTAACAAACATGTAAATAAAATTTCGTATATTTTCGTTGTTTGTTCGAGACCAACAGTGTGACGATTTGAAATGGAATTATCTCATATTTATGCATATATGTATGTATAAACTATTATGTAGATATTAAAATTAAATAAGATAACTTGACTTTATTGTTTTGAATGCCGCTTCATCCATAATTTCTCAATTTTACATATTGTCCTGGCTACAGAGCTAGTTAGTTTAGTTGAAGCCTCTTATTGCAACACTGTTGGGAGCTTCTTCATTTACAACACAAAAATACCATTTCCCCGGATAGAGAAACCGTTTCGAAAAAATTAGCTAGCCAAGTCCCATCTGAGCCATGGGTCCGATATCTAATATCCCGTCAGAAAATCGCAAGTCCGTTCTCGGTTAAATATAGCCAGCGAGCGTTGGTAAAACGAATGATTATCATTTCGGAGGCCTACATTTTATATAAGGCGTGTTATCCGTGCCATAAAAGAGAATAAGGGAGGAAGATGCATGCCTAGTGCACCCCGGGGAAATTTCAGAAGTACACCTTCCTGCAGACACAGCCCCGTGAAACATAAGTATCAACTCCATGGACGTAACGTTCAAAGGAATTTCCAAGACGATTCAATCTCCTTTTTTACCCAACCACCGCCGATGCCGGGCCACGAGCAATATGAACAATAGTTTTCA
Organism: Eutolmus rufibarbis; assembly: GCA_963920795.1. NCBI lineage: Eukaryota > Metazoa > Arthropoda > Insecta > Diptera > Asilidae > Eutolmus > Eutolmus rufibarbis. Next base: position 21,704,280 of record OY987204.1, read on the forward strand.
TGTCCCGCAGCATCTGCATAGCCTACCTTTCCGGGAACTTTTAAATCATAAATGAAACGTGGCTGTGGCTGGTGCCTTAAATAAGATTATGCCGCGTCTGCCACTCGAATTCACCCACTCATCCCCAGGCGAAGTGAATCGAAAGCCTGTGGGCATGGGAGCGCCGCGTTCATCTCGATTCAGAGGTCGTAAATCATCTGGGGAATTATGAGATAAAATCTCGTTTAGTTCGGCTTAACGATTCCGCTTTATATCGCAGTCAATAAAACAAAGGCCTTTTTCTGATTGTTTGATGTACGCGCTCTACGTGGGCTCTCCGTTTGCCGCACTGCAATGACTATTACGCCGCGGTTCGCTATATCCCCAAGGCTTGAGCAATACTCGTAAAATAACTCCAGAATACCAAGTTGCCGGAACGCAGCGCAACCATCTACTTATGTCTCGGTTTTAGCACGGTTCCTGCGGAACAACATGGTTAACACGTTAATAGACAAGTTCGTATTATAAAATAACCAAAAATTTATTATCCAAACCAGAGAATTTTCGTCACACTTTCTTAGAAACTAGCTACGAAATTTCGGTTAGGTACATACATACATATAATATACATTTGTTTGTTTTTCTTCATTACTTATAAAAAATATATAAATACAATTATCTTCTACGCTATTATTTAATACTAGTATCGCCTGTTGTCGAAATTCGACCATCAAACAACAATCATAACTATCAAAATACATTGAAATTACATTCAATTGGGACTTTATACGAAATTCAAATTCTTATGATGCAAATGGAAGGTTAAAATTATTAAAATGTATTTTACTCTTGAAATTTTCCAAAAAAAGGCAATAATTTTGTAATCAAAAATCCGATTAATATCATTTATACGATGGATCTCGACAGATAGGGCTAATTAGGAGCTACATTTCACTTTTTATTTTGTCGAGATATCTTAAAAATCCTCCTTTTAAATTGAAAAAATGTGAAGAATTTGTCATAAAATCGATTATCTTAACCAAACTTGAAGTAATATTATTTTTTTAACTTAAATGCATAACTCTTATGGTTTATAAATAAACTAAATAAAGTACCGTGCTATTTACACGATTTTCAAAAATTAAGCATTTTCAGTTTTTGAGATATCGTGGTTTTTATATTTGTGGATAAAATGGATTAATGTGGTTATGTCACTCGCGAATTTGGAAGAATTCGGATTAAATTATTATTTCAGATTTTAGCGATTCTTTGAGGGTATTAAGAATGATTGAAAAATTATTATAATATAATTTTTCAAAAATATAGAATTATTAACCGCGAAGGCACCGATATACCAACATATATGAGGTATTGACTAAGGAGGGAACCTCATGTAAAAGGCCATTTTTTTTTGATTTTTGTATGACAATTTTCCAAACTTAAACATAGTACATGGTATAATAATTAATTATTTAAGCTTATAAAAAAAGTATTTTTGTTTTCAAAAATTTCAAAGTAGTGGCGAATTTGGCTTCTTTATTTTGCGCCGGGCAACGTCCAGACCACAAAATTGACCGGAAATAAGAATTTCAAGAAAACTAGTATACTAATGCACATATGTATGTATACCTAAATAATTAACAAAATTCACAAAGTTGCAATTAACCATGTAATTATGCGACAAGCATAATTAGTTTTATGTAAAGAAACATACAGCAAGGATCACGATCGAATTGTTCATTTTTTTAAAACAATCATTAAGGGGACCTTCTCATGCTAAATTGAAAAAAATTACTCTTTTTAAATTTTTGTGTGTGGAAAAACTACTTTATTTAGATACATAATTCTTTTTGTATATTGTAGGGAATAGTTTGAAATATAATACATAAAAAAAATTTTTATTGGCCATTTTAGTTCACCACCACCACTGTAGAGGGCGTCGTGCAAAAGGCTCATTTTAACTGGTGCGACACTTTCTGGGCTTCCTGTAACAGATAGAGTAAAAATTCAAACGAAGTTCTATTCTTGAGACTCAAAACTAGACAATAAACCTTTAAAATATTTTATTTTTTATATGTTCCTTATTTTATAAACGTTTTTCCAAAAAAGTAAAAAAATCACTTTTTTTTTGGGGTAGTTTATCCGAATTTAGAAGGGAGGGGGGGTATTTTATGACTTTTCAGAGGTTTATTGTCTAGTATTTTTTCTATAGAATCTAAAAAATCTTGGTTTGTACAAATCGGTCGAGTAGATTTTGAGAAAAACGTCGTACCAGTTTGAAAAACATGATTTCGAGAAAAACGCGTTTAAAGTTTTTATATTACAAATTCACTATATATTCACGCTGTATATTATTTTTGGACTAATTGTAAGACCGTATATTATCATTATTGGAATTAAATTATTTATATATAACGTGAAAAAATGTGAGTATGTACCTACGTATGTACGTACATATATGCAAAAAAATAAAACATTAGAATGTACTTCTGTTTAGTGACTTTATTGGTTACGATGGTTACCTTTATACAAATCAAATATACAGTGACGGGCAAAAGTAAACCCCTGATGGTACTTAAGGTACTTGTTAACTGTAACAGATATCGTAAAAATTGTCTATATATATGACCATATACATTGACTATAAATAATAAACTGTCAAATTTTACTACGTTTATCCTCACAAATAACTTAAAACATATCGAAGTTACGGGAAAAAATGATTATAATCAATTTTGTGCAGAATTTAATTCTCTACAAATTAGATGAGGACATTTGCCTTGTCAGACTAATAGTTAGCGATTTTTTGCAGAAATAAATATAACATAATGCATTATGCAAAACATATCGAAAAATAATTATAACTCTGTTAACTATAAATGTGACGTAGGCAAGGGTCCTCACGTAATTTATAGTTTCTATTATGTTCCCAAATTCTAATTTTTGAAAGATATCACTTTCTAACATATTAGGTAGTAATTCAATTTTTATTCTTTTTAGTTGTGAAAATGAGTGGAGAGCGCACTGTAATTGGTGACCATTAGGCAAAGGTATATCATTGTTACAACTTCTATACATTCGGGAAAGTTTCTTCTAATTTATGTATGTAGGCTGGGATACTCAACCCGCGGCTTCATTTGCAAGGTTTTTCAAGTACTGGGGGTCCATATTTCTGAAAGGGCAAAATAAAGGTATTTCTTAAACTTTTTTTTTCTTTAAGACAGGTTTATATATTTTGTTACCAATACTTTTTTTTATTCGAATACTATGTACATGTTTCAAGAAGTTTCAATAATTTTGTTATGGTAAAATAGTTATAAACAAGTGCATTATTACGGTGTTCACTGGCGTCTTGTGGTGTTCACTGTAACTCAAGTCTGGATCATTGGAAATCAAAATACCAACGGCATTTATTAGGGAACATATTTTACTGGTAATGAACGGACGCGTTAATACAAATTTAGTTTTATTAAAAAATGGTGGCTTTTTTAAGTAAAAACTACTTATTTTTGGGCTGGCGTCGACGCACCGTATGACCCTATACTATAGGTAGGGCTAATGCAGGCGACCGCTAGATGGCTTAGTTTCGCATCTGTTTTGTTAATTATGCATTGAACTAATGTGTCTTTTTAATTGATTAATTGAATAAAAAATACACAGGCACTGGGTTTCGGCATTTCGGGGCCCTGGGCTCGTGCCCCACGTGCCCTTAGGTTAAAGACGGAACTGTGTATGTGTAACCAAAGTAAAAATTCCATCAAATGGTGGATTATTTGCACCACTAAAGAGTTAAGGAAATCAATTGTGCGAACACGTTTGGCCTCACCCAGCCCGAGGAGGGTCCTAAGCCGGGTAAGATTAGGCTTAATCCAAAGTGCAAAAAGCGGAGACAGATCCCTTTATTCTCAATTAGCTGGCGGAAAAAGTACTTGAATTACCGTCACAACAGCCTCCGACATAATTAAAAGCTTAAGAGGTGAAAAGGGATGGAAAAGCCACAAAAATCCTCAGACAGGAAGCCGCTCGTGGTCCTGCACACGTTTCCTTGCGAACACGTCGTCACTCGATCGCTGCACCCGAACGGGAGAAAAAGGGAACTTTCCTGGAGCTTTCTTTGAGCGTCGGGAAATTCCTTCCATTTGATATTTGCCGCTGCCGTCCTTTTTCTTTTCAGCGTCGGGCGCTTAATCTAAGTTTAACGAATGGCTGGGGGAACTGGAAGATTTTCCATCTCGCAGAGGGTTAAGCGAAGGAAAACGAAATTCAGGGCGGTGGAAAATGAGCTTAAATCAAGGCAATTGCATTTGAAAGGTCTTTTCATTCCGCGGAGAGTGCTGTGGGACTGCGAACAAAGTGGGTTTGGATTTCTTCTTGCCGTACAGCGAACGCACCCCCCGCCCCCGCTGCGGTTGAATATAAGTTCATTACCTGTCCTGGCCCTGTAGGATCGCGTGGCACAATGAGAAAATAATTTCGCCAGCAGCTTCAAAAAGTGGCCTACGCGATGCCGAGTCCCGGCCGGGGGTTGCCTTTGAGCTTCTTGTTTCAATTAAATTTTTCATTTGTTGGATGGGGCTGTACTGCGAAATTTTGACGCACAATTTACAGCAAACGAGAACGAAAAGAAGGGAAATTCACACAAATTCGCTGGAGTTTACGGGGCATATTTCACCTGAGAGCCAGTGACATATTACAAGGTGGGGATAAAAACGCAAAATAGTTCTTTAATCAGTAAAGAAATGTACATGGGTAGACTGGGTTTTACAGAAATTACATCTTTGCACCAAGAAGATGACTCAAAAAAGAAAATAAGTTGTATGTTAAAAAATAGGCCATCTATAATTGATAATATTTAACAGTGTTTAGTAAAAAACCATATTGAATAAATTAACACAACAAATTGAGTTGTTATTTACAATTTGGGTTAAAGCAACCATTTGACTCCATTTGCACTATCATGGGCATGAGTTAGTTTCGTAAGCGATTTCAGTTATGGGCATGAGTCAATTTCATTAGTATTTTCTATCATGAAAATGTCACTATTATGATCCGAATTATCAAAATATGTATAAGCTATATTTTGATATTTTTTCGTTGCTCCCACAAGTTGTGAAGTCACTCTCATAAAATTGACTCATTCCCATTATAACGTAAATATATCGTTGTTTAAAATGAAAATTTCATAGAACTCGTAATTGTTAATAAATAAATAAATAATAAATAAATTAAAATTAAATTAAATTAAATTAAATTAAAAATTACTGCGAATCCCAGAAAATATTTAGAAATATGTTGCTGCCCATTCTTGAGAAAACTAAAATTGTTGAATGTACCTACATATTAAGCATACAAGTATCTTAGAACATTACATTACTTCAAATTTTGTTCAATATGTGAGGTCGGGAGATTAGTAGGTACTGTAGAGTGTAGACTATTCGTCGACTTCAATTGTTTAAAAAATACATGGTCCCGATTTCGCTCCTTTAACAATATCAATAATTTGTTTCTTAAGATACTTTAAACTATCGTTTCTCAACCTTTTTAGTTTCGTGGCCCCCTAAAACACCAAAACATAAAGTAAAAATCGTTACGACCCCTCACTATATACTTTAATGTTTATCAAATTTTTACGTTACTAATGTGGCAAATACTTTAACGGTTTATTTAAATAAGAGATTTTGTTTTGTTAAATTTAAAAAAAAAAATACTGTAATTTTATATGCAATTATTGTATTAACAAAAACCATTATTTATTAAAAGAATCTTTCAGTTATGTGCCTTATCTTTTGCCTGATTGCGACCCCCCTTGTAGCTAATAGCGACCCCCAGGTTGAGAAACGATGCCTTAAACAACAATTTTTTAAACTAATAAACGTTTCTAAAAAGTATGCTTAAGTCGTCTGTCCTTGTATTTTAATATTTTAACTTTGCAGATTGCGTTGCGAGAATTACAAAGATAAATGAAAAAAAAAAACTTTTGAGTTATTCCAACTGGCCCGTATTAAAACGTCCTGAAGGATATAATTTGGTAATAAATATTATATTATTTTTGCACAAATTAAAGCTTACAAATATGTAGATAAACGGGAGATATTCTACTTTGAAAATTAAAAAAAAACAATCCTTTTTTATACAAAGTCAACAGCAGAAAAAAAGGAGGTTCATGCAAAATAAAAAAGGGTATTGCAAAAATAAATACAAATAATTTAAATTATAATTATAAACGGTACTGAACAGATAACCCTTTAAATTTTCACTTCTGCTGGAGTTTGTCTACACTGGCACAAAAATACCAAATGAAATATAAATCAATAAATATTTCACTATCGTTCGTAGCAGATTTATTAAATTTTAATGATAAAAAAGTCAGTATTACTAAGGTTGAAAGAAAAGCAGAGAAATCGCGAGTTTTTCTTATATTATTGTTATTAAAATCTGTATAATAATAATAACTAATTTGCAGACAATTGTATAAAAGTTTTAGAAATCATCAACGCCAGATGAAATAAAGTTATATTGAGATAAACGCATTTAAGTTTTCAGGTATAAAGATTGTATCCTAAATATGAGAAGGATTGTTTTAAAAGTATAAGAAATATCCACTCTTACAATATACCCTTTTCGTTATATGTCAGCGGTGGATGGAATGTAAAATATTTAGAATTTTAAAAGAAATTTTAACCGATTACACGGGTCAACACCAAATTTGCACCGCAACAAATAGCAGATTATTTCTATAGGATTCTTTCCGTAGATTACGAATCCGAAAATAAAAGTATTCAAGTTTCTTTTGTTTTCAGTAAAAATAGGTTTGAAAAGTGCAAAAGGCCGTATTTGTACCATTTATAAAACATCATTAAAAAATAACGAATTGTTTTAGGAGCCACGTGTAGTAGCATAACTTAAATAAAAGCTTGAATCTTAAGCTATTTTAAAAAAATACAAAAAGCTTTAAAACATTTCAAAACTATTCGTGAATTAGACTTTTTTCCATAAACCGATTATGTTATACACTCAAGAAGAACTTGTTCGCGAAGATGTGTACAAAGAATTATAGAGATAAGTTGCATTTGATATTACTTGATTAAGACTCAGGCTTTCATTTAAGCTACGCTACAAACTTCTATAAAGAACCTTTATTTTTTGACGTGATAACGTCTTATAAAGCGATGAACGACCGCACGCACGAAAAAGTATGACTCATTGTCACGGTCCGCCAGAGACGACCGTGCAAGCGAGAGCGCGGAACAAGCGATAGAGAGGCACGATCGGCCTAAGCGTAAGATTAGTGTACTTTAGCTGATTGTTGCGGAATTTGATGAGACTTTGTAGGAAGTTTCGTTTGGGCCCCAAACGAACGAATATGCAAAAATGTTTTGTCGGAAAGCTATATTTTCCGAGATATTTAAGTTGGAAAATTTTTTTTTCCAACAATTTTCCGACAAAAAATTTTTGCACTTTTTCCAGAAAATCTCTTCAAAATATCACTTATAATTCGCACAACACTTAAGTACATCACATTACGCACAATTACACTTTTTTTTTTACACTTATTATGCCTGAAAATAAAGAAAATATGAAATTATTTGCATTGTTTACTTACCTGGACTTCCTCCTTTCACTTTGACAACTCAAAATTTGACATTTTCAAGTTGTCCCGCCTACCTTCTAGGATGCGTTCATTAAGTGAACGTGCATTCATCAATATACATCTAAATGGATATAATAAGTATTATTTCAAATTAATGTTCAAATATTTAATTAATCCTTTCATATTCATTTTTAATTTAAATTATGAAAGGATTAATTAAATATTTGAACCTCCTTCTTTGTATTATACAAAATAATGATAATTCAGTGATAATAATTCAATTAAATTCATAAAAGTATGCAATTTTTCATCAATGTTTTCTTATGACGTTATATCACGTAAAATTATCGTCCGTAAACCGACTTTACAGACAACCAATTTTTTAATGATTTTTTAAAACTTGGCAAAATACCGTCTACAAAATCTACATAATTACTACCAATACTACAAAAGCAAACTTTAGGAAGTTGTAATGTGCAATTTTCGCGACCCTACAGTGAAGTGTCCTGGCCTGATCATAAGTCTCGGTCGGCCGGGAAATCACCGAAGAAAACTCAACAAACAACCAAACAAAAAAATTTATATTTCCGTGGGGTCATCCTAGCGGACGCGCTGAAGGTGGCTCGACGCACATCTAGTTGGCTGGCACGTGCTTAGCTCGTCGGCATGGGGCGGGGATCTTGAGCCTACCGAGCGGCGTCCTAATTAAATCAACGTGCACCTAGATAAAAAAAAAATTTAACGCAAGGACAGGGGATGCATCTACTAATTGGTCCAGATGTCCGTGTAGGACAGGACCCGAAAAGGGGGACTCTCACCAAGAGTCTGGAGGAGACACATGAACAAGGCTAGAAAAAAAAAGATGATTCCCCATCGCTGGTCCCTTGTTCAGTTACTAACCCACCCAAAATTGTCCAAGCCCCCTTGAGGCTTGGCAACCCTACCTAGGGAGAGGAGAGGATGGAGACCGTCAGTCGTCAGCAACTTAAACACGCATGTTAGTAATCAATTCATTGTTCACAATATATTAAGGATCAAATTCATACATATATGAAAGACTCTTAAAGGTAGGCGCTAAAGATAACAAAAAAAACAATTCAAAAAAAATTGAGTTCAAAAAAAATTAAAAATTGCGTTTCCCCCCTTTTTTTTTTTTTTGTACTAAACAATATGAGGGTAGCCGATTGATGGTAAGAGGGGTAAGTGATGCAAATTCAAATTAACTGACCCCCGACTAATTTATCGACCGATTACGGTCGAGCATAGGTCTTGCAAAATTTGTAGGTCTGGCGGTAAAAATACACTCGCGAAAATCAATTAACTTCGACAAATTGAATCTATAAATAAGGCGGAGGAATGAGGGCAGATCAAATCCCTGAGCTGAGGGTACCACGCTCAATTAAGCAAAGAATATACAAAAAATCACACCACTTCCGTCAATGTCCCGAATAATATAAAAACTTTGAGTAATTGCTTCACATACCTGGTTTTTCCGTTGCTGAATCCGCTGCCGATCGATCGCCACTGGATTCCTGCGGAACTTGTAAAACTCTAGAAGGAGAATTCTTTTTTTTTTTTTTTCTTTTTTTTTTTTCGAAACGGAAGAGGTGAATATGAGAGGGGTATATTAACTGGGGAAGATCCCAAAATAGAAAGAAGTAGCTATTCAGCACTGCGCGGGATGTGCTCTGCTAGCACTCAATATCCAAGCTAATGAAAATTAAAGTACATATTTAAATCGAAAGTCGGATCAAGAAAAAAAGGTCTGCGCCTGAAGGCGGTCAGTGCTTAACTAAACAAGAGAAAAAGGGGTTAGGGAACACGGAACCGTTAGGGAATGGTCCCTATGTTGAACGGTGGTGAAGTCCTTCGGCGAAAGCGGCGGAGGGGGTGCTCCCACGGAGAAATCTCGGCTGATTGAAGCGGCGGGGCTAGGTGTGATGCTCCCGCGTTGGGAAAATCCGTTGCTGGATCGCTGCTGGAACTTGCTGAACTGCTGGGACTTGGGGCTGAATGTCGCTGGGACTTCGCTGAATTTCCGGCGGAATTCACGCTGGATCTTGCTGATGGCGAAGGGACAGCTGATACAGTTCGGGGGGGGCTCACCTGCTCCCTGGGCTTGTGCTGGTAGATAATCCCAGTGAGGGGGGAGGAGAATTATGCTCCTGGAAAACAAAATTTGTGGCGGGGGCCCAGTACAGTGTGTAGAGAATTTACGGGGCCCTCCGCTCCGCCCTGGGCAACGATTTGCCCTTGCCCTGTAGCTTCTTCGGCTGCACAAGCGGGCTCCTACTTAATTTGCGCCGGGGCTAGGTGTGATGCTCCCGGTAGCGTTATAACAGCAGGATGATTTCTGTGACGTAGATTGGGGGGGAGTAAAAAAAAAGGTGCACCAGCGAATCACGCTACTCACCTTGTATTCCCTGTCCTGTGTGGCTGGTTCCTTAGGGGTACTTTAACGCGTGCACGTGGCACTGCAACTTCACTGGCACTTCTAAATAGCGATTACTTTTTTGCAGCACGTCCTACTCTGACGGGAGCTCGCCGGGAAGTGGCAACATGGCGGCCACCAGCTCGTTCGCACATTCGGCATGCGGGAGCTACTCATTTGTTATTTTCTGTGTGGATGGAGCTGAGGCTCGGGTTTCAAGTTTGACGTTTTACGAATTGCCGGCTAAGGCACGGGTTCATCACAAGGCTGGCAATTTACGAAGGGGATCCTGAGAAAAGTGGCAGAAAAATGGACACGTTATGGAATTACTGGCGCAGATCCTTGGCATGGTAGATACCTAGCGAACGTCCGTTCCTATCTTCTAACTCATAGCGACTATTGCCCACTACTTTAGCGATGCGGCTTTTGGCATATTTATTCACGAGCTTGGCGCAGCGACCCTGAGACATATTACTTATCGGCCAGAGACGTCGGTAGACTTCCTGTCCGACTACATATCTAACGTCGCGACATCGAGTGTTATATGTGCGCTCCATGCGGGAATGCGTATCCTTTAGGTGTTGTAGCACACGACTTCTAATCAGGCTTAGCTTATCGTTTTCAGCCATTACTTGGAATTCTGTACCTGCGGCTTGTCCTAATTTTTTGTAGAGCGGATAGACAGATCCATGCAATGCCATATGTTGTCCGAATACTACATAGTACGGTTCCGTGACAATAGCTTGATGAATGGAACTGCGCAATGCACATGCAATTTTAGCTAGATGGAGGTCCCAGTGCTTTTGATCGTCTTTGAGATATGCTCGAATAGCTGCCAATACTGAACGATTAACACGCTCTGACGCATTTGGATGTGGAGAGTGCTTAGCCGTCCTTAAGTGCTTAATACCATAGTCTGAAATGAGTTTTTGAAAGGTGAGTGAAGTGAACTGTTTGCCGTTGTCTGAGAAAATAGTCTCAGGTACTCCAAACGTGGCGAACACTTCATCTTCCAAATACCGTACGGCCAAGTCGGCTGACTCTGCTTTTAAAGCTTTGAGAAAAACAAATTTACTAAAACAGTCCAAGACTACCAAGATACAGATATTTCCCCGGGGGGTACGTGGATAGGGTCCCATGAAATCCACGTATAAAAACTGAAATGGTCTTTCTACACAGGGTTGTCCACCCATTGGCGGCCTCTGAACTTGATTGACGTCCTTTGTCTCCTTACAGATTGAGCAGTCATTCACATACTGACGAACTTGGGTTACCATACCTGGCCAGTAATATTTTGTTTCAGTCTGTGCAGCGTCTTATGAAAGCCACCATGTCCACATTGTGGGGGAACATGGGCCGAGGTTATTAGGTCAGTAGTAAGCTCATGGGGAATCCATAAATTCCAGCTTGACTCGTCTTGTTCGAGATCGGTTCGGCAAGGTTTCATGCGACGATAGATAAATCCCTCCGAAACCTTCAGATCTGGCAATCGATCACTATTCCGTTGAATAGTGTTCTTCAGTTCTTCGTATTCTTTGGACGTGAAATAGGGAGATTCCAGGTTAACTTCCAGTGGCAAGGATTCTACCTCCTGTAACTCGTCCATGTGGATTCGGGAGAGCGCATCTGGTACTACACTTTGGCTTCCCTTACGGTGCTCAATCTTAAAGTTAAATCCCTGAAGTTTCAGGCTCCAGCGTGCTAAACGTCCGCTCAAGTCTGTCTGATTCATCAGCCAACGTAGGCTGGCATGGTCGGTAATAATAGTGAAGGGGTGGCCTTCCACGTACGCTCTAAACTTTTTCACGCTTAATATAGCTGCGTAGCATTCTAGCTCGGTGACACTGTATTTGCTTTGTGTGGAGTTAAGCTTTTTAGACATAAAAGCTATCGGGTGTTCGCTTCCATTTTCGTCCTTTTGGAAAAGTACGCTTCCCACTCCCGTGGTGCTTGCATCGCACTGTATATAAAAATGCTTCGTAAAGTCCGGCGTATAAAGTTCGGTCGCTTCGACCAGCGAAATTTTCAGGGTCTCGAAAGCCATCCTGGCCTCACTGGTGAGCTCAAAGGTTTTCGATTTTTTCAGACAGTCGGTAAGGGGAGAGGCCACAGAGGCATAGTTACGTATAAACCTCTGATACCACCCCGTTAAGCCTAAGAAACGACGTAGCTGTTTGACCGTCTTCGGTTCCGGAAAGTTCTTAATAGCCTCGATTTTCGCAGGGTCCGTCTTCAGAGTCCCATCGCCCACAATGTAGCCAAGATAACGTACCTCGCGGACGCAGAAGTTGCTCTTCCCCACATTTATGGTAAGTCCAGCAACTCGTAGACGAGAAGCGACATCATTCAGAATTTTAATGTGGGAATCAAAATCAGGGGTAACCACTAACAGATCGTCCAGATATACGAAGACATTTTCTCTCAGGGAGCCAGGAATAACCTTGTCCATCAGACGGCACATCCTCTGAGGCGCGTTGCATAGGCCAAAAGGCATTACCTTAAATTGGTAGTGGGGGCGTCCGGGCACAGAGAAGGCGGTTTTCAGCCTACTGCTCTTTTCGAGGGGGATTTGCCAGAAGGCGTCCTTTAGATCAATTCCACTTATGTATCTGGTGTCTTGAAGCCTGCCGAGCAATCCATCCATGTGGGGAAGGGGATAGGCATCCTTAACTGTAATTGCATTTACTTTCCGGGAGTCCAGGCATAAGCGGTTTTTCCCAGGTTTCCTGACGAGCACAACTGGCGAGTTCCAGGGGCTGTCAGACTCTTCAATTACTCCCAACGACAGCATCCTATCCAATTCCTCGTACATGAGTTTCTGGATAGCCGGGGAAACAGGATAGTGTCGTTGTTTTATCGGCATTGCGCTGCCCGTGTCAATGACGTGTTCTTCGAGGTGAGTCTTTCCGAGTCCGTGAATGGCGTAGCTCGGAAATTTAGAAACAACTCCCTCCAACAGATATTTTTGATCGGGACTTAAGTGCCGTTGCTGTAGGTTCTCCTCGCTGGGGAGCGCAGCCAATTCGGTGACAAGATGAGGAGCTAGTTGGAACTCACGCCAAAAATCTATTCCGAGATACAGGGATTGTGTTAGATTTGGCACAACATATATAGTAAAGGTTTTTGAAACATTGCGAAAAGTCATCTGAGCCTTCACGAACCCGGTAACAACTGTGCTGTGTCCGTCCGCAGTCTTAACCTGATTGTGGAGACTAAATGGAGACAAGCCTGCCGCTTGCAAGACTGATTCATATCCCTTTCCCAAGCAGGTGATACTCGCGCCACTGTCCAGGAGACCTAGGACTGGAACACCATTTATCCGGACTTTCAGATAAGGGCGATTGTCTCCGGACGCGCTCATGACAGCAGATATAACGCGTTTCGAAATGCCTCTTCTCTCTTGGGCGAGACGACGCACTCGTAGCAGAGACTTGTGCTTGTGTCGAGGGAAAGTGACGGTGACACATGAGTTGAAAATACGCTCTCGAACTCGCTGGTAATTTAGCCAACGTTCATGCAACGAACGGAGGGGATACACTGTGCGTGATTCTTGTTTAGGTTGTGAGGTTAATTTTCGCGCGTCCGCGGTCGTATTCAGAGGGTCTACGTTCGTAGGGGTGACGTGTGTATCTTCCCGGTTGATATGTAATTGGCGGGGAGACGCAACTAGTGGGGATGAGTTCTGGTTGAAGGCAGGTCCGCTGGGGATGCCGGAGAATCTAGGTCCGGGCGACACGCTCCGGTGTTCGTATTGCCCGTCCTTCGGTTTCCCGAACAGGTTGAGCATCGAGGAGTAGTGGTATTCCTTTTTCCGCATTTGTAGCAGAACAACTGTCTTTGTTCATCTGGGCACATCTGGAAGCAATGTCCATGGCGTCGACAATTCCAACAAGTAAGCTGATTTCCCATCTGTTGACTAGCCTCAATTGGCTCGAGTGTCTGAGTTGGTTGAGGGCTCAGAGCATAATGCTCCAACTCATGTACTTTACTCTGATTAGTCGTTACCGAATTATGTTGGTGGACTTGAAGACGCTCTGCTTGGTTGCAGTAGGTTCTCAACTGCTCCAGAGTGTGGGCAGGTTGAACATACACCATTTGAGCCAGGCGAGGAGATAGCCCATCTTTAATTACGCTTACTAATTCTGACTCTGCTAATGGGGCGGCGAGCTTGTAATGCAAGGCTAATACTCGCTGTTCAAAGTCTTTGTATGATTCTTCTCGCCCCTGTTTAGCGGTCATGAGAGCTTGTAGCACCATATGATTCGTTTCGAGCGATCGGAATCGGTTATTCAGGTTGTTCTTGAAGGTGGACCAGGTAAAATTACGATTCTCTTTACGAAAGACAGACCAAAACCAGCTTTCCGCTTTTTCTCTTAGCAGAAAATGCAAATTGGAACAAAGCTCAGCCTCACTAACTCCGTTAGATTGCGCGACACATTCAGTTCTATATAAAAAATCTTCCACGGCTGTCCCTTGAGGATTGCCAGTGAAATGAAAATTCCAAGTAGATATAACCGATTTTTTGGCAGGGGTAAATGAGGTTGAACTCCGTGTGGGGGTATTACTGAAAGCTTGTGAAGTGTTGCGACTGTCCGGTACCAGAGGCGAAGTACCAGGCGTATTGTTCGGACCTGGCTGTGATTGCCATCCGGTGTTATTATTCATCGAAGCCGCAGGCTCGTCCGTGTTATTAACGGGCCTCGTCACCCGAGGGGATCTAGGCTCGTTTGACCTATTCGCAGGACCTTGACTCCTTAAACCTGTTCTAGACCCTCTTGGCCCCGATCGTTGTCCGCGACGGGAGTGAGTATGTCTGCCATTAACGTCTGCTACCCTAAGAGCAGTGATACTCTGTCTGATGTCTTCAAGATCAGCCCGTAAGACATCGATTGACTCATCCAACCGATTTTCGTTATCCAGGCCTGCTCGCCCAGGTTCCCGTTCGTCGGCGTTACCCTTGGAGGTGCCTGGTTTATCTGACTGAGGTGACCGTTCCAATGGCATGGTACGGGATAGGAACTCCGAATAATTAATTCAATTAAATTTACTTTAACTACTTGGGTCTACGGACACCAAGTCTATATCAGATTCAACGAGGGGTATAAAAATACAACAATGTTGGACTCTTACTATTGTCCGGATATAAAGTCGAACGAAGAAAAAAAATAATTTCCAGAAGTAGAGAAAAATTCAGATAATAAATCCAAATCCCCGATTACCACTAACGGGTAGTGTACTAATAACGAAGAAAATCTACTAACATCATGCGTTGACTGACGGATCTCCACCCCTCCCTTCCAAAAGAGAAAAGTTCTCCGAAGAATGTTGGGGAATCTTCAAGAAAACGGTACGCTAGAAGGAAGAGGAGGGAATAGGTGAAAACTGGTGATAAACAAAATAAGTCTGTGGTTGCTGATTGCCGATGATCAAGTGGAATCACTCATTTTAGACCAGGCCAGTGTTTCGGGCTGAGCCCTGAAATCACCGATCTCTGCGTCCTCCTAAGCTGAGACCACTCACCATGCTAGACTGCTCCGAGATCAGCAGATCCCGTGGGCACAGGGGGGGGGCAGGCAAGCCACCACTCTCCTGGTTCTCCGACCGAAGCAACCAATCCCAGGGAAGTCTGGTCAACCAGTGGTCCCTCCCGGATTAGGCAACGCCAGCCTGAGCCAATGATATCACTGCAGCATTCCTGGGCCGGACCCTGCTGAATACGATCTAGCGAAACCAATGGAACAGGCTACCGCAGCACCTGGATTGACCACCACAGGTCAGAATGCAGCGTAAAAAAAATGTTCACCGCGCGCGAATGCTGCTGAAGGGCTGGCGCGATGCTGTTTCCACACAGGTGAAGCAATACATATCGCGACAATACATATTACAAGGAAACATATTTAGGGGAAAAAAAAAATTTTTTTTTTTTTTCCTAGGTGACACATACATTTTTTTTCGGGCCCCACGTTGGGCGCCATTTTTATTTAGATGTAATGTGCAATTTTCGCGACCCTACAGTGAAGTGTCCTGGCCTGATCATAAGTCTCGGTCGGCCGGGAAATCACCGAAGAAAACTCAACAAACAACCAAACAAAAAAATTTATATTTCCGTGGGGTCATCCTAGCGGACGCGCTGAAGGTGGCTCGACGCACATCTAGTTGGCTGGCACGTGCTTAGCTCGTCGGCATGGGGCGGGGATCTTGAGCCTACCGAGCGGCGTCCTAATTAAATCAACGTGCACCTAGATAAAAAAAAAATTTAACGCAAGGACAGGGGATGCATCTACTAATTGGTCCAGATGTCCGTGTAGGACAGGACCCGAAAAGGGGGACTCTCACCAAGAGTCTGGAGGAGACACATGAACAAGGCTAGAAAAAAAAAGATGATTCCCCATCGCTGGTCCCTTGTTCAGTTACTAACCCACCCAAAATTGTCCAAGCCCCCTTGAGGCTTGGCAACCCTACCTAGGGAGAGGAGAGGATGGAGACCGTCAGTCGTCAGCAACTTAAACACGCATGTTAGTAATCAATTCATTGTTCACAATATATTAAGGATCAAATTCATACATATATGAAAGACTCTTAAAGGTAGGCGCTAAAGATAACAAAAAAAACAATTCAAAAAAAATTGAGTTCAAAAAAAATTAAAAATTGCGTTTCCCCCCTTTTTTTTTTTTTTGTACTAAACAATATGAGGGTAGCCGATTGATGGTAAGAGGGGTAAGTGATGCAAATTCAAATTAACTGACCCCCGACTAATTTATCGACCGATTACGGTCGAGCATAGGTCTTGCAAAATTTGTAGGTCTGGCGGTAAAAATACACTCGCGAAAATCAATTAACTTCGACAAATTGAATCTATAAATAAGGCGGAGGAATGAGGGCAGATCAAATCCCTGAGCTGAGGGTACCACGCTCAATTAAGCAAAGAATATACAAAAAATCACACCACTTCCGTCAATGTCCCGAATAATATAAAAACTTTGAGTAATTGCTTCACATACCTGGTTTTTCCGTTGCTGAATCCGCTGCCGATCGATCGCCACTGGATTCCTGCGGAACTTGTAAAACTCTAGAAGGAGAATTCTTTTTTTTTTTTTTTCTTTTTTTTTTTTCGAAACGGAAGAGGTGAATATGAGAGGGGTATATTAACTGGGGAAGATCCCAAAATAGAAAGAAGTAGCTATTCAGCACTGCGCGGGATGTGCTCTGCTAGCACTCAATATCCAAGCTAATGAAAATTAAAGTACATATTTAAATCGAAAGTCGGATCAAGAAAAAAAGGTCTGCGCCTGAAGGCGGTCAGTGCTTAACTAAACAAGAGAAAAAGGGGTTAGGGAACACGGAACCGTTAGGGAATGGTCCCTATGTTGAACGGTGGTGAAGTCCTTCGGCGAAAGCGGCGGAGGGGGTGCTCCCACGGAGAAATCTCGGCTGATTGAAGCGGCGGGGCTAGGTGTGATGCTCCCGCGTTGGGAAAATCCGTTGCTGGATCGCTGCTGGAACTTGCTGAACTGCTGGGACTTGGGGCTGAATGTCGCTGGGACTTCGCTGAATTTCCGGCGGAATTCACGCTGGATCTTGCTGATGGCGAAGGGACAGCTGATACAGTTCGGGGGGGGCTCACCTGCTCCCTGGGCTTGTGCTGGTAGATAATCCCAGTGAGGGGGGAGGAGAATTATGCTCCTGGAAAACAAAATTTGTGGCGGGGGCCCAGTACAGTGTGTAGAGAATTTACGGGGCCCTCCGCTCCGCCCTGGGCAACGATTTGCCCTTGCCCTGTAGCTTCTTCGGCTGCACAAGCGGGCTCCTACTTAATTTGCGCCGGGGCTAGGTGTGATGCTCCCGGTAGCGTTATAACAGCAGGATGATTTCTGTGACGTAGATTGGGGGGGAGTAAAAAAAAAGGTGCACCAGCGAATCACGCTACTCACCTTGTATTCCCTGTCCTGTGTGGCTGGTTCCTTAGGGGTACTTTAACGCGTGCACGTGGCACTGCAACTTCACTGGCACTTCTAAATAGCGATTACTTTTTTGCAGCACGTCCTACTCTGACGGGAGCTCGCCGGGAAGTGGCAACATGGCGGCCACCAGCTCGTTCGCACATTCGGCATGCGGGAGCTACTCATTTGTTATTTTCTGTGTGGATGGAGCTGAGGCTCGGGTTTCAAGTTTGACGTTTTACGAATTGCCGGCTAAGGCACGGGTTCATCACAAAGTTAAGGGTATTTTTTGATTATTTGGATGAATGACAAATAAAACAATGATGAAATAAACCCAGGCACAAGAAAAACATTTTTTTTGTAGACCGGTGTTATTTTTAAGTATACTATACAATACACATGTTTGCCAAATGAACAAAAAAGTGTATTTTTGGATAATTATAAAGTATAATATCTCTTAAGTCTAGCTTTA
The DNA here is from genome assembly GCA_963920795.1 of Eutolmus rufibarbis. Taxonomy (NCBI): domain Eukaryota; kingdom Metazoa; phylum Arthropoda; class Insecta; order Diptera; family Asilidae; genus Eutolmus; species Eutolmus rufibarbis. The sequence continues at coordinate 21,722,693 of OY987204.1, forward strand.
GAATGCATTAAAAAGGTCTGTACTTAACATTTAAGTTTAAGTCAGTGCTGCAATATGCACTGAAGCATATACATGTAATATACTTACTGTATTGGTACATATAAGACCGTGGTTTAAATACTAGCTTAATGAAATCGCAATTTTGTGCCGGAAACATCATGAAATCTCTTGTAAATCAAGTTGAATGCAAAAATTACTAAAAATTTACCCCGCGCAAGGTATCCAAGTCAATAAAGACTCTTTCGAATCGAACTAAAAGCAATTTTCACTTTTATCGAATGGCGCCCCTAGTGCGATAAATTATGCTCCGTTCATAGGCGGTAATGCTCTGCAGCTCCGGCATTTATGCACTCAACCTGGAACGAAACCGTTGAAATTCAACGAGAGATTTTTAAAATTCCTTTTTGTCTTTGGCGCCCTGCCTGCAAATAGTATCGATCGTGGAGCCGTTTTGCCCTCGAACAGTTTGCGTGTAGCCCTGTAATTTGATTTAGATGTGAGAGCGTTTCATCAAATAATCGATTTTGCATTCCGCTGAATGATCTTAGATTTATACATAGCTTGTTTTCGTTATTAATTAATTGGAATTGCCGTTTAGACCATAAAATGTGAATAGCTCCCATTGGTTTACATGTATACACGAGTTAATTAGCAGCTCTGCTGTAGGATCGGGCTCCTCATGTTACTTGAGCTGCCTCGCGTTAAAAACGTAAAAGTGCGGCAATTGTTTTAAACAAAAATGAAATTTTCTCTGGCGTCCTGAACATGAGTGGAACTGAAAGATTTCGCATTAAACGTGAAGGACGTAAGGAATTAATTATTGAGCGGCGGTACCACTAATTACGCCGGTAACGACTGTTGTAAACTTTTAAAATGGGAATTAAGTCACCTCCTTGCTGCTTTCTTTATAATTAAATACCTTTCCGGCTTAAGGAAGGCTTTGCACGAGCAGCTCGTCACGTAATGTCGCCCTTCTTAGAATACACGTCCGTTGCGGCCTTTAGCGGCGCACTCCAAAATCAATAGAGGCGTGGGAAAATTGTGCTTTCTTTTTCCGAAGAAGGTAACACATAATTCCGAGTTAAGACATAGTTCGCTCAAGCCACTTTAAAAGTGGAGCAAGTTTTTTCTTCCCTACATTTTTTCATTGTCTCGGAAATCGTCTATATACCTCTGCTCTGCCGCCTCGCCTCCTTAATAAAGCCTTATTTTATAGGCCTTTTTACAACAAAGTACAATTTTGAATCTTCTAACTTTAATTCTTATTTGCCGAGTATAAAAGCACTGTGGACTTCGTAAGGGATGGGCCTCGAGCTCGAGCATATCTAGATCAAGCACGAGCAGCTTACCCCCACGATCCCTAAACGGAACTATGTCGAGCCGAGAATGCTATAAAAATTGCCAACTTGTAGCACTAGTGCCGCAGAGAAGAATAATTTCAGATTTCTGGAATTTTTAATCAGGAAATTTCGCTGTTAGTCACACCTTTGTGACCTAATAACTCATGTTTTTATTACAGCGTTCGTGGCCCCGTTGGGAGTCAGCCCAGATTTACCCATAGATATAAAATTTCTCTTCCTGCGAGAACTGCATTTTGAGGCGAGTACTTTTAGATATTTTCTAAAATATATGCAAAGTGTCGCTTCGTAATTTTGTTTAAAATTTCGGCCAACACGATAGTAAGTATGTTAAAGCAAGTGTATACACTTTCGCTGGTAATAGTTGTGATAATTTAATACGAAATTATGAGTTTATATATAAAACGGCATATTGGTTTAAAATTTTAAACGAAAGACTTTAAGATCAATATAGCCTTGGTCTTAATTTTGGTCTTGCACATTTGGTCTTGTTCTTACATCAAAAAACTTAGTCTTAGTCTTGGTCTCCTTTGCAAGACTCTTGCAGACTTGTAATTTTACACCCTTAGATCTGGAGTTTGGGTACGTTATCACTATGCTGTTTTGATAAAATTATTTCTGAAAGAAACAACTCCAAAAACATTATTTTTGATTTGGATCAGCAAAATATATGCTTAGAAGTAAAAAAACTTGTCAGAGTTCGATTTAATACTCTGATTTCTGACTTTATTGTTTACGTGGATGTACATGCCACAAGCCAATCATAAGGACGGAATTATACATACATTCAAAAATTAATTGAACATTTATTTTTGGAAAACAGTCAAATTTTATTCATAATTTTTTTAACCAAGAATTTAAACATAACGTCATGATTAGTTTTCGCAGCATAAGCGATTTTTCAAAAATAGTTTAAAGAATTTCTTAGATCAATTTTTATTAGTAAAATGCTCGTTTCCACACCCACTAGACGCTGTATATACATATATATTTTTTTTTATATATGTAGTAATCCAATGCGACCGAAATTAAACTAATTTTTAGGCCATAAGACGTGTTTGTTGAATATAAAAGTGTTTGTATTTTCATTTTCAAATGTCTATCATATTGATTTGAAAAACTTGCTAGTAATTTTACTAAAAATAAAAAGAATGTTTTTAATCAGCGAAAATCTTGCAGTTCGGTCTTGTTTTTGGCCAGGTTTCGCAAACATTGTCTTGGACTTGCTACCGCGGGTATAGTCTTAGTCTTGCTTTCGGTCTTGCACTTTCTGCACGACGACCGAGACCAAGACCGATTTTGCTCATCTCATCATTAATATTAATTAAGATACTTCAGAAACAGCAAGAAAATCAAATATGAAACTTAATTTTTGGAAATGGCTTGATTTTAATTCATAATTTTCATAAGTATTTCTACAAAATTAATTTTGTGTTTTTGTTTACTTACATTTTTGTTAATAATCTTTTTTACCTCCCATAACCAAGTATCTTATTTATAAAGACCCTGACGTTTTTCATAAATTATTCAAAAGTTGTTATATTTAGGGATATGAGCTATATACATATGTAGGTATGTGTATCTATTTTGAGAAATGCATTAAGTACTATTCAAAATTTAATAATAATAAATAAGTTTTAAAATTTTAATATGATAATTCTAAAATTTAGAAAATGTAAGTTATTTTGCGAAAAAAATCGTTTGTTGTAGAAATCTTACTAGGAGTAAATAAATTTGAACAGAGTTCTAAATAGTTGAATTTAACCTCTTCAAGGATATTGCCACAAATGTGTACGTTTAATTTCTGGGAAATTAAAATTATTTTAATTAGAAAAAAAAAGCTAAAATCTATTAAAGAACTACTCACTAGATTATAATTCAACAATAAAACCAAGTTTGCTGTATAGCAGCATGGATAGTATTTTATTCTACTTGAAATTAACTGTTTTTTAAATATTTCAAAGTTGCATCTGATTACTGCGATGTTTTTTTTTAGTTTATTGGAAAAATATCGTAAAACTTCGATAAATAAATTATCCAATGTATAAAATTTGATCAGGTTTTATGATTGCTTTATTTTAAAAACATTATTTTTTATTTTTTTTTACTAATAACAGTTTACTGTCAGTTTCCTTTTCTATACTAATTCTATTCTAAATTTTCTTTACTTAGTGAATAGCTAAAATTTAGAAATACTTTGGTCTGCATTTCATTGAATCATAATATGAACTGATTTCAGAGATCTGAATGAAACTGCATTGGTTACGAGCCCTATTTAAGACCCTTCTTTGACAAGTGCCTCTTCCTAAAATTACAATAACTTTCACCAGGGCGCTCCCAAGACAGGCTGCAAAAATGAAAGAAAATGGAGGAGAACGCCCTAGCGTCTATTGAACCAGAGATTCCTTTCATTCTTTGTTGTCAGGGGACATTTTAATTAAAAATCGTCGCACTGGAGTTAATCCCTTTAGGCCATGAAATTGCATTCTTAAAATTTGGAGGGTTAAAAAAGATGTTCTACCGTCCGCCCCTTCGGCTACTGCTTCTGCAGGATGACTACGAATTGAAAATTGCCTTGACATTGACATAAAAATGCCTTCCGGAACCACAGACACCACCTAATGAAAATAGCGACTCGACTGAATTAGTTCCCTCTGTCGCATTCTTTTGTCTGACGATTGTTGCAAATGCATAGGATCTTTATTGAGGAAACGAGAACAGGGTGTTTGAAAAGCGTCACTGTACTCATTCAAATTTCTCTAGAGTCGCTTATTTCTGTATGTCTGTCTTCTGTAATATTGGAACGTGAAAGGCAAATCAGTTCGGAGCTATACTTCGGCTCTTAAGTAGGATTTTCGAAGCCGCTAATATAAAATATAATCACAAAATTGTGAAATTCGAAACTCTGTCGATTCCATATTTAATAGAGTTTATTTAGTTAATTTTTATGAGATTCTATTAAAAATTAGGAATCTCTTTTATTAAGCCTGGTAAGCAAACCTTTCTAACAAATATAATTTTCTAATTCACTCAGCAAAATAACGTTGTAAAATCAATAAAAACAAAATTGTATCATCATAAAATATCAATTTAACAATGTTTTGTATTTAAGTTTGAAATTAATAATTTCCTTCGTTAACATCATAAAGGAACAATGTTTTATTTTTACTTTTTAATTACATTTCAAAACAACTCATTTCACAGTAAAATAAACCTTCCAGTGTTTCTGATTCAATATTTGTCTGTTTGTATTTTAATGTTTTTTAATTTGACTGCTTGATATGATTGCATTTATTATGAAATATTTTCAAATCAAAAATATTTTCAATTTCCACTTTGAAATAAAAATCAAGTACATATGTAAATTTAAATATACATACGGAAAATTAACTATTACAAAAATGAAAATATTTTTCATATATGTAGGTATCGGTTTTTCACAATCTGACTCGGTTTACATTTAGTTGTATAAATTTTGCTTTCATATCAAATTTATAATCAGTTGCCCAGAAATTTTAATTTTGCGAAAAGAATATTTTATTTTGTAGTCTTATAGTCACTTCACGTAAAATGCAAAAATTGATTATAAATAGGTACATATCTTATACTATATACGAGTATGTACATTACATATCTACATAATTTGAACTCATAGATTCTATTATTTATTAGAAGGAGCAAACTTACTTATTGAACATAACATTGTTTTGCCAAATACATAATTTGTTTTTATTTTTGGAAGTTTAAAATAAATATTAAAAAAAATAAAGTAATAATTGCAGGAAAAAATTGTATTTTTGCTTCTGTGGGAAATAAGTTGACTATGTAATGGTAACACATGTCACACGAAATTTTTTCTCAAAGAATTTGGAAATCATTTCTATAGGATTTTTTCCGTAGATTACAAATTCGTAAACTGATGATCAATCATCTCCCATTGTCGAGAAAAATAGGGTTAAAAAGTACAAAAGGGCTCAAACAATTTTAAAATAATTCATGATTTTGATTTTTTTTCCATAAACCTATTATTTCATATAATAAATGGCGAAAAACGATTATGGCAAGTGCACACTAATTGAAAACGTATTCGATAAGATGTTTAAAAAGGGCTATTGAGATAAATGGCATTTGATATTCTTAGATTATAATTACAAAGTTACAAAGTTCTATAATGATCCTTTATTTTTTAATGATCATTCGAAAATGGTCAAAATACGATCTTCAAAATCTGTACTATTGCTACCAATAAAATTCTCGTAAAAGCTAAATTTAAGGAGGGTGTGGGTATTTTTTCAATATTTTGATACATGACGACAAATAAAAAAAATGTTTTCTTTGTAAACCGGTGAATCAGATTAAAAATCTTCGATTTTGTGATCGAAAAAAGTTTTTGAACACACTGTTAAACATTTTTCTTAAAAAAGAAATGATCTTAGGATTTCAGATGTTTCTATGGACTTGTTTTCATTCATATGAGAAACCCTAATTTAAAAAATTTTAAATTTCAAATGCAATGGATTTTGTGGATTTTGAAAATCTTAAAATGTATATGTAAATTGGTCGAAATCAATAATCAATATGTATTTGGATACTACTGGATTTACGAATTTAATTCTGTAGTCCTTTTTGGTAGGAATTTTCTAATTGTTTTTTAAAATGATTCACGTTTATGTAAAAGAGTAATTTTTTCCATGTTAATTGAATGGGGAACTATGTTTGCAGGTTTTATCTACGAGTATGAAATTTCGGGAAGATTAATGTTAGATCTAGAGTGAAAACATTGGCATACAAACGCTGAATTCTTGACAGAAAATGTTGTGCTACTTTTTATTATTATCTTGCTACATTTTGCGTAGTTAGATTAAATTTGTTTATAGCTTGGTTCTTATAAAGATACATGTATTAAATGTTTAGTGCGTCAGTTATTCTGCTCATTTCTAAGTTTGTGCGAATGCAAATGAGTTCCTCTTTTCAATCCGACACACTTCTATCAACAAGTCTACATTTCATCATCTGTGAACTGAATATAAAAAAAAAAACATGTCCATTTGTCGTAAAGAAAAATCGGTTGTGCTTCGCCATTCGTCTTTCCACAGAATAATTATAATTTGCGGCAGTGGATTAGAGTTTCTACCAGTCGCAAATATTAATTTCTCCTGAATAGACAGGCGAAACACATTCAAATTCTGCATAAAACTCGGACACTTTTTGCACCCCCTGTGATCTGCTTACGTTATTTTTTCAGAGCGACAAAATGCTGCAAGGACGATGCTATAGGATAATACAAAAACTCTATTTGCCTGGCATTACACCGAAAAGTATCCCGGGTAGGTACACACGGGCGAAAAAATGTTTTCAAATGGGAAAAATCAACAATTCAGCAACAACAACGTGCGACAACCCTTCATTGCAGCACCGGGGATTGGGTGCTGCCGGGCTGCGGGGCCGCCTGGCTAAAGTGAAGTGGGCCTGCCGGGGGAGCGCATCGCTCGAGTAGTCGGGCTCCGGCAGAAAGCACTTCCCGGCGCGTCCCGGCACGTCCCGACGTGTCCCGGCACGGCGACAAAGCCCCGTCGGATGAACCCCCTATTCTTGTCGCCCTGTTATTTTCGCTGCCGCGCTTTTGTTGCATTTCATCACGTTGTGCGCTTTCTTTCTGCCAATGTAAATTTCTTTGTGCGAAAATAGTGGCTCTGCGGTGATACAAAACGCCCGCTGTTCGCTTCTCAGTTCGCCTTCCCCGCCCCCGCACGAGTGAATGTTGTCTCGTGTCGCCCACGTGAGTTTTTCAATTATGTAGTGCAACTTTCGAAGTTTTTTGCTGCGGTCGGCTGCGGAGATCTAATTTTTTCAAAATGTTCAGACCTCGTCTCAGGTTTAAAGTAGTCTTCCAGAAAGAGTCTACACACTCGGAGCAAAATCATCTTATAAAATAACGAAGCTTTCATTAAACTTAAAAGGTTTTCAGGGAAATTTTTAAGAAAAAGGGGGTTGCGTACTATATCGCGATTTTTAAAACATCAACCACGAAAACCTCGTTTTACCAAAATTTTGACCGCACAAAAATTACGATAAATAAGTAAACATACTCTTTAAAAACTGATTGTAGAATCGCACGAATTTAAGAACAATTTTACGATTTGTTTTCTGCGGAAACGTTTACCACGATCGTAAAAGTAAACATATGCGTTAAAATTATGTTAAACCAAATTTCAGCGAAATTAATTAATTAATTAACTATACTTAAGATGTGCTGCCGAAAATATTTTGTTTATAATGTATTATTTTTATCATTTTTGAATAATATTAGAAATAAAGAAAACCCGAATCAAAATTGTTGTTGGGAAGTTTTATTTTTTAAGTGAGGGGTTTGAAGGGCTTATGGGGGACTTAGCCTTATAAGAATTTGAGCTCAAACTCCAAGTGTTAAATGGCATAACTGATTTCCACCAAGATAGATTTCAATGTGGTCATTAACATACACAAAAATAAAAATTTTCCCGGAGAAGGGGAAGGGAATTGGATTAAAATGAGGTCAATACCTAAGTCAAGTTTGGAAGTGCAAACAATTTGGAAACTCCCATATTTCTTAATTTTCTTCGACCAAATTTTTGTATAATTCTTAATATTCTTAATATTTGCAAATTGGGGCATTAGTCAAGAGAGTGGGGCATGTTCTTCTTCGTGTATTTGATTTGGTTTGCTTAGCATTTTCAATCAAACTTGAGCCCTAAAAAACTATAATAAATATATTTGTCCAGGCTACTGTCGTAAGGTTTATTTTTTAATGGCGATCAAAGTTATAGCGTCTGCAAATAAGGTTTTTTAACCGTGTTAAGTGAATGTCGATAGATTCGCCTAAGTTTCAATAGTTATCGTTATCACAAAGTAGCGTTCAAGATGTCCCAACTCTGCTGATACAAGTGTCGTTAATTTAAATTTAAAAAAATATTAAAAATCAACACTAGCTCAATAGAAAAAAAACGTGTGCGTCTCGGGACGCTCGACAGAAGTGATAACTTAACTAATCTAAGTTGAACTATTTAATATTGAAATTGTTTAACTTGAGAAAAGCTTAGGTTATTACTTAAATTTTATGTATATTAATATGATAATGTAAGGAAAGGTTATTTATTAATAAAATCTTTTATTGATTATAATATATATTTTATTCTTAGTTACAATTCTTGAATATGTACATTAGAATTTTGTGCATGTACATTATTAGTATCATTATTTAATCCTATAAAAGTAACGATTGGCTTATGGTAGCTATAATAAGCAACGAAGTATTTATATAGCAACTGCAATAAATTAATCCATCCAATCTCATTTGCACTCAAAGTCATAAAAGCTGTAGGCCTGTAGGTTTACCCTTTTGTCTAATGATAGCAAAAAGATCTTTTTTTCGGTCCGCCCAATACAAAACCGAATTTGGTATACACTTCAGAAATGTAGTCTTCTGATTCTATTTGTTGACGAATAATATTAGTGTCTTTTCCAACGAACTTAAAAGCGACTGAAAGAGTGTCTCTAACTCTTAGTCTGATAATTTTCATAGCGACATATAATAGATGCTGTGGTGTGACTCCTCTTCTATCAGTTCGTCTTAATTCGCTAGAAGCCATCATAAATGGTGTAACGTTAACATCTTCTTTAAAATGTCTAAATTGGCCCAAATAGATAGCTGGAAAAGATAATTCTTCTGCATGCTCATCAAATAACAAACTATATGGAACATTGTGTTCACCAGGTGCTATTGTTAAGTACTGATCTTCGTTCCATAGTAAAGTCTGTTGTTGAGCAGTCAGACTTTCTTCAATAGGAATATCTTCACTGATATTATCTATGAGACTCTTCAGCAACTTCATCAACATTTTGAAGAAATTCTTGCTTTAATTCAATGTTGTAATATTGGTAAAGACGAGTTTAACGGTGATAGTTTGAGGTTGTTTATAGCTGACAGCTTTGACAATTAATTTGTTTATAACTTTGAATCAGCTGTTAACATTTTGAAAGGTTAAGCGTAGCACACTAAACACTGAGTAGAGAGAGGGGAAAGCGTCTGTCCGAAATGCTGCGGGTTAGAGTGAGAGAGGAGGAGCCTGCCTACTGCTGCCGTATGCGTGAGAGAAAGGGAAGCCAGACAGACTGGCGCCGTAACGCGTTACGTAACGAAGCGGTTTACCCTCCCATAAGAAGTTATCACTTCAAAAAAAACATCTATATTATATGAATATGTAATGACTACCACTTCCTCTTTCCCCAACTTCCCAAATGTTTAACATGAACTAGATATTGTTCCAAAAAACCTTAGGAAACTTTGATCGAAATCACACAATCGAGGACAACCTTGGCAACAAAATAATTATAGAAATGGATTACGCTGCTCCTGTTAAAAAATAGGCGTGAGGTGATCTCAAACTCAATGTATGCCGCAATAAATAAAGTTTAAATTGCATTCAAGTTGCTATTAAAATATTTTAATTCTTGCTTATTAATTGCAATTGTAATGTATTTTTCACTGAAAATCAACTAAAAGCTAGACATATATAGATAAAAACAATGTGGCAATCAATTTTTAATGTAAAGGTAAATTGTAAACCAAAACTAATGACATACTTTAGCGAATTCAAGTTTCGATAAATAATTTTCTTGGATCTTAAATCGTATCTAATTTGTGTCGAGATTTACCGAGGTCGAGAGTTTTGCTCGTCGAAAGTTTTTAAATAGGGTTTTATGATTACTAAACAAATTTTGGACTTTTGGCTTGTCGATATTTTAAAAACCGATATTTTAAATATCGATATTTTGTATCCCTCCTTTTGGAGTTATAATATTCAATTCTTAAGACAACTGAACTCTTTTTACCGTGAGGTAATTTAAAAAAAAAAGGATTGTGTGGTTTTATGAAACCACTGTAAAAGTGAAACTTTTTTTCACATTATAGACATTTAACAAAAAATTTTCGGAATAATATTCCATTAAGGGTAAAATTTATTTTTAAATTAAATATTGTCAAATGTTAGCACTGAAAATATAGGTTTTCAGTTGTTCTGATGCAATGAATCCTCCCTCTCCACCCCAGAAACATTTAAATTCTATCTGTATACCGCTATATATTTTCTATCTTGAATTTCTAAATTGCTAGCGTAGATTCGCAATCAGGACCTCCAAAAACCCCCAGATACCAATTTTCACGGCAATCCCTTGAAATTTACAATCTTTGGCCGCCATCTTGGGTCCGCCATTTTGAATGTCTAAATTTTAATAGTAGATTCGAAATTAGTGGCCTCGAAATATCTATAGTATTAATTTTCAATTGAATTCATTGAAGTTCGAAAATTGTTCGTCGCCATATTGGATCCGCCATTTTGAATTTCGAAATTTCGAGGGTAGATTCGCAATCAGGACCTCCAAAAACCCCTAAATACCAATTTTCACGGCAATCCCTTGGCATTTACAATCTTAGGCCGCCATCTTGGATCCGCTATTTTGAATTTCCAAATTTCGAGGGTAGATTCGCAATCAGGACCTCCAAAAACCCCTAAATACCAATTTTCACGGCAATCCCTTGAAATTTACAATCTTTGGCCGTCATCTTGGATCCGCCATTTTGAATTTCGAAATTTCGAGGGTAGATTCGCAATCTAGACCTCCAAAAACCCCCAAATACCAATTTTCACGGCAATCCCTTGAAATTTACAATCTTTGGCCGCCATCTTGGATCCGCCATTTTGAATTTCCAAATTTCGAGTATAAATTCGCAATCAGGATCTCCAGAAACCCCCAAATACCAATTTTCAAGGCAATCCCTTGAGCGCCTTTCACTTTATCCCTACTCCGCGGGCGACCGTCACGCGACATGCAACAGACAGCCGAAAAACTTTGGACGATGTAATAAAAGTTTCACTTTAAAAAGAAAATTTATAATTAACCTGTAATGGTAATTTTAGCAATTTTTTGTTTAAACATATTTATTTGTTAATTTATTTAATTATTTTAATGTCTACTGTCTACTGTTCACAATCTACACATTACATCATTTTATTATTATTATTATTAGTAGATTGGATTTCAAAAAGGCTACCTTAAATTTAATTTGGGAGACACCAAGTTAGCTAAACAATTAATGGGTTTGAACTAAATGCGCAGTAAGAAAAGTTTAACTAAGTTTGAATTCCCTTTTAGAACTGAAATGGTGTTGTTATATGGCATTGATATCTATACGTCTAAAATGACCTGATATTATAAAATATTACAAAATTTTATATATACCGCTAAATTAATTTAACAATAATTATAAGTATAGTCAAAAAGTCTATTTAGGAAAATGATTTGACTTGGAGAATAATTTTATATTAAACTTATAAAAAAGTATATATTTTGACATCTTCGGTAGAAATAATATTAAAAGTAGTGCAGGTATTAATAATGCATCTTACAGATTTCATTCTGTAACAGAATAAAATGGCGATTTCACAATGATTGGAATCTATTAGTGAGTTGCTCCTTGTAAATTAAAAACCACATTTTTGAATTCTCAGTCTCCATAAGAAATTTTTTTGATTGCATTTGTTTAAAACAATAACTTTTCACGTTTATTTTCGTTTATTTCTTTCGAGGTGGTGATCATTTGTTGTAATCGGCGCACATTTAAACCAAGGGAGCAAATGAGGAAAGTAAAAAATAAAACAAAAAAATAAAGAGGAGAAAAGAGAAAATTGATAAATTTACGCATAATTTCTCATTCAACTTGAAATTACTTTTTTAATGGAGTGTAAAGAAGTTTTAATGAGTTTTGTATTAAGTATCTCGGCGGGATATTTTTTTTGGAGCAACAGCTTTCAGTTTCCTTCAATTAAATTTGATAAAATTTTACGTGTAACCGAAGTTTTGCCATTTTTTCCCATAGATTTTTGTTAAAAATTTTGGCAGCGTCGTTTAAAATGATTTCCGGCCAAATAAATTAATAGCTGAACTTTTATTTTTAAATTCAACGTTCGTTCATTCCCAATTTCGCCATAGTCGAGGTTTGCGGCGCAAATTGTTAGCAACACAGGCCGTGAACTGTTGGAGTTTAAACAATTTTAATAGCATATTAAATCGCATTAGAACTTTGATGCAAGTGCGGTTCCTCGTCTTCGCTAGGTGGCATCTGGCGTTTTCTGCTCGGATGGCAAAATCCTCCTCGGCTGAAAGTGTTCGAAGAGATACCGGAGCAAAGAGTAGTTAACAAGGTGGGTTCAGGGTTGTAACTGGGAGATTACCTCACCATCGTAAGCAGCCTGCTTTGCGGAGATAAATTATAGAAATCCTCTGCCAATAAGGCGTCGTGTTCATAGACGTGCGAAGGCATCCCAGGAAGCTGCAAAGTAGCTTCCCGGGGATTATGCGTATCACGAACCATAATTCAGTTTAGTCAAGCTTAATGCTATTATTATTTACCCCTCAGAATTATCTATTCACCGAACATTTTTGTTCCTATTAATAAATTAGTTTTCGTATCGCTAGGCGATTAATAAAGCCGGATATTAGCACTGGATTATTAGGGTGTCGGGTATTCTCTGATTTGAATGCTCCGTGCCTTTTGCATGAATTAGAGATGAATACAATACAATTATGAGAATAAGGCAGTTCAATTAATTAGCTTCTTTTAAAGGATGTTTATTCGTTTCAAAATAACATTTTTTAAAAAGGAACAACAATCTGAAGTGCCGCAAATGTTTCCTTTTATATTTTTATACGTTTCAGTATATTTTTTTAGATAGAAATTTGTATTTCTAAACGAAGCATATGACAAAAAAGCTAAAAAGCACCAGTGTGTATAAATAATATAATATGTAGGTACAACTAAATGGGTAAGAAAAAACTAATTTAGTGCTATTATTATTCTTTTTTTTTTTTAAATTTATTTTGACGTACAACTACATATGTCTTTCCAGGCAGTATGGTGCAACGAAAATTTACACATTTCTCATGATTTTGTCTGAAAGTAGGAAAGTAGCAAACAATCACATACATATATCCGTAATATAGTAAACTTCAATTTCCTATAATAACTTTTAATAAGCGTATTGGACACCTTTATAGTTGCTCTTATATGACAAACTTCAAATAAAATTTCATGTGCTTTGTTGTTCACATATATTCTTGTTATGTTTTGTTGTATATATCTCCTTGCATTTCACAAGAAAGTTGTTGACCAATTTATTGACTTCAGCCTCTATAAGGTCAAATTCAGTTATTATATGCAATTTTTTTGTTGAATAATGGCATAGCACCTTAACTATAATTTTGAAATTTTTGTATTTTTTTTTTTATACGTGATTGCATAATGAGAGCTCAAGATGTTAGTATGGTTAGAAAAATCACATTTTATGTATATGTACATTTAAGGAATTTATAATTTATTTATTTAACCAGTAGACAACCGATGCAACCAATGCATACCTACTACGTACATATATGTCATAACAAACTAAAAAACAATAAAACCTTAAAATGTCGAGAAACTTAAATGCAAATGTTAACTATTTTTAAAAATGTAGTTTATTTAAATTAAAATCTAGCAAACAACAATTTCTGTTATAGAAAGTTATTAGTGAATTAATAGAACCAGACCTACCATAGTTGGTTCGATGAGTCAGATTTTGTAAAATATCGGTCTTCGGAGATTTTAAGGTTTAATGCCAATGTTAAGTGAAGAAAGCAGATCGGGACAATCAATTTCACCAATCAACAATTGATGCATAAATAGGGTATTGGAAATGCTGCATGGTTTGGGTCGATTTTTTCGGGGGTTATGATCCGTTTTCAAATGTAGGAATTATGAGGGTTCACATTCAAAATTTATGGAAATTTTCGTTATAAAATGACAGTTTTTTTGTGTTTTCTTAAAAATCTTTTATTGTTGCGATGTTCTTACAAGGATCTACATATAAGGACTTAAGTTTGCGCACGGCCTAAAAAACTTTGACTGATTATAATGTTCTTCTCAATTTGCATGAAGAAAATAGTTTAGTGACCAGTTAATTCCAATATAGCTCTTCGCCTAGCATTGACGCTACCTGAGACTTCTACCAGCTGTGAAAGATCTTTCAGCAAATTTAAATTAATAAAAAATTATTTAAGATCGCATATTGGCCAGGAATGTTTAAGTAGTTTCGCTATAATATCGTTTGAGTATGGCTTTGCAAAAAAACTTGATTTAGACAATGTGATTAACAAAATTTTGTTTCTCAAACGATTTTTGGGACTTTTTCGAGAAAATGTCTTTTGATATAATAAACAAATTTCCACGTGCGTCGAGTCGAGCCCCACCCCCCTTTTCACGGATCCGAATACAAACTATGCGAGAATTATGTGTTAAATATGTGCTAATTATGTGCCGATAAAAATTTTTTGTGCTGCAAAATTTAGTGCTTTTTTTAAACACTCAAAATGGGGGGTGTAGCTCGACGACGAGTTACACCCCCCCTCAAATTGTGAGCAAAAACATTTTTTTTCTTCAAACTAGAATTATGTGCTTTTTATGTGCTTCACGAATGTGCAACAAAGAAGTTTGTAAAGTTAACTGCAAAAAAAATAGTCGACATTTTCAAAAAGTGCGAATCCGATAAATTACTCGGCATGCACTAAATTCAATCAAAACGCGTAACCAAATTCTTTTCTCAGCAGCACATAATTCCTTCGTCGCCTTCAGTCGAATAATTAATCGCCAATTCATAAAAAACGCGATTTCGAGCTGCACCCCCCACGAAAAATATGGAAAATATTTCAAGTCCAAAAAAAAATGCAGCACGGCAATTATTCCTTGGTTTAATCAAGAGGACATAATTTGCACGTAATTACCGTGCATTGATTTTACAAGTATAAAATTGTTTACTTATAAAAAACGCGATGTCGAGCTAGACCCCACTCAAAAATTATTTACAAAGCTCCAAGTCGGAAGGGATTGCAGCACGAAAATCGTTTTTTGGCTCAATCAAGAGCACATAAAGAGCACATAATTCCTGTGCTTTTTATTTCCGAGCACATAATTATTTGTTAACAAAAAAGTGATTTTGTGTTACCTCCCTTCACCCTCCTGAATCTTTGAAAACGCTCCAAACTGGGTGGAATTGGAGCACAAAATTCGTTTTCGGGCTTAATCGAAAGCACATAAAGAGCACATAATTTCTGTGTCTTTCATTCTTAAGCACAAAAATAATTGTTTAATACAATAGAGATATCGTGCTCCCCCCCCCCCCCCCCCCCCCTTCAAATTTTGAAAATAATTATTAATCAAATGTATAAACACCGCGCCGAATCAGGCGTTGCTTATAATTTTTATGTTGCGATTGCATTATTTTCCATTCGAATATGGAATGGTTTTTTATTTTAAAAAAACAAAAAGGGAGATATAATATTTCTTTATAAGATTGACTTTATTTCTTATGTATAAACCAGTAAGTTGGGTATGTTTTTCATATTTTTCGTGGGGGGTGAAGCTCGAAATCGCGTTTTTTATGAATTGGCAACTAATTAATCGACTGAAGGCGACGAAGGAATTATGTGATGCTGAGAAAAGAATTTGGTTACGCGTTTTGATTGAATTTAGTGCATGCCGAGTAATTTATCGGATTCGCACTTTTTGAAAATGTCGACTATTTTTTTTGCAGTTAACTTTACAAACTTCTTTGTTGCACATTCTTGAAGCACATAAAAAGCACATAATTCTAGTTTGAAGAAAAAAAATGTTTTTGCTCACAATTTGAGGGGGGTGTAACTCATCGTCGAGCTACACCCCCCATTTTGAGTGTTTAAAAAAAGCACTTAATTTTGGAGCACAAAAAATTTTTTTTCGGCACATAATTAGCACATATTTAGCACATAATTCTCGCATAGTTTCCATTCGGATGCGGGGCTCGACGCACCTCAAATTTCCAGTTTTGAGTGTTTTAATTTCCACACTGCAGAAGAAATATATTTAAAAATCAGTTTGTTTGCAGAAATTGATAAGTATAAGAAAAATAAATGTATTTAGTCAAAATAAAAGAACCCAAAGCAATCTGTTTCAAAAAATTATCCCTTACAATTAAGGGCTCATTTCATTGAAACCTGAATGATTGCATTTAAAACATCTTTTCTATTTTTCCGCATAGTCAAGGACTAATCGCGATACAAAGAAGTAGCAAAATGGCAGTATCAAACGACCCCAAGTCGAGCAGCTTAATTAGGAGCCGGCACTTGTTTAGGAAGCGCACGGAGGCAGACGTAACGAACCTTGGCTCATATTCCGGAAAGTCGCACTGCCAAGTTTCGCTCGTTGGGAACTTTTTAAGCTGCAATTGCACCCCCGCTTTGCGTCGCGCCGGGACACTCCGTTTGCTCAATCGCTGGGACTCCTCTGAGCCGAATATGTTCGCACTTAATTTTCCATCCGGGATCCGGGAAGGGATCTAGGATCCGGGGCAAATCTAATCAGAGCAGCGAAACTTGTTCAGAGCCCACTTAGCTGCAGACTCAATCAATAGACAAAGACGCCGAATGTAGGCCAGAGAAAATGGCAAAGATTGTCGTACGTCTTGATCCGATTGCCGGCTCAATATTGCCCTGCAGGATTTTCTCAGAAGTGACGGCAGTAATTGACTTTTGAAGGAACTTTTACTTTGCGGAGTGCAGCCGAGCTACAAAGGACTTAAGTGCACATTTCAGTTGGCTCAGTTCGACAAATTCCCCGGCAGACGGTTGGTGCGGCGAAACGGAAGAAATTTGTTGACTGTGCAACTCGAAAGGTGGATAAGAGCCCCACCACACGGGCTCACGGGCTGCGTGTCAAGCCCGGCATGAGCTAGCACTTGAATAACTTTAATGAGTTTTAAATAAATTTCGGTGGCACAACTGCATTAAGCCTCGTCTGGGGCTTCCGCCGCGTCTATCTGCGGCTGCAGAAGTTCGGCTGAGGGCTTTCGGTAAATTACACTGATTGAGATGAAACTGCTCTCTCCGTATTACGCCAACAAGTTTAATTGCATTTCTTACATCGGCGGATCTCTGCAGCGGTACACCGGGGGCGGTGGCGTTGTTGCGCTCGACGCACCAAGGGAGCAATTAGCATAAAACCTGATTTTGGCTATGCAGGTAGACCTAGACGTACTAACTATAATTTTGCTTCTACATAGATTTCATTGTTTTCGCTTTGCGCACCGTTTGTGTGTCAGGGGCGATGTCTGCTATTATGTGGATTGAATAAACCTCTCTCAAACATTTGAGCACAAACATGGCTCTTCCAGATCATCCAAAAGTTTCAACAAATATTATAGGGTAAAAGTGGAATAGATGTCCCAGTGCGAGAATAGTTACCTTTAGAAATAAGGCTTCGTTATTTTAACTATTTATCAACCTTATAATTTCTATAAATTTAATGACACTTTCATACATTATCTACTAAAGAAAACAACTTATCAGCCTATTGGCGGCACTATATTATTTTTTATGTTATGGAGCTTAAAGACTTTTTCAAAGGTATGGAATTCCATATTATTAAACTCAAATAATCCAAGGAACCCAAAACAGGCTGTAAGCATATTCCATAGACCGAAAGCTAGCCATCCCCATTCAACATAAAACTGTTACATTAAAATGTACGAGTCTTGTGAAATTAGATTCAATGCAAAAGTATTGATTTTAAATTATTATAACTACATATATGTATATGTTTAAAATTATGAAAATACTGCAATATTATGTAATTATAATAAGTACCTGAGCGACCGAGCTCTGCTCAGGACAGATGTAAAACGTCTAGCTAGACATATTTTCTATAAGTTATTGTTCTTAGTTTGTAACCCACAATTTCTTTTCTATATACCAAAACCATTAGACCTCTTTTCAAGCAAGTAGATAAGCAGGTACCTACTTAGTTTTTTTAAATATGTGGGCGAAGCGAACATAATGATATAAAATTTCATCGGGGAATGATCAGAAGAATAAAATTCTTTTATTTTGAGAATCGTTGTTTGTATTATAGGTATATATTAAATTGCTTATCTATTACACAGTATTCATTATTAAATTAAACAGAAGTATTTTGGAAAAATGGACTGAATGGAAGTATTTATTTTGGAAAAATGGACTTAATAATGAACTGGAGCAATTATCCTCTTGCGGAATTTATCCTACTTTTACACTATGCAAAAGTTGGACGTGAGCTTGAAAAACCCCTGATAGGCCTATGACCCATTTTATAATAATAAGGATGCATTGGTAAATTTCAAGCTAATACAAAAATTAGCATCGCCTTAGACTCCAACCGCAATAATCATAAAAAATCGGATAAGAGCATGATGGACGTTTTATGATAGAGTTTCATGCTTGCTTCCAAAAAAGAGCTATTTATAAAATTTTTATACATTATTTTTGACTGAATGGTAAAATTTGAAAGGTTTTAAAACATTTTTTGCATTTTAGGAGACCTATTTAAAGAAACTTTAGTCAATATTATAAAAGAAAATAGCCATTTTAATTGAGCGAAATGAGCTTTACTTTCCATAAATGTATTAGCTTCGAGTATTTTGTACTTAAATCATTACTTAATGTATAAATAAAATACATAAATACAAAAATCAAACTATATTTTACAAAAAAGTATTCTTTTTACACATTTACGAAAATGAAATATGAAATGAACTATAATACAATAATGCACTATCTTTTGATTAAAGGAACTTTCAATTTATAATGTCACATTTTCTAAATTCTCTGTAAACTTCTCTGTGATTAAACCTACCTAAACGAAGAACGACACTATTTTTAGTAGTTGCTATTATCGAATAGTCGTCTTTATTTCCTAGGAGCTTTGTGGTAACATTGGTTGGAACTGACCTATTTAAAATAAAAATTATAGCGATAATTTATCTGTACGTATTCGAGAGAATGAATGAAGATTTGAATGCAAAATTAGGTGTGTTTGACGTTCGTTCTAAAAAAAGTTTGTTTTGTATTTAAAAACCCCATTTGTTTGGCAAGTAAATTTTCGTTGTTAAACTGATTTTTGATATATACATATATGATCTATTTATTTTAGAGATGTTCCTACAAAAACTCAATTACCTGATAATGTTACTGAGAAGTTTTTCTAGTGAAATTTAATTAGGTGATTTTTAG
This sequence comes from Eutolmus rufibarbis, assembly GCA_963920795.1. NCBI lineage: Eukaryota > Metazoa > Arthropoda > Insecta > Diptera > Asilidae > Eutolmus > Eutolmus rufibarbis. The sequence goes on from OY987204.1 coordinate 21,742,201, forward strand.
TAAATTTTTGTAATTATTTTTCAGCAATTTTATCTGAAAATAGCGGAAAGATATTCAGTTAAAACTAAACTTCTGACGGATTCTCCAAAACCCTGATATTTTAGTGCATAGTTTCTAACTACAGTTCTAGCAAAATACCCTCGATAATCTGCAAGTTTTTTGGGTGGTCGAAATATTTAAATTTATTTTAACTTAACTGGAATTCTAGTGATATCCGCAAATGATCACATGTTCTAGATGCATACCGCTGAAATTCTAGAAATTGCACAATTTTATCAGTGAATGTTGAACACATTTCATATTCGTATACTCATGTAAACCCTGCTCAATACTGTTTCAATTTTATTGAATTTTCACCACCCACTAAAAGTTAGTGCAATATAGTTGTACTGCGAAATTTCCAGCAAAACCAACCAGAATTTAAACTATGTAGATACTTCAGTAAATTGTTCTAGATTTCAGATGAACTTTACTTTATTACTAAATCAGGCAAAATACAGGGGCTTCTAGTTATATTTCCTAGAAAACCACTGATCTAAAATTCAATGGAAATGCAGTAAATAATTACTACAATAGAATTCCAGTGATTCGCTTTTCACTCAATCTTGAACTGCATATCTAGGAAACTAACTCTAGATCAGATTTACTATATTCTAGTAAGAAAAAAATTTAGAATGTACCTACAAAAAAGTGGAAGCTCTGAATTGTATATTTTGAATTTTTAGCTTAGCAATTTAGCAATGCGTAGACATACATATGTATGCATGTACTTATGTATATATGTATATGCGTGGACTTTCTATGTGCTTCAAAGTTGAAAATTGGCATTCCAACCTACATTATTATGCATATGAGTATTTGTAACCTATTTCCCAATCGAGCAATATTTTTAAAAATACTCAATGCAAATCACAATGTGAAATTCCTCAATTATTTGTTAGAGTGATATGCTAGCTAATGAAAACTACCTAACTTATGCTAGAAATCGAGGAAGGGAAGTGACTATGTATGGAATATAAAAAACGAAAATAATTGTTTTCTTTTCACAAAGTTATGGGATTAGCAACGGTTTCAATTAGCTAATTAACGAAAACTACAACAAATAAGTAATGATGTGCGAAAGTAGAAATTTCTCAATCACTGAAACCATGTGAAACAACATTTGGTAGGCGCCTCGTGATAACAATTTTTAAACGGTGTGCCCTTCCAACTCGAAACGGCGGGGATTGCGGCGACCATTAAGTCATAAACTTTATAGCAACCGCAACAATAGTTTGAGGAACACAATAGAAGTATTATGGTAATACTCGCGAGCAAAAGTTTACTATTCGCCCGCGAGGGATAAATCAAGTCATTAACCCTAGTTTCATTAGGGCGCAGAGAAGACCTGTCATATCAAGCCGTGATTGAACAGTTTACTTCGCAGTCGCCCTGTGTGATACCGCGTCCCCCTTCACCCTCAAGAAAACGTAATTACTTGGATGGTGCTGGTTGGTACTCATCACCGAGTAATAAATAGAGCCAGTTTAACCGGAACCCCATACTTGTCTGGAATTAAAAGCAGCTTAGCGGAACGTGAGGAGTCGGCTTTCATAGCTCGCCATATTTGCGAGGGGGGCTGGGTGGCTCTATACCTCTATACCTTTATACCCTTATACCACCACCACCACCCCCACCCCATTGTGCGGCTTTCGCCGCAGCTATTCAGTTCCGCAGTCCGAAGCTTTTTTGTCATCTTTCCACCTTCGCCTCGCCCACAAAAAACTTTGCATGCATTAAAATTTCTCAGCGGGGGAAAAAAACACAGAAAGTTTCCTCCAACTTAAACAATTTGTAGGTCCTTTGGTTTGGTCTTGCGTGACAGCGCTGGGCCACGACAGTGCCCTTTATTAATAGCTTTTTCGTACGGCAGTCCCCGGAGTTGCTGCTAACTTCTTCTAGGAAAATTAGCGAAGGGTGAAACTGAAGTCAAACGTGAAATATTCACTTGCTCGGCGTGTTCAGTACGCTCGGAGGCGCACAATTAGCAATATTACTTTTTAAAACGTGTTTCCAATAAAATATTATAATTCAAAGTTAATACTATATCATATAAATACTTATTATAAAATATGCATAATTATAATAATTAAGTGCTATTAACTTTTTCAATTCATCTGGAATCCCACCCTACCTAAGATATAGTAGAACTTCTCTATCGAGATATTAGAATTTCGATTTACATTACAAGAGTCCTATTATATACCTATTATATATTTATAGATAATGAAAAATGATAAAATATTACAATAAAATAATTTGCATTGAAGGTTTCGCTTTTATGATTCATCTTCACTTAATTTAAATTTTGTTTTAAAGAAATGCAAAAACTGCGTAAGTGACATATATCAAACATTAAAAAAAAAATGTGATTTTTCATAAATTTCTGAGTAGTATACAAAATCTCTCATTTCTCACCCTCTCCTTTTCTATTTAATTTGAATTTAGAGTTCTCCAATCAACAATTTTCAAAAAATCGATTTTTTTAACATAATGTATTTGTGTCACACTTAGAAATTTTTCTAGTAAAATTTAACCAGATGGGCTCTAGTAAATTGTTTTCATTATTTTTCAGTAACTTTATCTGACAACATTTGAAAGTGATAGTTCTATAATAACATCCGTAGACCATCGCAACCACATAAACAGTTCTAGTTGTGTACCTACTGCTGGAATTTTAAGAGATTGCACAACTTTTTCGGTGCATGTTTAACTCATTTCGTAATCGAAGTTTGTTATTCAAGTTCGATCTGTTGTAAAGATGAGGCCTGAGTTGTGTGCTTGTGCCCAATTGTTTATACGATTTAATGAATTACTTAATATATTCATGTAAACGTTTCTGAATACAGCCTTAGTTTAATTCTTAGCATCCACCTCAAAGTTACTGCAATATCAGTTCTATGATATAATTTCTTCCTGCCAAAGTTTATTCAATTTCTAGCAAAACGAACCAGAATTTAATACTCGAATAGTTTAGTATATTTTTCTAGATTTTAAATGGACTTTATTAATGATGAAAACTACCCAGCTAAAATAGAAATGAAGGAAGTAATTATACAGTGTGATTCGTGTTACGCTAGATTTTGAACTGTAACCAACCCTAGTTCAGATTCACTATATTCTAGTGAGAAAAAATTTAGAGTATACAGATTTGATAAAGAAATTCTCAATGTTTTGAATTTCATACTTTATACGGCTTTCAAAATTTGTTTATAAAACAATAATTAAATAAATCCATTTTTATCACTGTATAGGGTAAACAATTTAAAGAAATATTTTTGTGTTATATCAATAGAAAGACGTGAAGAAATGCTCTTTTTCAATTCTTTATTTTAACCCTTAGCTGCCACAGCTTTCCCAGAGACACATAGCTGCCATACAGGGGTCATCTTGTATAATACCCCAGCTAAAAATGCTTACTATGAGTAAGCTATTGATTATTTTAATTTGAAAAATTAGTACGTAATAGTTTTTTTTAGAAAAATGTAATACTGAATAAGAGTAAAAAATTAGGAACTGTCGGAGAATCACAAAATTGACTGTTTTTGCTAAAAAAATCATAAATAGGTGGCAAAAATCATAAATAGGGCATCGGGTACTTCAGTGTAGCACAGCTAAGGATTAAACTCGTACCAAAAATCGTCAACTTAAATCATATGTAAGGCGAAAATTATACATTCATATAGATTAAGTTTTGGGGAGTTTTGTTTTATATGATCCTAATACGAATTATCATGTTGCCCGCCAAGGGTCTTATATTTCGGAATAATGTGTTTATTTTTTTGTATTGTTAATTAAAATAAATCTGTTTTTTAAAATTTGTTGTGATGAAAGAGACGGATAAGATGATATGGTCGTTTTAAAGTCAAATTTTATATCTTTTCACCCTACTTTTCTTTATAATTTCTCATTTCTTGAACAGTTTTTAAGATATTTTAGTCGAAAAAATATTAATCCTTCATATCGAAAAAATACCGACAACCTTTCTATGTTCAAAGACGAAACTCAGTAAAGACTTTACTTGACCTTTGGCTGTAAAGACTAAAAGCAAATTTTTAAAAAGCAACTGAACTGAAAATTAAGTGCAATTCTACTTTTAGTCAAGATCTTCATTTTTAACGCAATAGTATGTAATTAAATAATAATAAGAAAATTACAATGATGGGATGGGTTGATGAGATTAATATTATTCTAAATATGCGCTTTTAAAAACTATAGAGATATAATTATAAATATTATTCTGGTAGTGTTAAACGTTGCGAATTTGACATGGAATCATAATCAGAATTAATAAAAGTTGGCTAGTATACAAATGAGTTTTCATATTTTGAGTTGTGTAATTTCGTATCTCAAAAGAACGAATTCAAACCCCCAAAATAAAAGGTTGGTTCTCGTGCTTCTTTCTTTTCGTCTTACTGAAAAAATTGTCGCTTATCAAAGGACAATAGACTGACAGACAGCACGCACACAATACGCTGCAGACGCACAAAAAGCAAAACAACGATGGCAAAATTTAAACAATCCACCCACAAATTGAAATGAAAGAACAACACGCCGTTTAGAGCTCGAGGAGAGTTTATTGCCGAAAAAATAATAGCTCCTTTGAATAAATTTTTGCGGAAGGATAACAGAATACTAGAGAATTTATGCAAATGGAAAGCAATGAAAGTACACCCTGATGAGCCTCCTCGCCGCATAAAAAAATGTCACTTTAAATTCATTGGACGCGAATGGGGGTGGCCCCCAAAATTTTTAGCGACGAATGGCTGGATGATTGTTAAATCACTTTTCGGTTGTTGACTGTGGAAGCGCCCGCGGAAGGGCCACACCAAGCGGGGCGGATCAGCAAAAAATTAATTCCATCGCGGGCAACTGAGGCTCTGGGTTTATTCAGTCGAAAGATGGAGGAATTAGAGTGAATCCTTGTAGAACACTTAAAGTAATTGGTGCAGAATTCAGTGGTGAAAAAACACAGCTATGCTAATTTGAGGGAATCAAACGTTTTTCGTTCAGTTTTGAATATTATGTTGATGACGGGCTCTGTGGCTGGAACAACAAACAATTGCTGCCCCAGACAGTCGGTCTTGAAAGTCTTAAAGGAGAAGTTCAAAAAGTTCGAAGGACGATTGCAGTGAAAAGACTAACGAAGACCCCGGGCGATTATAATTTGTTTTTAAGATATGTACATCGAACCCCGTATTCTAATTTATATACTTTACCGAAGCAATCCAGCCAACTATCAATGTAATAAATAGGATAAACATAATTAAGCTATGTACAATTAAGAAACCATGTGAAGCACTGGTAACTGCAACCGTCTAATTTCTACAGAAGACTGTTGCAATTGCCTCAGAACCCACTCGGGTACGCAATTAGGAGGAAAATAAGTTCAGATGCACTGGAAAGCAAATGCTTTAAACTACTTTTGAATTATACACAGACAATTTTGGAGATAGTTAAAAAAGTTGTCGAAATATGATTGTTTGTCTCAAAAATATAAATGGTTCGTACAGGTACAAGAGCAACTTTTTAGAAAAGTAAATGAAACGGAAATATAACATGCAATAACATCAGAAAAATTCGTAAGAGAGAGAACTAATCTAATAAATAAACTAAAAAATATTTTAAAGGAGAGCGACCTTGAATCAAGTATAAATTTAACTTCTTCATGTGTCTTTCCTTAACTGAGCCAGGTATACAGTAACGCCCACTTCTTTGATCTTCAAATACCAAATTATTACAAAAGACTTATAGCACAAATCCGATTTTTTAATAGGAGGTGACTATTTTCACCTTAAAACGTGAAACCAGAAACCAGAAAAAATAAATTCACAGTAAAAGGAAAATCTTTATTTAGTAGGCATTTTGTAAAAGGAAAATCTTTAGTTAGTAGGCATTTTGTAAAAGGAAAATCTTTAGTTAATAGGCATTTTGTAATTTGAATGAATTTATTTTTTCTGGTTTCTGGTTTCTGGTTTCACGTTTTTTAAGGTGAAAATTGTCACTCTCTTTTTAATAAGTACATATGTCCCAAGAATTTTAAATAAAAAAATTAAACTTATTCCTGATACAAGTTTCTGCGAATATTGCTGTGGACAAAACGACCTATTTCATGCCATAATCTTCTGTGAAAGATTTAATGAAGATAGCAAAAATTTATTACCAGAACTAGCGAATAGCGATAGTAAAAGCAGCGCTTTCCTTGATTTAATGAACAATCTCACTGAGTCAAAAAGGAAGGAAAATTGTAATCTTTCTATTCATTATAGCAAATTCTATGAAATAAAAAACAACAAAGAAATAAGTCAAACTACAATCTTAATAAGGGAAACATAAAGAAAAAAATTATGTACTTACAATGATAATGTATAAATATAAAGAAAAAGAAATAGAGTTCAAACGAACAGCTCTCCATTACAGGATATATGTACAATGTACATATGTATATATAAATACAGAAATACATATGTATAATAAAAACCAAAATATAGCAAAATAATGTATTATTAGAATATAAGCTCCGATCTCTTCTTGTATAATTTTATATAATGAAGCAAGATAAATGAAATTGAATTGAATTGAACGATGTTATGAAATATGCTTTTTTTTTCTAAATATACTTCTATGACTGAGTTTAAATTATATAAGAGGGTAGTCAAAAAGGTTCGTGGCTTCGTATAGAAATAAATTAGATATTACTACGCCCATTACATTTACATATTTTTTACTTGCCTTTGTATAACGTGTCATTGCTGTGTTAGTTTTGGTTTCGATTTTACCCTGCTTTAAGTGAAGCAAAGTAACACAATTTTTGAATATGGAGAAAATCGTGTTTTGTTACACCAAGACAACGCGCTCCCTCACACGTCCTGCGAAACCATGGCTGAAATTCATAAATATTGGTTTGAATTATTGTCGCAGCGTCCTTATTCATATTGTCATTATATAAAAACATTTTAAATTACTTTTTCTTAAGGAGCTTTCATTTAAAAGAGATTAAAGAGGCACATATAATTACGAAGTACTGCCTAATGCCAAAATAAGTTTGGAATAGACTCAGTAAAGCAATATTTAATGATAAACCGAAAAAGTTTTTACTCTTTCCCAGTGATGTTAGTGATAGACCAATATTTTTCGACAGAAAATCACTTGTTACCCTCGATTATTTTGGTGTTCATTTTAAGAAACCAAACTTATTCGAGATGAAGTTTGGCGCGGAATAGCGTCGTTTAGGTAGCTATTTAAAGCTGAATGGGTAATTTGTAAACTTTCGTGCAACATCTTTTTAGCAAACTTACTTGGGCCAATATTAGTCGAGGATTGTGTTGAGAGCACAAACTTCGCCCTGATAGTGAAAACTAGTCCCGTCCTCGGGCAGTGTGAAAACCGCAAGGGTGGAAAAAGAAAAATTAAAAATGAAACTAAAATCTCGCAGGGTTGAGCGGGCGAAGTAGTTACCCAATGGAGTAATCAATGGCAACATTATGTTTTCCCAGAAACCTAACTTTTTCAATAATTTTCCTCTTTGGGGGAGAGGAGTTACACGTCCTATTTAGGAGTTCCGGCGATGTTAAGAGAAAACTCTTTAAACATTTTGATTTTATTTCTTAAACCCTAGCAGAAGTTTCTTTTCCCAATATTTTTCTTTAGCTCCAGACACCACAGCAAGATATAAGGCGATTTACTTGCGATGCCACAAATATTCATACCACTAATACCGCAGCAAATGACCCAAATAACTAATAAGTTACCATTTTTCCTGTCTTCGAGTGTACTCTGGAACATGAGATTTATGCTCGGTTTTGGCAGCAGCCCTTTTGTTTTTCGTTGTGTCATAACATCATCCTTATTCCGTTAATGCAAAAGTTTTGAATGCTCAAAATATCAAGAGTTCGAGACTTCGGCTATTCTCCGATAAATATCAATTACGAACTTCAGACAGAGGAGGAGCGAAAGAAATCAAATAAATATTCATAAGGTGGGCTGCTTTCATCGTCTAACACCCGCACCCCGTTGGCTGAATGGCAGAATTTTATGGGGAAACCTCCTTTCCTTACGCACAACATCTCTTCAGGAGGCTTCCAGAAAGTGTCGGAGTTTCACTTTGCCAAACAACTTCTACTTTCGAATGACCCTTGAATTTCTCAATTTATTTTCGCCTCGAAGTTGGTAGGATTAAATTATTTGTCATGTGGCTGCGCGCTAAGGGCTAAACAATATTAATATTAATCACACCAAGTTCATTTTCTAGAAAACAGAAACCTGTAAAGTAGGGTCGGAATTCGGAATGAAGGAATTCCGATTTTTTGCAGAATTATATATTTATAATAACTCAATGTTAGTAATAAAAATACAAGACAATCGCACATATTTTATGTTCCATAGCTAAAATCAAATTAATACTATAAAAATTAGTTTGTAGTCTTATATTATTATAGTATCCATACTAATGGTATTGCAATTTAACTTGATTTTTGTTTTATGTCGGGTCTTTAATGTTTTTGGATAAGGATACATTAGCTGCGTTCCATTAGGCTGTGTAAAGTACTGCCGAGTAGTTTACCAATGGAATGCAAGTTTGCTTCTAGGAGTAAAACATAACCCTATATTTTGAAATTTGATTGTGCTACATTTGTTGCGCTGTTGTGCCTTATTTATTAAAATGGTAAGATTTATATTTAAATGTATTCTGCTACCTCTATTACTCAAAATTAATTATTTTAAGACCTGTAATAACTCTAAAACAGCAAAAGCTTGGACCTGCAATGAGAGAAAAGTTTTATTTTCTGTGCAAATCCAGTGTAAATCACTTTGTAACAAAATCCATGTGGTGGGAAAATGTGGTTGAACTACTTAGATCATCTACTTGCCAGCAAGAGTTTCAGTAGTTCAGAGCAGATTGAAGTACTCGGGAGCACTTTACTCAGCCCAATGGAACGCAGCTATTGACTACATCAAATACCAAATCATCTTTCATTGCGCTGTTTGAACAGATTTAAAAATTATTATCAATTAGATTAGAATTGTATTATATGTCTGTTCTTGCTTAACTGATAATATAATGATTTACATGATTTTTTTAATTGAATTGCTTAGGCCATTGGACAGAGCCGGTTTTAACATTACTGACATTCCGGGCAAGATTAACCGGTCGCTCACAAAAGTTTTGTGAAAGAAAATACAAAATTGTTAAAAATTAAGGAAAGTTTTTGAGTTCCTTAATTTTATTTTAATTTTTTGTTTCTTGATTAGAGGGCCTTTTTATCGCCAAAATGATTTCTAAATAAAATCTTAGCAAAAGAAAGTCTTGATTGTGATTTGAATAAACTTTAATTTATTGGTATATTTTAAGTATTTTTTTTCTTTGTTATTTTAAAATTGTCGGCATTTTAAAAGCTACACGCAGAAAAGAGAAAGAGGAGAGAAATTCACACTCTCAAAATAGACTTAAAATTACCACGTAATCGCGTAAAACAAATTTATTTACCTCGGACTTACACTAATGTAATTCGTAAAAAGAGGGGATTTGGGGACCGCAGATAGATGTAATCTTGAGGCCTTTCAGAAACTTATTAACCGATCGATTTGAGATTTAAGGCGAAGATAGCGTACTCGTCTTACTACATACATATATGATAGAACTATCATCCGCTAAAGTTTAAAAGACCTCCTCAGAATAATAACCAATAAAATTTGTTGATCATAACAGACTCCCTTTAAGTAGTAAATTAAATTAAAATAAGTTGATTAATCCGTTCACAGGCCAAATCGATTAATATCAATATTAAACCACCTGATACATGTTTACTGTTTAATTTTGGAAAAGTAATATAACTTTAATAAAGTTTATTTGAACGTTTGTGCAATTTCATAAGTGTTCTCAACTTTTTGCTTGTGGAGTTAATCGATTTGACCTGTGAACGACTCAATTATAGTCATCGTTCGATAAATTTCCATCTACTAATAATACCCATATGGTGATTAGCAGAGATTAAACTAAAAGGTATCTAAAAGGTACGGTTTGTCTTACTTATAAATTCAGTACTAAAAAATCATCTACAATAAGTTTTAATTTAATTTAACTTACGTTTTGGTTAAACCAATCTGTGTATGGATTTATCGATATTTGCGTTTGGGTCAAATTGATTTGCTCATGTGTCAAATATATTTGTATTTGTACTTGATGTAAACTCATTTGTCGATCGGTCAGATTGATTTGCTTTTGAGCTGAGTCAGCTGAGAAAACATTTATCTCTTCTTGCTTTTTCGTAAATGGTATGCAAATGCAAATAACCTGCATAAATTCTGCAAAGTTTTAGAAGAAAAAAATCAGCCGTTTTGTTGTTTTGCTCTTCTGAGGAAGGAAATAGAGGCGGTTGACGAAGTCTATTATTTTGTTTCTGATTCTTGAGTTAAGTTGAGGTTAATTGCCTCTTGGCACAACATCTCCTCTGTTTTCATCAAAATTTGGAGAATCTTTATAGAATTATTTACACATTACTCTCTGTAGAAGTTAAAGTTATTCGGAACAATGCCCTCGGCAAATAAATGAAAGTAAACGCGTATTCAATTTAATTTACCTAAGCGGCATGGAGCGAATTTATGGCGAGGTGCAATCATGCGCTGCCTCGAATTCCATCATTCATCATGCAATGCAAAGCCCTATTCATAATAGCTCCATTCTGGTTTTAATGCAGTCGGGTGGTAGTCTGTTGAAATTTCCAATCGAAAATTTCCCAATCCATGAGTTCCTCGAAGGAGCTCGCTAGATTTTAATGCGGTGATCAGTGGCACCGAACAATCGCCATCGAGGCCGCCTCGGTGGTATTTGCCTCAAGTCTGCAAGCCACAAATCAAAGTTCGCTTCATCAAACAATGAGCAGATAATAAACCGAAATCAGATATAGATTAGCTAATTCGCAGGACAAATATTTGAGCTCCATACAATTTGGATTTGCTTTGCACACTGCCGCGCCGGATCTCTGGCACCCGCCCTGGGACCAGTACATAAATACGCTCCTCCTACACCTGCAAGCATCCCAACTGTCTGAGTAAACAAATTTTCGCCCCAAACTTGCGCTCGTATTTACTTTCCTTGGGCGCCCTTCGAGAACTTTGAGTTAAAGTTATTCAAGGGGCCGAAGGGAGTGTAAGATGTGTGTAACCAATTTCAGTACTTGAAGCTAATTCAAATATTTACTCGGAAGGATTTCGGGAATTAAATAAGTGGGAAGGCTGCTCCCAGTGGGGCTCCGGTGCTCGGCTTAGGTACCCATCATTTGTTGCAGCAGCTCCCCGGGCCGAGCAGCAGTGTTCAATGCATTTTTAAAATTCATAAAAATAGTCCTCTGATTTTTGTTTCGGTTAATTTAGGACTTTTGTGGACAGTCAGTCCGACGAGATTCTGAATAAATTATAAGTAGATTACCTGTAAGTAGATAATCCATAAAATAGTCAATTTAAGTCGATAATTTTGCGTTTTAAAAATAGAACCCTCCGGAACTGAATTAAACTTTTGTAAATTTATACTTCATGTCATCCTACCTCAGAGCTACACTCTTTAGCCAACGTTAAGTTAATAGCTACCAAAGTGGAAAACTTAACCAAAACATTTTTTGAAAAATGTAAAACAGCGGATAATCCGCTGATCCGACAGTTAGTCGATAGTTAGTTAATAAGTTTAGGTTAAGCATAGATAGGTTAGGATATACAATTTCACTGGGTTTTAATTAAAATAGATTACTTTTCCCAATAACTTAGATCACTTTAAAACTGTAACTTTGCTAGCCAATTATAAAATATCATAGATGAATGAAGAATGTACTTCCAGCACTAAATTAAGTAATTCCTATTGTTTATACCAATGAATTCAAACTTAAATAAATGAAATGAAATGAAATGAAATCATGTCATCCTATGAATAATTGGACAATAATGTTTTTATTCTTTTGAATCATATTATCTTTGGTAGGTATACCGCCAGGCACGAATCCAGGTTTTGGTTTAGGGGATGGCATTTTTTGTGCGTGGGTACTAGGAAAGGAAACCCTTTCTGGCCTAGTCATTTGTGTAATACTGCTGGAGCTTATAGTTAAAATGACTAATACTAATATAGTTTCCATAGATTTAGAGGGTTTGCCGTATTAGTCTCGTAAATAGTACATACACTGGGTCCTTCATGAAAATATGTCATCTCGGAACTGATCAAGACTACTAAAATTATTAATTAAATAATTAATTAATAGTTTGTAAATGTTTGAAATTTAAACTACTAAATGTTAACATTTAAAAAAATCATTAAATTCGGAGTAGTTTTGACTGATTCCGAAGTAAATCTGCACTCCAGTAATCATTGTATGTATATTCTTGAATAGAAAACTTTTACATCCAACGTTAAAATAACATAAGCGGATTTGAATCAGATTAAGTAGTAAATATATTTTTTTAAATTGTAATAATTTGAAATCTAAAAGTATAGATTTGAATTTTTATCCGAAAGAAGAAAAATTAAATTATAATGAAAATTATAAAATACTAGCTGAGTAATCCGGTTTCACCCGGTGTATCAAAAATGCTAATTAGTTAAATACTTCTGAAATGTTGGTACTACAGCCAGATTAGGAAGTTTAGAAGTATTACTAAAATCTGTAGATGTGGTTTAGAACCGTCCAAAACTCATTTTGCTACCTCCGTCTATATCAGAAGGGCTAATGATCTATTCTGTACTTATATTTTTTCATTCTTAGGTGTTAAATAAATAAATAAAGGTATTATTTTTTTTTACTATTTCATCGCTACCTGACTTAAATTCATAGAATTCCAAAAATTGTTGTCGTCATATTGGTTCCGCTATTTTGAATTTCCAAATTTTGATAGCAGATTCGGAATTAGTGGCCTCAAAATACACATAATACTAATTTTCAATTAAATTCGTTGAAGTTCGAAAATTTTTGGTCGCCATATCGGATCCCCTTTCTTGAATTTCTAAATTTCGAGCATAGATTCGCAATCAGGACCTCCAAAAATCCCTCAATAACAATTTTCACGGCAATCCCTTGAAATTTACCATCTCTGGCCGCCATCTTGGGTCTGCCATTTTAAAACCCGTGAATAAAAAGTAGCCTATATGTTAAGACGAAATTTGTAGAGCCTTCGCTCAGAAAATGAAAATGATCGGACCAACCGTTAAGGCGTGATTAAGCAAAAAACAAACACATATATTGGGTCGGTCATTTTGAATTTCCAAATTCTGATAGTAGATTCGAAATTAGTAGCCTCGAAATACCCATGGTACTAATTTTCAAATGAATTTATTGAAGTTCAAAAATGTTTGGTCGCCATATGGGATCCGCCATCTTGAATTTCCAAATTTTGAGCGTAGATTCGCAATCAGGACCTCCAAAAACCCCCAAATACCAATTTTCATGGCAATCCCTTGAAATTTACAATTTTTGGCCGCCATCTTGGGTCCGCCATTTTGAAATCTGCGAATAATAAGTAGCCTATATGTTAGGCCGGGATACGTAGTATCTTCACTCAAAAAATGAAAATAATCGGACCCAGCGTTTAGACGTGATTGAGCAACAAACAAACAAACAAACAAACCTTCGATTTTATATACATACATATATATGTATATAGGGATAACAAAAATTTGGCGGCTAGCAAAATTCAATTCAAAATTTTCCATCCCAATTTCACCTTTCAAATTTTAATGAGGTTTTTAGGAGAGGTTCAAGATTTTACTGTCCGTGAAAGGATTATTAAGACATAAAATTCTGGGCATTTATATGACTTCTACCATGTGCCACTGTAGCAAAAAATTAGTAGGAAAACTTTAGATTTCTTTATCAGATCTATGCTCAGTTGACATCAAATCGCCTCGGGCCGGACAGTACGATTGTAATAACAATGCCGTTTTTCGAATAAGATATTATTTTTTATATATATTATATAATACATAAAGTTTTCTAATAGAAAGCAAATACATTACACTCAAAATTTGTAAAATTTTGGAGTACAGTACCGATATTTTTTAATACACTTGATTAAATTATTCTACACAAACAATAACGCACAACAAATGCAACCAGGTAAATTACAAGATGTAAATGGGCATTTCTTAAGTTACATATTCTAACAATAAGCTCGTTGTATTAATAAATACCTAGATAAAGTGTTTCATTCCAGTAGAAAAAATATTTTCTTTTTCTAAGAGTTCAATGATTTTCTCTACTGGAATGAAACTCTTTATCTACGTAGGTATTAATACAACGAGCTTATTGTTAGAATATGTATTAGACTTTAGAAATGCTCATTTACATATTTTTAATGTACCTGGCATGCATTTTTTCGTCAAAATTAGGTAATTTGTTTCAAACCAAAGAGATTTTAGTAAATTAGTTAACTACCTTTACTGAAAACATTTTCTAACACGGTCATATTTGTAAAAGGAACATAATTATTTTAATACATTATTGCTACACAAAATTTAATTAGATCTACATGTCATCACAAAAGCATTTTTTCTGTAACAAAATGTATTTAAAAGAAAATTGGAATCGTTGTCAAAAGGCTCTTTGCGGCTGATATTTTAATGATAAGAGAGTGCTTGCAAACTCAAATGAAGGCAAGGGTCTATAATAAAAAAATAAGGCCAAATTGAAATACAATTTTCCTGTTTATATTTAATATTACTGGTCTTGTGTGATAAATGTGAATTTAAATTAAGGGTGATCATTCTTATAATATTATAATAGTGTCATGCTTCTCAGCTTCTTGCTGAAGATATTCATGCAACTCTGAAGTGCAAGAGTGGGTCTTGTTCTCTATTTTATTAATTTCACTTTAATTATTAAATTTATGTAATTTTTTTACTATCGAGAAACTAACAAGATATTATGTTCGTATGTGTTTCGATTTTATTTTAAATTATTTGTTTAATTTAAATAACAACATACATGGGAATTATGTGAAGACAAGTTTTATAATTGATTTTTCAGAAGAATTGAATGGTGAAATTGAAAATTTCGCAATTCTACAACTCTTTAAAATATAAGAATTTTTGCAATAAAAAGATTTGTTTTGATAAGAATTTATTAAAAAGTTAAGAAAAATTATTTTCAGATGCAAAAAGAAAAATAAATAAAACAAACCGATTTTATCATAGAATATTCTTTTCAGAGATAGTAATATCATAAGGTTTTAAGTTTATTGATTAGATATGCAAAAAAACATCTAGATCGGCTTACTTCGGTTATATTCTACCTAGTTTTTAAAAATAAAGTACTTAATTCTTCCAAAATTCATGGTTCACATGTGTATGTCAAAAAAACATGCAAAGAAAGCCATTCAAGTTTCTTTAGATTATATCATTAATATTAAAGGTTAATAAAAGTTCGCTCAAATCAAAAACGTTTTGCTTTTTATTTGGTGTGAGAAGAAAGTTCTATTCACAAACACTCTGTATATAACTTAGAGGAAAAAAGCAATGCATTCTTAATCGATTTTTTTATGTATGAATATGCGCTCTTCAACAAACCAGAAACTTTCGGAATTACTTATTATGTACTAAATTTAAGTTACTTTTCTGATGAGCAGATCTGCGTCGCACGGGTGAGAAAATTGCTAACAAAATTGATTATGTGCAGGTCGAAAAGTTTTGACTGGATGTCGCAGAATGATCTGAATAAGGAATGGCAATTGGGCACCGAGTGGAAAACTAATGGCTTAACCTGACACCCTTAAAAATGCATCAAGTTTAAGCAAAGGACTCCATTAAATTTTCATCAAGAAAAATCCAATCGCAACAGATTCGCAAACAACGGACTGCTCTGACATAATCACCTGTTTATGTTTTAATGGAAACCTAATTTAGAGGCAAACTTTTCAACATCCATCTTACATACTGATGAAGTGTGTGCTCCTCCGGCAGTTCCTGGTCCTCCTGGAGGACGTCGGGCCGGAAGGGGCTGGAGGGCGTCCGGGGGCGGAGGGCGATGGAGGCTGCGACCACGGGAACAAGCCCTGTGGGTCGGGGAAAAGTTTGAAAGCTGTTTTTCTTCCAACCAGTTTCGTTTCGCCCTTGCCATTTTATTGCTCTTCTCGGATCTTTAGAGGAACTGCCTTAAAAAATCGCATCGAGAAAAACTTTGCGCCGGAAGAGCAGAACTTGTTGAACTGCTTTAAGTAGTTTGATGTCCGGTGATTAAATTTTATCTCTGCAAGTCTCGGCTAGAATTAATCTTATGAGGGCAAAAGGAAGTGCTTACCGAAGACAACACGATGGGACGCAAGTAATGTACCAGAAATGAATAATCGCCGTAGTCCTCCCTGCGGCGGGCGAGCCAAATTAAATGGCTCGGGCGCGCCAAAAGAAAGGCGTTTAACCTGTTGTCGGGCATGTGAAAACGCAGCAGCCACCAACCGAATTGCTGCATAAAAAATAACAATATCTTCCCGTAGTGGCTGCTCTCCCTCAGGAGCGTTTTCCCAACTTGTGGGTGATTGATGGCTCCGCCGACACAATGACACCATTTTTCGCCCTTTTTGCTAGAGGAAGCTACAAGTGCCACCCTGAACCCGGCTCGTCCGCCCCGGTGCCGGGTGCTCCTCAACTCGTGTTGTGTCTGTTATCACTTTTATTTCCGACAAATTGCTCTTGTCCCCAGTGATTAATGGATATCAGGTCGGGATGCCTCTTTAGATCATGAATGTATGATAGCACTGGAGCTGCTCCTATAACTATTAAAAGGCGGATAAATCTCTCCCTAGTTAGCGCTGTGGCACAAATTGTACCTGAAAAAACATTCTTCATTCCTAAGGTTGCTAGAGCTCTAATATAGGCCTTGAACTAAGCACGACAGCAATTACATTCGCGGTTATCATGATTGAGAGTTGTAATGACGTATTTAACATATAATATTAGACCACCTGTTTTTAGTCATTCTAATAAATGTAGGTACTTGGAAAGATTTATTCAGTCTACTGATTTGAGTACAATCTTACAGACTAGAAACATTAATCCGGTATGTCCCGAAATTATATTTTTCTCAAAATGTAATTTTTAGGTAAATTTCATATGAAATACTACCTATGTATTGCAGCGTATCTGATGAAAAGATTTAGGAAAATGAATGATGTCAAAACTCGTTTTAGAGGTAGGTCCTAAACTTCAAAAATAAAATTTATTTGTATAGGATATAACGAAACTTGTGGATACGATAGAGGCCGTATTTTTTAATCGATTTTGACCAAATTTCGCCTACACGTTTATTCCGCCAATTTCTCTGCTAAGTTCATAAATGGCAGAAAAAGGTCAAAAGAGTGGGAATATATGGGCTACTTGTGGACACGATAAAGGCCGTATTTCTTAATCTATTTCCCGCCAATATCACAGTCAAGTTCGTAAATGGGAGGAATCGGTCAAGGGGATGGTGATATAGGGGCTACGTTAGTTATATTAAAATGGTTTGGACCCCAAATCTTTCGTATTTCTTAACCGCTATTGACCAAACTTAACATACACATTGACAACATGTAGTTCTAAGTCGTGTTACAAAATGTTGGTGATCGATCAAAGGGGTGAGGGGCCACAGCAGTTTTTAAGAGTGATTTTGTTACCGCGGCAGCTGCGTCATTTCCAAATGGATTTTGATCCAACTTTGTGCATGCCTTTACTGGCTCGATATCTAAGTCATGTTAAAATATTGAAGGGTCTGTAGAAGGGGAAGGGGAAGGGGAAGGGGAAGGGGGAAGCTATATATTTTAATTTATTTCCATGTGGACCGTATATTTTCTAATCAATTTTGATTAAACTTGGTTAACATATTCTCCATGGCAATATCTCAGGTATGTTCGCAAATAGGGTGATTCGGTCATTATCATTTTTACCAAATTTAAATGTACCTCTTCCTTCTGGTTGCCGCCGATAAGTGTTTTTTTTGCTTGTACAAATTGGCTAAAAGGTACTTAATGATGGTAAAAATACTTATTTTGCATCCCTATGGTCTGTTTACAGGGGTGTATTGCCATATGGCAACGCTGGATCATACTGAATCACCATTTCATAAAAATAATATTCATAGGTAAAATAATTATTTTTTATAGTATATTTTAAGGCAAACTTAATTGCTGAGATGAGACAACATATAAAATTGAATAGAATATTTTTGTAATAAGCTTCAATGGAAAACACAAGTGTACAGTAGCTACGAATAACATTAACCTTTAACGGTCGAGAGCTTATTTTTGTACTCGCCCATAACGCAACAGAAAATTAGGAGAAAGTTTATAAAACGTTTATAAGAATAAAAAATTAAAAAACGCATTTCAACTTAAATGAATTACGGCATTGTTAAATAAATTAAATGACAACTAAATTCTTTAGATCCCCGATCGGGGTCTTTCATTTTTTATGGCATAAGTTGTTGTCACGGAGCCTTAGAGGACCTTGATTAACATTAAATCATACCGATTTATAAAACCTTTAGCACCTTAAATTCATCTAGCATTTTCAAGAAGAACATCTTTAACTTTGAAATGACTTCTATCTATTGTGAAATCAACATAATCATTGAATGAATTAAATTCATTGATACTCTCAGTTATCACATTATGGAAACCGTAAGTAGTTCTATGTGAAGCAATTCAAAAAGCATTTTGATCGAAGAGGTCTTTTGGAGCCGGAAATAAAATCCCAATGCATTAGAGGAAGTGGAGGCTCCTCAAATTGAAGAATTGATTGATCAATATTGTACAATATAACATTTTGTAGGGTGATATTTGGCGAATTTAAAAAGTCAAAGCCTGTGCAATAGGAGCTGGAATCTAAGTTCATTCATCGTTTTTTTTTATTATTATTAAACATAAAAACAATGTACTACTTACTCATAGTTGTGTACTATAAGATGAAAATTTGGAACGATTTATAATTTTAAACGATAGTCGGTTTGGACTTGTACCTATAACAAACCGCATTGCGACGGTATTATCGGTTCATTCGGTACTGAAGGTATGATTCGTATATAAGTCATGGAAAATTGATCTTGGGTTTATTTTTTTTATTTCTTTGAACGATTATATACAGAATAAAAAAATTTTGATCTCCAATTCGTAGTGCAGTAGAGGAAATTCACATAAAGTCACTGACATTTACGCTATTTTCTCAATTAAATTTCATTAAAATTTCTAATTTAATATTGCATTAGAATAGTAATTGGCTGTTATATATGTATGTATACATGTGTATAAAACAATTTTGATTTGAACTTAATTAAAGAAAAAAAAGGTAAGGAAAGAACCAAAATTATTAAAATTCAAGTGGAAATTCACATAAAGTTACCTAATATTTTTAACAAACTATTAGAACTAAAGACTTACATTCATAGTCATAACAAGAAGTGAGCCCCCCTTTTTCTTTTACAATTGCCAACATTCACCGTAGCATTGACTGAATTAGATTTTGGAGCTCTTTTACTGAAATTTTAGATCATGCTTCTTTAAAGCGATTTTAAACCTCTGGACGCTATTGTATGGCCGTCTATAAATTTGCAAGTATCGACCAGAGATTATCCACATCGTTTAAGTCCCGACTTTCTGCAGACGCTTATTCTGTCGATATTTTTGTCCTCCAATCATTTCAAAACTGTTGTTGAAAAAGGTTTCTAAACCGTAAAAAGTTTTTGCTCGCTGCACCATAAATTCTTTTAAGAGGTGAATATGCATTTCGGAATTCATTTTTCCTGGAATAAATGCTATTTTCGTCTTCCAATTAGAAGCACAGCCAACGCACATCATCACACTTCCTCCACCAAAGGCACAGTTCATTCTTACTTCTTCATTTTGCCTTTAATCGTGTCAATAAATATTGTCCAATTCAATTATCCTTTCGGCCAATATGTTTATAATAATTTTTTACGGAAAACTACAATAATAAATGTGTTTAAAGACAATACAAATAGTATCTACTATAAAAATTTCAAACTAATAAAGTAAAGAAAAGAACATTTTAATTGTTTATTTACAAAAAATGTCCCACTCTGCTTTTTAATTTGGTTTATTGGACTTTAATTTGTTGGTTTGCTGAATTCGAGGAAAAGTGAAAACAATTTGCCTTTACGAATATCTATAAAAACCTTCGAACGGTTAAACGTGTTTTAAATACAACGCGACCTGTAAATTAAAACATTATATAATAGTTTAACTATGTTTATTTGATAAAGTGGTTTTATTCAGATTGTGCTAACGAGTACCTAAAATCAACTTAACTTGTTTATTGTCGCAAAAATGTTCCCAAAGCTGCTGCCCCTTGTAAGTATTCTTGAGTATAATTTAGTACGAAAATTGATTTTCAACAAATTCTGCTGCTAAGAGCCATTCCATAAATCTTCAGTCCACCACTCAGGACTTGATTGATTACAAGGATACGAAAATGAGGAATATCCTGCCCAGCGAATATTTCTTTCCATTTATTTTCCATTAGCAAGTCTACACCCCGATCTTGTACAACTTTGTCCGAGCGGGAGAGAGCGTCGTTTTTGCCGGAATTAATTTATTAGTCCATAAATATTAATAAGCTCCTTGACGGGTGTTGCCTGCAGCCATACACCAACCAGTGTTATAACAGTTTCTACCAGCATTGCCGGCTTTTGTTCGGTCACTCCTCCGCCTTCGATAAAGGGAAAGGGTTTTCTTATCGATGCGGGTGCCCCACTCCCGGATTGTGGCCCTTTCTCACCTTTGCCCGATTTAAATACCCCGGCCCACTTAAATCTGCCGAAAATTCAGATTCGCCGACAAGGGCTCCTAGCATTAATTTTTTGTCCCGCCACTCGACTGGGGACCTGCTCCGGTATTAATCCATTTGCCGCCCTCCCCGGGTCTGCGGACACGGCTCAACAATGCAGGGATAAACGTTTCGCTAAACTTTGTACACCTCGAGGACTCCACTTAATCTGATTTGGACAGTTTTGTACTCTTTGCATACATTAGGGCGTCCCAGACGAGGTGCTCCGCTGATGGTCCCCGCTGCCACGGGGGTTATTTTTACGGAGAGCCCTCACGTGGCGTGACACAATTCGTGGTATCGTGTCCTCCAGCACCTATTTATTTAAAGGTGCCTTAATGGGTTTGTTTTGGTTGTCCTCCTCCACGGCGACTTCACCCGTGAAATCCTGGGGAGAATTAAGAGTAATTAACATTTTAATGCATGACCCGGGGTTTATGAAGGAAGCCTTTCCGGGTCTGTTCGTAATTTATGGCACGCAATGGAACCGGCTCCGCCGCATACGTGTGCAGCTGAATTTTGTGATGAGTCAAAGCACCGGCAAAGAGGTTAAAGGATCGACCGGGTAATTACTCTTTTAGCATATTTCACCGACGATGGGAAGAGACTCATTAACCGATTTCGGCTTATTTACAATTTTACACCAGCGATCAATGCTTGAATTATACATCTCATCTTCATAATTTAAGACAGTCAATTGATTAAACTCTTCAACTTTTCATAATAAATCCAAGAAGAGCTGCTATAAAGAGTCAAACAATAATCTAGTCGAATTGAACCCTTTCCGCTAAACTGACGTAAGTAATAAAGTGTCAATTTTACAAGAGGCGATTTTTGTTTAATTTTCTTTATTTACATATTAATATCTCGCTTAACCCTTTAACCCTCAAAGAGCACACTTCAGTAAATTTACACAAAGAACAACTGGGTGTTTGAGACCCAAGGGTATTTAAATATGTGCTGTGCTGGCGATATTAAATATGTTTTCACAAAAACATTACTGAAATGATATTTAATCTGTCTACTCTACGGATCAAAAGTTTCATAACGAATTTTGAAATTTAAAGTTAGTTAAAAATATCCTGTTTGAAAAAAAAAAATTTAAAAAATCATAATAGATTATTCGCTTTAAAATTCATAGCCTTTTAAGTTTTTGATATTTTTACTTAAAATTTTACCTGAATACTCTTAAGATAAGACACTTTAGAAAACAATCTCGTTAAAAAATGGTATATATTTTCTTATTTATTTATTTTTTTTATCTAATTCAACGGCGCTAAACTTGTAAATTCACCACCCGATGCCCTTATATGTACATATGTATGTTCGATTTTAGTCCCAGGGTACCCTTTATAACAATTAAATATAATAATTCTTACTTAACTCTAACATTACAAGAAATTGTAATTACCTGTTATTGATATTTTGAGACCACCCACACTATGTAATTATTTTTCTATTTTAACTTAATATGAATATATACATCATTTTTAAATATCCAATACAAATTTAGATTAGTGTAGTGTAAGATATTCAAAATTAGCAACTTTGAAATTATCCAATACCTGAAATAAGTTTGTTCCACTGGATAAGATCCGTACTTTTGTATATGTTAAGTCTAGCTAAAGTTAGCCCATACTTGAAGCTTGGTTTAATTAAGATCAAGCTACATAATCTTAACTGGCTCAACTTTGCCCTAAATTGTTTTGTATGTGTCTCTTTTTTACGCTATTACATTACACCAAACAGAAATATTTTGAAATTACATTTTTAAAGAACAATTTTTGCAATGCGTGTTCTTAATTCTTCAGGGCAAAAGTTAAAAAATATCATTTCTTTTAAATCGTTGTAGGTCAGACTTTTATTGAATTATTTGTAAAAAGTTGTATGAGTTTAAATTGGAATGTTCTTTTATCACAGGATTATAAGTATATTCGAAAATATAAAATATTCATTTAGAACATTAAGGTACCCACCTCTCCTAAGAAATGCATTACGTGAGGTAGGGACATCATGAGTGGGCACTCGGTGGGTACCCCACCGAAGTGTTTTTGTGCACCCTATGTACCCACCAGTCATAAGGATCAGTTTTGGAGGAAGCTAAATAGATAAGGGCGGTTCGGTGTATTGTGCTAGATATTGAATAAATGCGAAAGGAGTTCTCTGTGAAGTTGAAGGCGGGGGTGAGAACGGGTCTTTGAAATAAAAGATGAATTAGATCGAAATATTTTTATTGTTGTTTGTTATAGTTTAAATCGCTCAATCAAGCGCCTTAAATCTGTATTGATCCAATGCGTAAATTGCCCACGAACCTTTGCGTGCATTTTGATACGCGTAACTCCATTATACATATGTAAATATTTGATTTGGAGCAGACTTTGGAATCATACTTGTTTTTCCATTGCTGTTTTAAATGTCGGTATCTGTTAAGTATTAGCACAACACTTTTTAAATTTTATATTATATATACATATACATATGTACCTACATGGAAAATTGGAATGCATAACCTAGGATGTAACTTTTTCAGACCGAATTAATAATTTATATACATAAATAACAATTTGGAAAAATTAAGGTTTAAAGACAATGCTTTTTCTTTTTAATTTGCTGGTCTAAGATGCTTGGATGATTTGGAGTCTATCGGAAATTTCTTGGAAAATAAAACGTTTTTTAAATAAAATTTTAAGCAAACAATTTAATTATTTGTTACAAAAGAAAAGAGCTTTCGAACTGAATATTAAGAATGCTCAACATTTTGGAAATTTAGTTGGTTTCTAAATATCATAGGTTAAGTAAGGTACCAGAAAAATTAGGAAACAAAATTGATATCTGGTCGTCTAATAGATTCCATGCTCTGAGTCTTTGTTTCAAAATATGTTAGGTAATGTTCTGAAAGGTTAAGTATTAAAAAATGTATTATTTTAATAACACTAAAAAGATTGATGTGACTTTTCTAGTTTTATTGCACTTCGCTCCCAAAACATAAGAATAAAAAGACGGAAAAAAGTTTTGTTTCTAGCTAGTAGTAATTGTTAGGTAGGTACATAAAACTATAAATATTTAACAATTTAGACAAATCAACAATCGGATCCTTTTGACTTCAAAAGACGCAATTCCAAATGAATGCATTTTTTTAAAAATATTTTGTACTAACAATGTGCGAGTTCGCGTGAGCATTACGTGGTCTTATTAATTTGCGATTAGCCCAAAATTGAGCTCCAAATTTAGTGCCACCATCAGCTGCGGAACGTCTTGTTTGGATAACAAACGTTAGCATACTTTACCAGACACTGTACACATTAGGAGGGAACCAATTCCGGGGCAACAACATGCGACGGAGAAGGAGGAGGAAATTAATATTTTATTTAAAAGCGAGCTCCTCTTCGATGCTGTACTGTGGTAAAAATTCAGGAAGCACGGCATAAAATGAGCCCTATACCGCCTATTACATTTGGCGTATCTGCGGATGATTGGAGAACAGATGGGGCAGATATACAAGTCCAATTGCAAATTAAGTCGAATTCCAAACATCCAAGTGGAGGTAGAGGAATAAATTTTTCACATGCAAAAGCATTAGCTGCACGTGGTTGAATATTAACAGCCTCCTTGGCGGTGTTTTAGTGTTTAAGAAGGAACTCCGGAGCCATCGGTAGCTGATAATTTTCGCGTAATGTGCAAATCATCTGGTAAAGTGGCAATACGGCGAAAGGCTGTATTTTATGCCTACAATCCTCCTTGATTCCCTTCGCGACCATATTTTATGAATGCGGCAGGGCATATCGTCGGCGTACCCAAGAAGACCCAATAAGACCCTAACACATTTTTAAAGTATGCTTGTGAGAGCTGTAAAAAACGCGTAACGATGAAACCGTACTTGAAAATTGTTTAAGACTTTAAGAAATTTATTATTAGATAAAGTACTATTGAATTATGAATACAGTGCTTCTTTTTAGTGTTCCGTACCAAAAACGGAAAAACGGAAGACCTATGGAACCACCACTGTACTCAAAACTTTTTGTTGAATATTACTTTAATAAACAAAGGCAGCTAATTACATACAATTATTTTGATTTCAACAGGCAACTAATTCAAACTACTACTAAATGATTAATTTTGAACATAGGTACTTGAATAAACTTCACAATTTTTAGTATTAAAGAAGTAATAGTAAACTTCAGCATTTAACTAAATTTAAGCTTGGTCGTATACATTTAAATTATCTTAAAAGATTTATTATCAACAAGCGACATATCAAATAAATGAAGCAGAAAAATTTGATTATTTTTAAAACAATAGGCATTTGGTTTTAAAGGAGGATATCAACAAAATGAGAAAAATAGCCTTGCTATTTATGGAAGAAATATTTTTCGATTTTGTTATGTTATTTTACAGGATTATACTAATGTTAGAATTACCCTATAATGTCCATCATCAGCAAATTCATAGGGAATAGTTGGGGTTATAGCATATTTAATAATTACAGTGGAGCCTCTTTAACTCGAATTTCAAGGGAAAGGTTACAAATTTCGAGTTAACGAATCTTCGACTTCGAGTTAACGGGGTTCGAGTTAAAGAGGTTCCACTGTACATATAAAATCAATAAATTCCTTCCTTATAATGAAAGCCATCATTAATATAAAAGAAAATTAAAGAGCTATTATACGTGGAACCTTATTGAAATATTGTATAAATTATTAAACTATATTACATACGAGTATGATGCATTTAAATTTATTCAAGATTAAACTACCTTTTAATAAATAAATAATAATTTAGTACACAAGTGTTTAGGTTCGATGTACTTCATTACCAAATTTCGAATTAAATACAACACTTAGCACTTAGGTATTTTCTAAATTATTGGTTCAAAACATTAGGGCTCATTATCAATCCTGATTGATATTTTGATGATTTCGCCTGATTTTTGGTTATAATCTGTAGCCACACTAACACGGGTTAAGAATAACAAGGAATATCTGTGTCAATTTCAATAGAATTGATTGGAAATTTCATCTGGATTGTACATTTAAACATTTTGCTGTTAAAAATTAACCAATTTCTTGCTTTGTCATAAATGTGGATATTTACTATAAAATAGCCTACTAATACATTAATTGAAATATAATTCAACAGATGAAATTTAAGTTCTATCAAATGTATACTAATAATTAAGTAAATTTTAATAAATTCTTAGAGTGTGTCAGAGCTACAGAGAGCTAAATTTCTGCTTACTAATTACTAATGCAAAACCAAATTAATATATTTATTTATTATTGACGGAAAATACTCATTTTCTTATTAACAATGTTTGTTTTTAATATAGGTTATATATTTTTTACAAAAACATTTTTATCTTTGGATTGCATTCTTGAAAAATAATTAAATACTAATTTTACTTATGGTGTTTTGGCTTTTACTAACAGAAATTTTATAGAGGTTGTTTCTAATTATATTTAGTGAGTCCTATTCTATACACAAATAAACGATATTTTAAAGAAATGGATGGACAGTTTTGCATTTGGACAAATACTGGCTGAGTTATTTGCACCCAACGGTTTGTAGAATTTGGCATAAATTGAGTTTAAGGTTTCCTCACGGATTTTGATGAAACTTTGTAGGAATGTCCATTTAGGGTCAAAAGTGACGGATATGTAAAACATATTTATCGGTCGGCTATATTTCTTGAAATTTTTAACTTTAAAATACTGAAAAGTGATAGTTTTCCGCCGCCTTTTCTCTATGGTCCCATAATCTTTAGTTGAAAATTATGGAAAAATCGTAAATTAGAAATGTTTCCATCGGACTTCTGTTAAAAATTCTACGAGTGCTGAAAATAAGGAACATTTTACTTTATTTCGATTTGTCATTTTATAAGACAAATGCGTGTTTGTCACCGTCGATAAGTTGATAGTTAATTCGTTAATTTCAGAGATTCTTGAGGAATTTGTTTAGAATGAAAAGGTGGAAATGTCCTTAATTTAAGGTTTTTATACAATTTGCAACGAAACTTTGGGGGAATACGCAAAAATCGTAATACCAAAATCGCAAATTTTGAAATTTCAAAGAATCAGGAAGTAAATATAAGTGACCGCCAAATTTTGTTTGCAGGTTTGTCACTTTTGACTCCAAATGAAAATCCGTGAGCAGACCTTAAACTCAATTTGATTCTAGAAGTTATTGCAAGAAGGCATTTTTTAATTTTATTGTAAACATTTTATAAAAATTCTCAACTATATTAGGATTGCAATATTTTAATCTTTTATAAGACTTGCAACAGAAAATCGCCCTTCTTCTTCGTGAACTAAACTTAATTAATTATATCCTTACTATGCAAGACATGGACAATATCAAAAATATTTGTTATTTATCAGAAAGTAAAACCACTTAAGGTCGATTAACGCTCAAATGTGCTTTAGAATTGAATTGAATTGAATTAAAAATAAACTCAACTGTTGCTCTGCCAGCATTAGGGGTATGTAGTTTGATTTGACCATGTCAACAAAAAAAAAAAAAAAAAAAATCTTAATACATTTTTTATAGCTAATGAAACGCTGCGCATTTCATCAGCGTAAGCTCATAAATAAACAAATTCCTTTACTGATTTCGGTGTCGCTTGCATTTAAACTTTATGAACTCGGCGTCACCCACCAGCGCGACCGAAATCAATACAAAATGCATAAAACTTTTAGCAAGTTGTGTATATTTTACGGGTGGGTTTTTCGCTTTCGAATATCGCCAATAATGATAATTGATGACGTGGAATGGGACCGCAAAAGACCTGTAACTGTTTCAACATAAATAAAAGTCCGACCAACAAGCAATTAATCGAACGATTAATCGACGGCATTAGTTCTGTCGAGCTCTACCTCATTCAGTCGATGGGACCTATTCACCCCGTTTGTTATTTCCAGAGGTGTAGCAGTGCTTACACAGGGAATCGCCGCAGAAGTGTGGTTTAAGTGTTGATATCTGACGCATTTACACCCGCACCGCATGCATGCAGGCCCCGTAAGTGCTCTGCTATAAACTAGCCCTGAAGAACCTTCGGTACACCACGATTGGATGATAATCAGAAATTTATCTGGACCAGAAAGTGCTTACTCGCCTCCATTCGAGGAACGTGCAGGCGAAGTGCGGTGGGCCAAGAAGCAATTGAAAAAGCTCCACCAAGTTTTCTACCCATAAATGTTTCATTAGGGGCGAGGAATGGGATTGAATCCACAATATCTTTACCCTCGAATGGAGGCGCCACTCTTTCGAATGTATGTAGATTTCTCGAAAGGTAGAAATTGAAGACGACACATTTACCCATTCGCAATATTTTAAAGTCTTGTCAACACAACCACTGAAAATTGGACTTGCAAATAGCGACTTATTTTTAAACAGATGTTCACATATTAAACACCTAGAAGTATGTACATTGTACGTACATACATTTTACATACCAATTACCAATGAATGTGTGTTTCTTCTTAAAAAAATCTGTAAAGAGATAAACGTTTTCAAAATTCAAATAGAATGACATATTTATGTCATGGGTTTAAAAACAAACAAATTAAGCTCAATAGATCGTGCGAAAAGTATGTTACATAGAATTCGAAGACCCAAATTCGACCATCAAAACTAACTAAATGTATCTAAACTATAGCGTGTCCCGATCACCTATTGATTAATTATGACAGTTTTTACGTATCTTAACTAATATTACATATATTGTAAATGTGAGTTGTAATGAGTTTAAGGGCCTCTTTCACCAACTACAAGTAAAGTGTTGATTAGTTACTTTTCAATTAGCGCTAATTGGCAAGTAAAGGTCACAAGTATCTTCTGTCAATTTCACAAATAAAATCAATGCGTTGAGTAACAACTTACACGGTAAGTAAATATCGTAGGAAATCAGTCGTTAATTCATTGAGTATTACGTCAAATGTCAAATGAATTTAAAAGTGTCGCAAACTGACCCCACAAAAATCTGCCGCACTTCTTAAAAAGGATCCAGTGGCTAAATATCTTAATGTCAACAATAGGCTTGTTTTTGATGAAACTGCTTGATTTCTGAAATAAAAAAGCTTTTCTTATATAAACACTGAAAAAACAACGACTTTAACTTATTAATTATTGACTACGATTTAATTAGTTATTTAGTTTTGAAACCACTTGAATAATAAGAACATACCTTTGCGTTTTAGAAATTACTTTATGTTTTATAAAATTATGCACTTGATTCACTGCATCTTTCGATAGACGAAATCTAGCAAAAAATTCGGTTTCATCTAGGTCTGTAAAATAATCAACACGGAATTTAAACACGCGAATTCGTGGAATTCTTTGCAACGAAGAATTTTCTATTTCATCTAGTTGATGATCAATTAAATCGGACAAATCCATTTTTTATTAATAATTTTTTTTAAAATAAATTGTCGATAATTTACAAATGACAACTGATACGGAGTTTTTGTTAACTTACTCGTCAATTAAACACGCTAATTGGCAGTTCGAGTGGCAAGTAAGTTACGGGCTACTTTAACCATTGGTTAATGCTACTCGAACATGGTGAAATTCGTACGTTTAGTTACCGGTGACTTTAACTGGCGGTTAGCTTACTTGACACTTTACTTGTAGGTCGTGAAATAGGCCCTAAGTAAAATAGTGTATAAAAGATATGTTGCTTAATTGATTTTAACCAAATATTTATGTATAGCAATTAAAATGTTTCTATTTCCCTTCTGAGTATTTGAAGAACATTTTTGCACATTTTTTTTTTAAATAAGTAGTTTCTGAAAAAATAATCTAAGTACCTCCCAGAGAAGGTTCAATCGAAGTCGTTTCAGCCGTTTCCGAGATTAGCCCGGACAAATAGTTAGCTGTTATAAAAATAACTATAGGATTTTATATCATACTAGCTGACCGGTACCCGGCGTTGCCCGGCCACAACTATCCCTATAATAAAGCTAAACTTTAATACAGACATGACTTGGCCAATTTCAAATTTGTCAAATGTCATTCAGGAGGTTAAACGCAGCATGCCCGGCAAACGTTGTTTTTTTTGCCATCTTCCATCCTCCATCCTCCATCTTCCATCTTCCATCTTCCATCCTCCATCCTCCATCCTCCATCCTCCACCTTCCATTTTCCATCTTCCACCTTCCATCCTCCATCTTCCATCTTCCATCTTCCATCTTCCACCTTCCATCCTCCATCCTCCATCCTCCATCCTCCATCCTCCATCCTCCATCCTCCATCCTCCATCCTCCATCCTCCACCTTCCATTTTCCATCTTCCACCTTCCACCTTCCATCCTCCATCTTCCATCTTCCATCTTCCATCTTCCATCTTTCACCTTCCATCTTCCATCCTCCATCTTCCATCTTCCATCTTCCATCTTCCATCTTCCATCTTCCACCTTCCATCTTCCATCTTCCATCCTCCATCCTCCATCTTCCATCTTTCATCTGCCATCTTCCATCCTCCATCCTCCATCCTCCATCTTCCATCTTCCACCTTCCATCCTCCATCTTCCATCTTCCACCTTCCATCTTCCATCTTCCATCTTCCACCTTCCATCTTCCATCTTCCATCTTCCATCTTCCACCTTCCATCTTCCACCTTCCATCCTCCAACTTCCAGCTTCCATCTTCCATCCTCCATCTTCCATCTTCCATCTTCCATCCTCCATCCTCCATCCTCCATCCTCCATCCTCCATCTTCCACCTTCCATCCTCCATCTTCCATCTTCCACCTTCCATCTTCCATCTTCCATCCTCCATCTTCCATCTTCCATCCTCCATCCTCCTTCTTCCATCTTCCATCTTCCACCTTCCATCTTCCATCTTCCATCCTCCATCCTCCATCCTCCATCCTCCACCTTCCATTTTCCATCTTCCACCTTCCATCCTCCATCTTCCATCTTCCATCTTCCACCTTCCATCTTCCATCCTCCATCTTCCATCTTCCATCTTCCATCTTCCATCTTCCACCTTCCATCTTCCATCTTCCATCCTCCATCTTCCATCTTCCATCTTCCATCTTCCATCCTCCATCCTCCATCCTCCATCTTCCATCTTCCACCTTCCATCCTCCATCTTCCACCTTCCATCTTCCATCTTCCACCTTCCATCTTCCATCTTCCATCTTCCATCTTCCACCTTCCATCTTCCATCTTCCACCTTCCATCCTCCAACTTCCATCTTCCATCTTCCATCCTCCATCTTCCATCTTCCATCCTCCATCCTCCATCCTCCATCCTCCATCTTCTATCTTCCACCTTCCATCCTCCATCTTCCATCTTCCACCTTCCATCTTCCATCTTCCACCTTCCATCTTCCATCTTCCGTCCTCCATCCAAAAAATAAAAATAAAATGTTAGGGGTGGACAGCCCTTATCACTTAGGGGTATGAAAAATAGATAGTAGCCGCTCAGCCTACTGAATATGCATATAAAATTTGATAAAAATCGGTCAAGCCGTCTCGGAGGACAACCCTTACCACTTAGGGGTATGAAAAATAGCCTATGTTACTCGTGGATAATGTAGCTTTCGAATGGTGAAAGAATTTTTAAAAAGGGTTCAGTAGTTTTTGAGCCTATTCATTACAACCAAACAAACATACAAACAAAGTTTTCCTCTTTATAATATTAGTATAGATAAATAACCATATGAGGTCATGCTTATTTGAAGAAAATCTCTTTGGTTTTTTAAACTATTTACTTTATAACTTTCTTTTTCCTAATTAATAATATAATACATACCAAAATTATAGGATGTAAATGGTTAATTTAGCAAACGAGATCCCAGAGTTCAAATTATTATTTTATAATTTTTAGGATCTCTGAATTTTGAAATCCTATTTTGTTTTGTGTTTCTATTATGCTCTTTTTATTCATCATATTGAATTTTTAAAATGCTGAATGATCTCAGTGACATTGAAAATACTACATAATCATTTTTGTAATATTAACCCATTCGCTACCGAGAGCATATTCAGCTAAATATCCAGCTACTGCCAACGAGGAGTATAGTCGTTCTTGGCAGCGAATGGGTTAAAAAAACAATCAAAATTTAATGATGTATTGTATGTAATTAATAGATTGCGGATTATATGCAAAAGCATATTATGCATTTGTTAAGATAAACAAATAATTTCACCGCAGAAATTATTTATATCATTAGTAACTTCAATTTATACATGCACAATGATATAAATAATTTCTGCGGTGAAATTATTTGCTTATCTTAACAAATGCATTATATGCATTTGCATATAATCCGCAGTCTAGTAATTAAGGAGGAAGACTTACATATTTACAACTGTGAAAACTGTTTAGTTTTTTTTTCGTTTAATCTCAAAACACCTTTCTCGTGAATCTATGCAGTTCAAAAAACTCAAAAATCAATCATTTTGTGGCTTACATTTAGATAATAAGACAAGCTTCTGAACATTAAATTATAGAAAAAACCTATTTTTCATTGACAGATATAGTAAAAATATCACGAAAAATCTACAATTTGTTTTCAAACGCATACCATTTTCTGAAATTTATTTTGATTTAAATTTGCATAGAGCGTGTGGGTTTAAAAGTCTAAAAAAGTTTGGCTCCAATGTTACAGCAGACGTTTGGTTGCACATTGTGGAACAACTTTGGCTCTGATGGATGTGTCGTAGAGCCGCCATTTCAAAAATATATTTTGTATGATAAGACAAGTTATAATATTTAAAAAAATTTCAATTAAGTAAAATAAATAATTTCGACACAAAAAGATTTTAAAAATTCGCTAATTTTGATTGTCTAAAATGAGTTTCTCTTTGAATGAAAATATGTGCTCATGTTTAATCTCGAACAATCAATTCAATTCAATTCAATTAATTTAATTAATTTTCAGTTGAGGTTGGTGTCTTTTATTGAAAACGGCAGAGTGAAATAAGTTCATTTCTTACCTCTCTAATATTAATTCTTTAGTTTCTTTTCTGTGGAAGAATCTTTTGTGCACTTTAACTTTTTGAGACACAAAATTTCAAAAATACCTAATTAAAGCCCTTATTGCACAGAACTTTTTTTTCTATTAGAAAAATGAAGACATTCAATAATTCAAACTATATGAGTATGAATAATTTATACTTTTCGAGGTGGGTCAAAATATATCCCACCATGCATAAAAAGCTAAGAAAAAGGTGGGACTGTTTTTAACCCACTTAACCCCAAAGAGTTAAACAATTTCAATCTCGAAAAATATATATCCATATGCTATATTATAGGATAATATTTTTTAATTTGTTCACGTTTTAATGAGATGTACTTTTGTTGTATACATGTTTATATCAAATTTCGCAGAAGTCGTGAAAACCGAACAGAAGTGAAATCAGTTTTGTAAATTTCAACAATAAACTAAAAATACTATTTTATTATAGAACCAAACCAACCAACCTGGTGGAGAGGGCTTTTCTTGTGGCGGGCTTGAAGAGCTTAGGGGGAGGCTTGGCTTTATAAACATTTGATCTCAAACTTTACGTCTCTAGTTTAATAAAGGTCGAGATCTCTACACAGGCTCTGATGAAACCTAAAAATGTTCCTATAGTTTTACTTCAGTTCAGTGGTTTTCTAGGAAATATAACTAGAAAGATAGGGAAACTTGTCTGCTTTACCAGTATAGCTCATATGAATTCTAGGAAAATTTATTGAAGTACATATGTTAAATTCTGGTTGGTTTTGCTGTCAGTAAATTTTGCAAGAATTACATTATATGTATCATATAACTGATATTGCAGTAACTTTTAAGTGGATGCTGAGAATTCAATAAAACTAAGGCAGTATTGAAGAGCGTTTACATGAGAATATTAAGAGGGTCAACTTATATTAGTTTTCCAACTTAATGTGCCATTGTGAACGCCGCTTAATTTAAATAACCAGTTATGCACTATAAGATAAAGCCAACTAAAATTCTGGTAAATTTCAACATCTCATCTGTAACAACAATTCGAATGAGTTTCATAGAATTTATGAAAGAATAAGGTAGAATACCTAGAAATTAAATTTGGAAAATATTACGAGTAAGGGTGGTACAAAGAGGGCCTCGTAATCTTAGTGGGTAGTGCTAGTCCTGGGTTTGATTTCCAACTGGCCCTTGACAACTTTGAGCAGGGTCAGGGTTTCTGACAGGACAGTAAAAGTTCTGTTTTAATAGCATAAATTTCCGGTATTTTTGGATAACATTATTAAAAAATTAATAAAATAATTTACTAGAATTATTATGCGGTGATATATAACGAAAAATAAATCTCTATAATTATGTTAGGTGTCTATTCAACCAATTAATTTTTATTGAACATTGTAGGAAGAATTGAACTAATATAGAAATTTGGAGCGCATTTATTGATACTTGAAGTTGTAAATCCTGCATTTGCTCACCTCGGCAGAGTTATGACTCAGGTGAAAGATTCGAATTTGATAAAACTGAATGGATTTTCTGAAGGGATACCCTCCACAAACGGAAGAAGCCTCTTCCCTTTTCTTTGTGGAGAGTGTTCAGTTATGAACCGAGAAACTTTCGAAATTTCTTTCATCAACCAGGTTGCAGTCGGCATCTGTTGAAGCACGGGAGCAACAGTTTCATTCTCAGTCGTAGCACGCAAGTGTTCTTCATCTTCAAATTACCATCTCAAAGCGGTGCTGGGAGGCCGGGGGAGACAGGCAATTTGCGTAAAGTGTCCTCTTCAATAACAATATCATCAAATAGCTAAATGTGTTGGTAGTTGGTGTGGCATACAGCGAACCCGAGCCAGGGGCCGGGAGCAGTGACACTGCAGGCGGCAGAACGTAAGTCTTTCGCTGAATGTGTTCACTTAGCTTCAGCATATATTGAATTTGCACTTTAACAGGATCGGGGCATAAAATAGACATGAATAATAAAGTGATTGTAAGAGCCCCATATCCTTATTGGCATCCGACCCCCGCGCCATCTACAGTATGATTAGAGTGCTCGCGCCGCAGCGACTTTAGCCCGCAGGAGGTGAGTCGTTAAAATTCCGCTTAAAAATATTTCTGTTTCGAAAATCACGGTATCTGCGTGTTTGGAAACCCAAGTGGCGGTTGGTCGCTCACATATGGCAGATAAAGTGCCAGGTCCCAGTTTCGCGGACCCAGATACCGACACGTTCTGCTCCAGCCGTTGTTGCTAAACTCGAGGCGTGTATGACTGCAAATTGCCTTATTTAAGGCAGTAAACGTGATAAAGTACGAATCTTATGCAAAAAAATTGTCCTGGCCCCGGCAGGAAGCAACTTTCTTTCACCAGAGATGAGGTTGAGATGAGGTGTTAATGACTTGTTAGCTTGAGGGTACCTTTTTTCATGAAAAAAAAAAACGCCATTTTAATATGAGCGCGATAAGTCGTTCTTACGCTAGCTGAAATGGTTTTTCGAGGTGCACAAAGAAAAACGCCGTAAATGAAGGACACCGCAGGTTAAATATTCAAATTAGATGCAAAAGGTGACAGTGGGAGCTTTCGCAAACATTTTATGTGCCGTACTCGCGCAAACAACTTCATGAGCACTTCATTCGTGCAACACAATCCTTTTTTTTCTCGTTTCTTGCTCGCCGCTGATGCTAAACACTGGAAAGGATGCTAATGACTTAAGGAGGTAAGTGTCTCTCCCAACTGTTTGCCTCAGGACTGAAATGCAAAATACCGGTCAACAAGGATTCTGCAAATGTAGAATGGCGGTGATTTTCGTACGATTTTTATCTGCTTGTAGCAGAAAGTACTATCAAAAATATTTAAACATTTTGTCTTTATCTTATCTCTGAAAATTTTTATTATAAATATCTTAGCTTGAAATAAAAACAACTTAATACATAATATGTGATGAGACAAATAAAGACATTTTTAAATAAATAATATCATATTATATATAATACTTCATTCTTAAAGTGTGGGCGAGAAAACTATTAATATCGTAGGCCTGCAAAATTTGGCTGATCCAAAACTCTTTTACGTTTTAACAATTGTTTTATGTAATTTTTGGGGTGCGAAATTAGTAAGAATTCAGAATCAAAAATATTCTGTCGCATCATGTCTTCGAAAAAAGAAAAATAGGTTTAAAACGTATAAGATAAAAGATATTTTCCGAATTTTTGAAAAGTATTTTACAAAATATCAAAACGTAGTAGGAGCCTTTTAAAACAAATGTTCGGATATTATATAAAAATATGAAAAGCTTTAAAACATTACGACAATTCCTTTAAATTAACTTTTTTCATAAACGAATTTAGTTTGTTCATACATATAAATAATGAATGAATATTAGTCCAGGTCAGTTTCTCGGAATGTGTGCTTCTTACAAAACTAAAAGTATGTAGATGTTGTACTTTTAATCATTTTTCATAACTATAGTTGAATTCGTTTTGGATTTTTTTAATGCTGTACAATTTACGATTAAGTTTTCAAAATTTGTCAAAGTACACATTTTCTCACTTTTTGACCCTATTTTTCTCGAAAACGTTGGGTCGTATGCAAAATAATGAGTTAAATCTCAGAGTTTGAGTTAACTAACTTTATCATTCTCTGAGATCTAGAAACAACGGTGAACTCGTACTTACTTTTGTATGCAAAAAAACTAGAAAATACTCACTTGGTTGAACTCATTTCTTTTTAGATCGATCTTAAAGCTCTTACACTTAATTTAGATCACGTTTAGTTTAGACACGGTGCAAGGTGATACAATCATGTCTTCCGGTAATGATAGTGATGGTTCTGTTTTTCCAGAAGCGAACAGTATAAACATTTTTTTAGTAAATGAGCTAAAAAAGTATAAAATACTGATGGAAAAATCACAACTTCCATCTTTTAAGTTGAAAAAACGGGAGGCTCTGGAAAAAGTTATTGAAGCTTATAAAACAACATTCAGGCGCGTAATTTCTGAAAAGCAAATTAATAAAAAAGTAGCCAATATGAAGTCGCGGTTAAAAAACAAAACAAATCTAAACAAAACAGGAAATAAGAAAATTATTTTGAAGGATTGGGAAAACGATTTTCTTTCTCTAATGGACAATGAGAACAATCCTAGTCTTAATAAAATTCCTGGTAAATTAGATTTTTCGCGTTAATGGGTCGTATGCAAAAAAATTAGTTAAATCTCAGAGTTTGAGTTAACTACCTTTATCTATTTTCGGAGATCGAGCAACAACGGTGAACTCGTACTCACTTTTGTATGCAAAAAAATTAGAAAATACTCACTTGGTCGAACTCATTTCTTTTAAGATCGATCTTAAAGCTTTTACACCTAATTTAGATCTCGTTTAGTTTGGTGCAAAGTGCAAGATGCAAGGTGATACATATAATCATGTCTTCCGGTAGTGAAAGTGAGGGTTCTGTTTTTCCAGAAGTGAACAATATTAACATGTTTTTAGTAAATCAGCTAAAAAAGTATAAAATACTGATGGAAAAGTCACAACTTCCATCTTTTAAGTTGAAAAAACGGGAGGCTCTGGGAAAAATTATTGAAGATTATAAGACAACATTCGGGCGCGTAATTTCTGAAAAACAAATTAATAAAAAAATAGCTGATATGAAGTCGCGGTTAAAAAATAAAACGAATGTAAACAAAACAGAAAATAAGAACATTATTTTGAAGGATTGGGAAAAGGATTTTCGTTCTCTAATGGACAATGAGAACAATCCTAGTCTTAATAAAATTCCTGGTAAATTAGACTTTTCGCGTTAATATTTTAATTACAAATAATCGATGCATCTACAATATTATAAAACTAATATCAACACTAGTAAATAGTTCCTGTGCATTGCACGTAGCTTGAACATTTAAAGAGTAATAGCCCTTGCGATTGACATATTCATCGCTATGTAATGAAGGCTTTTTGATGCGGATGTGCGTACAGTCAATAGCTCCAATAGCGTCAGGAAAATTATATTTTTGTCTCCACATATTTTTTGCTTCCTGTATTTCATATGGAGATTTTGGGAATACAATCCAGTCTTTGGCTTGGCTTGCCAACTTGCTGGAAACTTCAGCAATTACCCGGGATACTGTACATTGATGTACCCCAATGCCCTCTGCTATTCCACTCTGAAAACCAGGATATCCAACAAATCGCAAGAAAATTCTCATTTTTCTTCAGTTTGTAATGCTCCGCCACGTGTTTCAGTAGAATCTCCTAAGAAATGTTCTGTTAACAACTGGACACTACTTTCATTGAACCGATATAATTGACGAAAATATTCACTATTAGTACATCTTCTACGTTTATATATTCTTCTCGAAAGTGCGAAAACAGGTAAAAAGTCTGCCATGTCGATGGTGTTTTATAAACTGAGTAACGTGAAACCCATGCTTACTTATTTTTAAGCCTAATCTCGAAAAAATGAGTACTTTCTCAGTATATTGCATACGATTCATAGAAGTTACTTGCTTTGAGCTTTTAACCGAGCACATTCTCATACTTTGAGTTCAGTCTCAGCACATGAGATTTTTCTTGCGAGTTCAATATTTTTTTTGCATATTACTTTAAGCAATTGCTCGATAATTTGAGAAAAGAGCAATTACTCTTCTTTTTGCATACAACCCGTTGTGTGATGAAATACTTATTTTAAATTTTGGATTTTTAGTCTACGAAAAATTCGTAAAAATTACACATATATCACTTGTCCAAGGGGAAAATGTCGTTGGCCTGTGTAGTCTAAATACCAAAAACTACAGTGCCCAGATGCTCGGATACTTTGTTTTCTGGAGTCAAAGCACACAAGTTTCTGGTTTGAGTTGAATTGTTTTTATTAAAATGTTTATTTGACTCAAGTAAGAAGAAAAACTGGAAACAAAAGATAAGAAAATCGTGAATATGTCGAAAACAATAAAAAATCTTGGAACATATAAGCACGGTCTCCCAATAACTATAAAAGTCATCTAAATAGTTTAGTATTTTATACTCCTCTTTGTTTATAAACACTGAATAAGTTTTAAAGTCTACGATTACATAAATTATGACAAGTTCTAAAAAAGTCATAGGCATAAATTGAGTTTGAGGTCTCCACGGATTTTGATGAAACTTTGTAGTAATATCCATTGAGGGCCAAAAGTGATGGATATAAAAAAAGTTGTCGGTCGCTTACATTCTCTTAGATATTTAACTTTAAAACTCTAAAAAGTGATAGTATTTCGCCGTAATTTCTCCATGCTTTCACAATCTTTTGGTGAAAATTATGGAAAAACATTAAATTCAAAATGTTTCCACCGAATTTCTGTAAAAAAATCTACACGAGTACTGAAAATAAGGAAAATTTTATTTTACTTCGATTTATCATTTCATAAGACAAATGCCTGCTCATCACTGTCAAAAAAAAATCAAATCGTAAAAGTTATCTACTTTTAATTGGTTAATTTCAATAATTGTTCAAGAACTTTTTATAATGAAAAGGTGGAAATGTCCTTTATTTATGGTATTTATATAATTTACAACGAAATTTTACGGGAATAAGTAAAAAATCGTGGCGGCAAAATATCAATTTTCGAAATTTCAAAGATTTAACTTTAAGAGATATTTAAATCTTGGGAAGTACAAGCGACCGACAAATTTTTGTGTGCATATTCGTTACTTTTGACTCCAAATGAACACTCCTACAAAGTTTTATCGAAATCCGTGCAGAGATCTCAAACTCAATCTGTTTCAAATCTTACATAGGCACTAATTTTTTATCTTGGATTGTCGGGTAAAATAGATAAATAATAATTCTTGAGTAACATTTGAATAAGCAGAAGATTTTGGTCTTGGTTTATAGCTAGGCCTAAGAAATTTATTTCGAAATAGCTTGTTATTAAGACAATCCATCCATCCATCCATCACATCAATCCAACCTTGCCACAATCGGAAGTTCTAAACAACTAATGATCTATCTGAAAGAAATTATATGTATTAGTTTATACTCGTATATATGTATAATAAAATAATTATGAGATTTCACGTAATTATGTTGTTAATTCTAGAAATACTTTTCCTGGAATCATCGCGAATATGATACTTAGGTATTAGATATATTAATTTTAACAATACAGAAAAACCCGTAGTGCAAATTCCAGTAGAAGTTCTATTCCGTGTGCGTTCATAGCTCACATTAAAGTATTCCTGCATTTTAAGAAATCGTTTCGTTTGTGCTCCGATGAAATCTACCTTAGAGTTTTTATAGATAGTCTTTGTCGACCAATATTAAAAGGCAGAAAGAGAGAAAACAATTTCAAATCGCATCAGAGAAAAACCAAAGAAGGGAAACTTGAAATCGGATATTCACGAAATACTTGGACGACAATCATCCTCTGGTCGTTGTCTCCATCTACCATTGTGTCGGCTATCGATCTCCGGAACAAAAATGCAATATGCAAAAATCGTTTAGAGAATACGATTCAATGGACCCGGCCACGGTCGATTGAATAAGAATTTTCATCATGCCTGATGGCATGATTGAATAGTGGTCGGTCTCCTTGCATTATTGGAGCTGGAAACAATAATTTGGCGCAATCGATACATCGAGGCTGTGCCCCATCCGTCGGTCTCTCTAAATGCGGGCAGACGGATGTATAAATCCTCGACCCAATTTTAAACTTTTAATTCCCTTGATACAATTTCTGTAATGGTTTTTGGGAACGGAATTATTGCGAAACAATAATTGCTGCAGCAGCACTTCCTTTATGCCGGCTGCCTCCATGAATTTTTGCAGTGTTTCCACAATTTGCTCGGGAAGCCCGTGTTCTGAAATGAATCACATATCGAGACGATTGGCCAGATTTTCCATTTTTGTACTTTGAGGACTTGAAATTTTAAACTGTCGCACGTCCTTTAGACGACAAATTTTCGCGCCGTTGATTGAATAAGTGTGAAGTGATGTCTGGAATATTGGATGAGTCCCTCATGCACGTGAAACTGTGACTTTGCCCTCGGAGATTTCAGATATTTTCACCTTTTTTAATCATTAAATATGCTAACTTTAAGCGTTGGATTGCTTCTTGAAGTGACTTCTGTATGTTCTGTCGTTGTTCGTTTTATTCAGTTCTTTCATTTTTTTCTGCTCGTGTATTGCGTAAGAGAAATTCTCCAGGGAATTTCTTACCTTCCATTATTTTGATTGGTAGCGACTTTCTATTCGTTTTTGAATAAAATATACGTTTTGATGCACCTCTTGCTTTAAACTTAAAGTTACATTTTCACAAGTATCTATTCTATGAGAAAAATTTGTTATTTTAACAACTATTTTTGATGTCATTTGTCATTTGAAATTTTTAAACATAATGTTGAACACATTACGTTTTACGCCGTCCTTATTCATTATGGCAAATCCTTGCGTGGATGTGTGCTAACACATTGTTGTCGAAATAAATATAATCAATAATTGACAAACAATTATCTTTTACTACTTTAGGTACGAAGAAAAGGTCCCCATTTTGAAACAAGTT
Source organism: Eutolmus rufibarbis (assembly GCA_963920795.1). Classification (NCBI taxonomy): domain Eukaryota; kingdom Metazoa; phylum Arthropoda; class Insecta; order Diptera; family Asilidae; genus Eutolmus; species Eutolmus rufibarbis. The sequence goes on from OY987204.1 coordinate 21,783,476, forward strand.
AAACAAAAGTTAATTGCCCGGTGAACAGGTTGAATCGGTGTTTTTCCCACTATCCGAATTAAGTCGTTTTGAATTATAAAATAAATATTGTTTATTGAATATTCATTTACAGAAGTGCCGGTTTTAGGGATCAGCTCTCTAAAAAACATGAAAATTTTTTTACTAATATTTTTATTTTATTAAGGAGGATTCCGGTTAGAAACTTCAAAAATTTAATTTATTTACCTTCTAAATAATCTAGAATAACTTTGTAAACAATTTTGGTGATTTCAAAGGAGCTCTGCTCCGACTAGCGTGTATCACGTTTTTCTTGAAAAACCATTTTCGTAATTTAGTATCCACGATTTCTTAAAATCTGCTTTGATCAGTCGCGTCAAAACGTTAATTTTCATACAAATACGTGTAATAGTCATTTGTCAAACTCATTTAAACGATTAATGATACTGGTGAGATTAATGCAGGCCACATCACATTTACAATTTTTAAAATTATGTTTAGAAGTCATAATGCAATGACTATAAATAGTAATAATTATTTCTTAACCATCTCTGTTAATGATTCTAACCATTCCCTTAAGCTAATTCTTTATTATTTTTAAATTTTCTTCGAAGCATGAAAATTGATCTTCTTGATTAGTTCTATAATGTCGCTTAATGTTCAATTCTTTAGCGAGACTAACTATTTTTTTGGTCAATCAAGCACGTAATTTTATTTGTTTATTGTTTACGTACTTCTTTTAACGCGATGCGTTTTTACTTTCAGTACGGTTTTACCAGATTTAGCCTTTCTAGATCCATTTTAAAGCTAAACGTTCTTAGTTTTACTTGATAGAGTAATTCCAGGAATTTACTCTGTTTGCTGTTAATATAGGAAAAAGTGTCTGAACCAAAGATGACTTAATCAAACGCGCTTTCGTCTTAATTTAAGTAGACAATTTGTTAATTTTGGTACGAGATTTTTCTCTCAGTGTGTGTATAAGAAACCCTAGTTAAACACAATTTTGCATGAAACAATAGTAAAGATACCTCAAAAGTCGGCCTCATAGACCAAAATCCCATAAATTAAGAAATATTTCGATTTTTACTTATATAATAGTAGTAAACATTTACTCATCGCTAAGTACTAGTTTCGTAAATTCATATTGAAACATGCAAATATATGTAACATGCGTAAAATTAAGGAAATTCTAAATTTAACTAATGATAATAAGTAAAACTCAAGTATAAACTATAACAAATTTTAAAATTTTTTCTTTAAAAGTTCCTTTGTAAATAATAAATTATTGTTCTTCACTTACATATATCTAAATATCTAAATCGCCGCAAATTATGTGTCTAACACATCACAGGCCACAGATCATACAGATAATAAACTGTTTCATTCATTTGGAACCTGGTCAAATCGTTTTTCTTTCTTTCCTAGTAAATCTATTTTGAAGTATTTAGATTGTTCATTATTTGTTATTTCGCAAAACAAATTTACGTTCCTAATCAACTTTAGAAAAATATAGATACAATAGCATCCCTGTTCTTGAAAGACGTAATTCAAATTCTTTCGAAACGAATCAAATTTAAAAGTGTGTTGGAAAGTTTAGATAGTTCCAGGGAACTTATAAATATCATACATTCAGAATGAACAAGAATCCGTCGATTTAATATGGGTAATTTTCATAATTCAAACATTGATTGATTTCGTTTACAAAGCCAGCATGTAATTTTAAGAACTAATGCGTAATTCACTTATAGTATTGATTATTAAAACTACAATCAATTTGTATTTTTTTTCAAACGGTTGTACTATTATATGAGTAGGTGTTTTGTTGTCTACGTTTAAAATAGTAAACATTATTTTTACTGTACAAGGGTCTTTCGACAGTCGGCATATAAACTCGGTTGTAAAAAAATATAAATTACTTGAATTTTTGTTTGAAGTGCAATAGATGATTTTGTTTGTTATCATCTCTGTCCAATATGATCACATTTTCAAACTGAAAATTATTTTTATTAGTTCTACTATACAAATGTTGCGCTGGTACTAAAATTTAGATATATCCAATAAGCGATAGTTTGCATTAAATCCCATTTCGACATTCCATTTTCAATTACGCACGAAGCACCGTGTTAGATCGACTGCCCCTGGGAAAATCGTGCCCTAGGTCGGTATTGGACTATTCCTCAAATAAAAATACCAATAAAAGTTTACCCTCTCGTGTGTGCGAAACTAAAGTAATCCGCGACAGTGGCATTCTGCAAAATGAGTCGGTAATTTTATTTTTATTTCACACTATTAAGTGTTGGCAATTTCCTTGTATGACGCGCACCGCCATTCCTGAAAAATAATTATAGAAGGTCGCGGGAGCAGCGCATATCTCGGTCCAATATCGGGTAAATGAAACCCCGTAATCAGCGCAGCGCCAGCTTCGTATCTGCCGGCCTTTGAAATGAAAGAATGCATAAATTGCAGCGCACTGGATGCAATAAACTGGCGAAGAAAATAAAATTGTTTTCCTTTGACCGGATTGCTTTCGTTTGGAGCCGGGATGGCCGGCGAATTCGTGCTCCCCGGGTGCATGTGTGGGATTTGTGTAAGCTTCAATTGCCAAACCAAACAAGGGTGCTGGCGAGTGCCGGGCGCGTTATTAAAAGGAGCTCCGGGCCACCTCCCACGCCGGGAGAGTAGTAATTAACGATATTAAATTTCTGCGCCATTCACTCCTTTTGATGTAAAACGGCTTAGCGGCCGGTGCTAATTTACTTTTTTGCCCACTTGTCTGGAAGCGGAACCGGAGCTACGTAGCGCTGACGGAAGACAAAACCAGGAACAGCCTGAATGCCAATGCGATGTCAAGTTTTTTTTCCAGGGCCAAAGAACCCGGGAAAAAAGCCGGCTCCCGAATAGAGCCGGGCACATATTAGTAAAATAAACTTTCCGCTGGATGAAATAGTTTAAATTGATATCATGAGATAGAAAGGGGTCAACAACGTGAAAGGCCCCCCTAAATTTTTTGTTTGCCTGTCCGTGGCGGTTGTCGGCTGCAATTGAGTGAATGAATTTGCCTACCAGCAGTCGTCGGCAAAACAAACATTTCTGGCGAAACTTTTGAATTTTTAGGCTTCACGCTATGCAAAGCAAACATGTGGTCGCAGAAAAAACGGCGAATTTTTCACACAGGAGTCTTATGGAAAATTTGTTTGCAAAAATAATACTTCCCCGGCGCTGATACTTTTCAACAAACTGGAAGCGCTATCCCCGTCTGAGGGTATTTTTATATTTCACTCAATATTTATTTAACCTGGTGATACCTGGTTAGGCGTTCATTCACGCTCAAGTGTTTGATGAAAAATTAATTATTTAAAACAATTTAACATTTAGCTCTTCAACGATATCACAGCCTTGTGTTGTACTACTGAAAAATTTATCTCTACAGGTAAAAAATTTCATCATTATTATTTCAATTTGTAATTAAATTAAGTCTAATTTTGCATCATAGCCTTAAAATTCGATTCTCTATACTTTAGTTAAAGAAGTCAAGTGCAGTTTCGTCTCTTTCCCAGTAGAATGACCGTTCAATGCTCAAAAGGGTTCTACGAAATAAAGTAAATGATTTTGAAAAGAAATTATACTTAAGATTAAGGTTCCCAAAATTATAGCAAAATATCTACAGTAAAAGACTTTTACTATTTTAAAGGCAGGTAACAAAATACCGACTCATATAGTACTAATTTTCAATTAATTTTAATTTTAACTATCAGAGGGTTTGACACTTGCTGAATTTTTTAAACTTTTCAACCTAATTCTAAATTTCCTTCGTTTCGAACTGATTTGAATTCCATCGGATTCAAGAATAGGGTCGTTATTCACTTTCTTTTCTAAAGTTACAAATTAACAACCACTTCTTATTGGAAAAACAAATCAATTATATTTGCGAAGTAACAAATAATGAACAATATAAATTAAATCTAAAAGAACAAAGTTTTAGTTCTTACGAAGGAACTGTTAAAGAACAAATTGTAACACATTGAGAGTAATTTTGTATGGTTTACTTGAATTTTACTTATTATGTAATTAGCAAAAAAACTGAATTTCTTCAACTTTACTCATGTATTATCAAATTTCACTCAGTTATATAAATGTTTACGACTATATACCCAAGTAACAATCAAAATATTTTTGACTGTGTGGATAAATAAAAATAAATACTTTAAATTTAAATCCATAAAGATGGAATAATATATTGCTCCAAAACCCTTACCAAAAGAAAGGGCGCGGAACCAAAACTGGGCTTCATAACTACAAAACGAATTTGCGCTATTTCGAAAATGTATGTTATAATTCTTAGATCAATTAGATAATTAGATCAACGCCTTGAGATAAAATTTCGCATCATAACAAAAATTTAAAGGGGTAGATGTGAAAAGGTGTTAGTTTCGGCAATGGATCCTCTCCGATCTTTAGTTCATACTAAGCCTGTAGAACAAAAATTTAATTTATAACAATTGCCATAAAAACACAATTATTAATTTAAAGTATTCTAAAAACAAAAGATAACTACGAATGCTTGTTAATTTCAAATATATCTTTTATTAAGTTTAGAGATTTGATATATTGTTTGAAATGTTTCTTTTAATTGTTGTTTGAATATACATAATGTATTTTTTAATTATGTTTTTTCGTAAATAAATTTTTGTTCACAGTACTCGAAGACAGGTAGATCTGCTAAAGTAGTCTGCAAAAGAGTTAAACTTAATTTATATCTTTATATATAAAAATCTCGTGTCACGATGTTCGTTTATGCTAATCTCCGAAACCGCTGAACCAATTTCGATGAAATCTTGTAAATGTATATGGTTTATTTGTTATCTTGATAAGTGACCGTCAATATTTTTTATTGCAAATTTAAAGATTTTATATAGAAAAACGGTTGTAATTCATATTTAAGTTCCATAAGTTTTTAATAGACGGCGGTCATACGACATAAACAACGTGTGTGTTTAGTTTTTTGTGTACCATTATTTTGATTTTATTTTCATAGTATATAAAGATAGTGTGTTTGTTTATATGTAAAAGGTAATCTCGGGAACTACTGAGCCGATTGAGATGAAATTTTACACGCGTGTTGCGCATGACCTTCTCAGTAACATAGACTATGCATCGCAATTGGAAAATGGAGGAGGGGGCTGAAGTGTTTATATAATTTACGTTCAATCAATATTAAAAATTTCCTGAACATTTCCAGAGAATGTTTTTCTTAAGGGAAAAAATAATTCATTTTTGAATATTGGAAATTTTCTTTTTATTTATAAAAATTGTTTTTTCCTTAAAACAAAAACACCCGTTTTTGTATTTTCAGGGTATTTTCAGATTGATTGAACGCAAATTATGTAATAAACTGGATTCGCCACATCCAAATTTTCAGCTTTGATAGTAAATTTGAAATCGGCAACGTCATATTTTTATTAAACTTTAGCTTTATTATACGGATAATTGTGCCCGAGCAACGCCGGTCAGCTAGTATATTATATGTATAATAGATAGTCAAAATATCGGCTGCATGCTTTAAACCATCAATAAATCGGTGGTAAAATTTTACAAAGTTAAAAAGGAATTTTTTTTCTCATTCGTAAGAAATAAAAATACTAAAGCGAACCTGTTGGGGATAAATCGAAAACGCCTTCAGTTGATGCATTAATTTTACTACGCGATATAGAAGATAAATCTACACGTCTCTGGAATAGCATAAAAAATTTTCCTTTACCTGTTTGCTTTCAAAGGTCTGCCATTCACTCACTGTCCGTATTTATTCCATGCTGAATAGAATTGGCAATCAAAAAGCAAGATCTAGGGAAATGCTCGTGCCACAATCGTCTGAGACTTGTTGTTCCTGAAAGGTGGAGTAGAACAAAGGGCCCGACCAGCGACGCTCAAAAGCAAATCCACAAATGGAAGCAAAGTTGACATCTTAAAAGCAAAAGAGGTTTCCAGCTCAAAAGTGATTACCCTCGACCTGTGTTCCTAGGGTATCGGCCGGTGCAAGGCCTTTGGAATTGGCAACCATGCAGTCAAAACGAACGACAACTGCATCAAGGACGTAAATTTTGTTGAGTAAAATCGGTATGCCTACCGGGGTCTGTCCATTGTCGGGACTTCTCAATTGCATAAAACGTCCGTCAGGATTTGTCCAGGTTCGAAAAACAGATGAGGTCAGGGCAATTGCATTTAAGCGAGATAATAGGCAGAAGGACTCGACACTCAAAATTATTAATTAACGATTAATTGAATTTTTCAGCCCTGTCACCGATTATAAACTGCAACCTATCGCCCGCCGGGAATAAATTAATTTCGGTAAAAGCGCTTAATTAAAATCTTTGTGTTGGGGACTAACTTATAACGAGTTTCGAGACCGGCGACTGGCGAGCTTTCGCTTCCTGCTGATTGCTATTACAGGTGAATTGTATGAATTAATTTTGGGAACGACAAATACAGAAATCCACCGCAAGCAATTATCGTATTGCGCTTCGACCTATTTTAGTTACAAAATAACATTATTTTAATTTAACTGCTCCTGGCAGGGTTCGGATACCTCACCTCGTCTGTTGGACATTCGGCGGGAGAAGGGGCCAACGGCGTAATTATCCAGACGGCCACCAAACCTGACAAGGACGAGTGGAGCGTTTCGGTTGCGTTAACAGAATTAAGGTGAGGGAAATTAATGAATCAATCATGAATTTTCGCGTATGGCCCAAGGTCATAGGAAGGCCATGACAGCCTACAGATTACCGTTTGTCAATTGAGGAGTGTCTGTTCAAAGGGCCTATTTCCATCCTAAGGTCATTCAAAGTTTGTTTTACTAATTCCACTACTAATCTAAAATCCTACATACAATTTTCTTTACCTGTGATCAAAATTGCTGAGTTTCTTCGAATTATTAGCCTTATTTTTATTTTAGCTCATTGACTCTTGGAGTCTACGTTTTATAGTTTTCATCAAAAAGTGCTAATATTTCCCATATTGCTAAAGTTTTCTTCAAGGTGAGCTATTTCCTACGCTCATCCGTTTAATTAAATAATTATTATTTTAAATAATTACTACCATAATTGTTAGTCATTTCTGTGGGAGATTAAAAAAAAACTTCTCTACTGCGATTCAGACTTGCACACTGAGTGTTCCGTACTATGGAAAAGAAAACTGTAAAACAAATTTAAAATTATTTAATTTTTAAAATAGGTTAATATTTTTATTGTTATTTAATTAAGAAAACTTTCACGTTATAAATCACTTCAAAAACTGAATTCTTCATCAATACTTTTTTTTTTAAAATAAAACAAGTTTTTTAAAAGGCAATTTGTTTTAATTTTAACTAAATTTCTTGGATGACGTGACGCTCCTCCACAATCAGTATTAACTGAACTTAGTCATCGATAATGTAAAATTTCAATTCTTTATTTTAAAGGTTAATTTTAAATGCGTTTCTAATTTTTTTACAACGTTTTCTCTATATGTATAATAAACAATTTTTAGTATATTTGTTGACAAGGTATGATGAGTATAATAACTTAACTAACAGCTTCCCACGCAAAGTCGTTTTCCAATGATCCAAGCATAGGTAGAATTAAAAATATAATTTGTTTTCCACTGTTCGCATGTATGGCGCCCCTTCAAATTTTCTTCTTTGGACCAAAGATTAACATATTATGTGTAAATTTGAAATCGATATCTCCATTAGACCTTGCGGTACGGAACCTTAAAAAGTTTATATGGAAGATTTGATTTCTGAAAGTTTTTATGTTTGTCAACTGTTATTAAATTTTTTCTTTTATTTACTTATCAAAAGAGGCTATTTTTATTTCATTCTCAAACAAAGGGTATTATTTTCTATTTTATGTATCTAAACAGAAGTTACTGATTTTTAAATTAAATTAATATTAGCTTAATGTGGACATAGCCCCTTTTGAAGTGACACTCCTCATTATTACTATTTGATACATTCAAAATGATCCTCTCAACAATATGATATTATATAGTATATCGGGGGGCACGGCAGTGCCCCCGCCAAGTCGAGCGCGAAGCAAACACTGCCGTACCATCCTTTACTGGAACCATTTCGCCGCATTTTCAGGCCCCTATTTGAGAACCTCTGGATAAGACCAGAACGCAGAAATTTTCATCATCCAGTAAGCTATAATCACATACTTAAAATCCAAAATTTCAAGTCTGTAGGTCATTTAGTTCCGAAGTTAAGCGAAAGCAAATTTTCGCATTTATGACACTCACTCACTCATGATCATCAGAATAGAACTAGTACTTCCCATAAACTCAGAGAGCTGAAATTTGGTACAGAGTTAGGGTTTAATGGCCACATAAAGGGAAAACTATAAAAACTAGGATAATCGAAGATCCTCATGGACATTGGCACCTCCATATTCTCTTGTGGTCATGCCTACGTGGCGCCTTCACGAGTAACCAATCTTCATGGGGTGCACCTCATAAATGTTGACTTCAAGAGTATAAAAGCTCAAGCTTCAGCGATCACCGAATACAACCGGCTTAGGCGTAAATACCGCGCCGATCTTTCAGAAATTAAACCGTCTAAACCGTCTAAAAGAATAAATAATGAACGCGAATGGGCAATACGAAAAACTGTTGCTACTGTACAAGAATCAGAATCGGAAAAAAAGAAAAGAAAGATTTGTAATGATAAAAAAACTACTCCTAAAAAGAAAAAAAATGTGTCAAAACGTTTCTACAAAAAGAAGTGAAATCCCACCAAAAACATTCTGTAAAAAACTAGCCAAGTCTCGCTGGAGCTGCTTGTTTATCTCTAAAAAGTAATGAAATCTAGACAAAGTCGTGCCAAGTCTAAGGTTCCTTACTGCGATTTCTTTATTATTATAGTTAATGTTGTGTGACTTGGCCGTTGAAGGGTACACAAGGGTACAAAACCAGGTGCTCCATGACACCATTGCACCAATCTGTCGCCAGAACCGCTACCCATTGACGATGGAAAATTGCCACTTGGAAAACGTTGATTCAATAACCAGTCAATTGTAGGCTTGATAAAGCTGCGTATTTCAATAATACTTATGTATAGGCGAGCCTGAAACAAACAGTATAAAAAATTATTTCCAGTACAGACGGACTTCTAATCATTGATAGATGGTTTTGTACCCTTGTGTACCCTTCAACGGCCAAGTCACACAACATTAACTATAATAATAAAGAAATCGCAGTAAGGAACCTTAGACTTGGCACGACTTTGTCTAGATTCCATTACTTTTTAGAGATAACCAAGCAGCTCCAGCGAGACTTGGCTAGTTTTTTACAGAATGTTTTTGGTGGGATTATATTATACAGTACAGTGATTGACCCAACATGGCGAAACATTTTAAATTCCAATGCCTTTTTCGAATCTATAATCGGAAATTCAAAGTAAAAGTACTGACTCTCCGTGATCACAAATTTTAAATATTAACGAACTGTAGTTAAAAAGAGTTGTTGGAAATTTTTGATGTTGCTTGTTTCGTATAATTAATTATCAAAATATTTAAACTTTACGACATTTTGATGAGTAATGTGTAAATACGAATTTTAAAACCAACAATATATTGTAATTTATAATATACATTACTCAAGTATTTGTTTTTTAAATGGAGATTAAGATATGTATATGTAACTTCGGAATAGATCCAAATATTATGAATTTTTATTGATTTCTATGAAAATTAATATATTTATAGTTTAAGTGTAGTATTGCTGATGATGATATGTACATATTTTTAGCAAATCCAAGACTAACCGATAGAAGTATGAGACAAGGCTTAGTTTTCAAGGATTTTATAATTTTAACAAAATACTGTTGGATGTTGGGTGACTGCTAGATTGTTTTTCAATCAAATCGAAAGCAAAGACACTAAAATGCTTTGAAATAAAAAATAAATATTTCTTGGGTTTAAATTTTATTTGATTAATGTGGAAAAATTGAATTGGAAATGTTCGTACCTATTTGGATTACATACATAAAATTAGTAATGATATTTTAAAAAAAAACTGTTATTTTTTTCGATCATCTACTACAAACAGTTTGGAAAACCATAAAATATATGTGTATAAAATATCAAGTAGATTTTGAACAATTGTTATCATGAATATGTATTTTATTTGTGTTTGTTAGATGAAATCGCAATTTAATTTTTCCAGTGATCGCCTGTGTCTTTTGTTAGAGTTAATTGAATTTTTGTACTTAAGAAATTGCATAGCATAGAATCACAGTTGCTGTTGGTGGGCGACTTAAATAATAAATCAATGTGATTTTTCCTTAGTAGACTCATGTTGAATTGCTTTAGATGCCAAAAACAAGAAACTATCATAAAGTGGATTACTACTGATTGCTTCATCTCTAAACCTAATTATTTAATGCAGCCCTGATTTCTTCCAACTATCTGTGCCCTTTGCAGATGTTCCGGCAATAAAGCGAATTTCATTGCAAAATCAATTGGTATATGATTAGGGAAATGAGGCTCCTTGTCTTCCACCACGTACACGGTCACGTTAGTCCCCGGAACTTGCGTGACTTGTCAGATATGATTACGAGTCCTTTTGCCACAGGAGCCAAATAGCCCAATTTCCATATTTTCTTTTTATTTTCCTCATTGTTTCGGTCCCCCAGCTGGAAGAGCTACCGATGGTATCTGGTTCTTTTCAGTTGGCCAGAAGAATAGACCCAGCAGGCCCATAAGTGTCAGAAGTCACGGACTATTTTATGGTGAAAGCCTGCGACAAGGAAATGGCTCCCATTTCTAATTACTGCTCGGCAGCCGGAAATCTTTAGCTTATGACTGATTCGCTTGCTCGGATTCACTTAATCCTGGAGCTGTTAAGTCATAGTAAAGAGAGACCGATTTTCCGCCGGTTGGTATGACAAAATGCCGCCAATTAAACCGACTTGTTGCGGAGCTCAAGAATTCTCATAACTTCTGCGACATTTCCGTAACATGTATAATTAGTGCGTCACAGGGCGACATTCCCTTTCTACACTGCTTGAAATGTTCGTCGTTGCAATTCCCTTGAGGAACCCTAGAATTTGATCGCTTATGCTCGCCGATGATGAGCAATATGCGCGATAAGTAGACTTATCCAGTTTTACAAGACGCCCATTTCTTTGATATCCTCATTTCGCAGCCATCCTAGAATTATTTATGAATTGCATTTGGGAGTATCATCCATAAAACGGAGGACAAGCTCCGAGTTGGTGTCGAATGGCACTTATCGATAGAAGTAACGATGCAGGGGGCCTTCGGTGACGAGCGATATTCAAACGCGGGATGCTGAACTGGAAAATAGCCACATGTATCATATTTTGCTCCTCGATAAAAACTACGCTATGGGATATAAAATGCCTCGCCGGTTTTACACTCACCGTTTACGTAAAATAAAAGTTGCCAAAGGAAATTCATAAACCGGAAAATGTTTACCCTTGGCTGGGTATGATAAAACAAAATATTGTTGCAGGTTGCGTCACTCTGGCATATAGGGCCAGGAACCTAGGGTTATAGGTAATCTAATACTTGAAATTCTGGCAGCGATATGAGGAAGCGATGTCTTCTCAGAGGCATCTTGAGCTCAGGGAGAAGAAATTGATGCGTATTATTTTCGAATACCATATACATATGTGAAAGAAAAAAAAATGTGTCGTCAGAACACTGCCGGACCTAAGGCCGTGCCGCATCTACAAATGACCATTTACTGACAAAGGAAGCAAAAGGAAAAAATCCCATGAATCGGGAAAATCCTCTTTATTGACTTGACACGGAGCACTCGGGAGTGGAAATTCATGTTTTCCAAATTGAAAAGCAGACAGAGAAGCAAAGAACGTGCTGAAGATAAAGAAGCACTTTCGACTGTCTTTAGTCTGGCGCTAAGCTCAGATTTTCGCCCGATTTTATTTGTTGATCCCATTTGAAGGGGCCTGCTTCACGTCGATTTTCCAAAGAGCACAATCGGATAGTATGGTAATAAAGTATCGAAAGGGTGCACGCTAATAGCACTTCTTCATAAAACTCATTCAGAGCACCTCAGTGAGTGGATTGTAATGTATGACGTCTCTTATCCGATTCTGGAAGGTATACGGTCGTTCGAGAAGAGAATTACATACATCCAATTAGGAAAGCTTCAATATTTGCGTTTGTGATAATTAATAGCACACATTGCGCATCACGGAACATCTGAGCAGATCCTATTTACACTGATAGAAAATTGAACAATAGTAAGTAATCTTCTTTGAGAGATACATGTGATGAAAATGTTAGCTATCAACTATTTTTGAAAAATGCCTTCTCCTAATTTTAACTTGAAATTTAAAAATAATAGGCCACTTGCTGAATAACAGCATAATAATTGTTTTAATAAGGATTTTTTGAAAAATTATCGACTAATATCTTTATTAAATTTTTTATCCTTAGGCATTATTAACATTCTCTTAAATATGATATTTGTAAAATAATAGAATTTTTCTATAAATCGATAATTTCATACAAGATAATTAAAAAAATTCACAAGTGGAGAAAGTTAATGAAAAACTTATTTCCCGGAATGTCTAAATAAGAAAAACTATGAAAACGAAAACAATATTCAATATATTGTCATATGCAGGCCTGTGATCTTTGAACGCAATAAAATCTCGCGTTTCCTTTTTATTGGTATAATTCTTGAAATCTAAAATCATCACGAAATTAAAAAAGTGAAAATATATTATAAATAAAAATCTATAAATTTCGGAGACACAGATCGAAGTACATATGTATTTGTTACAATATTTAGTTTTGATGAGATCAATTTAGATGCTTAATAAATACTTGCTGCGGAGTATTCAGTTTTCATTTGCTCTTGATAATCTTGTATGTTTGATATTTTCAACAATTAGAGTTAATGCTTCCCTATTTACCATGTATTTAGCCACCTTAAAAATCCAATATACAAATAGTGACATTACAAGTCTTAAAAAATAATCTTAATCTTAATAGAACCTATTGATTGGAACAAATAAAAATGCAGAAAATGTTATATGCATCGGACGAAACACATGCTGTTTAGTTTTTGTTTTGCTCATAATTGTAGTGCACTAATTGTTGTATTATATCCAAATACTGAAAGAGTATTCTACACATATTGGAATGAGGATTTAATTGTTTACATTGTAATATTACTCCTATATGTACATATACAGCTAAATTACTACTCCTTTAGGGAACATTTACATGAAAATGTACATACACAAAAGTAGCAGCTCCAAATACATACTTCAAACATATTGATATAACAAAAGTAATCGAAAACTGTTCAATCAGTTATAAAAGAACCTTTCAACTTCCTTATGTACTATACCTCTGTAGAAGTAAATTTGGAATATATTTTCATTGATTTATTCACTATTACAAACTTTATGTTTCTGATTTATGATCTTGTAAGGTTGTAGTTTTAATTAAGAAAATTAAAATTCACCCCAAAAAAATAATAATATGTAATATGAATAGCTCTTTCACATTTAATTTCCACGCACTTCAAGATTTAGTTCTCGAATGACGCAGAAACAAAATAAAAATAGAGTGGACTTTTACAATTATACATCAGTAAAATTCTTGATAATTTTCGTGCGATGAACGTTGATAAATTAAAAATAAGTTCCATCGTTAATTGTTGTAATATTCCAAAATGACACTTCCATATATAACTTAAATTTGTCTTTTTACTGTAATTATTAAATGGAATAATACCCTGATAAATTCTTTTTAGAATCCAGTCAAATTTTACTACGATTATGTACTTAATTTTACCACTTTTGATGTGTTTTTACACAATGGCTGTAAAAAGTGTTGAACATTACAAGCAAATCGTGCTAGTAAATTGCAAATTTACAACTTTGTGAATTTTTACTTAATTGTTTAGGCGAAATATGTATTTTTATTGAAAAATTTTAAATTTTGCTACTATATAACATATCGTAAGAAAACTGTGGAATATTACACATATTTTTTAGAATGAATATATAATACATACCTACTATACATATGTACGTATACTGTGTTTTGTGTGCTTTTGGTATCTCTAATAATAGAGGACATACATATGTACATATACCTATCTATACTTCCCTTTTTCAAGTTGATTCCAACCATAAACTAGAACTCGGCCTAGCCAATATGCATCTAGTTAGAAGGTCTGATAAATACAATATCAGAATACGAAATAGCCAATGCAGATGTTTCTGTCTAATCTCAATGTTAACTACAGTGTGCAAGATTCCCTAATGGGTTAAAACTGACAAGGAACAAATTGGCGGTAATTAATTGAATGGCATTTCTAGGTGAAAATTACGCAATTACGAAAACTGTCACCGGAGCTGAAACTAAACATATTCATCCTGCGGAGCACGGTGTCCAGCGCAGTGGACCAACTGTGAGTCTGCGATACTTGCAATACTTTCAACGCCATAAGAGCCTGATTCAATGAAGCTATGCTCTGCATCGGTGTCCTTAAAACGAAACCAAAAGTGGTTCTCGCTGGGAATGCGAGTGTATTTTGTTATAGTCTGCAAGAAAATATAATAAGATTTGCTGTCTTTCAAAGTGGAAATATCCATGCAAATTGCTACGGGCACTTGAACACGTCTAACAAGTCTAGTCCAGTCCTCTTTGTTGCGAAGGGCGGGCACTAATAGAGTTGAATGCATAAAACTTCTGCTCAAAACAGCTGTACGATGTCGTTATTTTCGTGTTGGCCCTGATCGGGCTCCGGGGGTTGGGACCTCAATTAATTATACTTCCAAAGAAACTTTCAGATAAAAGTTGAAATCAAAGGAATTATGTTTGAAGTAGCAATTCTGACAATGAAGAAATAAATCTTAGGCACAATTCGTTATTTGAAAATTTTGCTAAAACATTCAAGGTGACTGACTGAATATGCAATATTTAAAATGATTTGAAATACTGAGGAAAAACACTGGTAAAATGAACTAAAAATCAAGTTTACATTTACCAAATTGGTACTTGGCAGGTGTTCAGCCTACCGTGTTTAACTCAACAAAGTTCACTGAACAAATCATCCAAATGTTGTTTAAATCAGGATATCTTTGATTAATATAACAAAGCTTTAAATAAGAGTTTGGGAATTTCGACAACCAAAATTTTAGTTAAGGCAAAAAAGTTGTTGTGCAAATGCAAACCAAGTATCTGGTTGTTATACGTATGTTTGCATACATACTTAAAATATCGTAAAAAATAGTTAGAAATTTTAATTCTAGACAGACTATTAAAGAAATTTATAATACAATTTGGTATTCAATTTCAAACATATCAATTTTATATGTATCTTATCATTTTTGAGTTTTCTAAATCCTTCTTTCAATTTTCATGAACCAAAGATTTTGATATTGATTGCACTTTGATTTCGAAGCAGTTCGATAATTCTTAATTGCGTTCATGAACGAATAAACACCCTCATTTGCTTTTGTACACATCTTACACTTTGTAATTCTTATGCACCTAGCTGTGCAGCATTAGTTATCTTTAACTAAAGTTGCATTTGTTTAAACAGAAATACATCAGTTTTAAACAAACTCTTTGTCGAATTGCTGGAAATTACAAGCAAATAACCTATAACTATTATAATAAACTTAAACTTAGTTAAAATTAACCCATTCATTTTAGTTATAGCAAACAATCCGTTTTTAGGGGTTTGTTGTATTAACTTTTCGTTTTGCTTGCTTCAACTTAATTTTGATTTAATTAAACTTGGTAGATTATTTTTGTTAATTTACCAGTACTTTTTTCTCAGTGTAAAATGCAAACAATTTATAAATTTCCTCAGTTGTGTTGGATACTGAAGTTTTAAAATCTAATTGAAACTTTGTAATCAGCGACACAAAAAATCTCCGCTATTTTGTATTTTGAAAATTTGACTACAGTTTTGTAATTACGAACCAAAAAATATTTTAAATGTAGGGGTGCTTTTCAGTCATTTTATACATAATATATTAAGCAAAATATGAACATTTATTGTATTACCTAGTCGATTTTAAGATATTTTAAAGCTTTTCCAAAATTTTATTTTTATTGGGAAGTTACAAACTTCTGGGAGTTCAATTTCATATTTTGAATATTTATCTGTTTGAAGAAAGAATGCATTTGAAGCATTAAAATACTCCCTTCAGGTACAGGTACTCTAAGGTGCTACACAGGTGCTTTAAGCGATACACGAAAAAAGAATTCTGAACAAATTTAAGGCGGTTTTTCTGCCGAGTAAGTTTCACAGGCTCATCTAGCTATCTACAGAAACGATAAAGATATAGAATAAAAAGGCTCGCTCCCTTTTTTCGCAGCGCAAGTATAATCTCTTTATTTTGCTCCTTAGCTGTGGGCACACCGAGCCACAGAGGGAACCCTGAGCCAAGCGATGGGGTGGCTCCTTCAAGGACATTAAAACATGCCCAAAAAGAAAAATCCAAAGGAGACGTCTGCCGGGCTAAATGCGCGTGAGTCAAAATTGAATAAAATTTTGTCGAGAGGAAAATAAAAAGTAAATTACATGCTCAAAAATAACACATCGGGAAAATAAGATGGAAGAATGAAACGGTTTTGTAATCAACAAAGACGCGCGGGAGGTGCACACCTAGCACCGGTGGTGTAACTGGCACCAGGATGACATCCTGAAGAAAGGGCAACTTTACTCCAAAACGTTGAATTTTGGATTGTAATTTTCTTTTATTGCGATGTACCTGGCTGAGGCATTAATGCGACTTATGCCCGAAATTAACATCGCGGAAAAGTAAGTGAGTGGTACAGTGGCTGCGAGGTGCCGTGAGAATGGCTTCAAGCGGGCTTGAAACGAACTTTCCTCGATTTAAGGTGTTCGTTCATTGCCATTCGTGCTGAAAATGTCTTGTCGCATATTTGTTTATGTTTTGTAGATGTCTTCTTAAGATAACTTAATATGTGCTTTTTAAAGCAATTTCACGCACGGGAGCATTTAGATTTACATTCTTCATAAAGGTATTTAGATATTGAATTGTTTGTGTTAGTTAATAAAATATTTTTTAATAAACGACCAACATTACTTTCTAGCCTTTTTAATACAGATAAAAGACACTATTTTCGAATTTATGAAAAATAGTACAGAATTTTATTGCAAATCAATAACATTAAATTTTCGAAGTTTGACTCAAGTAAATATTAAGAAAGGTTTCCGCCGATAATAGTCAATGTAATATAATATGACTACATTCGAAAGTAATCAAATTATTTTCTCTTTATCAGTGTTTTTAAATTAAACTAATTAATTTTGATAAAAAGAACGGAACTGATGATTGCTCAGTAAAAAAAATATAAATATCAATATTAAGAAAATACCTCGGCATTTATTTTATCTAATTGGCTGAACCATGTTGGTAATTGTTTGAGAAATGTTATCATATTTCCATTTAGGATTTTGTGCTTCTTTTTAATTAATTAGTTAATATACAAATGTAGCATATAATTAAAAAGTGCTTTAAGGAAATACATTTACCAATTTTTTATGGAAATAAAAATTAAAGGATAAATGATAACATAAGAAAAGCACCTTTACGGTTAAGGGTCTAAGTTTTCTAAATTTAAATCTAAAGTTATGATTTCGTATTCCACATAAATGAACATATGTACCTACACAAATTCAAAATATGAAATTTTTAAAAGTTTTAAATATTTAAGTTAATGTTTTTCATACAAGAAGATGATTAAACGAGTTAATGACAAATTTCGACATTATTGACTTTCAAATCCCCTTCAGATTTCATAATCTTGAAATCTAGAACGTTGACAGAAATCTTGTCAGGAATTTCGTTTTTGCTCATATACATATTTTAATTATTTTTCATACGTTTATAAGACTCTTATGCATTTTTGTGTATATCTGTTAGTGCATTAGTTTAAAATGACTGCACTGATTTGCAACTTGTGTACAAAACGATTATATGGTGATTTTAAGGGACGCTGATTTCGCATTCGGTGCCCAAATCTGAAAATTCAAAATGGCGGATCCAAAATGGAGATTTTAACACTAAATTTAATTGAAAAAAAAAAATAAAAATTATTTTCTTTTAATTTTTTTTTTCTAAATTTTTCTCTTAATGTGTTTTTTATTTCTTTCCTACTTGTTTTTTTTTATTGTTCTTCTTCTATTATAATTAATTAATGGCATCGTCACAGCCGAACCACTCAACTAACTATGCCTCCACACATATTATATTGTGACATCTTTTCATCAATATATGTATGTAGGTTGCTACTTAAGTTTTGAGATTATTAATGTATTATTATGTATTATTAATCTAACATTGTCATCGTAAAGTTTGAAATTTTTAATGGTAAACGTATACTCAGAACGTTTTGTCATACGAGTGATATTTCTATTTTGAAAAACAATAAAGCCATTTTCGATTACAAATATTTGTTTTTACTTGTCTATCGAAAAACTTATGTAGTTACCCTCGTATATGCAGTCTTAAAAATTCGACGTATTTAGCAAGACATTTATAATACGACTTTTCGCCATGCCCCAAAGATATGTTTTAGTCGACTACAATGTGACGTCTTAAAGACGCCAAAATTCAGTAATCTTTAATACGACTTTTTGCCATGTCTTCAAGACATCTTTAAATCGACTACAGTTAGTCAGATTATTGAAAGACGTCTACGATATAAGACGTCTTTTCAGATTATTTGAAAGACGTCTATAAGACGTCTTTTCGCCATGACTAAAATACGACTTACCGACGTCTTTTAAACGACTTTTCGTCAGAGGTGCTGTCTGGGTATTATGTAGAAAATTTGAAAAATACACAACTCGTAGACTATGTACTTATATTCGAAACCTTTTAAAATGATTTTGAATTGATAGAAAAGAGTTAGTTATGTAGTTAGTTTTTTTAACACAATAATTACTAAAAATTTGGTTGGCTATGCGAGGTTAAATATAACAAAAGGAAAGTTTCAAAATATGTGAAGGTTAGGGTAAGTACCAATAGAATATATCAAGATGCCAGTTAGTCGTCTACTTTAAATAGACTTGGTCTGGCAACATTTCAAATATACGCAAAATTGTGCCAAAATAGTGGTTCAGTAGAAGGCTTTCAGTCAAGCTAGATTTTAGATTAGATTAAAAGCATTTTTTTTTTTTCAAAACTACAAGATCACAGAAGGAAAATTGCGTTTTGCTCGAGTCTCTTAATTGTATACGTGAAAATGCTAACAAATTATCTTTTTTTAAATTTCAAAAAAACATTCTACAGTCGCCGGATTTGGTTATATTGAGTTAAAGGTTTGGAGATCGCCTATTTTTTTATTCGACTTTCGATAAATAAATCGGCAGCCAAATCGCTGAACCAAGTGCGCAACATTTTTTCGAAAAGTGATGGATCTGTTTTGGATAAAAAATTCAAATTATATTAAAATTATCATTGTCCATACGTTAGTTATAGTTAAAAATACCTACCTACTTAAATGTTATTTTGCCCAATTAGTACTCATGTCGTTCGTGTTGTCAAATGTTATTTTAGAGCAAATGAGAAAGTAAAAAGCCTTTAAAAAGACTTCCGCTATGAAACGTAAAAGAAAATCGCGTATTACGGCTTAAACCGATTGTCGACTCAAGGCAGAGTCGGAAAGCTGCGGTTATTTTTATCCTAAACATGCCATGCAGCGATTAGGCACGACTATAAAAGAGGATTAAACGTTTCAGAAGGGGTTCGGGCATATGTGCGTGTTTGGATGCATAAACGATGCGAGGTATTCCCCCTAATCCCTCAATAAAATTGTATAAAATGGTATAAAATGGTAAAAAAACCTGCTCGAACCGACAAAGGCAGAAATTAAACTTAAACCGAGCGATGTGCCCTAATTGAGATTCTACGAATGCAGCAACAGTCCCCGGGCAAAAAACCCGCTTAAATCATGAAAGAGCGATACCGAGCCCATGCCCTGCGGTGGATGGCATTCAACAGATTGTCAAAATGGAATAAAGCTCTCACATTTACATAATAGAATTTTCATGTCATTTTATGGCACATATCCTTGCTGATGTGGCTAGAGGTATGTGATTACGTCGTCTTTCATTGACTGCCAAGTTCACAAAGCAGCCGAAGGCGGGCGACTGAGGGCGAGGCGCAATGAATTCAGGGGACATATTTGGGGCCGGGATCGATGACCGGCTTTTTTGTTTTCGGTTTTCATTACTGAAAAGCACTGTTCGACAAGGAAGGGCACTTTTTCAGGTTAAAGGGCCATGCATCGGTCTGTCCGGGGCCCTCGAAGGGCTAAATCCGGCGATGCATTCTCGCAGCAGCCGTGAGGAAGATTAGCTGTTCGGTCGTTGGTCGCGGGAATTATTATCGTTGAGCGACCTCCCCGAACCGTAGAGCTGCGAACAGGGCCATATTTTCTTTTCGGCGAGATTCATGTCCCGGAGCTCCGCTTCCAATTAACCGAGGACGGATTTTATTTCCAATAAAGTAATTGACTCCTTGAAATTGGAGGCAATCGCCGGAGAAATAAAACGGGGAAACAACAAGTATTTGCCACCGCCAGCACATTTACAAGTTACGATTGCCGGCCACCGACATCGAATGGAAATATATTGCAAACTGGGGGGCTGTTAACTTCTCACGTTCCGCCACTTCATCTCGTTGGCCCGGCTCCACGCAACCTTTCGGCATTAGCTGTGAGCGCTCTTTCGTCACGGGCAAGATCGTCCTGGCGAAAGTTACAATTAAGGAAAATTGAGTAACACGATAATAAGAAGAGGAACGGCAACATGGGAAACATTCCTGGCCCGGGACGGGGTGAGTTCTTTAATTAAATCCAAGTGAGAATGGAAAAACATGCCCGGGGGCGCGGGCCATCGACGAACGACTCGGATTACATCCGAAGAACAAGCACCACATAATTCTGCACCGAGTTAAAAATCAGCTCAGATTTATCTCGCCCCGTCGCCGGGTTTCGGCGTGAATCGACGGGGAGGCTGTGGTACTTCACGCCGACAAAAAGGAAATGAATTATTGAAAACTTAAGGAGTTCTCAATGGATCGGAGTTTTCGACTTTTTGGAGTGATGAAGCCCGAAATGACTGCACCTATTCCACGGTGGCTCGCAGATTTGTTCAAAAATTAATAAAGTTTTCAATTAAATTTGCACGCACTTGAGAAGTTTAAGCGAATCACGAGAACTCTCCGAAGTTAGTTCCACGCGGTAGAAAACAAGCGATAAAGTTGGTGAAGATTTTGTCGCTTTCAAAAACATGGTCAAACAGAATGAAAAAAAATTATAAATTTTGTAGAATTGCTTAGGGTACACTCTAAAACATTTTGGTGTAATTTCAACCTCTTTTTGGAGGGAAATTGAATACCTTGCACAATGGTAGTAAAAATACACTTAAAAAAATTACACAAATGCCTCTGTAAAAATTCATTTTCTTGTGTAAAGTATTACACATAGTAACATAAAATTAAGTATAAAAGACGTGAAATTTGCATAATAGATGTGTATTTTATACTTTTTTAAAGTAGGTAAATTTACACATAGAAGATGTAAAATTTTCACATATAAATATGCCTTTGAATGTATATGTAATATTCAGTCAGTCAAGTCAATGTGTATTCACACGAGAGAAACAGCGCCAGTTTCAGTAAAACTGACCTGTGTAAAGGCCGGGTAAGGCGATTAGTATTCGGTAGTAGTTTCAAGTAGTTTTCATTTAGATGTTCTTGAGAAAATGGGTATTGAAGGAAAAACAAACGAATAACAAAGGGTTCCCGGAACCAGAAAAATGCAAGGATATTAAAGATTTTCTACCAAAAATATAGTAAGACCTAGAAATAAGACAAGCAGAAATCACGCGTGTAATGTATGTACATATATTATCCACTAAATCGGTAGGTTTTATTTTATCACACACTATATATACCTACTTTTTAGAGGTTTTATTTCTAAATTTCAAAAACTTCTAATTTTCAAAGCTTGCAAATCAGAATTACTTTCCACTACTACCCTGTAACTTTTATGTAGGTATCACAGCTCAAAGATACACACACGGAAACTACTTTCGAAAAACTCTTCTAGATTACGAATACATTTGCATAAAAATGCTAACTTATAAAATGTCTGGGTTGGTGAGTTACAATACAACATATGTTTTACAGGGTATTTTTCTGCGTGCTTTTGAGATGATTTTAAAAGCTTTTATTTACATACTTAACTTCACTTGTATCTATGTCCTGGAATTTTGCAATCAATATTTCACCTACTTCCACTGAAGCTATTGAGGTGAAATTTGGCACACACGTTTGGTTCACATGACAATGCACGACTACTTAAATGCCGCCATTTTTGATCCAATATGGCGGACGTCACAAAATGGCGATTTATAATTTCCATAGTTACCCCTATGATATGGATATCAAATGAAAAGACTTGACGAGCGAAACACAATAAGTGAGGTGACGTCATTCTAAATCCAAAATATTGACAAATACTAGATATAATATTGATTGCAAAATTTCAAAAGCCTAAAAAGTAGAAAATAAAAACACATTATAAAAAAATATTTTTAAAAAAAAGCTTTTATTTAACAATAAAATATAAAAGTATATTAAAAAGGAAAAAATAAGTTTTTGCTAAAATAAATTTAGGCTGAAAATAATATTTTTATGAAATAATTAATAAAATAATACCTCAGCTTTAATATTTTGGATTGACGAAGGGTCTAAGCTTATCAATTTTGGGCCTAAAATATATATAAACCAAAATATACCCTTCCCTTCATTTCGTAATTGTATGTAGTCTGTTATTGTATTAGTTCGATCTTTTGTAAAGATGAGACCTATGATGTTTGATTGACAATTTTAGTTGGTTTTGTCTACACTGAGAAAATAATAAAATGGAGAAAGTTGTAGGAACCATAAATTGTTCATCGAAAACAAAAATTAGTTAAAGCAATCAAAATTTGTTAATAACCATCTAAATTTAGATGGTTATTAACAAATTTTGATTGCTTTAACTAATTTTTGTTTTCGATGAACAATTTATGGTTCCTACAACTTTCTCCAGATTTTATTATTTTCTCAGTGTAGACAAAACCAACTAAAATTGTCAATCAAACATCATAGGTCTCATCTTTACAAAAGATCGAACTAATACAATAACAGACTACATACAATTACGAAATGAGTTAAATATGCACCGAAAAGTTGTGCAGTGCAATCTCCTAAAATTTTATTAAAGATATGCCACTAGAACATGTGATGGTCTATGGATATCACTAGAATTCCAATTAAGTTAAAAGAAATTTTAGTAAATATTGCGCCCTACAAAACAATTTTAGATTATCAAGTTAATTTGACGAGAATTGCAGATACAAACTACTAAAATATCAGAGTTTTTGACAATGTAGATACTAGAAGTTTAGTTTTAACGGAATAACTTTCCGGTATTTTCGAATAAATTTAGTGAAAAATAATTAAAATTAGAATATCATTAACAAATATGTTTCTTTTCTTTTCCTACTAAACACAGTGTCAAATCGTCAGCAGCGTAATACTCATCCGGCCAGTCTTTCTACTTCTCTAAAATAGACAGAGTCCAAAACTGCGGAAGTAATTTGCTCTAAATTGCCTGAAATTTATCTGCGTCGTCTAATCGACAAACTCTGTTTAGATGCAGTCTATCCCCAAGTTCCTGGTTATTACTTTATTACTGTGGCCGGTCTTTGGGCCCAATTTTATCGATCATTTGGAGCGCTCTTCGAATTAATCTAGCAGCAAGGATACGCCGGTCACTATAAATTTGTCAGATATCCAAACATGCTGTAGCGTCTCAAATTTCAATAAAATTAAATGACCCGCATGTAATCCCCTTCCGAAACTGCACCAGCCGAAGTGTTCATGCAGTCGTCCGGTGTTGCCGGGCAACTTGAAGGGATAAGAGGAGCCAACAACCACACTTTAACTTTATTAAGCCCATCTTCCCGGCCGTGCTCCGGAGCCATAGGAGCAGTCAGGATGCCACCGGTTGTGATTTAGGGATGAGACCCTTGCAATGGACGCCATTGTGTTGGTTCATTTAACTTTCAACAAAGCGCCGTTATTGCGAGCGCTCGAGGTGAACACTGCCCGCTCCCGAGGGGAACGGTCGAGTGCATACAAACGCAATAATCCCCCAATCCTCCCAAGGACCAGGGATTAACAAGCGCAGATTTATCTCGTTGCTTCTGGGCTGCACACACGCGGCGCAAACACCTGTTTTCGTGGCGGCCCTGTGCAACCCTTGAAAGCGACTTGGAGGCGCACGTTGCCCGGGAAAGCCCAGATCCCGAGTCCCGGGGCTCCTTTCAGGAGCGCTAAATAGCCGCATTTTTATTAAGACCCGGCTGCCCGCAGAACCCTGCAAGTAAGTATTCAGGAAGCGTTCTGAAAAGCAGTCCAGTTCGCTTCCGCCACTGTTGACTCTCGCTTGACAGGCTGGCAGGGCTGGCCCTGAAAGCCCTGCGGAGGCACCCGGCCGGAATGGAGCCCCTTTCTTTTTGTTTATTCGGAAAATGCATAGAGCCATTCTCCGGAAGGCGAGCAAGTGTGTAGAAAAAGTTCGCATTACTTTCGGTTATATTTGCCATTCCTGCAGCCGGGCATTTCGCAGATGAACCCATTCAAAAAGTCCGTTTGAGTCTGGGGCAAAAGCCAGATGGAGGAGGCAGCCCTATTCAAATTTCTGTTGCAACTTAGAAATATTTCATATCATTTCTTAGTAAAGACAAGTTATTCCCGGTCCGTGAAAGCGAACGAGCACCAGCGGCTGCAGTGGTCATGGGGCGCAGTTCCGAAAAGACTCGGCGCTTTCGCTTCTCCGGTTAATTTATTAAAAGTATTCTAAACCTTCGAAGAGCATATCTCTTCAACTAGCCCAAGAAACATTCGCACCGCGACTATGTGTCATCTTTGACAAAATGAAAAGATTTTTTTTCTTTTATTTTTAGATAACCGAAATATGGCAAGGGATAGACTGAAACACAGTAATTAACTTAATTAACTTAATTAAAAGCGTTTAATTTAGTTTTGCATATGCATTTCACGTAATGAGAATAAGGCCGCTAATTGTTGAAGTATAATAATTATTACCCCTAACCCTATTTTTCGCATTTCACAAGCAAAAAGTTTTAATTTTGACCCAGCAAGTTTTTTTATCTATAAAAAGAATTAATCATTTCACAGATTTAAGTGAATTAAGTAGTCTAGAAAATAGCGTGCGAGTTCATCGATGAAAGTTTACGTTGATTTTGCAGAAAATTTACATTCGCGAATGTTTTATAAGTATGTTTTTGTTTTCACCATAACTCCTCTATTTCTTAATCGATTTGGATCAAGTTTGGCCTATATTCATTTAGTAAATATTTTGGTTCAGTAAAAATGAAGTACGGTAAAAGATATACATATTTAAAAGCCGGATATTCGCGAAACACATCAAAGGACATTCTATTCGTATTTTTCAACACTAATTTCGTACCTTAGGCTATAAAATATTATTATTTTTTGTGTCGATTGGAAAGCGAACACTCGGTAATTGTCTTTACCACTTTATCCCGTCATATTGAATTTACAATTCTGAACTTTTAAATTTAAATTATATAGTTCATATTATAGTCAGATACGTCACCTATGTAAAGATAGTGGATGCCTGCAGAAAATTGCGGTTATGTTGCTTTCTGTAAAAATTATAAACTTCAGTTTTAACGCAGGCAAGTTATGTTAGTCTGTAGAAAAATATTGATTTGGTTATATCATTATTGAAATAAAATACAATAATCAACCTTTCTCTATTTTTAGTTGTATATTTTCTCAGTTTTAACAAAAGTGTATATTGTCTTGTGTATTGAAAGGGACACGATTATTTGAGGCTATCAGCGCAGAAGTGGTGTAACCCTACATTTTTGTTGGGTAGGGTTTTTGTGTAAAATAAATTCGTTAAATTATGATCTTTCAATACAATAGTGGCGTAAGCCACCTTTTAGAATTATCAATAGATGGCAAAACAATTGAAATAATGTTCACTAAATAAATGCAATTCAAAAAAAATTTAACCACATTTTAATTCCTCATTATCTCCTAAGAAGTAGTCTGGGGTTACACCACTTCTGCGTTGATAGCCTCATTTATACTTTACTAAATATTAATAAGTTCATATATGTATGTAAAGATAAGTCCGTACCTGTGCTTTCAAATCAATTTTTTAAAACTAATTGAAAATCAATAGTCTTACAGTTTTTTTCTGAAAACCAATTCAATTGAAAATAACACTTACAGATATGTAATTCAATAGCAAATCAACAAATTGTTTTTTTATTGTTTACCTGTAATTGAATAAATGGCTGATTATATTATATAATGACAAACATTTCAATGAACCATTAGCAACATTTCAAAAAAACGTTTGGAAAAAATTACGAAAAATTTACTTTGGACCACGAATAAATTCAATAGTATAACACCGCCATATTTGAAATTACAGGAACTTGAAATTAGGGCGAATTGGTGTACATTGGTGTTGCCACACAACAAAAATATTTTTGTTTTGAGGCGATTTGTAATTAGCCCGTAATTAGAATTGTGCCCTTTAATACGTGTCTCTGTCATGCCACCTCCCTCCTACTCGAAGTGCTTAAAATAGAAAATATACGATACATATATCTCGATCCCCTCGATATATCAAAATCAGTCAATAATTACGGAGAATTGATGGCTGTTTGTAAGCAATCGAAATCTAAAACAGTTCTGACGATTGTCTATAATTTATAAGGATGATAATAAAAATTAAATTAGGCAAATTGGAAATACTTCGTCAGCTTAAGAGAGAACCTTCGAATGGGTAAGCATTAGAGGATTATTGTTTATATAAATAATTAATAAGGTAGGACCAAGACGGCTACCTTGTGGGACACCAGACTTCTTTCTCAACAAGTTCAGAGGAACACCACCACTTAGAGTAAGGTTTTCATCAGTCCCTATATTTTTCTGTCTACCGCATGCGAATTACATCTTATCATACATATGTATGTATACTTATTCCATTATTCCTCTTGACTGTTTTATTTTATATTCTTTACTAAAACAATTATTTAATCGCAAAATATGTATAGTCCCTTCCTAGCCATTCACTACGCATTAGGAATCTTCGTATTTTAGTTTCTATTTTGTGTGGAATTCGTTCCTCTTAAATCCGTCAAGTGATACGCAATGGCTGTTCTGGTTGATGGAAGATGGAAGGGTATTTCATGGCCATTAAAAATAATTTATCTATAAAAGTTACAACTGGAAAGCAGTAGCCAACGAGGAAACGAATGTTTACCGAACTGGAATGGAGGCGTTGCGGCCGGTCCACCCGAGTGTGGGTGTAATGTTTGCATAATTAACGCTAACCGGGCGGGGGTGTTTTCTTTATTGTGCAATTTGATGAGTTTTGCGCGACACTTCACTCAAGTTGCAATAAATTTTTATTGCCGGAAAGGAATTTATTGTCGACATAGGAACCCTTTTTCGCGCGCCTGTCCGCTCATGATCTCGAAAATTTAAAATGTCACGTAAATATTTGTCAGAATGAGCGCCGTAAATTTCCTGAAAAGACGATAGCACTCAACGCTTATAAATAATTTCAACCTTTCAAATTATCATCGCTTTCGTTTTATTTGCGTTTTCACTTTTTCCCATTTGCGGGGGCACATGTTGGGGACTCCCCGTCGACTCCAATTCCGATGTGAATTTCACGCTGGGCAAGGCGGCTTTTTTAATTCCCGGCCGAGTCCTGGGGCGCTTAATTAATGGTTTTATTATTTGTAAATTTGCGGCCGGAGTGCTTCAGAAATTTCGTTCTCAATTACAAGGGAATTTAATTAGAATGGGCTGCACCCCAAAACTTTCGGCTGATGGTGATGAACAGCGTTTAATTGAGTTGTTAGAAAAAATGAATTTGCCGCCGGGCGGGTTCGCACTGTACGCAAAACGCGGCCAGGTTGGTTGTTTTGGATTTCTTTACCCGCTCCAAGAATATTTGGACCTTTCAATTTGGAGCTACTTTGCCCGAGGAGGATTACATCTTCTGCGCACTTCGGATAATGCAGCAAATGAAAAGTTTCTGTAATTAAGTTCAAAGGGTGTGGGATCGACTGCCTCAAAAACTCTAGATGCCAGTCCGTCTCGTTTCCAAGCCCTTTGAACACTTCTATTTTTCGCTCAACCGGAGCAAAATACTCTTGAATATATTTCTACAGGTCGGTGCCTTTAATCGTGGTAGAAGGCTCTTTTTGTGGAAGCATTGTCGCCTACCGAAACGCTTTTCATTTAGGTTAATGGCTAGGCAAATGGCAGAATCTCTCGGTAAATCTGGGGAAAAATCGTTGTCTATTTCCAAACTTAACTTCGGAAGCAAATGCGTGTTCTGCAATTGCAGGGAAGATTTAAATAAATGGCCGGAACCCTTTGCTGGTCTTTATCCCGAAAAGTTTCTTTAAGATGCCAACAATGCGGCAAGGGTTAAATGTGTTACGACATCAGTGCAACACCTGCTGCTAGCACACCTTTAATAAAAGTAAATATGAAAAATGCTGCCCTAACTTCGGGCAATGAGCGCAAAATGAAATTATTTAAACAATGGGAAGACATTTAATTAGGATTTACGAGCTGTTTGCACCCCAGGTGGAAAATAGATACTCGTTCTTGAAGTCTGCAAAATTGCCATCAACATTCATCCCTATTACGCGGAGGAAATTCGTGCGGTGTTCCGCGAATCGTGAATATTTTTGTGGTATTCTTTGCCTTTGCCGCGTTCCGCTTGCTTTTTGTGCTTCCTGGATTTTTGGTGGTGGTCACTGGGGTGTCGTTTTTGCCTCCAAAATGCTTAAAAAAATTCATTCAATTTTCCTGGAATTTTAGATGAATTCGTGGACCTAAATTTCTGAAGACCTTTGGCTATTTCACTTTGTGCAGTTTAACAATACATCTTTGATTAAAAAGCCAAAATTTATTTTCATTTAAATTAGGAGCTTAGGGCTCCTCGTCTGCGATGTGCTCCTTTGCGGTCACTTTAAAATTTCAGAACAATTTGTATTATATGAACATGTTTATACAATTTTTTTTCCCCAAAATAATACTGTCGGGTTAATAATTATGTATAATCAATTGCATTGCATATATCTGGTGATTTCATCAATAATTTTGATAATTAATTCACGGTCTTCGAAATATTTTCAAAATACAAAATACAATTTTTCGTGATCTTTGACCCCGAGTAAGTAACACCGCTGGTTTCGGATCAATAAGGAACTTTCTCATAGTATTAAGAACCCCAGTACCAATGTGAATTCAAAATCTAGGTTGCTACAAATTATTTCTAATTTTAGAACAGAACTACAATTCAAAATCTCTTACTTAATTACAATGTTTTACGTAACTTATGATTCTGTTCGTTCAGACAGAACGTTTAGACTAACTGCAAGCTTAAAACTTATCGTAGTTTTGCTCAATTTCCTATAGACATATGTAAAACTAAGAGTATACAACGAAATGAAGATTCGCCGTGATGAATTATAAATAAACAGTCGATTTTTTCCGACTATTCCGATATTAAACATTAAAGTAAATAACTTTATTGAATGCAAATATACAAATTTTCAACAATGCGATATTGCGCTGAGAAAAATAACTTTCTCATATGTATTAAGATCAATAGTTTCTTACTTCCACCAAAATTCGCGTTTTTAATAAGCAATTTCCTCTTACCGTAAAAGAAGCAATAGTGTCTTTTAATTTAACTAAATTGCTCTTATTTAAAAATCTATAGTAGGGCTTTGAAAAATACATCAGTTTATTAGTACAATAAAGAAACAATTCTCTTGCTCTCAGAATAACAATAAAATCAAGAGGAAATGAATTCACTTGTTTTTAGCGAAAAAATATCACTTTAACGACAACTTGCTAATTTCTAAGGAATAGTTTAAGAAAATAAGACATTCAACATGGAAAAAATTAGATACAGACTGAAAATGAACAATATACGATTTAACGATCACATAATCACGAAGAATATTGCTGAGGAATCCATCTGTGCTGAATTAAATGACTACTTTAGGCTTAAGCCTTTCCAGAGTCATTACACATATAAAGGACTTCAAGTCTTAAAAGAAAACTTTTAATATATAAATTGATTTTAAAAATAAAGGAACTCTATAAACATTAATTTAACTATAGCTTGCTTAGAGAAAAGAGTTCAAGATTCAAGAATATACATATGTACTACACCGAAAAATAAGGGTATAAGTCTCGTTCCGTGAAAAGTGCGTTAATTTAAAGAGAATATTTTACTTATTTCTAGAACTTACCACTCATTTCAACTTGTAACAAGATATTTTTCTCGTTAGGTTTAAATATTACTGCAAGTGCTCCGCCAACTAAAGAAAACAACTTTGTGTCTTGCTTAGGCGAACAACAACAAGAGGTTACAATGGTCAGTCAAATGTCGCTATCCGACGTTGACAAATTTCTTACTTTACAGCGAACAATTAATTTAGCAAATAACAATTCAAATAATTCAACAAAACTTTCAGTAAAAATTCAGACAATTTTCAACTCAATTCAGGACATTTTCTCTTGAAAATCAGACAATCGATTTAGGAAAATTTCGATTATTTAAAGTTGTTTCCTTATTTTAAACAACAATCGTAAGCGTAAGTTTCTGGCTTGTTTACTGAAAACTGCGTTTTTTTTAAATATTATATTCACTTAATTGTAAAAGTTTCCATTCAAAAAACTTTCTTTTAAAGTCAAAAGGTTCAAGAAAATTTCGGTTTTTTCTAGAGTATATCGTTAGTTTCAACAACGCACTAACTTTCGGATAAAGAAAATATATCTTGAAACAAGAGTTGGCCAGCAAGAAATTATCATTGAATTAATGGTTGAATCAAGATGGATCAATGGTTGAATGGGACGAAAATCATTGCTTAAAGAGAATTTTGCTTTATTTTTAAAAAAAATGTTTTCAGTGCACAACATTTAATATCTTAAATATTTTATATGTATCTTCCACGATAAATAATTTTTAAGTAATGGAATTTTCATGAATAGTAGTAAATTTTATCCACAAACTTGTGCACGAAACATCGAATGTGAATTATGTATTTCAAGCGCTAATAAAATATCAGAAAATATTGGCATGTGGTACATAGCTACTTTTGAACGTTAATAAAATTTGAAAAAAATTTAGATACATGCATCTTTTTGGTATAGAAGAAACAACCTGCCTCAATAAAATTTCAACATATCAATTTAAAGAACCACCCTATTGTTCATGGAATTTAAGCTAGAGACTCCAGTTACGAAAACATTCATTCTAGTTAATATCCCCATAATTACCGCCCAGGTGACAGCATTTCAAACATATCACTTAGAAAGCGATTCCGTCCTTAATGGCAATAATTTGTTCAAATTAAGAGCCAGTTCACAATTTGGCTGTGCACACCCTCCGGCGAAGTGTGATTACATTGGAAACGGCATTGCCCCGTTCGCCACAAAATCTCCAGCTTTCAAGTTAAAAGTCTTCTCCCAGTGCGAGTCGACGGGTGTCCCTTGGCTACAAATAATCTTGGGATTCGGGTCACGTTCCGGCATCCACGGAGCTGTATGAATTGTGTGATTCACGTGAGGTCCGGTTACACGATTCCTAAATAACTCTTAAAAATAATGTCCTTGTGCCTTTCTTGTTTGACCAACAAACGGACCAGACCAGAGGGCCGGACGACGGAGGCCCTAAGGGGCCCGGGCGCTGCACGGGGGAATCCCCGGCGAACGTTCCGTAGGAATCGTGAATATTGGGGTCCGCAAGTACATAAAAATCAGTGGGTAATGTGTTTTGGGCATTATACGCTGTGACCGGTGGACGAGCGTGGAATATTAAGGACCTGGTAGTCCACCGGGAGGGGCCCGGGGCGCGGACGAATTGCGGCCAGAGCAGCATCAAGTGGCATTTAAAATCTAATAACACTCTCGTTCGTAATTACCGGCTGCTGCCTCTTACCGAGAATCATGCAGACACAATGGCAACCTCTGCGCGAAACCGATTTTATTTCATAATGCCCACTCCTATGTGGCTCAATTTAATTTCGCGAATGGCAATCGAAGGGATTCCGATTGTCCGCGTTAAATAGGACACCATCCCGACTGTAGCTTTAATGTCCCCGAGCAATTGGAGCCGACAATTCCTTGGACACTTTGCAATTATTTCGGGCAAGTTAATTTACGTGAATATCATTCCTCCCAATAAGCGTAACAATCGCCATCATTACGCCATGTCCTCTTATTACGAATGTAACACATTCCTCGGCGCAGCTAATTAAATTGCTGTCATAATGCATAGTGCGATTACATAATGCCGTGAATAGCTTCACTCCAGATGAATCAATTAGAATCGAATTGATGGATTGAATAGCCAAGTCGCATTAATTAGATGCGTAGTAATTGACCGCAACATTCTTACTTGACATCTTTGATTGCCTTTTGTTGTATTGTAGCATAAATCTTCTGCTTTACAAGTCGCACGACTCATACTAAGCGGATTAAAATCCAAATTACCGAAAACAAGTTTCAAAAAGGCCATGAATTACAAGACGATTAAAATTAGGTGGACTTAAAGGGTGCATCAAAAAAAAGGTTTTTGAGGTTATCAAGTATACTGTCTGTATTTATCAAGGTTATTGAGAGCTTCACCTAAATAAATTAATTGCAATTTAAGAACAGAATTTTTTAAATGTTCTTAAAAACAAAAAAAAAAAATTGTACAAAATCATCGTTGTAAAAATCAATATTTCATGAAAGCAAATGATTTGCAAAACAAATTTAAATTTCATACTCCACTTCAGTAATTAAGAGCAAAAATCTTTAAAAATTGTTTAACATCTATGTGAGATTAAATCTGTATTCTTTTCATATTTGATCTGGATCCAGGCTTACCAGGAAATTTATAAAACATTTTTTATTTCACGAAAATACAATCAAATACTTTGCATCAAAAACTTAATCCAACATTTTTTCCTATTCAAGGTTTGAAATTTCAATGGGTATCATTAAAATTTAATACACTTTTCTAAAATTTTAAAATCTTTACATATGTACAGTATAGTACCAGAAAATTATAACCACTAGGAAAAATTTGTTTTTGTCATGTTTTATTTCGAACAACTTTATTAAATTCACGGATAAATTTATGCAATAATCAAATCTTGCCTGTTTCCAGTCGTCGACAGTAAAATGCTTATGTGCTTTGGCAAACTCCAGTCGGGATTTTCTCATTTTTGGAGTGAGTTTTGGCTTTTTCCTTGGACGATAGCACTTTAAGCCTGCTTCTGCCTACGTCTCTTCAACGTCGTCACTGATAACTCGATACCACTTTCCGCGAGAATTTTTTTTACTTCCCTGTAGGGTTGTTTGCGATGTCCTGCGAGCGCTGCTATCACCCTACGATCAGTACGAGGGGTAGTTTTTCTATTCGACCCACAGTTTCCGCGCTTTGATGCTGATATCGGGCTCCCATTCTTTAATTTCTTGGCCATTTCGATTACACTGCAGTGACTAACACCTTGCAATCGTCCAATTTCCCGAAGGGTGTGCCGGTTACCTTGTATTAATGCTGCAATTGCAGCTTTTTTCGCTTCACTAAGGTCTGGTTTCTTTCCCATATTTAAATTTCTGAGAAATTTGAATAAAGGCAATAAAACCAGCTATGACGTCATAAGAAAACAGGTGTATAAGGTATACTTACCTTTAAATTTCTCTAACACACTTTAGCTTTAACTAAAACCAAAATTGTTTCGACACTGATCTCCAAATACAAGAAATTGTTGTTCTTACAACTTCTATAAAGTTCGTAGGACGCCATTGAAAAGGATAGGTAGAGCACGTACACACAAAATGGTTGTGCATTCTGATTTGTAACGGCTATTTGACTTTAAGTAATAATGACAGCAATAATAGACCTTTGCTCTGTGGTAACATTTTGGCCTCTCTTTGGATAGTTTTTGAGAAAAATGTTATCAGAATTACCATCTTGAAATTTTTGAAGGTGGTTATAATTTTCTGGCACTATACTGTATGTATGTGATGGTTTTTAATATTCAATTCAATGAAAAATTTGCTATTTTACTTGAATAGATAGGAAAATGAATAAATACATGTTTTGAGCAGAAATTACAACTACAGAAAAAAGGTACTTTATTTTTGTATCCATTTTATAATACCTAAAATTAAAAAAAAATTTCAGCTTGTCCCCTTGTTGGGATAAAACATTAATTCACCTTACAATTGATTTTTAATTGTATAAAATTGTTGCTTACCTGGGGCCTTATATACTTGAATCCGTTCAAATCGAATCGAAAAGAGCTTACAAAAGCACATTTTGAATTGAAATTCCTAAATTAAGTTTATAATGCTTTAGCAAATTTATTTCAGTTACTTTTGACTTTAATTAAATTTCTCGTTCAAGGTGGTTAAAATAATTCGATAGAAAAATCCATTGAAAAATCCTGAATACCTGATTTCTTAGTCAAAACAAAAATTTGCACGCTCTATGCTGTTGAAAATTTTGATTAAAACCGATTGAATGTGTAACGAGCTGCAGGCAAATAAACTTGCATTACCAAAAAAAGCTCTATATTAGTTCGTTGCTAATCCTAAACTTCTTATACAATTTTTATAAAATCTCAAACAGTTAAACGGTAGGCTATTTAAATTCAAGTGTCTGTCTGTGATTTTAATTCTTTAAATACCTTTATAATTTCCATTACTATCAAAACGAATCCAACGTCAAAACAATTATTGTCTGTTGTACAAATGGATTTAACTCCAAAACTGCTGAATGTATCACCATGAAATATACATAGATTCTAGATAATAACCATGGGATCAACTTAGCTTGTTTTCAGCGGGATATCTCAAACGATTTCGACGATATTGATTAAGTGTACCTTACAACGCTAAAGATGGCATTCGAAGAAAGACGCGAGATTTTACAGGTCAATTGAATTTACCTACTTAACAGAAAAATTATGAAAAATCATAGAAAATGTATGTCGACATATTCTGAATCTATTGAATAAAGTTAAACTAAGTTTATTTAAAGCGAAAATACTATCTCTATGGGTCATCGCATTTAAGAAAACCGAGGCAAATTATCTGCATTTTTCTAAAATTTTATACTGTCCAGAAAATATCGAGATTATATTATAAATAAAAGAATTTAGCTATCTTTCTTAAAAAAAGGTTAGAAACCGATTGAATCAAAATCGGAGTCAAGAATATGACCACACAAATTATAATTTTTAGGAAGCAATTTAAATTTTCTTTCTACTATATCATTGCTCTCGATTTTTTGTATGTAGACAAATATCCAAAAAAGCTTTTTCCTTACTAATAATGTTAAACGAAATGATCATGTGCCTTTCGATTTCTTGAATTCATAAATATTAGTTTTTGTAAAAATAACCCATTCTGCCCAATTTTGCAAGACACAATTTTTTTAAAAATAATTTCTTACGGACGCCTATATGTTTTTATTTCAAGCGGATACAATCGGTTGAATACTTAGCCGAGAAAGATAAAAGTAGTCATCACCATCACTACATCTTACAAAACAAAGTCCCTTGCCGCGTTTGTCTGTCTGTCTGTTTATACGTGATTTTTTCCGTAACTACTAAACGTATTTTGTAAACTAAATAATTGCTTTCCCGGACAATGCAGGGGCCGGCCAAGCTAGTCGCTTAATAAATTGCGAATTATGAGGTGCTGATCAAACAATTCTTCATTCAAAATTGCGGATACACGCACTGTAAAAATAATTGTAATTGTTGTTCAATCTCCTGGGGGATAAATTATAAGATCTTGAAAATACGATTCGAAAAATAATTATGAAATTAACCTCTAACCCAAATCTGCTTATAAAAATATACCGTTTTAAGGGTTCTGTATCTGTTCGTTTATCTGTTAGTCTGCCACCACCGTATAGCTCACAAAATATATATGTAAGTGCGACATGATTTTATACATGTAAATGTTAAGCAAATTATGCAAAATGATAACCAAAAACCAGATTATTAGTAGTTTTTAAAAAATAAGTTTTTGAAGAGTGGATATGCAAGGCATATACACATGTCATATTTGATTGAAATTTAATATATTTGTTATTTAGGTTTTTTTTTTTTAATTTAAATTGAGGTGGAAATAGTCGAAAATAGATGAAAAATGGTGTACGAGTATGATGCTCGCTGAAAATGTACGAAAAATCAACGAGATTTTTAAAGTTAATCTGGTTAAAAATAATTATTCTTAAAAGACCCAGTTCGAAATCTGGTGATTTCTAAAAGCGAAACGTAGAGTTAAAATATGGGTTCGTTAATTAAAGGGTTTTTCGAGGCACAGGAGCGGGATTGATTTATTCAGAATTTAGATTACCGATGAAACACGGACCAGGCATGTTTGGAAAATTCATATATGTGTAGGTCCTATGCAGGATAATTGTAGTGTTTCGCTAGATATGTGCAGAGCATCGAATTCTAAATTGTGTCCCGGTTTCTCGCGAGAAATTTTTGTGTAAATAATGCAGGGCAGTTGGGCGAACTTTGCATTTATTTTCTCCGGATTTCTAGGTTTTTGTTGCACGCAAGCGAATGGTTTGCCCACCTCTATAAAAATTTCATTGTCCTCGCTTAGCAGCATCGGTACAGAATTGCACCAGGTCTAGATTGGGGATTCGTAGTCACGGAGCTGGCCACGATAAAGTTGAATAACAAACCCTCAGTTTGGCGGATTCATTTGTGTCGTCGGTGCTCATCTTTTTCGCCCCTAATTCGGCGTTTTTCCACAGCTCCAATTCGAGGGAACTTCGCCGCTCGATATCCTTTTAATATCCTCCCGACCAGTTGCATAACTCCACGGCATCAGGATGTATTTTTAAAAAGCACAGAGCGCGTTACGTTGGACCGGGACAGATCCGGATAGTTAGCCAGAAATCGGATGGACGTGAAATATAAAACAAAAATTTCTCTGTAAGGTCTATAGGTATGCATTCCTGTGTATTTAGAAGGAGCTTAGCGCAAATCTGGCTTTGGTTGTTCAACATGCAGACACAGCGAGCCAATCGCCCGACGCTCGATTTTTTTCCATTTCCTGCTGAATTCGTAAGACCATGAAATATCAGTCGACTAAAAAATTTGTTTATGGATGCGCCGGAACATTTCCGTGGCTCTTTTCTGTGCATTGGCAATAAGTCCCCCCTATCTTCCATATTCAATTAAATGGAAAAGCGAGGGTTCTTCCATTTATAACGAATGAGAGCGAGGACTGGCTGTGGAAAAACTGCCAAATGAATAAGTAAGGCTCACTTGAAGCTTACAGATGCATGTGAGCTGCTGTGCCAAGGAACTACCGCTTCAGACTACTTGCACTTCCGAATAATAGCTTCAAAGAAGGACAACTAAAGTAGAATTTATACCAACGGAAGTCCCCTTCATTGTATTCAGCTTAGAAAGAGCTAAAGTTGGGCTTTTTAGGCAGAATGGGCTTTACCTATCGCATTATCGTAATTCACAAAATATGCAGCATATTATATGCTTATGCTATTACTATTCAGAATTTAATGATCAATATCACAAATAATCGAAATATTCTTCCTTATACATATAATGTGCATTCAAAGGTTCGATCTCCTTCCCCGTCACCTCTCCCGAAATTTTACGTTATTCAAGTACAAATATCATATAAAATCAGTTAAAAGCCGTGCTGAATATGTGATCCCAAACCATTATATTTCATGATCTCTTTTAGAATTACAATAGAAAACATATAATATATTTTCTGACCAAGGAAAATAAAAGGTCAACAAATTTGAAGTGACCTCAATTTTGGATCGTCGTCTGTCAAAAGCTTTCCTCATCTCGCTCTGTCTACGACCTTTTCTCATTTCCAAAAATTGGTGTTTTAAGTTTAAGATACTATGGTATTACAAACAATTTATCGTATGAAATTTATGGTGTTTAAATAGCATATAAAGGGGTATATTGTACTACAATACTTAATTTAAAACGGAAATTAATGGGAGAAGGGTGGTGTATTTTATCATTTCCATTGAAAGATGCAAGAATTTTTATTAGATTGAATTAAAATTCACAATAATTAGGTGTATGTATAGGCTGCTTTAGTCGTTTAAATAGTATTTGTATTTTATTAAAAGAGCACACATTTTTAAATTTTTTTGGTATTACACAAAAACCGCCACTATCAAGCCGACTTAAATAAAATTAGCGTATTAGTGTCCATTTAAAATTAAAACATGAACATGAGGAAGTGCTAAAACGTGTAAAAGTCATTCGTGTGCATACCATTTTTTGGGAGTGCTCTGAATAAGGAGAAAAAACTTGAGCAAGCGAAACAGAATGGGGAAAAGCTTTAGGAGTATCCCTGAAAACTGTCGAATTGTGTATTTTTGATTAATTCCTGGATGCTCCTGCTTATAGACAGTGTTAATATATAAACTTTAATGGAGTACATGCATCAAACATTTTAATATTATTCAAATATTAAATAAATTACTATTTCAATCCCGAACGAATTACAAGAAATCTGATTAGAATAGTAATATAAGAATAACGATGTAAATTTGAAATATATGCTAATTGAGGTCTAATTCTCTTAAAATTATCTTTTTTTTACGACTGTACTGATGTTTCTAATACTTATAAGAATATAAGAACTCATATGTACATAGTCATAAAGGATTTGGATACGCTGAACAAGTCTAATCGCACTTCCTTAGGTTTATATGGTCTAAACATTTAAACATTAAGCATTTAAACAGGACAAGAATAATTGAATTTTATTTTGTTATTATGTTGATCTTTAAACTTAAACTAACTTAACCTATATTTATAATTAGATAAAGAATGAAACAACTTCAAAGAGTTTCAAAAAATATATCTTTTAAAAAGCTAAAGGATAAAAATTTTTTTTTTAAAAGAAACTGAAGATGTTAAGATAAGTTAATTCAATGGGAAAGGTATTTGTTGATTCAATTTGTGTTCTTTATTTATTTACTTTTCTTTACAATTTGTTTGAAAGATTTAATTTTATCAGTTGTTGATGTTTTCCTAATTGCAGAATTTTATAAAATTAGCGTCACAGTTGTCAATAATTAATTGTGAGAAATAAATACAAAATTTATGCTAAGCTACCGTATTTGTGTTGTCCTTATTTTTTTGCAAATTATTTTGCAATAATTTTATCTGAAAACAGCGGAAAGTGATATTTTAGCAGTCACTGGATTATCAGGAAGTTGATTTGTGGGTCGCAATATTTACTAAAATTTCCTTTAACTTAACTGGAATTCTAGTGATATCCGTACACCAGCGCGCATGTTCTAGTTGTATATGCTGCTGGAATTTTGAATGTTGTTTTGGTATTACCCAATACTTTGCAAATTTAATTTCAAAGTTTTGTTTTTTATTCTTTTCAATTCAATCGAATTTTTATTACAGATGAGACGGTGACATTAACCAAAATTTTAGTTGGTTTTATAATTTTAAAAGTGAAAAGATTTAAAATGAGGCAAATTTATTTTAATGTTTTTTCTAAAGATAATTAAATAAACAATAATACAAGTCAAGATTTTTTATATCGTTATACTTTGACTCTTTGAGGATTAACCAACTAGATAAACATTTAGAGTTTACAAAGTCCCTCGGTATCTCGAAAATAATTTATTTCAGAGAAGCTATAATACGGAAGTTTTTGTTTCGCTATTCAGCCGCTTTACCAAATTTATATTATTATAAGTTCTGAAAAAAAAAATTAAAATTGGAGAATTATAAAAGTTTATATAGGCAGGTACTTAATTTCAAAACAAATTTAATTTTTATTGTATGCCCTTTAATTAACACATTCCCTGCTGTCTTTTGTCAAATGCATTTTTATATACATATAATTCTCTTTCTTGACACTTCCGACGTGTTAAAGAATATATTCTATCTCTTAAATAATTAGGATTTTACGAGAATTTGTTGGCATATGTGTAAAGAGGGAAAAATGTAATTAAGCTATTCAGAGAGGGGGAAAATGGCTTAGTTCTATGTTTGTCTGTATACGTCTGTATGTTTGACTAGTAAGCGCACTTAGTATAAAACTTAAAGACTGTATTACAAATTATGTTTCAAAATTAAAGAGTTAAATGTAGATGACACCGCATTACTTAAAACCCAATATGCAATTATGTTGTTTTTACTCCTGAAATTTGGTATATGTATAGTCAATATTTGAAGAATCTTTACGATTTTTTCATAAAAGTATACCATTTTATATTTGTTTTCAAGTACATACAACAAGGACTACTGGCCTGCATTAGACGCTTCGTCGTTTTTTGTTTTTTCTATAAATTAACAATGCTATTTCTATCTGTTCTATTTTATTACTGCAGGATTCAGAGAGTTACATTATTTATTCATCTTATATTTACCAAAAAGGTTTTCAGAAATGTTAGGGTATTTTTTAATGTAATCTGTTTGAAAAAAGTAAATGTCTCATGTCACGACTTTCACAGAAATTAGAAATTAGTTTGTTTAGCCTCTACAAAGTAACGAAATACCGAAGACTCGTAATTTTTACTTTATTTTTTAAATAGCAGATTTCAAAAAATTTGTGTTTAGTGTTAATGATTGTAACCTACGCTTCCGGAGCCACTGATGACGAATCTGAGGACAGATTTTTAAAATTCAAAATGGCTCATGAGCTTAGAATTTGTTTAAAAACGCCTAATTTAAACACAGCTTTAATAAAGATTGAGACAAGCAATAAAGTTTGTTGGAAGAAATTAGTCTTTTGTTTTAATATACACTGAAATATAATAATAAATTAGGTAAAGCTATTTGAAAACTGAATAACACATGGTTTTTTCAATTATCAAAGAATGATGTCAACAAATTTAATTGTGCTTTAAATAACATACCTGGATATTAACAGATGGTTTTATTTTACAAATTAATCTTTTCGAAAAATAATAGCGACATTATTTAGGCGTCAAATACAACGAATGCAGGTTTTTAAGATTATTAGTTTACCTGAATTTCTAAGTAGACTGCGCTAACCTCAAGAGGAGAGGTCATATGTTTTGACCGTCACACATTTTCAAATGTGAATTTAACATGACTTATATCAAAAATGTACGTTTCTTACTTAATAATGTTTAAAACCAGTTATATAATCACATTAATGCGTAGGTATTTAATTTTTGTAGGCATTTTATAAAAATCGAGCTATCATTAAATTGGTTAAATTTTATATACATACTAATTATTTTTGAAGGGTATCGAGTTCAATCCTCTTTTAATATAAATAAATATTTGATTGATTACAATTTATTGACAGGAATTTCTTTAATAAAAACAAAATAGTTCAGACCCATTAAAAGTCTACAAGCTCAATTAATTAAAAAAAATATTTTGTTTTACTTCAACGCCAATTAATCTTTTTGACATTAAATAATGTGGTAACCGGCCAGTAAAGGCATACTGAGCACCCAAAATTATGCATATGTATTTTTAATATATGTAATCTGAATGTAATATATTTAAAATGTGAAAAAATAGGCTTTTCTGACAGTGGCGGAATGGAATTAAGTTCCTTTCAATCACTTTTCCAGGTATCGAATTTAAAATTTGTTTTATTTAAAAACATTGGACAAGTCTGGCCTAACTTGCCACACATATCAAAAATTTAGATTAAAATTTTAATGTAAGAAAACTAAGGTAATGATAATAAAAACAAAGCGGTCAAGTGCGAGTTTGACTCCGAAATTAGAAATTTTTCTTTACCGTTTGCCTTGAATGCGGTTCTATTCTTTACTAAAATTTGTTTGTGTTAACTTAAAATTCTATACTACACTGCTCATGCATATTGCTGAAAATATTGTCAATTGTTAAATTTTCCCTTGTTGTATGTTTCCGGATTAGTGATCGAACTGAGACTAAAAGAAAAGACTTCTTTTTTCACACCACGAATTATACGTGGCCATCAACCGGGCGTTTATCACATTATCATAGTCGACTGGAGATAAAACGATAAATCTGTAAATTAATTTTTATAAACTGTAAGACCTAGTAGGACTTGCATTATTATTTTCCTGTAAACTTTAAGTAAGGCGTTATATTCCCTGATATTTTAGAAAATTTTAGTTTAGGTCCAGTAGTTTCAGAGAGATGGTCTATTTTTGCATATTTTTCATAATATATTTTTAAATATGCTGTCTAAAATTATGAACTACAATTATAAAATAAGGGTTCC
The DNA here is from genome assembly GCA_963920795.1 of Eutolmus rufibarbis. Taxonomy (NCBI): domain Eukaryota; kingdom Metazoa; phylum Arthropoda; class Insecta; order Diptera; family Asilidae; genus Eutolmus; species Eutolmus rufibarbis. Next base: position 21,825,903 of record OY987204.1, read on the forward strand.
GTTTTTTCCTTTTGAAGTATGGAATCCTCAAAAGCATTACAACTCTATTAAACTAATCGTCCTTCAGTCTTTAAAATCGTTATTTTTTCTTTAAGGAAAGCATAAAAAAAGCCTACCACCTAAATAGGCCGTCGATTGACAGGGAAGAGGATATTCAATTTGGGATGAAAGTTATGCAAATCGCACTTGGCCTACACAGACAAAGGTTAGTGTCATCGGATCCGCCTGGAAATTGATGTCAGTCACTTTGACAACCAATTACAATGATGATTTTCAGATTTCCATTGCCTCCCGGGGGAGTGCAAATGATACAGCGGTTATCAATCATTTCTGATTATGGGACCCCGAATCGGGGTGAGTTCTCGTTATCGCAGGAGCCCCTTGTACGGCGCTCTGTCTACCGAGATTATGGCAATTTCATTAATGAAAAATGCAATTGGCTTCGTCCTGCATGCCGGGAAATTAATTAGCCTGGAAGAGGACGTCCGAGCCCGAGAGACTTTGCTTTTGATTCGCGAGCGCGCAGACCCGGAGCTCCTCAGAACGCAAAGGTAGTGGCTCAAGTCGGATATCTTGGTAATGAGGTTAGCGGATTATAAAAATCTCCTTAGGGGGAACAGTGCCCTTCGTACTTAACTTAGTCTGGCTTCTTAGAGGGACTCAACAGTTGTTTTCAAATCCCAAGCGGGAATGTGTTTGACATTAAGAAGAGCATTATCCCCTTTATGACGTGCAGATCTCCACTTGGAAATGGGACAATTTTCGAATAAAGCCGTCACGTAACTCGAGATCTTCCAGTGCATGTCGGCAAAAAAGCTCTTGACTTGTGCCACCCAACACCCACATAAGCTCATTACACGAGTGAAAACGGATGACGTGGGGCTTTAAAGGAGTCCCGACTCCCGTCCGGGAACGGCATGCGAGCAGATGTAAAGCGCTTTTAATAGTCCTATTAAAAACCATGAAAGATCGTGTCTAATGGTTTATTTATGTAAGGTTAATGATGCGGCTCTGACCTGGACGCTGCGCTCCCAGGGCTCCTTGAACGGTTTCTTCCATTCGGCCCGGACTGGGCAAGAAATTTTATTTATCCACGCTAATGGAGGGCAAGCGCCGTGGCGTATCTCTGGTACGTCATTCGGTCTGATGAAGCCGGAAATAAAGGACAATTTCCAGCCAAGTCTTAAATACGCTCTCGAATGTATCCCTGTACTTCTGCTTTAAATAAAACCCGACTACTGTGCAGAAAGGAGATTGTCCTGGATTTTTCATAGACGTTATATGCCATTAAAGTTCCACGACCGGATCTTAACATTTGAGAACTTGTCCCTCAATATGGTGCAATTTCAGTCGATTCTTTACCGGACAATCGGTTTAAATAAAACAAGGGTAATTTGACAAACGATAAAATTCATATTCGAGGTAGTTGAAGCAACAAATATTTCGACTTATATTAAAGATATCGAAAACCTTAAAAATGGAAACACTTTGCGTACTAAAGTATTTAGTAATATGAACCGATACTTAAACTTACAATTCTAAGACTTAGTATTAATTTTAGTAGACATTAAACATTTAAACCTCTCCAATTTTAAGACTTCTGATTTTTCCAAAGATATATGAAATATAGCTCAATTTATCTTTAGATAATACATTCTTTATATGGAGTTTTCCAGGACTTTATGCTCTTTGGAATGATTGTGCCAGGAAGGAAAAATAAATCAGAAGCATGAAATATTAAATGAAAAAATTTCGTAAATGGTGTATTGCTGGAAATATTTACCACTAAATTCAAAAATGCATTAAAACTATCTGCATGCTTCAAAAACTACTACGATGAATTGTGTTGTGTTTTGATGGGGTTTTGATGCATTGTTGAATTTACCCCATTTTTTGTAGATAATATTGAATTTTCATATTACACCTCGTTTGTTTTTTTTTTCGATATATGTACATATATTATATACCCACTCTCTTTATACATACATAAATCTTATTTTATGGACTTCATTATCTGAATTTCAAACAATTTCAAAATTTTGTTAAAAGCGTAAACATGTTCATCTACATATACGAAGATGCTCAACTTAAATTTTGTTCGTTTCCTCAATCTATCTTTCAACTTGTATTTGGTCCTTGAAAAAAAATACATAAACTAATAAAAGTTTACGCTTTTTATTAAAAATAACAAGAACAATTTTGGTAATTCAGCACTCGTTCAAGTAGTATAATTAAAATACATTTGGAGTTAAGATAAAACGCAAAATTAATTTAACAGAATCGGATGAGATAAGGCATTTTAAATTTTCAAACTAGTAAAATACTATAGTTAAAGTTACTGATATAACTAAAATATTTTAAATTTAAAGAGCTTTTATTATCACTGAAGTTATGAAAAATAAGAGTTAAAATCTACCAGGGCCCTATGTAATATATTTAAGGTTTCATTACAGTTACAACTATTCTATTTTAATTTCAATTGGTCATTGTTAATTCAATACTATATGAAGCAATTTTTTCTGTGTTGCCATTGTTATAGATAACCACTATAAATACCATGCAGATATGAAATTTTTATATTCTAACACTAATTTTCTCAAAAACGTTATGTGATGAAAATTTACCATTTCGGATTTGCATTAAGAGGGTGAGGCGGATAAAAAAGAGGTAATTTTTGGGAGTTTATTGTATGAAAATGAAAAGAGCTATTGTTTTGAAACTCTTCTTTATAACATTTTTTAGGATATGTAAAGAAAGTTTATATAACTTAAATGTTTCACAATTTTATGGAAAATGGGCAATTTTTATAAAATTTTTAGGTTTTGTGTTTTAGTACCTACCTACACAAAAAAAAAATAATTTGAATTTTACAAAAACCATTATTGTAAAAAAGTACACACTTCGAATATGAAAGTAAAGGAAAGCGTGTAAAAATAGCAAAACATTTAATTTTAAAGGAAAATATTTAAAAGACCCTGAAAAATTTGTAATCCATTGTTAAAGCATGTATACTTAAAACGCATTTAATTGTGATAGTAATTGTAATTGCAACACGCTTGTGGAAAATTATATACATACATATGTATTTCGAATGAGAGATGAATAAGTTGAGTTTTGTTTTGGAAAGTAATTTTACATATATGTGACAACTATTTTTTACAAAGAAAAATTAACTAAATTATTGGAATGTAACTTTACATGTTGAGTGATGGCAATTAGTTGCGAACATCTTTTGTTCTCAATTGTTTTGGTTCAACGACGATAAAAACAAATTATCTATCGAATGAATTCTCATGTAGGGATCGAACCAAGCTAAGAGAAAAAACCTTAACGGCTTGATTTTTACGAGCAATAATAAATAAGAAGTTTTAAAGCTTAAGATTTTTTTGAACCAAAATTAACAAATTTTGAATCTTGTAATTATTTTGCCCGCAAATTTATCAAGTTATACACTTAAAATAAAACCTACTTACCTTGGTAATTTTTATATTATAACAAATACATATATGTATAACAAAAAATGGAAAACTTTCATTAATAAGCCTTTTTCCTAAGAAAAAAGCCAACGTGGCTTTTTACTTGTGCTAGAAAAAAAAATGAGTTTCAGAGCTTGTTATTTCTGTCTCGAAAATATAAAAAGTCATGCTAGTTTTTAGCTAGAAAAACATATTAAGTTTCTGAGCTTATTTTTCTTTGGATCAAATTAAAATAGGTTAAAAAAACAGTTTAGATACGCCGTTTTTTAAAAAAAGCTAAATTTTGAAGAGCTTCACAGAACCGAAAAAGAGCATCATACACAACATTTCGGTATATTTTATTTTATTCTACTATGACAACTTCCCTTAGCTTTTTTAGTTTAAAAATTGAAATATGTTAGTTATTTTCGTTCTCTGGACTCAAGTTAAGTGAAACAATAGAACTCGAGTTACCATCTATGCCAACTTCAAAAATGTAGTTTTGAGAGAAAAACACGTTTAAAGTTTGTAAGCAGGTTTGAGAAAGGCCGCCGCCATAAATAAAATTCTTTACAGAATTACTTTTTAGAAATATGGGAATATATTTTAAAAGGTATTAGAATCGACTAAGCATTCAAACGATCTGTTGTAAGCACCCACAAGAAATATATTAAATAATTGTTTAACAATCTTTTAGATGTAAACTAAATCATTAAAATAATCACCCTATTTCCAAAAACTAAGATTTTTTCCGTGAAGTGAACAACTTTTAAAAATGTTTATGCAATCTATCCTTTGCTGTAATTTTCGTAATAAAAGTAGTACTAAAGTTGACAATAACAGTTCTGAAAATTAGATTACAAAAACTAGTGCACAAAGAGGAAAAGAACCACATTGTCGTTAACTACTATTAAAACTGAAACCTGGGAAGAATGACGTATGGTAGCTTACCTGCTTTTACGTGGCGAACCTTCAGGTAAATTTATTTGTTGTTGGAAAGAGTCTGCAGAAACCCACTGAAACCAGTAATGCGCTAATAAAAAAGGTTTTAAGAGGATCCCATCATGGCAATAAAGGCCTTAATACAGCCGTTAGCAATCCACTCTAAATTAAAATTCCCCGGGCCGGGCCACAGCGATTGAAGCTGCACACGAGCGCCGGCATTCCTGTGACTATTTTAATTCGGCTCAATGTCAACCCAGAACACGGTCATTTCACTTTCTTCCCATGCTCCTGAAGTGTGTGCCACAGAGGCGGGGCTGAGCCCCGGCGCCGGGGTGTTCGGATGAAAACATAAATTGCAGAATAGATTAATGCCCCTAAGCCACCAGGATTTACACCGGAGCGGGCGCGGAGTGCGGCTCCATCGAAATCCGGAGATCCAAATAATAAGCAGGGCCTTACAGCCCGGCTGCTGGGCGAAGCCTTTGGCCCGGCATCTAACTTTTCGCCACAATTAAGTCCCCGCATTAATTCCACAATTTAAATGCAAAAGTTGATTAAAATTCCATTCCGAGCGATTTCGTCACCAGCATTAAGATTTAATAGAATTTTTAGCTCCCCGCTCTGTCAGAATGCTGGCGAGAGCTGAATTCTGTTTTTTGCCCTCCTTCGGGTTGTTATTGCTTGTGGCGGTTCGGGATCTATACCCAGATGTTTTCCGCTTTCTGGCGCTTCCTGGCATTTGTTCTTCTAGGAGTCCTCCTCCTGCCCCTGCCTTTTTGCCGGGACGTTTTGGTGGTATTGGAGCTCCTCCGGGACTATGTGCCACTCTCCCAGCTCCGTGCCGTGCTCAAAAATGTCTTCCTTCGTTTGCTGGGGGCATGGTCATCTGTTTTTCTGGTTAACTCTAGTCAATTCCTTGAAAGGGTGTAAATCAGAAAGTGTTGCGGGATTTTGGATTCCGGGGATTCCCCTCCTTCGGGAGTTGAGCAACAATTTCGACATTTTTATGGCCAATAATTGGCGTGCTTTACGACAAATTTCGCTCGAATTTCTGACGGGTTCCCCTAATCGAGTTAATCCCTCCCCCTTGGGGTGAATATTTTTGGCTACAGCTACCCCCGACTATGCCTTGTAATAGAGTCGTAAAACTATAAACAAATCAAGCAGCGGCTGGTTGTCTAGACGTGGTGTTCCTACTTTATTTACTATTCCAAGTGTGTCCTCAGATTTGTTGGGGCTTCCTAAAATGCTCGGTTATGATTGTTACGGCTTTTATAATGTGCTTTCCTCTTGTTAGTTTATTTCTCTGCTACACGTTTGTATCATAAGAATAAAAATCTTTTTACAAAATTTACTTTGTATTTGTGGCTCTGTAGGTCTCTATCAAGCTCTATAGAGACATAGAGATAGATTTTAATGCGATTACAAGCGTTTTACTATTCTTTTTATTATTATTATTCGGGGCTAAAAGTTCATATTATGAGAAATGACTAACACAATACTTTGATACTCTTTTCATTCCTGATTAACTCATAGTCGAATTTATTATATATGTATTTAATATTAAGGGTTCCGTATACGGAAGAACTAAAGGAGATCTTACTTTTTTTTAAAAAAACGGTTAAAAAAGGAACCCTTATTATGAAACTTTTATGGCTGTCAGTTTATATACATACATATATGTATATCATAGTAGTTTCTATCAGAAATTATAAATCTACTAGTGACCCGCCCCGGCTTCGCACGGTTGTACAGTGTATGTGACTAATAATTATAGAATGTCTTTATATACAATGTTTAGAGCTGTTTTTTCATTAGACAGCACAAACAGATTTTGGTTAGATGATACACGCGAAAGGGCTACATATAGTTGTCCATGGGAAAAACACTCAACGCTTAAATCTAAACCTGCAACATTGAATGTTTGACCCTGTGATTTATTAATAGTCATTGAAAAAGATAGTTTTACTGGAAATTGCAATCTTTTAAATTGAAATGGTAAATCCGCTGGCATTAAGGGAATCCGGGGAATTAAAACAACTACTCTAGTTCTACATCCGGTCAGTATTGTGCACTCTATTAAAAAGGTTTTTAAAGATTTTACTTATAAACGTGTACCATTGCACAATTTGGGTGGATTAAGGTTCCGTAATAAAATAATAGGACATCCTACTTTCAACATTTATGTATGTGGGGGTAGTCCAGAGGGCTGCAAGGAATTAGCGCTTAATAATTTTAAATCTGTGATATTTTCTAAGATATTCATTTTAATGATATGCTGTAAAGGGCAATTTTTATCTACATTAAATGCACAACGTATCTAACGTATTTAATTGGATAAGGATTGTATTGTATTGTTTAAAACAGCTTCGTAAATAACCCATTATTTTTTAGTAATATGTAAAAGATAAAAATGGTTACTATGGGTTATCCTTAGGAGATAGACATATGCCATCGCGGACTTTTCTGTAGACCTTTTTAAGATATACAATTCCGTAGTACATTATTTTGATCTATCTCGTAAGGTTTAGCCAGCGTTAGCTATGTAAGCGCCCAAAACTATGTTTTTTACGACATCATTACAAATCTTTGAAATTCTCGTTTTTCCTCTACTATAATATGGATGTATTATACATATAAACCTTCCGGAAGAAATTCTCTAAATGATAGTGAAAACCGTATCAAAATCCGTTGCGTGGTTTAGAAGAAGTTAGCGGAGAAACAGACAGACGAAAACAGCGACTTTGCTTTATAATACAGTCCGTTGCAAAGCTATAGCCGCACCCCGAAAAAGTGCGGTAGAGTTACTTTGAATCGAGAGGGGAAAATTTTTTGTTCATCACAAGTATTGCTGAGTCAAGTAGTCTCTGATCATGCAAAAAGAATTTCCACGTGGATGCAACAGGACGAGTAAAATGGTAAAATAATGGAAAAGTTAGGAAAATTGGTGTTGCATTGTTATAGCCGCACTTAGAATTTAATTCTTTTTCCACATACAGTTATTTCAAAAAAATCAATTAATAATCAATAGCACAGCCACTGTTTACTACTACATGCAGATTCCTTTTCGGCATAGATTCCACATATGGTTTCAGTTTTTTTGGTGTCAAAGAAGTCCAAGCTGTCTGAATGGCATCTCTGAGCTCATGAACTGCGTTGAACTGCTTTCCGTCCTGTAAACTCTCCTGACCAGCCAGTCCCAGATGTGCTCCATAGGATTCAGACCGAAAGAACGTGCTAGCCAGTCAAGAACTCTGATAGTTTATCTTGGAAAACAGTTCTTAGTTGAATTTCTTACATGTATCCTGTCATTATTCTGTTGAAAGATTAAATTTTCTTCAGGATAACGCCTAATGTATGGACGTAATTTTGAGAAAAGACCCCCTGGTACTCGACACTGTTCATCCGCCTGGACGGAAAAGCAACTTAGAGCGGCCCATGGCTACTCAACGCCTCCCAGACCATTAAAGACCCAGCCAAAAATTTCTGGTTTGGAAATAACGTGGCTCCTTGCGCAAATCCCGCCAATGAGCTCAATAAGATTTTGGTTCGTAAATGGGAATGAATCTATGCAAACCTGATTCCAGTTTTGACCACAATATGTACGGCCTGAGTGGTTACTGGCGGGATTAACGCAAGGAGCCACGTTATTTCCAAACCAGAAATTTTTGGCTGGGTCTTTAATGGTCTGGGAGGCGTTTAGTAGCCATGGGCCGCTCGAAGTTGCTTTTCCGTCCAGGCGGATGAACAGTGTCGAGTACCAGGAGGTCTTTTCTCAAAATTACGTCCATACATTAGGCGTTATCCTGAAGAAAATTTAATCTTTCAACAGAATAATGACAGGATACAGGTAAGAAATTCAACTAAGAACTGTTTTCCAAGATAAACTATCAGAGTTCTTGACTGGCTAGCACGTTCTTTCGGTCTGAATCCTATGGAGCACATCTGGGACTGGCTGGTCAGGAGAGTTTACAGGACGGAAAGCAGTTCAACGCAGTTCATGAGCTCAGAGATGCCATTCAGACAGCTTGGACTTCTTTGACACCAGAAAAACTGAAACCATATGTGGAATCTATGCCGAAAAGGAATCTGCATGTAGTAGTAAACAGTGGCTGTGCTATTGATTATTAATTGATTTTTTTGAAATAACTGTATGTGGAAAAAGAATTAAATTCTAAGTGCGGCTATAACAATGCAACACCAATTTTCCTAACTTTTCCATTATTTTACCATTTTACTCGTCCTGTTGCATCCACGTGGAAATACTTTTTGCATGATCAGAGACTACTTGACTCAGCAATACTTGTGATGAACAAAAATTTTTCCCCTCTCGATTCAAAGTAACTCTACCGCACTTTTTCGGAGTGCGGCTATAGCTTTGCAACGGACTGTATTTAGAGATAAATACATTCCATAAAATCGAAATTTTGCATGGCTATGCATGTACCTATAGAAGAACACTGGAATAATATCATTTGTAAAATCATAGAATAATCTGATTTTGTCTCGAACTCATGAGTTTTTAGAAAGCATATGTCATTATTATTAATTAATTAATTTGAATATTGGTTACATTTATATACATAGCTGAAAATCACTATTTTGAGTAATAAGCTAGCTCTGGCGGTAAGAATTGTGGGTTCGATGCCTATTATAGTTTTAATTTTCAAGGTTATGTAATACAATTAAAAAAAATAATGAAAACATTCTCGTTTTTTAAAAAGATCAATTTCGAGTTCTGTTTTACTAAAATAATAAAATTTGAATGTATGACTCAAATCATGGAAATTTTTCTTGTACAACCAGTTTTCTACAACTTCATTTAATTTCTTTTTTCTATGGGTGATTTTCTAAAGTGTCCGGATCAGAGTTTGTTCTGACACTTCCCCCTCTAAAATGGCTCTTTCACTCTGTTTTTTAAGTTGGAATTGTTTTGAAGCATACTTACTTATCTCGTTCGCCAAGTGTTTGGAGTCATAAATAATATTTTTTTTTAAAGTTTTTCGGAATGAGTCTGAATAAACCAAATTTGACCAAAGTAAAAATTTCCTAGCTTTTCAATAATAAAATAATCGCCGAAATCAGCTCACGCGTTTCTATGTTACGCGCGAACATACATAAAAAAAATCTATACGAGTCGAATTGATAACATCTTCTTTTGTTAAAGTCGGTTAAATAATGCATCGAATGTGACTTGTGAGTGATTTCCTGTGAATTATACCACAAAAGTTTTTTTTGTCAGAGCTATCTATTATAATTAACATTTCGTTTGTTAGCGGCCTCTCTAATTTGACCATTTTTATATAGGTATACGTCGTATTATTAATTAATAGGGATCTTTCATATACATATGTAGGTATACTCGTATGTAACCATTTATTTGCGTTAAATATTTAAGAGAAGAACTTTCAGTACCGGACTACCCATTATACAGAGTAGGCGTTTATAAAATAATATAATGAAATAAATATTGATTATAATTTTAGGAAAATATTAGGTAGAATACATTTCAAATTGCTTCTGAAGGTAAAAACAATGATTTATTTATTTACATTGTAAACTTATAAAAGACCTTGCAATAAGGGTTCCGTACCAGAACTCTATCAACAAGGACAGATCAGGCGAGGAACAAGCTTTTTGACATATTTTGAGATATATCTTTATAGCCAATTCACCAAAAATTTGGAATCCTTAAAAATAACCCTTCAAAAATCATTAAATATTAGAAAGATATTTCATAATCTTTGACTGACGAAAAATACGTCACAAAGCTAAATTTCTGCCAAATTTCAAATGTCGCTTTTGAGAAAAACGATTGAAAAAAGATTGCGTAGTCTTTGAAATTAACATCAGAATTACCGACGTTTAATATATATATATTCAGTTGCGGTCAGAAAAATAGCACCAAAGTCACTTTAACTCTTCAAACGGCTTTAATAATGAAACAAACTAATGAATTGAAATACCTGATATAAGAAGTGAATGGTGCAAAAGAGTTATTTATTTTACGTAGAAATTTCAATTGAATAACGACATAAAAAAATGTTGTAGTACCTACATATTGTCGAAGGAAGTCGATTTTCATGCGGTCAAAAAAATAGCACCATTATACCACTACTAGCGCCAAACTGTAAAACTAACCAACATGAACTCAAAATTTTATATTTATTTTATTCATAATTAGTTAACACATAGTTTAATACTTTGTGGCATGTCCTTTATTCTCGATCACAGCTATACAACGTGAAGGCATGGAATCAATTAGACTCTGGCACTTTTAAATAGGAATATTCTTCCAGGAAGTCTCCACTACAGCCCAAAGCTCGTCTCTATTTCGTGGATGGTGTTTAAAGACCTCCTTCTTCACCACAGCCCACAGATTTTCAATTGGATTTAAATCCGGGGGCTGTGGGGGCCATTCTTTTAAGTTTATACCGTTGTCTTGTAACAATTTTTGCGCCTTCCGGCTAGTCGTTGTCTTATTGTAAGACCCAAAGCAATGGCATATCTTCTGACGCATAAGGAAGCATTACTTCTTCCAAGATTTGGATATAAACATGTTGATCCATTATTGTTTTAATCCAATGAATAGGTCCAACGCCACTGTAAGAAAAACAAGCCCATATCATAATCGATGACCCACCGTGCTTTATGGTTTTTTGGGTGAACGCTAGCTTGAATGCTGCATTTTCCGGTCTTCTAACATATGACCGAGATCCCGAAGCACCGTACATAACAATTTTGCTTTCGTCTGTCCATAAAATATTCCGCCATTTCTTCGCAGGCCAATCCCTAAACTCTAAAATACTTTCATGTGGTGCTATTATATTTTTTTGACCGCAGCTGTACCTATTTTTACCACAATCCTCAGACTGACGAATTTTTGATTAGAGCAATTATTGGTTTGGTTTAAAGTTTAAATAAAAGAATATAATTGATCAAAAATGATAGTTAATGCAATAATTCATGAATTTTCAATAAAAAGATGCAACAAAAAAAGCTTCTATTTTGCATTTTAAATATCTGAAAAATCAGTTTTATTTTCCATATATGTATGTCTAAACTTTTTGACTTATACTAGGGTCCGTGCACTCTTTATTTAGACTTTAGTTAATTTTCCCAATTTTTCCAATAATTTGTGGCTTCTTGGAAATTGTTTCATAATTGTGTAGTGTACACCAAAAATAAGTTTCAATTCATTAGAAGAATTTTTTTTTTCACATAATGCACCTTTCAATTAGAACTTTATTACATTACAAATACAACTAATAATGATTTTGTGTGGACTACATCTGCTAGTTTGAGCTATTAGTTTTAAACTGAAATATGTATTATTATAATCGCAACAAAATAAAACTAGTTATAAAAGCTCTTGTTGAGGTTGTTATATGAAGATCGTATAATAATAATAATTATAATAAACTATTCAATGTAGTCATTTATAACAAATGTACTTGAGATTTTTTGAGAAAGCGATGTATTGCATAAATGCATGTAAATACGCATTGATGTCTATCCTTTCATATATGATCCATATATGTATTACTATAAACTTTAAAATTGCTAAGCCCATCATTTTGACAAGTTGTGATATATTTAGGTATAGGTGAAACATATTATGATTGAGTGGAAACTGAATAGGAATATGTAAGTGTTCTTTTATTTTAATAAAAATCGTCATAAAATTCTAGAACATTACACACCTTGTAGTACCTAATATTTCTAAAACAAGTAATCTGAAAACCATCAAAATGAAGGGCTTGGTAGTGTTAGTGTTAAGTCGCATGCGTTACAGATTTTACTATTACTTACCTACATAGTAAATCTGCGGCGCAAGGAAAGGAAGAGTTTATTAATTTTATGATAATTATACAAGACAATGTCGCACTACGGCTTAACTATGGCCGCGCTATGAATTTCTTTTGGCAAAACAATCTAAAGTCGGCGCAATAATTGGAATTTGAATTTATTTTGCATGCCAAAGCTTGGTTCTTGCGGTGTTTTTAAATATTAAATAAATGTTTGTAAAAAAGTTAAAGTTATTTAATAAATCTTAGGATTTCTGAATTTTGAAGTCTCTTTTATTATTTTTTTAAAGTTGTTTACCATGGCTCCGTGATTTCGACTAACTACAGTGAGGCCTGCACAGGCCTTAATCCGACATTGGGAAGTTATTCCATGTTCGATGCGATTCCTACTCCTACTAAATAAAAACTCGTCTCCCAGGATTAAAACACACTTTACACGGACAATTTTTAGAGATATGTAGATAGGCTCGTAATATTCATCGGAGCTCTTTGTTCTTAAAAATTAATACTAAAGAAGTTGTATATCTAAATTAAAGTGAGCAGATAAATATTATACACTATTATCTATATTATTTGAATTTTTCCATCTTTAAGATTTTGCAGAGTTCGGCATCGACATTTCTTTATTTTATTTAAAAAATTTTTCAAAAAGATTTTATCTCATATTAAATTTTCTGCGGAACCCAAATCGGTAGTTTAGATTTGCAAGTTTTTTGTTTTTTATATTAGGGGAAGGTGGAGAAAAACAGGTACTTAAGGTTTCATGATTATATGTTGTTTATAGTATATAGAAAGCGAATACCTTGTTATTGTAATTATAATTATTATTATAATTTTGAGAACATAGTTTTTCACCATTCTAAAATCGTCTCGTCTTCAGCTACCTACCCCATCTTGCCCCTCTGGGTGATTTTACACGAAAATTAATATACTGAAAAAACTGTGCAATGTTATAAAACTCAAATCTTATTTTAATATCTTGTAGGGATATGAAAGCAACGCAGCTTGTCACATAAACTGTTTATTTAATGTTATCATTCAAAGTAAAAATTCGATCAAACAAACTCGATCACAATAAAAGGGTTCTTGTAGCTCATGGATCTATGAGACCTCTGACTTCGATGCCATTCACAATGCTGATGGGGACGGGTTTGTCACTTGTAAAATATTATCGATCTTGTAATTCTTTTGTTTCACAACACTAGCCCATCTTATCCCAATCTCTGTATAACTATAGTGTACATACAGTATATGCATATTAAAGTCATTAATATTTGTAGGAACAACCTTTGTATGTATGAGGTTAGAAAAAATAGTGAACAAATAATAATATTTCATAATTAGCATGAGTTTTGCTACTGGAGTACGCACGTATATTAAAAAATATATATTTTTGTAAATTTGGCATCAATTTGGAAAACAAATCGAGTTTTCGACGAAAAAATCAGCATTAATTTGTTTATACAAATCGTAATTATTTATTGATGGTAATCGTGTGTGTTTTAATACAGTTAAAATTTCAATTCAATCAAATAAAACTTACTTGAAATCTACTGTTGGCTGATTTTGTAAACATGAACTTGAGATAAATCCATTCAAAGTTTGAAAATGATATGTATATATGTAAACACGTGAAATTTTTTAAAATAGAGACTTAGTAATTTATACATTATGAGTTTGTAAGAATTTTTTTCATTAATAAATGTTGTTTGATATAGTTTTTAAAATGGTTTTATGTTATTTAAGCCAAAAAAAAAAAAAAATGGAATTAAAATTCAAACAGATATTGCCCCTTAAAAAAGTTACTGGGACAAGGAAACCTCAGCATAATTTATGTATTATATATGTATTCTACGTATTTAAAAATATCGGTTAATATACATTCATGCATACAGTCATGGACAAATAAGAAACACTTGGTATTGTAAGACTCTTTGCATTATTTCCTTTTATTCCTTTTTCAAATTAAATTGTAATGTAGTTGTAGTAGAAGCTGCTATTATTTGTTGCTCAGATAGAGCATCAAAACTAAATACAAACACTTGTGCTCTGTGAACTGAAAATTAATTTAGTATTCTAAAAGCGTCAGTTATTGGAAATTTCTTTAAAGTACTATTACTAAATAAGTAGTTTTCTACTTCTTAACAGTGATTTTTATTGTTTAAGTATAATAGTTAACAAATGGGAAAATCAAAAGGCTGTAATCTCACAATTTGTGCGGCCATTATTTATTTTTCGCAAGCAAGTTCAACGTATCAGCAAATCGCGAGCAATTTTGATTGCTCGGTAAAAATGGTTTATGATGCTGTGAACCATTTCAAAAGACACAGGACAGTAGAACAAGTACCACGTAGAAAAAGGCTTTTTTAAATTTCTCTCCTATCAAATCGTATGATCATCAAGGCGTTCCACAAATATCCTCGAAAAACATTTGCTGATATTCACCAAAAATTGTCATATTGAAAAACAATGCTGCTGTGGGCTGAAAAGAATTTACTTGTAATTTGGAAATTCCTGCAGGAAAATGATCCAAAGTACAGGGTCAAGCTATAAAACAATACCTTCAAGATAATTTTATTAATGTTCTTGAGTTGCCTTTATGCATTATGGACCTGAATCCGTTAGAGCATCTTTGGGTAGATGAAGTAAAAAATGCAGTTTCTGAACAAAATATTAGAAATAATGATGAATTATTTAATTCAGTTAAGGCGGCATGGGAAAACCTGAAGAGCTGTAGGCATATCATTCTAGCAATGAGAAGACAATGTGAAGTATTAATTTTCTAAAAAGAATTTCCCACATAGTTTAAATTAATTCCCTGTAAAAGTTTTGAAACAAATATAGTTTTGCCATGAGTAGATATATTGTTTCTAATTAATTGTCCAACTTAATTTTGATAGTAGTATGAACTCTTATTTCATACTCAAAAATTATTAAAAATAATTGTGAAGAGGTAGAATTCCTAACAAAACTTACTATCAAAAAAATTATATTAGAATGGTTTTTTCCAAGGTCCGTTTACGTCGCAAGGAGAAAATCGATTTTTTTTAAAATTAATAAGGGTGTTTCTAATTAGTTGTCCATGAGTTGTACATACTTTCGACTTGCATTTAATCGACTTCCATTCATAATAATTATTTAAATGATTTCGAATTTATGTTATTTTTTATATTTGCGACTAAGCTAGGTATCATACATATATAATAATGAAGTTTTCCAATTAAAAGTGATGATAAAGAAGCGTATAATACATTACCTTCAAAACTCCATATAAAAGAACGACAAAAGTCGGACAAAGTGCTTCGTCGTTGTTACGAAAGAAGGAAAAATAAGTTAAACAACTTTTAATAAATGTGACATTTATTTGATATTAACTTGACATTATATATATTTTTACACTTTGACTAGAAGTTAAATTAAATTTACAATGAAATATCTGCTGAAATTATGCTTAACTTAGACCTAAGCTATTCACCTGATTATAATTTTGGATTTACATGATTACGTGGCCACTTTAAGCGCCTCCGAGTTAGTTCTCTGTTATCACTAGCGTTGTGTAGAAATTAAACGTTTTAGATACATTTAGTAATAAATAACAATTTTCAATAATTTTTTTTTTTTTTTGTTCATGATAAACAAATTCTAATGATATGACTTATGTACTCTGAACAAACCTGAGTTGTTCAGCAATGCAGTTTATGTACAACGATACTGGGTCTCTTTTTGGTCAGAGACATTACTTAGTGCATTATTTGCTACTTCACTTACCTAAGATTACTTTTGGTATGTTCGACATGATATTCACAACAATTTGTAAGGAGTAATTTGCTTACATCGTACGTATTATAATTGTTGTTGAAGTGTCCTGTACTTTACATGAATTAGCATTTTGACTAGACTACGGCTTGAAGACGAACACTAACTTAACCTCAACTCACTTGTTAACATTTTGGAGTAAAATGATATGTACACTTTTCATGAAGAACTGTTCCGCACGTTGATGTGCTTACAATTATAAAATGACGTCAAGGAGCATCTTGGACTTGTTTGAAAAGAATACTTATTAAAATATTTTTCAAAATTTGTATGGTAGTTGTTAACCATGAGTACGCCTAATTTGTAATTTCTGACAACTGCACTAGAATTTCGTATTCTGAACTCGGTATTAATATACAATGGCAAAATATTATACTTTAATTGTAAAATATCTTTACACAAGAACTTTAAAAAGCCTTATACAAAGTAAAGGGCAAATAAAAGCATAAAGGAGACGTGTTAAATGTGACCCAGTACCGCCGAAAAAAACCTATCTGAGATTATCGGTGGTAATGAGTATTGAAATTCTAAATAATTTTTATAATCGGTAACAGTGGCTAAAGTGTTAATATTGCTATTTATTTTTATTTAACCTGTATAATATCGCTGTGTTTTTTATTGTATTCTGTGTGTATTTATTCCTTTTTTTGGAAAAATTAGAAAAGCTTACTACTATTCTTTGTTTTCCATTGTTTAAAAACAACCAGTTCTTATTTTTCTATCTTTTACCAGTTTTTCAAATTTTAATTGATTAGCTGATTTTAATAATGAGGTATCGTAACAATAGGTTTTAAACAATGGAAAACAAAAAATCTATTATATGATAGGCTTTCCACTTTGGGAACAAAACGAATAAAAAATATTTTGTCTGAATAACAAAAATTGCTATTTTTTAGCAAATATAGAAATTATTTAAAATTTTCAACACTCATTACCACCGATAATCTAACATACTTCTCTTTTGCGCCGGGCCTGGGATAATTTTGTATGGGCCGTGACCCTTTTGTCTCCTTTTCGATTTTTATAAATTTTCTTGAAGTATTATACTCTTAAAGCGTTTTTAGCAAAACAGCGTTTTCGAAATAGGTTTATAAAAATCGATTGAATTTAATTCTTTCTTTTACAAGATCATTTTGTTGGATAAAATAAAAGCAGTTTATTACGTTGATTTGCTACTTATGTATTTTCGGTGTTTTGTTTTAATTGAAGAATTTGTTGCTTCTTAGAACTCAAAAAAATTCTACTTTTACTAATTAATAGAAGAAGGAGAACGTTTTCTATCCAATTCTTTGATTTTTAGACACTAGTCTAAAATTAGCAGACCAGGGCCCTAATGCTTCAGTGCGTTAAAGTTTGTTGCATTGTAGTGGCAACAAAACATCATCAAATATCGGCGGTATTTTTGTGGCGCATGTTAACAATTTCCAATTTACTACAATATCCAAGAGCTCCTCACCGTCAACCTGCCCATCGACTAGAGTGCGGCCTGCAGTACAAACTACGCCGAAATGCATATAAATCGATAAAGCCCTGAACCTTTATTTCTGGCGCTCTTTGTGATCCGCCGCATATCTCACGTGTGCAGACCAAAAGTATGGCTCATTACTGATAACAACTGATTAAAAATAAATATACATATTAAATTTTACGTGATAGGCGGCGGACCGGCCGGGGCGCGGGGTGCTGGGCAGGGCAGTCTC
This sequence comes from Eutolmus rufibarbis, assembly GCA_963920795.1. NCBI lineage: Eukaryota > Metazoa > Arthropoda > Insecta > Diptera > Asilidae > Eutolmus > Eutolmus rufibarbis. The sequence goes on from OY987204.1 coordinate 21,843,627, forward strand.
TACTGGGACGGTACTGCTGCGGACCCATTTGCTAAGCTGATTGCCAGGGTTGTGGTCACCATCCCGATCGACGACGGAGGTTGGGAGGCGGTGGCGGCTTCCTTCAGAAAAAATATTTCAGTATTTCACGCATTTTTACATAAATTCAAAAGCAAACATTTCGTGGAAAATAATTAAATATACAAGCGGATGAGGCTGCTACGATACAAAATAAATGTTTTGTTTTGAGTATATCAAAGTCAAACTTATTCTCTTTTCCGAATTATCTTGGTTTAACTTTGTTTATGCTACGACACAGTCCTGCAAACTTTGACTGATAAAATGAATTTTTTGTTTTCAAAAGTATCTCAAGTTTTTGGATTGAGAAAATTAAATAGGCAAATACTTATATTATACTTAAATTTTTACCTCATTATATAGAGTCAGTCGTATTCATAAAAACTCAAAAGTAACTTATAAAATCTTTACAATGAAAGTGGCAAAAAGCGTTATTGTACGAAATGGAAGCAATAGCAGCAATTCATTTAATAGGTGGAATTGAAGAGGCTGTTGGGCATTTTTGCCGAAGAAAATTTTACAAAAAAAGATTTGATCCTTTTGTGTTTAGTGACGACGTGTTTAGAAAAAAATATCGCAAACATACGTTCCTTAACAAGCTCCTGGAGCAAGATCTACATATAACAATAATAGCAAAAAATTCAGTGATTTGTAGGAGAAATTGCATTCCCATCACATTGGGAAAATACAAACCGTGTGTTCATCCAGGCAATTTTCACTGCGCTTGCGTTTTAGTTTGTTTTCTGCATCAACCATTTTTGAAATCCTTAGTCAACCAAATCAATCAACTCAAAAAATCCAGGATTTTGACACATTTTTTCAACTTAACAACGCTCAAACCCACTTTAATTCTACTTATTTTAATTGCAAAAAGTTTACAGCGAATTTATGAATAGTGCATATTTAAAACGCCCATTAGTCTTAAAGAGGGTTCTAAATAATAAACGTTTAAAATCTATTTTGATATATTTTTGTGAATAAAGTAAGGTTTTTAATGAAAAGATGCGAAATTTTCCCAAACTGTTCGGCTTTGTTGAGTATTAAGGTGGATCACCACTGTGAACTGTTAGCAAAGTTTGTGTTAAAATTGACAAAAATGATAAAATTACGACGTTCATAAGAAAAGTGTGAAAAGTTGAAACTTCAACCTTTTAACCGTGTTTTTCTCAAAATTTCTTTTTATGAGCTAGCGAGAAAATAAATATCTAAACGAAAAATTTATTTCATTCTACAAAGATTGGCTTTCAGTTTTTCTTTTAAATTAAAAATTAATATCAACTTGGGGCCAGCAAGGCATGTTTCTTCTTTCGCGAGAATTACAAAAATAAACATTGGATTTAGTTTTTTTCGGAACTATACTATACATTGCAAAAATTAGTAATTTTAAGGCAAAAACTATTTATGAGTTCTCGTCATAACCTACCATAGATAAATAACCTACCTATGGCTAACAACTATTTGGCTTACTTCACGGACTTCCAGATTAAGTTTGTTAGTAACTGAAACTTGTGAACATAGAATTTGGATTTTTTTCCATATCTTTAATCACATAGCTGGAAAGTTAGGTGAGGAGGCAATTTATTATTTATTAACGACTTTAGGAGCTCATATTCCAATAATATTCACGAAAATAAGAAGTTATTGTACTTTTATAGACCTATCTAACGATATCCCACAAGAAGGCGTTCGTGAAAAAATTGTCATTCTCAAATTTATCTATTTTCACAATTTTAATACACAATTGTATAACAGTTCATAAAACACACCATACGGACGGACGAACGAACATGACGAAATTATAAGGGTTTCGTTCATTTGGCTACTCTAAAAATGACATAAAATTTAGATGGTTTCACAAAAATAGTCGTTATTTAATCAAAAGGAAAAAAGAAAAAATTGGTTGCATATAATATTCGACTAGTTTTTAGAAGACTATCTATTGGTACAAATACTTTCAAATGTTGTAAATGAGAGGAGGGGGAAGGTATCCTCAGAATTAAAACATTTTTGCTAATACATACATAGATACATATATCAACAACTGATAAGAAATAAAAAATATTACATAATACCTTTTTTTCACAAACCTAATATATAAATGGGAATATTTTAAAGAATAAAAAAGTCAGTAGCCATAAATATATCTCATTTTCCAAAGCCAGATTCCTTAACAAAATGATTTCATCGGCTAAAAATTTTCTAGATTCCCAACATTTATGAGAACTTTGGGGGTGTATGCAAGGTGTTAACATACCTAAGGCTTACATTTATGTGGAAAAAAAAGGTTTTTAAATTTTTTTTATACATTATGACATCCTCATCCGCTTGCTTTTTCTATGATATTAATTTTAATATAATTATTTGCGGCTACTTACAATGCTCAGGGCACGGACGATGCACGCCCGCGGGGAGTCGCTCTCCAGCGCCGGGGAGCTCCCTCGCGACGACACGGACCCGTTCAGCTTCATGTCCTCGGACTGCGGCGCTGGCGACGAGGACATCCTTCCGTCAAGCGATGTATCATCTGTGTGGCCGTCCTTTACCGAAGAATGGCGGGCGGGCGGGAAAAGTAATGAAAATTAATTAACTTAAGCCAAAATTTGCGGTGTCCTCATCAATCATTTTCAATTAGCACAACAGAGGAACTTTGCATTCATCTCAGGCGCTCCCTAATGAATATTTAAAGTGGGGCTCCCTTGGATAAGAAAGGCGACGGCGGCGCCAGCAGACACCGCAAACAAAAACAAACATCCCTGGGGGAGGTCTTAAACACTAATTAAATAACGGGTTAAGTAATTGAAAAACTGTTGAATAGAAAGGCGACCGACCAGTTTAATGGATTTAGACTGTACCAGGAAATTGCACTTCAATCAGGAGGAGGCTCGTTGCCAGGGCCGGCCGAGCGTCTGCACGTCAGCCAAATGGGGCTAATAAGTTGGACGTAATCAGTTTGCGGCCAGGACGAATTTTAATGAAAGGCACTTGGCATCGCCGGTGCGCGGTACACGGGCACTTCCATTTCCATTAATCCCAGCCTCGATTCTGGCTGGTGACAGGGATTCACTTAGACCCTAAGTAGTTTAAAACTAATTCAAGTTATTAAGGCAATTATCGCTGCTTGGCGTGGATGCAATTATTATTTATATAATACATATTTTAGACTATTCTTCTATTATACATACAGGGTGTTTCGTTTAGGTTTGAACAGGGGAATGCCAATCGATTCCACATGGTCTCTTGATCAACGTGTGTTCGGAGACCTCCTCCCTCCTCTAAAAAACGGTTCCCACGCCACTATATTGAAATTTTGGAGGAAGCAGGCCCAGAAGCAGCTTTATAAGTTCTTTCAGAGATATCGCCTGCATTTTGATAGTCTGTTAAAAAGCTGAGCTTTCAAGCTTTCTAAAGATACCTCTTACGACCCTATCCGTCAATACTACCTATTTAGTTAAAGACAATGCTAAAGTTTGGTACTTCACCGAATTTAGTAGTTTCTAAAATCTCTCGATGTGATATATGGGGCTTTTCACGTGAAGCGGACAGGGTAAAAAAGTTCAGGTTTCCGATTTCAATTAAATTTGAGTATGTTGTATCTATACATGTCCTCGACACAGTGACAAAATATTTTTACAGTGGTAAGTCTGGTTCACAAAATATGGGTCTTTGAAGATTTGGGTAACCGTGAGGTATGTACTACTTTGAATTCCTATATTAAGTTAAAAAAAATTTAATAAAATAAATTAAGCACTGGATTTTATACTCCATTTATTGACCTTTTTAACCTCACAATTCGATTTCAAAAGTAACCAAAAAATCACTGAAAAAAAATTAAAAATATATTTTTTTATCGTTTTTTACAAAGTTCGCATTTTTTAATTTTTTTTTTAAGTTCATTAAAAAAAACCTTGTATTGTGTTTATACTCCATGCCAAGTTTCATAATGGGCCGCGCAGTCGTTTAGGAACTACATGTACTATAATACCGAAGCGCGGCGGCAGCCCCGTTCTCGCGTCTAGTCAGTTAGCGCGACTTACTTATCATTCATTCAAATAATAGGTCAATAATGTTGTATCCGATTTTTTTTTGCTTTAATGTAGGTTTTATGGTCTAATATAATAAAACAAAAAATTATAACTTATTGGTTTATTTAAGAATCTTTACAGTTTTATAAGCTATACTACAGTCACTTGTTTGTTTGATGATGATACCCTCAGTGGTCGGAATGAAAGCGTGAAATTTTTTCGTGCCAGGTATTGCAGAATATTGCAGAATCAAAGCGGGTTTTGAGATATTCATCATCTTTTTTAAACAATCTCCTTTCCGTTTCATCAAAAACATAATAACTTAAGGAAATTATCTAAGAAAAAAAGACGTTGTGTCTGTAAAATTAGATGACGGGAAAAGAGTACATTTACAGAAGCAGCTCTTGATGTGCAACATCGATGAGTTATGCCAACAGTTTAAATTGGAGTATCCTGATATAAAGGTAGGCCTTACGAAATTCTTCACATTGCGGCCTAAGCAATGCATTTTTGCTGGAGACTCAGGCACACATGTAGTCTGCGTGTGTATTTATCATCAAAATGTGAAATTGATGTTAAACGATGGAGACATTCCATCTCTTACGTCTGAGTCAACGATCCCTTTGACATCCTATAAAGATTGTTTGAAATTTTGAAACCTCATGCCTACATAGCAGACCATCAAGCTAAATATTTTAAATCATTAAAAGACAATATTGTCGAAGGTCATGTTATTGTTCAATGCGATTTTGCTCAGAACTACAGCTTTGTAGTACAAGATGCTGCCCAGTCTTTCCACTGGAACAATGACCAGGCCACTCTTCTGACATCGGTTTATTATTATCGAGAAGGACAAGACATAAAACACGGAAGTATTGTAATGATATCAAATGATTTAAAACACGACACTGCCAGTTTTTTCACCTTCCAAAATATCTTGCATCGGCATCTCCAGGAAAATGACATAATTACTCAAAAATATATCTTTATTACTGATGGGGCACCACAACATTGCAAAAAAACTTTTTTAATTTCATAAACCTTTTGTATTTCAATCACGATTTTGGCACAGAAGCAGAAATCCATTTCCATGCTACTGCTCATGGGAAAGGACCGTATGATGGGTTTGGTGGCAACATAAAACGCTTGGCGACACGAGCCAGTTTACAGTCGGCTCCAAACAAAGCAATCACTACACCTATGCGTTTGTATGAATGGGCTAAATCATCATTGACTCTCAATACAATTTATTATTCTGATAAAAATGAAATCGACCAATATAGAAAATATCTCAAAAGCCGCTTTGATTCTGCAATACCAATACCTAGCACGAAATAATTTCACGTTTTCATTCCGACCACTGAGGGTATCATCATCAAACAAACAAGTGACTGTAGTATAGCTTATAAAACTGTAAAGATTCTTAAATAAACCAATAAGTTATAATTTCTTGTTTTATTATATTTGACCATAAAACCTACATTAAAGCAAAAAAAAATCGGATACAACATTATTGACCTATTATTTGAATGAATGATAAGTAAGTCGCGCTAACTGACTAGACGCGAGAACGGGGCTGCCGCCGCGCTTCGGTATTATAGTACATGTAGTTCCTAAACGACTGCGCGGCCCATTATGAAACTTGGCATGGAGTATAAACACAATACAAGGTTTTTTGTAATGAACTTAAAAAAAAAATAAAAAAATGCGAACTTTGTAAAAAACGATAAAAAAATATATTTTTAATTTTTTTTCAGTGATTTTTTGGTTACTTTTGAAATCGAATTGTGAGGTTAAAAAGGTCAATAAATGGAGTATAAAATCCAGTGCTTAATTTATTTTACTAAATTTTTTTTAACTTAATATAGGAATTCAAAGTAGTACATACCTCACGGTTACCCAAATCTTCAAAGACCCATATTTTGTGAACCAGACTTACCACTGTAAAAATATTTTGTCACTGTGTCGAGGACATCTATAGATACAACATACTCAAATTTAATTGAAATCGGAAACCTGAACTTTTTTACCCTGTCCGCTTCACGTGAAATGCCCCATATGTATGTAGAACTATAGTCCAAAAGTCATTTTACTACCACGGTTATCTTATACGAGGACATAAAAGTTTAAAACCTTATGTTAATTGCCTCTCGTAATAGAAATTATTCGACCTCTTAACATTTCGTCACACATCTTTATATCTTTATATCAAGTTTAAATCAATAATTATATTTCAATAGAATCGTAAAAAATTGAGACGCCATATTGGAATTGTCAAATTGAATTTAATTTTCATGAAAATTCTTTCAATTGGAAATCGAGAAATAGATTCATCATTTCAAATTTCGATAGTAAATTTATGAATAGCTTCCGTAAAATACCATCAGTAATAATTATCAATGAAATGCTTTCAATTACGAAGAATTGTGGTAGCCAAAATGTGACAGAGTTACCTATATACCTATAATAATTTCAATGAATTTTATTGGGTCCGGCATCTTTAATTTTAAGATTTTGATAAGAGATTTTAAATCAGTTCCTTCATTTCTAATTTTCAATTTGTTGAAGATGAAAAATTTTAGTCGCATTATTGCTAAACTTCAAAAGCGGATTTGCCATCAGTATCTTGAAAAACCCTACAAGCGTTTAGGCGTGATTGAGCAACAAACAAACTTTTAATTTTGTGTGCATTACATATAGGAATATGGATTTCACAAAATAAATTGAATTAGTAGGGCTTTATAATTCTCCCAGTAGTGGCGCCAAATACTGGCACCGTCTGAATTGGCCCCAATTGTATATTTTGATGAAACTTGAAGAAACTTTCATATTGGTGTCAAAAATGACAAATTAAAAAAAAAAATTATCGGGCACTTGTTCTTTTCGAAATATTTACATTTACAATTTTGAAAAGTGACAGTTTTCTGTCGCGAAAAATATGGATGCGGCGAAAAATATGGAAAATGCTTAAATTAAAGAGGTTTCCATATGATTTCTGCAAATAATTCTACATGAATCCTAATTATGAGAATTGTACACTGCTTCGATTTTGATCTATCGCGTAAAGTTTAGCCAGCATTAGCAATGTAAGCGCCCAAAAATATGTTTTTTACGACATCATTACAAATTTTTGAAATTCTCGTCTCTTCTCTACTATAATATGCATGTATTTTGCGTGGTTTAGAAGAAGTAAGCGGAGAAACAGACAGACGAAAACAACGACTTTATGTAAGTACTTTATATTATTTAGAGATTAGAGAAGAGAAGAGATATATAATAGTAATAAGCATCTAAAATTCCTTTCGTATTTTAAATTGTATATATCTTTGGGTAACATTTACCATGCTTGGCCTAATTGTCAACGACCTTAAAAATATTTTTCGCTTTAAGAAAATATTTTTCGCTTTAAGAAAGCTTGCTTCTTTAGTTATACTGTAAGTAATATAATACATATGCATATGCTAACTAGCTTTGCTTTCAAAAAATGTACATTCTTCAAGCACTTCAGGCTAGTTTTCATAATTATTATTTTTTTTTTAATATTTCAATAAATAAACGTTTCAAGAAAAAAATGCAGAATCGCGCCAAGCTTGATTATCACCTTGATTATAATTTGTATGAAATTTCGCTGATTAAGGATAAAATTGAAAATTGTTCGTTTAATTAATTAAAGGACAACCATACTGACTTTAAACGCGTTTTCACAAAAATGTATATTCTTTAAAGAGGTGTTCTATACAAACTGTAAAGAAACAATTACATTGGATTTTAACTCTCACAACTTATTTGTTTTTGATACGAGTTTTGGTGAATCGAAACTCGGGTGAAGTTGAGTTTCGTTAAATCTTCTCCCAAACTCCTAAACTATAGTTAACCACGTGGTAAGTCATAGTTATGCTCATCGAAGCCACTTAACTAAAGAGTTATGCTTAACCACGAAGTATTTTTCAACGACTGGTAGTTAACTACGCCATGGTTATGTTCTAGCTGCGGAAAAAGAAGCTGTTGAAGTAATGGTTTTCAACAAATCTTTATTCAAAATGGATGTTGTATTCTCATTGAATATTAGTGGCGTAGTAGAATCATACATCATATTCATAAATCTGACTGTTTCATCAGTCCTCACAATTTGACTCATATATTTAAACAGTTTGAAGATGTCTCTGTACTTATTTGAAATTTTTCGCGTAAAACTCTTTTAAGTACCTACATAATAATATATTTGGTTTTTACCATCAGACATATTAACATATTAACAAAGAACTGGCCATTATATCTCCTTAAAAAACTCATATTGTCTGTCTGTTGTTTATCTTAAACAAAATCTTTAATTCGATAATACGAAAACTCAAAACTTGTCAGAGCTGTTTCTTCTTCTTTATTTTTAAATGTGTTTGTTAATCATGGGCTCACTGGCTGACCACAATCAAGGTGTATGGTTAAAATTAAGCAACGGCGTAGTTAACTACGATAGTTTTTGAATGGCAAAAAGTTATGCTCGTGATTATGTTGTGGTTGTGTCGCTCTTTATTGAATGATCACCACTGCAATGTTGAAAACAGCAATTGTATGGGTATATTGGTGAAAGGAAGAAAGCTAGTTCATTTTAAATAAACAAATCCGGTTTTTTGATCAATTTTTGGGGTCTGGATTGGAATATACGTATATTTACCAAACAGGATCTTCTATACTCTAAATCTAATGTAGATTTGCCTGTTCTATACAAAGCTACTTATCTTTTAATTTTGAAAACAAAATTTTTAAATCTGATCTCTTCAATTCGCAGGCCTCTATACATCTGGGGTACAGTGAAAATTTCACTTCTGAAGAACTCTGGACCATGGAGCAGAATGTTTCGCTGCCGTGCTCTGACTCTTCCCAGTCGCGGACTAACCAAGAAGCTGAATTAATGCGCCGAAAGGATTATATTAAATTGGCGGTGTGTTATAAAGGTGGTGAAATACAGGGGCTCCTGGCAGCGCAGTCCGGAAAATTGGCGAGCATAGGTTAGGACCGCACAATATGGGGCCGCCTGGTTCAGCGTGCGAATAGCCATAAATTTGAAGTTTTAGGGAGCTTAAATTGAAAACTGAGCTGAATTTGTGGGCTTCGGCCAAGGAGCCGGAAGGAGCACCAGCAGCCAGCTGCCAGCGCAAAACAAGGGCGGAGCACCTGCCGGGCTGCGATAATCTCGATTGAGGCATCACTAGTCAATGCAACCTACCTCCTTGGAGAGCGATCCGCCGGGGCTGCCGACGTCTCCGTTCATCTCGATGGCGTGCTCCGTATCACTGCCGCCGTTCACACTGCCGTTGTTCGGGTGCACGGGCTCCTCGGCCTCGGCCCCACTGCCGGCCTCGTTCCCCAATTCGTAGATATTAACCATGTGGGCAGCTTGTGCATGTACCATTAGATCCCAGGGGTTTGTGAATGCATCCTTGCACACGGCGCACAACAGCCTCGTCGTTGGCAGCGGGTTCTCTGTTTAATCATGGAACGAAAAAAAAGGAAAATAATAAGTGTCGTTTGGGGCCACCCCCGAAGCATCATTCATCCCCAGCGAACTCCAGTCGTTAACCCAGCGGATTTTTAGAAACAGTCTACACCAAAAATTATTCGACCAATCTGTAGATTAAGGGTAGAAAATATTAGATTTCCTTATTCTTATAAAAATGTCTTCCTAAATTCAGTTGGGAAAACACTAAAACGAGTTGGAATTGTACTGCTTTTCCGATATTTTTCAACAATTAAGTTAAAATCTTTCAAAGTTCAAAATTTAATCAGAATTCGCACATGGCCTATCTATATTATTATAAATTTATCAAAAACTACAAGATTTACATACATAGCGTCCGTTTTCAGGAAAAAACAAAAAAATAAAATATGGCCAACAAATATAAATATCGTATTTGGACCATTTATGAAATATATTTAAAATATAATGGATTGTTCTAAGAATGTATATTCATCGCTATATTTTCCCACAAACGTTAAATAAACATTCACTAAGTATGTTTTTTCATTATTAAAGCTTTAGTAGTTTTGGAATTGCTGGAATGCTTTTGACGCATTAGTTCAGTAATACAATAGCTTTTCAAATATCTCGCATAACATTTTCAAAATAAAAAAATAGTGTTTGAGTCCTTTTTGCTATGCGTGTGATACGAAACCTTATATAAAATAACTAATTAAACATTTCCCAAAAATATGTATTCTTCAAATACAAAAATCCTTTGATTAAATGTATTTCAGATTTCAATCAAATAAGTAAACGCAAACTTTTAAATGTGAAAGCATATGGCTTTTATTAATGGTCTAAAAAAAATCTAAAAAATACAGGGTATGGAAATTTATTAATTTCCGGAATTCACTCACGTTTTATGTTTTTCCAACTGACATTTTCAACAAAAGTGTCTAAACCGTTTCAAATTTAAATAAAAAGTTTTTCTTTTGTCATTAAATTAAAATCAACTCCAATTAAAGGTGATCGTATCAGAATTTAAGATGCGAGTATACAGGGGTTCGAATGATCTATAATTTAAATTGCTTTATTTCTTCGAAATTTGTTGAAAGAAGTCTTGGAAAATTGCTGTATAGCGAACGAAATTATTACACTTTATTTTGGAAACCGCCGATCAACTGTTTTCACGCAACGTGCATATCACCGTTTTTTTAACCCAACCCAAAGGTATAACTGCCATTTATAAATAACCCTAGGATTTTCCGTTGAAAACATTTTATAATTTTGTTTATTGATGAAGTTTTTTAATCGAAAATGAGCTTCATAATTCATTATAAGATTTTATACAAAATATTAAATATCGTAATTTTTTTCACTGAAAAGAAATCGCAAAATCATACTGGTATTGATGGTATGCGGCTTTGACCTCTTTAACAAGCTGCATTTAATAAGGGGACATCTACAACGTAATCTGGCCAAAATTCGTTGAGTCGTGGGAACCCAAGCTTCGTTGAACGTCTTCTAGTCTTTGTTGACGTTGTTGGATTATCGTGCATTGTTATTGAAACTTTCAACCAGTCGATTAATCTTTGCCTTTGGTGGTTCAGTTCTTAGATTGTTATGGAAGTTTTTGACGGCATACGTACCACGAACATTAACAGTGTGTATGCCAACCCGGGCGGGGAATACGAAATCAACTGAAGTTTGATTTTTCGTTATTCGTGGTACGGTCAAAATCGTGAAAAAACACGAACGTCTGTAACCAGCTTAAGGGTTCCTAGTTTGGCGATATGCACGTTGCATCAAAACAATTGATTGTCGGTTTTCAAAGTAAAAATCAATAATTTTAGTTGGTAGTTAGTCGTATAACTTTTCATTTTAAATTCCCACATCTTCTTTACACAAATCTGGAAACAAAGAAACTATAAACAAATGAAAACAAAGATTATATTCATTTAAATCCCATCGTTTCTCTTGCATCTCGCTGCATTTTTGATGCGATTTGAAGTTGGAAAATTTAGCTTCTGCATATGAATAGTCCTGAATACACAGATTGGCCGAAACAAAATTGTTTTCTGGAATTAACACATGCAAGTCCAGTTGCCTGGACGGTACGTGGGGAGACGGGAGAACGCGAAAGGATAAAAAAAAAAGCGGAAAAATTAATTACTTGTAGCCAAGAGAGGATCCTGGCATTTGCATGTGAACCTTAATTTGCAGTAAGTCCTTTTGTGGTCCAATAATTCACCAAGGTCTGAAAAGCATTCCCTGCAGTTGCCACAAATTAATGTGTCGGGATTACCTAGGGGCAGACAACAAGAAGACGAGTTGCAGTTGGCCGACTCCGGCGTAAGTCGCAGCGCAAATAAAGTCCTGGCAATTGTTTATCCATTATCCTTCCATTCCCATAAATCAGGACTTTGCAAAACTTTTCGTACGCATCCTGCTCTCCCGGCCGGGACCAGGGCCGGTCCCGGGATCGGGCTGCGGGGGTGTGGAAGGATCGGATCACAGTCGCCAGGACAACTTCTAATACTCACTGTACACTTTGAAGGGGCCCAGCAGTTGCTGCTGCGGGTGGGGGTGGGGGTGCGGGTGCAGGAGCTGACCATTTGTACACGGCGATGACATTTGTTCGCAATTTGTTAGAGTTGCGTGATTATTAGTTGTTGTAGCCGCCGTTGTTGCCGGCGCCACCAGCAAGCCCCCGCCGACGCTGACGCCCACGCCGCCCTTCACCAGGCCCCCGCCCGCTCCGTTCCCGTTGCATGTGGCGACGATGTTGTTCACGTTGGTCCCATTTGGCAGCAGGCTCTGCTGGTGCAAAACAATTTGCTGCTGCGGCAGCATGTTCGCCTGGACGGCCTGCGCGGCTGCAGCAGAGGCGGCCATCGCAGCCATCGCGGCTGCGGCCGCCTGCTGCTGCTGCTGGACTGCTGCGTTCAGCTTGCTGCCGGGCGTCGGATTCCCAACTCGATTTTGTGGCGCCATTAATCTCTGGCGCTTCATCGGGCGAGGCCCGCCGGCCGGGAACAGCGTCGAGGCGTAGTAGCTGCTCGCGATTTCGTCGGGACACATGCAAATAGAAAGGAAAATGAAATGATTTTAAAAAATTTAGTCAACTCTATCGAGGCAATGGCGGCTGCCCCAAGTCACAGAGAGCCCACTTAATCCCTTTTTGTGGAGCAGCAAAAACCAGTCCCACATTCATCCTCTCGCCTCGAGTCCTCAGGGATGCGCTGGAGTTTGATTTTTTGTTTTCGGGTTCGCTGTGCTTTAAACGATTAAACGAATATGGTAATACCAGTTTTCCTGACTATGAGATTATTTTTACTATCTAACGCATTTTTTTCCCCATGTGTTTTTACAGAACGTGAATTCTATATGACATCATCAAAAATGTATAAAATTGGAAACCGATGGCAAAAATGAAAATTCACCGTCAGTTTTTTGACCGCAACTGGCAGCTACAAAAGCACCGAAAAAGCGCGATTTTTTAATTCTACTATCATTGGTTTCTTATCATTCGGTTAAAGATATCTGGTCGTTTGCAGTATAATTTAAAAGGTCAAAAACAGTAGTTTTTTAAGAAAATTGATTATAGAATAGATTTTTCATCTATGAGTGTAATCAACGCGCTCAACAAAAAACTCAGTGCCACTTATTATACAATATATAATAAAAAATAATTCATGATTATCTCTTTCGATTAACTTTTTATATGAAAAAGGCAATAACCTTGAAATTTTAAAAATTTGTAAAATTTCCATATTTCAAGCTTCAAAATCAATATGTGGGATGATCTTTATCGCTTCAGTATATTTAATTAATTCAAGGCGTATTTCTAATTAAAAGTATGAACAAAATGTTTCATTTTATTGCGATTTAAACCCTATTTTAAGTGGATACTATAGTTTAGAAATGTGAAAATGTCGATTTTTTTAAATTTTCTTAAAGTACCTAGAAGAATTATCCTGAAAAATTACATTACGATATTTCGCTTCGTTTCACTACTGCTATTTTATAATTTTAATATCTAATGAGCGCCTAAGCTTTTATTCATAGTCATACGAATACAGAAATACCCTGAAGAAATATGTTAAAGGTATATTTTGGTTGAAATATATTTTAGGCCCCAAATTGATAAGCTTAGACCCTTCGTCAATCCAAAATATTAAAACTGAGGTATATTATTTTATTAATTATTTTCTAAAAATATTATTTTCAGCCTAAATTTATTTTAGCAAATACTTATTTTTTCCTTTTTAGTATATTTTTATATTGTATTGTTAAATAAAAGCTTTTTTTAAAAAATATTTTTTTATTATGTAATTTTATTTCCCAAAACGTTTTCTTTTGATTCAGCTCTAAAAAATGCTTGGAATTTACTACTCTTGACTACACTACCCCATGAGAAAAAATTGGAGAAATGACATAGAAGTTAAGTTAAGCATTTACAGGATTGCTTGGACCGTCAGAAAGGTTTAAGTGCATTTTGCGACTCGTGACCATAATTTTTTAAAAGCGACTGGACCGATTTTAACTTTTAAAGATTCATTTTCAGTCCTTCAGTCTTAAAACCTTTATTGTTTGAACTACTCAGAATTATAAAATCTCTATCTTCTATAGTTTGTCATTTGATTTTAGTGACATTTTTTTCTGATTGCAGTTTGAATGAAAATGGAAGTGTAGCAAAATGTGAAAAGTAACAATTTTTCCATTAATTTTTATACATGTACTGTACATATATGATATTGCAATTTCCCATGTCAGATTATTATTGCTTCATTTTCTTTAAATTTAAAATTGAGTAGAAATTTAAAAGTCGCATATTTAATGAATACTTTAATATAAAGCCATGTCTCGTTATAGAACCCAAACATTTATATTAACCATTTTTCGTTTCTCAAAGAGAAAGGACTATACATATTCTATACATATGTACGAGTATGTACGTCAACTGAAAAATTTAAAGCATATAGGTACTCGCTTTGGGAAGCTTTGGACGAATTAATTTCCAGCGCAAATGCTTAATATTTAAGGACATAGACATCGTTCAATGAGACGACAAGAGATGTTAGTTTGTGAAACATAGGAACCATAGGAATTTTTAGAAGCGCCTACATTCGGAACCGATTTAATAAAATCCGGCAGAATCAAAATTATGGCCTACCTTTACCGATTTCTTGGTTTTTGTGATCTTTTGTTAAAGTAATTTTTGTTTTATATATAACTAGCTGATCAACCCGATTTTACCCGGTGTATCATATGTGTACGATTTCTGAAATGCCCAATTTTAATATTTCACACCGGGCATGCCAGTCGACCGCCCATTTCGCTGCAAGCGATTATTAATTTTAAATCTGTGATATCTTGTAAGATATTCATTTTAATGATATGCTGTAAAGGGCAATTTTGATCTACATTATATGCACAACATATCTAACGTACTTAATTGGATAAGGATTAATACTGTATTGTCTAAAATAGCTTCGTAAATAACCCATTATTTTTTAGTAATATGTAAAAGATAAAAACGGTTACTGTGGGTTATCCTTAGGAGATAGACATATACCATTCCGGACTTTTCTGTAGACCTTTTTAAGATATACAATTCCGTAAGTACATTATTTTGATCTATCGCGTAAGGTTTAGCCAGCATTAGCAATGTAAGCGCCCAAAAATATGTTTTTTACGACATCATTACTTACAAATCTTTGAAATTCTCGACTTTTCTCTACTACATATAATATGCATGTATTATACAGTGAAGAGCAAAAGTGGAAAGATGATCCACACTTTTGATTTTAAATGTTTTTACAAAGCAACGGAAAGGCAGACGGAAATGAAAAGAATGTAGTTATTTACACTTGAGGCTATATATTTAAAATATGTTGCTTTTACTTTTTACTGCATCTAAATACTAAGGAAAAATTACAGTTATATCGAAAAAGTCCACTTTTCCACTTTTGCACCACGCTCGGTGTACGTGAGCATTTCGTATTTACCGCTATTTTAGTCAGTTCTTTGCAAGGCAATCGAGTTAAATACGTAGTCTTTCAAAGAACCTTAAATAAAATTGTGAAAATCCGAACCGTAATAAGCGTAGTAATTCAAAATAAATCATGAAGCCAATTGCAGTGCATATTAAGGAAAAGGTCCTGGAACTTTCTCGCGAAGGCAAATCTTCGAGAGATATTGCTGAGAAATGTAAAATATCGCACATAACTGTTAAAAAAACTCAAAAATGTGCGAATGAGGAGCTTCCAAAGCCAAAAAATGGGCGTCCTTTAAAAATTTCTGATCGAGCTGCCCGGGAAATGGCTCGATGTGTAGTGTCTGGAGTAGCAAAACTCCTCAGCAAGCTGCTCAACAGATCGGTAATGAAGCCAGTAAATGGACTTGCCGTAGAGCCTTAAGGAGAATTGGCCTAGAACCTAAAGAAAAAAGAAGAAGCCTGCTCTGTCTGCTAAAAATATTTTAGCACACAAGAGGTTTGCTGAACCACATCGTAAATGGACTGTGGAGGATTGGATTCAAGAAAGCTCTAAAGCAATTGGTCTTGTAATTATTTCTAATACAGTCAACCCTCCTATAACGCGGTGAGTGCGTACCGTGTTATATGGAAACCGCGCTATAAGAAACTCAGAATTAGTACAAATCACATCATTCGTACCGCGTTATATGGAAACCGTCTACCGCGTTGTATGGAAACCGCGCTATAAGAAACTCAGAATTAGTACAAATCACATCATTCGTACCGCGTTATAAATACAAAAGACAAGATAAATTATAAATTATTTTTATTGAATTGAATAGTTCATATAAGGAAATGATAAAAAAAAAATGAACCCAGATATTGTATTTCTTTATTAGAAACTTGTTCGAGGTCCTTATCTTTAAGGTGTTTTCTTTACGTTTTAGAACAGGCAGAATTTTACTGTTTGTTGCAATTTTTCTTACAAATTTTAACGATTTAACGGTTCCCTAAATTACACCATTCATTGGGTGCACGGAAAGAACTGATGGGACGTTATTGAACGGAAACCGCGCTGTAAGAGTACCGCGTTATAGGAGGACTGTCGCAATTTCAGCTCCGCGTTATATGGAAATCGCGTTCTCAGAATGCCGCGTTATAGGAGGGTTGACTGTAGTTCACTTTCAGGTAATTTGGTCCGACGAGTCCAAATTCTGCCGGTACGAGTCAGAAGGAAGATCGTGATACTGGAGCCGTCCAAGTGAAACATTTAATCCGTCAAGTGTGAAGGCGACAATGAAATATAGCGGTGGTTCACTAATGGTTTGGGGTTGTATAACTCCTAACGGTGTTGGGCCTTTGGTTAGAGTCGAAGGAATCATGCGCAAGGAGCAATATTTGAAAATTGTGCAAGAAAATCTTCCTTCGCCCATCCGTTCGAGTGATATTCGCACCTCACAGATAATTTTCCAACAAGACGCAGACCCCAAACACACTGCCAAAATTGTGCAGCATTGGCTCGGGAACCAATCCTTTCCATTTTGAAGTGGCCTGCTCAAAGCCCAGACCTCAATCCTATTGAGCACGTCTGGACTTACATGAAAAGGAAACTGACCACTACAGTGAACCACCGGTAGGTATAAATGACCTATGGGGACTCGTACGGGACGTCTGGACAACCATCCCACTACCATTTATTTCTAAGCTTTATCAATCCATGCCTTCCCGAGTACAGGCAGTTGAAAAATCAAAAGGATATTGGACTAAAAATTGAGGGTGCAAAAGTGGAAAAGTGGACTTTTTCGATATAACTGTAATTTTTCCTTAGTATTTAGATGCAGTAAAAAGTAAAAGCAACATATTTTGAATATATAGCCTCAAGTGTAAATAACTACATTCTTTTCATTTCCGTCCGCCTTTCCGTTGCTTTGTAATAAGCATTTAAAATCAAAAGTGTGGATCATCTTTCCACTTTTGCTCTTCACTGTACATATAAACCTTCCGGAAGAAATTCTCTAAATGATAGTTAAAACCGTATATCAAAATCCGTTGCGTCGTTTCGAAGAAGTAAGCGGATAAACAGACAGACGAAAACAGCGACTTTGCTTTATACTATTTAGAGATATTTAATAATTCTGTTGTCCCTATACTAAATTAAGTAAAACTTGTCCTTTTTCTGGGTACTTTTAAGAAATTGGAAACCAGCTTTTATCGTGTTAAATAATAAAAATAACGACATAAAATAGAAAACGAGACAACGTAAAACCGCCAGAAATATCGACGAACTGAGGTGCATCTGGCAGTCTAAGGCGCGGAAAATGCGATATCCTGCTCGATGTAAATGAGCATCCTCGTTGCTGTAGAAATCGCTGTAAGCTGCTCCTTTCGCTAATCAAATAAAATTGTTGAAAGCAATGCACAGGCAAAGCAAACTCACCTATCGTAGTAATAATCCCTGCAAGAGAAAGAGGAAACAAAATCAGATCTTCGTTTCGAGCAGGGCAAAAATGTCTACAATTTCTCTCAAAGCATACAGACGTTTGAGTTTGAGTCAGACCCCAGGCGGGCAAGGCGAAGACGTCGGTCGGAGTCGAGGACGACGCCGCCGTCGTCGTCGTCGCCGTCGCTGGAACGGTCTAATTCGCAAATAAACAGAACCCGGCGAAGCCCGGCTGAGTCAAGAGAGTGCCAAAGGGGTTGGTATAAAAGGACCAACAGTAAATACGCAAACAAATTGATTTAACCTCGAAAACAAATATTGACTCACAGGATAAGAAGGCAGACGCTCGGTTTCGGGGTTACAGGGAAATTGAGTTTGGATGGAGTCATTCAGCTATCGGGAGTCGATCCGGATGAAAATCGACTGCCTCGGCGGGCGGCGGCGTTACTTAGCTTTAGATGTCTCAAACGGAAAATTAAATGGAATCGCCCGGAGCGGCCGGCTCAGAGGTGTCCAAAAGAGCAATGCGATCAACAATTTGGACCGAGTCAATGTTTGCATTAAAGTCCTCGTTTTGGGGCTCAGTCCGGTGCCCCTAATCCAGTTCACGTCCGGTTTTGGTATGCCTGCCCTCGCCGTGAGTTGACCGTGGTGGCACCTGCCACCATTTTTCAAACCACCCATTTCCACACTGTGGACCATCCTGTGGCACAGATTGCAGGGTAACTCGCTCGTCCTGGAATACAGGTGCAACCGAACCTACGGCCTGGTGTAGGTACTCTGAACGTGCTGAAAAATTTTCCAGGTGAGTTTGCACGAAAAGGCGACTTTAAAGTTAATTTCCGGCATCTGAACTTTTGCATTGTTTAGCCGTGTTGTTCACGCAAATGAATGTAATTATGAAGTGCGCCAATTAGCACCTGCTAATGGCAATGCATAATTTCACTGTTTAGTCCTTTTGCATGCAGTCCAACCTTGTTGATAAAATGTTAACTACCTTCCATACAGAGGTTCCTCAACCACACATCAATTGTGCAAACTTTTCTTCCGATTATGACCATTATTTATTAGTTGTTTCTAGTTTCCATGGAAGCCCAATTGCTTCAGAAACATTCATGTTTCTTTTATGCAATCCAAAAAATACCCTCTTTCAAAGATATTAACGAATTTAAAATTTTCCATTGCCGCGAGAATGATTGCAATCTATGATTAAGTGTTTTTAAAATAAAGAGTAGTACTAACGACTGTTCTAATACAATGGGTAATTTGTCTGATCATAAGGGTGAGCTTTGTAAACTAAATTTAAAAACATTGGTTAAACACGTTGTTTCATTATTATAAAAAAAAAATAGATCTATTTCTAAAATCAATAAAGAATTCAATTAAGATTACTTAATATCCTGTTTTTAATGAAGACATAAGAAAGTGAAGAAGAAGATCCGCGTTAATGTTTAAAATCCATTTTCGACGAAGGATTTAAGCCTTACAAATGTTATTAAACAAATTTTTCAACATTAGTTATTAAACTACTTGCTATCATACGGGCCTAACTGATACGGGTTGCCAAGTATATTGTTCAAATTTGTAGGACTAACTATTCTACAACGTTTTTTTAAGGTATTCATGGTCAGACTAGCTAATGTGCCATGTATGTATACAAGTAACACTGGCACAGTTGTTTGACAAAAATTAGACTGAGAAGAGAATAATTTAACATTATGTCCGATAAGTCGAATTGACGCTTTCCAATATTGATCTTTTCACAGAAATACAGTGCTTCCTACTATGCGGATGGATGGTTGGAATCGTCAGATCAAACTATCACACAAAATTCTAAATTATTCTCTTGTTAGCCTGATTATATAAAAGTTGAGCCCGCGAAGCCTTTTAGTAATATTGCTTAGTTCTTCCGTCGCAACTCATAATATTCAACGTGATTTTATAAAATTATTGTTGGGTCTTGCTATACATGCTGAACAAATAAGCAGAGCGGAACGCGAAAAGCCTGCGTAAACTTTAGAAAGCAAGTATACGACGAATATTCTTTGCATTTATGATATTGTTTGTAAAAGTTGTTCTGCACCAAAAATATGTAGATATAACTTTTATTATAAGCAAATAATATTTAATTATTATTAATAAAACACTTTCTAATGACAATAATCTCTATTTGTAATAATTATTTACAAAAAATTTTTGAGACTTTTTATTTTTTAAAAAAAAAGCTCAGTTGCATATCTAGATACATATCAAGTATACATAGTAGCCTATGGGGAATTTTACTTTAATGTTCTAAATAAATTTTTTTTACAAAATAATAAATACTATGCACATGAGTTTATTTGAAATTACTCAAATAATAGGGATCCGTCCGGAAAAAAAATTGTATTAATACATTAATAAAGTTTTATCTGTGTGAAGATCTAGGTGGATACCCACGTAACATAAGGGTTAATAATCTCGATATTTTAAAATGAACGGGCTGGAAAATCTAGAAAACTATTTGGTATCATTCCTTGACTGTTATCCTAAAGAAAATCTGATTTTCCAGTAGGAAATTGCAAGAATCCATATTTCTTAATCCACGTGAGCGTGGTTTAGGGGTCACAAAATTAATGCTCCGCTTGATTGTTTTATTGCGACCTGCTAGAGAATATCTGAGCATGGCTTGGCTTGTTCGCATGAATACGCCGGTAGTTGATATTTCAATACTATTAACGAGCTAAAAAAACTAATTGAGCGGACAGAAAAAGTCCTTCGAAACCAAATTAACTAGTTAAAGGGGTTAACAACAATTTTGATGACGTTAAGCCTGCAAAATTATATTTAAACAAAAAATTTAAAAATTCTACAAGAAGGAAATTGCTTTTCGATTTCTCATGCCATCAGCGACACTTTGATGTCTGTATTTCTTTTACATATTTTTCGTATGAAATTTTGTCGAAATTTAAGGGGGGAGATACCTGTAAAATTTTGAAAAAAAAATTGTTTTTTTTGTCATAAAATGTTAGTATGATCCTTTAAGAATATGTCACAAAAATTTTGGAATGTGATTTCAAGTATTTCTTATATTAAAGCCTATTAACCGTTACGCCTCTATTGTTTGCGTTCGAGCGCTGACGCAGGTATAGTAAGCGGTCGACTCTCTTTACCTGTCTCTTAAATGCCCTTACCTTTTAGCCTTTGTATTGTTGAAAATTTCAATAAGCAGATGTTTTAAAATATGTATATTCAATCATTCAATCTTCCAGTATTTAAACTTTAAACGCGTTTTTCTCAAAACCATATTTTTAGAAATTGCTGACACGATAACTCAAAAAGTTATTGATCGATCTTCCTGAAATTTTGCACATATCTTCTTAATAGCATTATTTTCCATATCAACCTACATGTTTTTGAAAATTTGTTTAAAAAATAATTTTTTCGAAGCAAAAACAGTCGAAAAATTCGATAAAAAATTAATTTTTTTTTTTCGAGTGTTTTATTTCACGAAAAAATTTTTTTTTTCACTCATTTTTAGGTTGGTATGGAAATTATGACATTAATAAATAAAACAAATTTTGGTTTTTCACTTTCGGATCAATAGAACTGAAGCTACAATGTCAGCAGATTGAGACCTCTCACCGCGACCTTCCCGGAAGAAGTTAGTGTACATCCGTCATTTTTAACAATTAGAATAAAAAAAAAATTGTTTGTATTACTTTAAAGTATAAATAAATCACATGCTAATTTTCAAAAATATACAGGGTGTTCAGAGGTGGGAGGGAAATATTGCAGGAGGTGAAAGGTCAGGCCGAGGCAAGCAAAAAATCGTATGGGTGGGGGGGGGGTTATCTCGCACCGTTCGGCAGTTACAGGGTGATTCGTAAATCAGGATGTTGCCTTATATGGGAACCGCTATTGTATTTTTATCTTTTTTTCTACGCATCGCAGCGACCCCAAACCGGTCTCAAAAAATCACTATTTTGAAACCCTTTCCAAAAAGGTCAACACCGCCCCCCTACCCCCAACCCCTTGGCCACAATCACCTCTGCAAGTTGAAAAATTAAATTTTATTTAACGATTTTTCACCTTTCGTCCCACTTTTCTCCGTAATTCACGTTATTAACATACCTACTTTTTATTGTTTTTAATTTTCCTATCTAATTACCTTTCGAAAAAGTTGCAACATGCACAGGTAGAAAAAGGATACAAACATTTATTTACAAAAATCCTTTTACAAAATATTAGGACAATTCGAATTTTTAAGAAATTATAATTAAATTAACTAAAAAATACATTTTATTCACTTAAAAACTAATTACAATTAAAACTTATGTGCAACAAAAGCTGTTCGAAATGTTCTCCGCCAGTCTCGATGCATGCAAGTAGCCTTCGTCTGATTCCGCGTTTGAGGTCTATGGTAGCCAGTCTCTCCCATATTTTCGTCGCTGCAGTCCCAATCCTGGTAACTAATTCTTCTCTGGTGTTGATTGGTCTTGAGTAAACCTCATCTTTCATCATTCCCCATAAGAAAAAGTCCAGTGGAATAAGGTCCGGTGATCTAGCAGGCCAAGGAATCGGTCCACCTCGTCCAATCCAGCGCTCTGGGTAATGTTCATTTAACCTTGCCCTAACAATATTCCCAGTATGCGCAGGTGCTCTGTCGTGCTGTAAATACATTGCGCTTCTGGTGGCCAGGGGGATGTCCTCCAACAGATCCGGAAGGTTATTCTCCAAAAAGTCCGAATATAGCTGACTATTCAGCACTTGAGGCAAGATGAAGGGTCCTATCAACTGGTTGCCGATGATTCCAGCCCAGACATTGACACTAAATCTTTGCTGGAAGGACCGACACCTTGTCCTATGTGGGTTCACATCTGACCAGGTGTGGAGGTTGTGGAAGTTTGTGATGCCATCCCGGGTGAATTGCGATTCATCCGTCCACAGAATTCGGTCTAGAAACCTTCTGTTTTCGATGTCAGACTCGAGCAGCCAAGTGCAGAACTGCAATCGTCTTTCGGAATCTCCTTGATGTAGTGCTTGGACCGGGATATGGTGGTATGGATGTAGTCCCTCTCGGTTCACAACGATCCACACTCTCCCTGCAGACAATCCTAACCGTCGTGCGACCTGTCTGATGTTTATTTCAGGACTGTTCCTGACGATGTTGAGGATTTGTTGGTCGGTTTCCGCTGAATCGGCCGAAGTTCCTGATCGCGCTTCTGCTCTAGGGGCGGTTACACTTCCGGTTTCTTTTAACCTCCTGAAAGTCCTTGAAAATACCCTTCTATCGGGTACACGCCGATTCGGGAATCTCCTTTGGTATTCCCGTACGGCCTCACTATCATTTCCGTCTACTAAACCGTACACGTAAATTATGTCGGCATACTCTTCAACAGTGAATTCTGCCATTTTTTCTTAATTTTTTGTGTTAAACACCCGTTCTTATCGATTGTCTCTTCAACTATGGTCAATGTCCTTTCAAACGTAACCATTTTTATACCATAATTCATAGGAGGTATTAGACACGGAGCGTCAGGATACTTCGAAGTCAATACTGGATATCATAAACTAATAACGCCATTTAACGAGATTACATTTATTATTTTATAACAGTTTTGCTGAAATAATAAAACTTTATTACCTGTGTTTCCTAAATAAACATTTCCGAACTTGCTGTCATAAAAATTCTTTACTTAACGACTTTTTCCATTATGGTGCAATAAAGTAATTAGGTACCTGTGAAGATGTTTTAATTTCAGGATTTTTGTATCCTTTTTCTACCTATGCATGTTGCACCTTTTTCGAAAGGTAATTAGATAGGAAACTTAAAAACAATAAAAAGTAGGTATGTTAATAACGTGAATTTCGGAGAAAAGTGGGGCGAAAGGTGAAAAATCGTGAAATAAAATTTAATTTTTCAACTTTCAGATGTGATTGTGGCCAAGAGGTTGGGGGTAGGTGGGCGGTGTTGACCTTTTTGGAAAGGGTTTCAAAATAGTGATTTTTTGAGACCAGTTTGGGGTCGCTGCGATGCGTAGAAAAAAGGATAAAAATACAATAGCGGTTCCCATATAAGGCAACATCCTGATTTACGAATCACCCTGTAACTGCCGAACGGTGCGAGATAACCCCCCCCCACCCATACGATTTTTTGCTTGCCTCGGCCTGACCTTTCACCTCCTGCAATATTTCCCTCCCACCTCTGAACACCCTGTATAATAACTCCTTCATTTAAAAAAAAATTAATGAAAATCAAGCAAAATTTGAGTATTTACAGGTATCTCCCCCCTTAAATCCTTTTTACAATACTTGCATTTACCTTGATTTCTTCGTATTTATTATTATATTATCAAAAATTTGTATCCGTTTGTTTTACATAATTTAAATTATCAAACCGCAAGTTATGGCTATTTGCTTACCATGTAATACCCGCTTGATACGTCAGGTCGTTAAAATATAGAAGATATAGGTACCTACATGTTAAGGTTGGATTAAAATTAAATTATTTAATAGTACATAAAATGGATTTATTAATAAATCTACTGGATACTTTTATCGATAAATTCAAGTAACTTAGTGATAAATTATAAAAATTAATGGCGGGATGGCACCGGTGATGTTGCTCCTGTCGCGTCTTATACTCTGCGTGTCAGGCGTTTTCTGTATAATTTTATCGTACCGTCGTTTGCAGTATTTTTGTCCCTTTGAATCCCTTGCTTTAGTATTTCGGTGCCATCCGCCGAAATCATCTTCACACGCGGTCAAAGTATGGTCTTAAATCAACAATTTCGGACGAGTCCCCAATTTGTAGGGCTGGTTAAAATTAAATTATTTAAAAGAGAAACGGATTTATTAATAATTCAACCTGATATTTTTAGCGATAAATTCAAGTAATTTAGTGATAAAGTATAGGAATTAATGGCGGAATGACACCGGGGATGTTGCTCCTGTCGCGTCTCGGAGGAGAAAGCGGAAGAATTTAAATCGGAGCTTTCAAACTCCTCCTTTGGGGTGCGTTCCGAATTTTTGAACTATTCCTACATAGTAGATTGTTATCAACGTTTTATGACGTCTTTTTAGTAGACATATTCATGATATTGGCTGAACGCAATAAATTTACCCAATGCTGTTTTTTCTGATTTAACTTCCCAAAAAAAAAATACAAAAGGCAATGGTCAAAATCGAGAAAAAAAAATCGCCAAGTTCACAAATTGCGGGCTAGGATCCACTTTATGCCGGGTGTCCTTGCAACCAAGAATAAACAGGACAAGGAGCCCGAAAGCCAGGAGCTACTTCTTGCTTGCGGTTCCGCTATTAATAAATTTAAAGGCGGGGACAGGACAAAATGTACGACGTCGGCAGGACGTCGTCGCGGCGCATCCTGCAGTGGACTCGCCCGCCGACTTAAGGTAACGGGGCGGGCAATTGATTATGCATTCCGGAACGTGCTCTCAAGTTTCTCGACGCCGCGCCGCCCGTTGCTCGGGTTTCAATAGCTGCCTTCACCTGGACTATTTTTCAAAACGTCTCAAAGTCAATCAATCATTCACAGACTACACAACGCTCTCGACACACAAACATTAGCACGACGTTCCGTGACAGCATTTCCCCGAGAGCGGAAAATGTTTCCGGATGACAAAATCCAAGGGGAACTTACCAGTCATTTCCTGTTTTTGTAACGTTCTGTCGCTTTCGACCAATTTGATGTGGTTTGGGCTCGGCTACCATGTTAACGTCTGAAATGAGAAAGAGAAAGGTTCTGTGAATGCAGCCTTTTTCCGGGTAGCTCCTTTTACACTCTTTGCGCTTTTAATTTCGTCCCAGAGTCCTTTGACAGCAAATAAAAGAGACTGGAAGGAATGAGATTCTCACATATGCAGTACATAACCCGGATGATTACTGCGAGGAATTCTGGGTCGATATATCCTTCAGGATGAGGACAAAAATGACTGAGTGGTCAGCCAGTCTATGATGGGAAAATACCCATTTCCGGAAGAAGTAGTCCTTGAGTGGATTCCTCTTCACAATATGCCACCGAATCATACTAGGGTAAGTGGGGAGACTCGTTGTAAAATATCCGACACTCGAGAAAAATGAAGTTTTGTTTCGTCCCTGGTGCATTTTCGAGTGCTAAATAGACCCACAATGGAAGACCCACTTGTGTGTCCGCATGCAGCTCCGACGATCTCCTCGAAGTGTCCTTGAGGAGCCGGAGCAAAATTAATCAGATGCTTGTAAATGTAGTTTCCTTTACGAGTTATTTTCGAAGAATTCTCTACGTATGCAAGTATGTTTATATGGTTCTAAGCTGCACTTAGTTTGGCTAAAGAAATATATTTTTCTCGTATTTTCTATGAAATTAAAATCTTGAAGTAATATCTACCCGGGATTTTGCAAATGTGGTTTTTTGTAACATTAATGCTGATTTAAAAAAAATACTGATCGGAGCTTCAGAACGGATGAATAGATTCCATTTTTTTTTTTTTTAAAGTAAAGATTTCCGAGATCGGTCTTAAATAGAAATCGGTTCAATCGTTTCCAGTATCATACACCTCTCATTATAATTTATGTAGGTATGTATATCGCATTAATTAATAGTTTTCGGTTACAATGTTTGTTTATTATTGAAAAAATATTATCGGCAACCGCTGTAAAATGACAAAAACGAAGTGTTAATAAATTCAATTGATAATATAATAAATATAATTAAATATTTTGTTGTCAGGGATATTAAATTTGTTTTCCAACATGTGTCAGCAGCACTCCCTGATTTGAAGATTTAAAGATTTAAAGATAATTGAATTTCTTAAATAATTCGAGGGATTTACAATGAGATACGAGTACTAGTGTTTATAAATTTGCATAAAATCAACACAGCTTTTGAAAATATGTATGAAGAAACGAGATTTAGATTTAATTTGGTGCGAGAGACCCTGTGGCTCACGGTCACTGCGACCAAATGGGTCTATTCTGAAATATATAAGGACTAAAAAGGTGAGGAAAAGCTCAGACTCGATTTTTGTATAGTAAACCGTGTTTCAAATTGAGATCGAGATTAGTTTTTCTATCTAAAAATTTAGACTGAGCTTTTACTCATTTTTTTAGCATACGAGCCCAAGAAACGAGATATTGACAGTGATGTGTTTATTATAACCAAATGAATTGGCCTCTTTGTTGTTAAAATATTATAAATTATGAAAATATCCGAATTTAATACTTTTGTAACGACTTGAAATAATGTAAACATATCTATATTCATTTTTAAAATGCTACATGTTTGTAAGGTAATTGAAAAATAACTGCGGATATTCATAAAATTCACGAAATAAATCATTTACTACTTATTATAGAATGCTTATAAAGACGTTCTTTTGTTACAATATGTGTTTAAAGCAGGGACCGAAAATAACAGGTATTTTACATTTTTTAAACTAAAAAAGCTGAGGGAAGTTGTCATAGAATAAAATACATTAAAGTTTTGCGTATGATGCCCTTTTCCGTTTCAGTGAAGCTCTTCAGAATTTAGCTTTTTTTAAAAAACGGCGTATATAAGCTGTTATTTTTAACCTATTTTAATTTGAAGTAAAGAAAAACGAGATCAGAAACTTAATATGTTTTTCTGGCTAAAATAAAAGCTAGCTTGGCTTTTTATAGTCAAGAGTAACAGGTAAAGACAGCTTTTTTCAAAAAAAAGTCATAACTAGTTCGGGCCCTGGTTTAAAACATATTTCAGGCAATATTCGAAGCAGAAGCCGGTCTTTGTTATAACTGCTGAACTTTCTCTTTAAATTAGTATGGACAAATATTGTACCTATTTCAACTAGTTTCTTTGACAAAATAAAAATTAAATGGAATTATCATTTTCATTTCTAAAAAAATTGCATTGTTTCTATACTCCTCAATTATAAAACTATCAGTACTTTAAATGTCTTGTTTCTTTTTCTTGCAAATACTCTACTCTCAATTTTTGAATTTGATAAACGAAAGGAGTCATCTCTGTCCTGAAATTCCTAGATATGAATTTTGTACATTGACATATGCATGAACATTTATTACTTATTTTTAAATTTTCCTGTTTATTAGGGTCTCAATATTGCTCAATTCTTTAATGAAAATTTGCCAAGTTTTGTCTGTAAATTTATCAATTCACACAATATTTTTCTGTGCTTATCAAAACACTGCTATTAACGTATAGGCAAGGAACTAAGGCAAGGCATAATTTCTATGTTTCAGTTTTTTTTTTTTTTTGAGATAAAGTATACACGTTAGAAATGTTTCCTTTTTTTGTTTTTGTTTTTTTTTATCACGATACAATTGAATATAATTAAAATTTGGAAAGAAATAATAAACCAAATAAACTTCGGTGATATTTCCTTCTAGCAACAAATAGTTATCACTTGACTGCGTTTGTGAACACTGTCAACCATGATCATTCAAATTCAGAAAAAATGTTTAATTTTTTGCAACTTGTTGGTAACCTTAATTCAGTCCTGTAACGTAACTAGCCTCGGAGATAGAGGGGGTCGAAAAGGGCTCCAAATGTTTCGTGTATATATTGCACGTGTGCACTTAGATTTTAGACATTTCAAGTACACGAATTTTTATGTTTGTGTCAAGTGTTATGTGAAAAGGATACCTATGGTTGAAGTTTTAAAGATTTTGAATTTGTATTTGTTGTACATTTTAATACTATCATAATAATTAGTTTTGAAGCGTTTACAAAAAGGATTCTGAGTTAAATTTTAAATATAGTGCTTAAGTGACTGAAATGAAGGTCTAATCGCTTTTGTTCACATATTTTGCTTTTATAATGCATCACCTCGCTACTGTGAAAGATTATGTAAAGTGCATTTACCCAATTTTATCTTTTGTTTTAGGGCTTAAGCTAGGTACACACGTATTCCAGTGAATGTGTCTGTTCGTATAGCAATTTCTGATACTCGTAGTACACCCACCTAAGATTTCAAAATGCTCTTAAGAGCGCACCTAAACCAGTTTGCTTGCATGCGAACGAAATTCCGGGTTCTAGGGTTCTACGGTTCCACCTCTCCGAATTGTTTGCAGTTCGGTGTAATTTCGAAATGGATCTCCTCCCACCGGGAAAATGTGAATAATGTTCTCGTTGGCGCCTTTGTGAACAGCGGAACGGTTAATTTTTGCGTCTTAGTAAGTACTTTACCCGGCTGTTTTCAGATGATAGATTCCACTGAAAGGCAACTTTATTTGAACTTTATTATGGCACATTTTCAGACAATTGCATTTAGCGGAAGACAACGGAATCTGTTTAATCTTCTTAAGAAACGAAAACGCGTCCTTGATATTTTCCGTTTTTGTAACGAGGAGAAAAATAAAAAACCTCGAGGAAATTTTCGTGGGAGAATACGCCAACTGTTGAATGAATGGATGAGAGTTGCCGGGCGCCTTTGCATCTTTGGGACGGGTTGAAAGGGACCCAAGAACAATGGCCCATTTTACTTTGTGCCCATTCACCGGGATACAGCCCCTTTGTAGCCCCGCAGACTGAGTAACTTACTCGCTTTCGAGGGAGTGTTCTGGTGGCGCGATGAATGCTGATTTTCCTCCTGACATGGCGGGCGTTGTAATGCCCGGGTACAGCAGATAATGGCTTGATGATGAATCCTCGGAACAGGGATTTCTTTATTTCTGTTTGCTTTACATCAAGTTTTTAGAATTTCCGGCTGGCGCGCCCCGCTCCGGCGGGGGCTGTGCCGGAGCCCCAGCCACCGCCGGATTTGCCTCTGACGAATTTATGACTGTGAGCGCCCCAAAGTGTTCCTGACAAATTGACTGAGTGGCGTGTGTGAGCCGCATGTTCTCCGGATGTGATGGAGAAGGTCCTCCTTTTGCCCTTGATGACTCGGGGCTTTGGGCGACAAGCAGATGTAACTCGATTCATTAGCTATTGAGTGAAATTGACTTTTAGCGGTTGGTGACTTGTGAATTACACAAACTCTTTTATGATTATTTAAGCATGAAATTTTGAGGGGTAACATGACTATAGAGCTTTCAAAAAATCGAAAGTTCTTTTGCTCAAAAGATGTCTTAAAGGCTTGAAAATTATGAAATACATAATATAAAATTACATAAATTAAATCCTATTAGAAAATTGTTCGTTGTATAGAAATAAAATTGTGCGTCGCAGGAACAGCTAAACATTTGTCCTTCGCACATCTTAATATTTTTGAATTCATATATACATTTATTTTTCATATTTTAGTAGATATTAAGCTCTGTACATTTACATAATAACAAATAACATGTTATTTAGCACATATTGAGCTTGTTAGTCATATTTATTAAAACTGCTAATTACACATTTATGTAGTTCAGTCGATACAGTTGCATGCATGTGATATATAAAATGTCAGCTTATTTCGTTAACAAAAACTGGTTTAAAATCGACTTGCATGGGTTTAAAATTAAATCACATATGTATGTAGCTTATCGTATTTTACTCGTCAAACCCTTTCATTTAATACCCATATCGAGGGTCTTGTGAAAAAAAAAATTCTTTTGCTAGATTTTATAATATACCAATAATTGAACAAGACAATCCTGAAAATTTTGCAAAATCTATATTTAATTCACATTAATTCACATTGATTCTTATTTTGAAATGAATGGATTCCTTTACTTATTACCGTTTATATCATTACTAAATATGAAGTAATTTTAAGTAACGTTATTTTGTATTCCATTGAATGTTATTATTTTCTGTCAAGCTAAAGCTCATTAAAACAGTAATTTTTATATGGGTAATAAAATACTCTTTCAATTTAATTTGTATTCCTTCACGACCAGTCTCTCAAAATCTACAAGTATATCTAGTCTGTCAGACGAAACTGTAGTATAATTAAAGATTAAACGAACTCACCTGTGTGAAGTTTAATCCTAATTATATGAAGTTTCGTCTGACAGACTAGCACCCACCCGTACCCTAGAATACAAGAAGCTAAGTCCCTAATAGAGGGTCGTGAAGTCAACTTACATACCAACTCTAAACTAAATGAGGAATGCACGAGGGAGGCCTACTAAGATGAAAATGTTTTTTCTATATCTCAACTATAGTCGTCCAGATGGCGCACTAACGTGTGAACTACAAGTATATCTAGTCTGTCAGACGAAACTTCATATAATTAGGATTAAACTTCACACAGGTGAGTTCGTTTAATCTTTAATTATAACTAGTCGAAATTTTGAGTGCAAGGCTTGACCTAAACATACGATTATACAAAAGTTAACCTTTTCAGGGACATTTGCACATATGTGCACGTTTAGTTTTTTAGAAATTAAAATTATTTTAACTGAAAAACAAATTAAAATCTGTTAAAAAACTACTCATTAGATTATATTTCAACAAAAAAACCAAACAATTTGTAGTATGGCAGCATGGATAGGATTTTATTCTATTGGAAATTAACTGCTTTCAAAATATTTCAAAGTTGCCTCTGATTACCGCGTGGTTTCTTTTTAGTTGATTGGAAAAACATCCTAAATCTCTAATAAATAAACTATCCAATGTATAACATGTGGTTAGTTTAAATAAGTGCTTTATTTTGAAAAAATAATCTGCAAAATTAGGTTTTTTATTTTTTTACTAGTAGCACTTTACTGTCAAATATTTGAACTTAGTTTTCCTTTTTATGCTAATTGTTTTTCCAAATTTTTCTTACTTACTAGGTAGCTGTCGGTAAAAAATAATAAGTATGTAAATAATTAATCAAATAAAACATGAAACCACATTTTCCACCTTTAAAAAATTCGTCCTTGAAGAGGTTAATTTCATATTATACATTACGGGCAAATTAAATAATTGTTAAAAAGTTTAGTAGTTGAAGAAGCAATGAAAGCCATTTGTCGACTAGAAAAGTACAGACTCTGGCATGATAAACATGCTATCGGACATAGCGTTTTATCCCGAAGACTTGAAGGGCGCTGCGCTCTTTTTAACATGCCGACGGATGACATGACGCAATTTACCATGTTCGGAACAAGATTTCAGATCAATCTCCCACCAAGGGAAGAATGGGACGATCCAGATAAATTACTGGATGGATTAAACGACACCTTCTATACAGACGGATCGAAAACCTCAAACGGCACTGGCGCTGGATGGTATTTGAACAAATAAGTCAAATACAGCAAGTCACTCGGAAAGACCGCAACGATCTTCCAAGCTGAAATACCTGCCATTCTCGAAGTGGCTAACTGGGTAATTGCCCATAGATAACATGAGGATTGGCAATTGCAGTGATAGTAAGGCTGCTCTTGTCACCCTATTTAATCCTGCCACTAGGTCAACGATTATACAAGAATGTAAGAAAAGACTCAACTGTGTTGCTAGGCACAACGAGGTCTGTCTTATATGGGTCTCCGGTCACCAAGGAGTCGAAAGCAATGTGGTTTCTGACGCTCTGGCGAGACAGGGTTCAAACTGTCCCCACTAGGACCAGAGTCGATTATTGGTGATAGCTCTGCAGTGTTGAAAAATTGGATAACTCGGCATGTGGACTTAATCCACGAGCAGAGATGGTTCAGTATATCAACCTGCAAATTCACCAAGTGCTTTGTAAGTCACCCAGACACGAATACTGCGAAACTTTTACTTAGCTTAGTTAGGTTGTCTGAGCGCTCGAGGCTATTGCCTCCCCTAATACACCAATAATAATAATAATGTTACTTTAAATTGATGTAATAATACAAGGATATTTCTTTCTGTAATTTTTACCTCCTGAGCCTCTAATTTCGAATAGAACTATGTATATTATGTAATTTACTTTTTGAAAATCCTCGTCAAACAGACAATAAATGTCCATAAATCTTGTGTTAATTGTTTATTTACAAGCTGGAAATTACGTATTCGGGAATATACGTGAGACTAACTCGTAGTCGATATTATTGGTATAAACATAAAACTTTGAAACATTGCGTAGAAAATCGCGATGAAATTATCCAACTTTTCAAAATTTTAAAATTATGCATCTCAAAAGGTACATAAACGCAGCCGATAATTGTTTTTTGACATTAATTGCTTTTAAGACGTATTAAACGTAAGCGTTTATTATTATCCACAACACTGTTACAAATTTTTAAATGGCTTATAATCTTTCAAAGATTATACAAAAGGAGCTCTGAATATTTGTAAGTTCCACTGAAGTCCATAAAAAACAAACTAATTGTCCTTTATAGGGGTTATAAGGGACAAATAACAAATTCTAAAGGAAGTTACCATAATTTCTTTGAATCAGATAATGAATCCAACATAAACCAGCTAAAGGATGCGTATGCCTGCGGAAATGCAATCTGTATTCCTTTTGGGATACTTTCAAGATACTTTGAAAGAGCACGTATTTATCAGAAACATTTGAAAAATCGCAAGTAGTTAAAATGAATCAACATGAATAGTAGCTACAACCTACCTTTTGACAATAACAAAGGATGTTTGTATCAAAAGACGTATTTTTGCCTTTTGATAATTTTTATCTAGTCGCTATTTTGTAGCAGGGTTACTGTGAGTTCAGATTAGTCTTTCAAAACAACTTAGATAAGCGTTGTGGAAAGCATATAAAAGGATATAACGTTCCCCATAAAAATGATTTCCTTTTATTAAAGACTGAATATGCAATGCACAAGAAAAGAAGCTAAATGCCATGTTATATATTATTCTTAATATCTCTCAGATTTGTGAAATAAATAAAAAAAAAAAATTGCCTGGATATATCATATATTTGGATGGTTGTACAATAGTACAATTCATTTTTAAGCTCTGCAAATTGAGAACTATATTGACGGCTTAATTTTGAAAGAAACAAAATAACCTACCAAATTTAATCAACTTTTTTAAAAGCACAGTGTAGCACCTTCAGAAATTGTCAATAAAGGTAAGAAATTGTCAAATTCGATTTTGTTGCATTTGTTGCATAAATGTAACAAAAATAGTGTCTTTTTTTATTATAAGAGCACATAAGTCTAAGTTTGTTACCCTTAAAAAAGCATTCGTTTGATATCTTCAACAAAATCGAAAGAAAATGAACTTTGATGTTGCAAGACGAAACTTAAGGCTACTTAAAACAAACTCAAATAAAAATTTAAAAACAAATCTTTTTGAAGGCACTGCGCTTAATCCAACATAGAACTTTGAATGTTTTGAAGAGGTTTCAATATTGTTTATTTTTCAATGTATTTCTCTAGGGCATAATTTCCTGTAACTGCTGGAATATTTGTAATAATTTGAACCCTTAGCTTAAGAAGTTATTTCTTATAACTAAGAAGTTCTTAAAGAAAATTCTGCTCAAGTTTAAAGCGAAATTTGACGGAATAATTTCCGTTTTTTTTATACTTATATCAAACAACAAAGAACAATTTGAATTTAAACAAATGCTTAAACTAGTGCATCTATAAATAGATCATTTTTATTTAAATATTTATAGTCAACATATTATTCAACCTAATTCTAAACAGCAGACTATAAAATATAAATAAAACTGGTGGTGGAAAAGTGTGCTATAAAGGAAAATGTAGAAGAGTCATCGTTAGAACTGTTGGCTTTTTTAATAGTCCTAACGCAATGATTCAATGCACGTTGACCCGCGAATGTGTTAAATTAGTGGTGAAATAAACCATCAACGAATTTCACTTAAAATAAACTAAAAGCCACGTCGACGCCCGTCCGTCCGTTTTAAGGGCGGATGTGCACTCGATTTTTGGTCGACTCTAGATTTAAATTTTTACAAATCCACCTGCAGTTCTGGCTGTGAATCGCTTTAATTACAAGCCACACCATCCGGTCCGGGGTGTTTCATCGCGTCGGAGATTACTCTGTGACATAATTCAGGCGAAATTATTTTCATGAGGCCCGCGACGACAAATGATTACTATGTAAATATCGTGTATTGCCTTATTATGCGCTTGGTGATGAATGAACCCCATAATCATTAGGGCCGCAGAAATAATCTGTTTAATTATGAATAAAATATTTGCATCGAAAATAAAGCCCTCCTTTTTGTCGTTTGGCTCATTTTGGTCGCTTTCGATGCGCCGGTCTTTTGTTGGCTGCGCTTCAGGAAAGAGAGCATTTCCTGGTGAAATTCTTTGCGTTTTTGACCGTTGACTGAATGATTTGTGGCAATTTGTCTGCAGTTTGGGGTTTATTCAAAAATTTTAACATTTCATGTGACTGTGAAATATACGACACTAATGAGGTTTTAAAAATCTTCCTTCATTGTTTTATTTTATCTTTCTTATTTCATTTTCATTTCATTTTTTGGGCTGTTAAAGAATTTTTGAAACTTATTTATAGAATGTTATTCAGCATAACGTTGTAAACTCATGAATTTTGAAAATTATTTGTTTGGTTTGTTTGGTAATAATTAGATCAAATCGTGCTTACACTTGCATGAATCCTTTAAAATTTAAATTTTCACCTGAATTTCCAAATTAGTCTAACATCCATAAAGACATTATGGTAAAAATTTCATCTTAATCGAATAAGTCGGTTTTGAAAACGTAAATAACAAACAAACAAAGTTTTCCTTTCTACTTTTATATTTATGCATATGTACCTATTTAATATATAGATAGATTTTGGATTAAGCTATACGAGTATTTCATATTTAGTCAATGCCAATCAGGCAAAAAAAAAATATATATTATTATAATATCATTCCTATTCTTGATTTTGCCAGGGTACTCTTGTCTTAGCAATTTTACATGAATAAAAGCGTACCCAAACCCTATATTTGCGAGTTCTCATACTTTAGTATTAGAAACATCAATAGAGGCGTAGAAGGAAAGTAATTTTAACCTAATTTTTTAAAATGCATATATTTTAAAAATACTTCGTTATTATTACACTATTCTAATCAGATTTATTTTAATTCGTTCGGGACTGAAATAGTAATTTATTTAATATTCTATTTAACGTGGGCCGTCTATGAACAAGAGCATTCCAAAATGCATGCACTCATGTTCGAAGATTTCTAAGATCCATTTGAAATATTGAAAGTTTAAAAGTAGCCTGGTAAAATTAAAATGTTCTAACATTGTTGAGTTCTCTAACATTTTTGGCATGTTATCATATAAAATTTCCTAATTATCCAATGGGTTTGACTTCTTTTGATTTAAGAATAGGAAATGCTTCTTACACGAAAATTTTAATGTCAGGTATATTTTTATAATGTCTATTATTCAAATATGTATGAATATCTAAAAGACAGCAAATATAATTATTCTGTATTCGATTAGTTTTACAATAAACTTAAAAAAGCTTTTCAAACTTGTGGCAAAAATAACTGAGGTGTAGACATACATATGTTAGGATTTTGTTGTTTTTTATATTACATGTTTTTAACATTGGCACCATATCATAGCCATAAAGCGCCAATACCAAAAGTGGTATGGTAAGCTCAGTCGTTAAAAAAATGTCTTAAAACGAGTATTAAGTACAAGGTTCTGAGTAAAAAAGTGCTAAATATGAACATAAAAATGTAGGTATCTCCTAAGTATTTAACTTATTAATTCTTCAAACGCATGTGGCGTAATTTTATTCTTCAAAAATATTATGAAAGAGCGAACTAAGTTCGAAAAAACTGAAAGTATGATTTTGAGCAAATTGGAACAAATTTTCTGTTCCTACCGTTAACAAAATAAAACATTTAAAGTTAGAAATAATTTAAAAGTTTTGGAAAAATTTTCGACTTTTAACTTCAAATTGATCCTATGTATATATAATATGTATAATATATACAAGATTTGGTGAAATGGATTTTCTCGAAGAGTTAAAATTACTATTATAATTAAAATATAAGTCACAACTTTTCACCATTGACAAACATGTTCGTTGATCCTTTGCAAATTACTTATTTACTTTTGCATCAGCATCACTAGATTGTGAAAGAAACTTTCCTGAACAGAAATCTACTTCAAAGTAGCACCGACTTTCTTAGAGAAAAACTAATCTGCTAAAAAGCAACACTGTCCCAAAAATTAATCAGCACTGTGATCCTTGACACTGTAGCCCAATAAACAGAGCAGCAAATGAAAAGGCGCAAGCAGCAACGGTCTGCAGCACTAAATTGTTCGCACTTAGCTAAATCTTCTTAATTTCCTGCAATTGGCTTAAAACATACTTTTAGCCGCCATTAAGTTCGGGCAAATTAAGAGGACTGAAAATGCTATAGAGTTTCCAATATAGCGCCCTCGTCGCCCGCCACCATAGAGCTCTGGGGGCCACCCCCGATTTTGGGGCCAGCAAGCAGCCGGAAACAAAACTTTTAAATTATCGCTTCTCACCCAGACAGGGTGGTCGGGAAGCCAACGTCCCTGAATGCCAAGTTAAAGATCCATTAAAATAAATTACAAAAATCCACTCACCCAAAACTTGGCTAAGTACAGTCCTTCCGTCTTCCCCGTGGCATGCATTGCGAGCGTCAAATGGATTCGTAAATTGTACGAAGGCATATCCCTTGTGCATTGAGATCCCTGGAAAGGTACACACATAGCGCTACAAAAAATATATAAAGTTGCATTCGAGTGTGGCTTTGGATTTGGGAGTGGGGGGAGGCGAGTCCCGGAATCCCGGAATCCTGGAATCCCGGAATCCCGAAGTCCCGGCGACCCGGGATAATGAACGGCCGGGGAGCGGGGGCGGGTCCGAGTCTGCTCTATGGACTAGAGAGGCGCTTACCTGCTAATCTGCCATACCGCTGAAACATCCTCTCCACGTCGGTCTTCGAGCACTGAAATGTGTTTAAATTGCCCACGAAGACCCGGGAGTTGACTGCCTGCGGGTCCTGGGAGTTCGTCTGATTGGACAGCTTTGACATCTTCATGTTGATGCCGCTGATGCTAAGCAGCTGGTCCCGGCGATCCACTTTGGGTTGGTGACACGGTCCTGCCGGGCAGTAGGCGAATCCTGGTCTGGGCGAGGAGTCCTGCTCCGGAAAGTCTGCAAGTGGGAGGAACAGACGAAAATTATTATTCAATATGAAATGCTGGAGTGGCGCTGCGGTGGGATTAGGGCCATCACAATGGGGATGTCCCGGATTCCCTCCCGATAGAACTCGAATTTCAAGAAATATCCGCTGAATTGACGGTGGAATATTGCGGAGCTCTGTTTTTTCAATGGATTAAAAACTTCGACGAAAAAATTATTATTTCCGCCTGTTTATTTTAATTCCCAATGCGAGAACAGCATAATCATAGACTCTAAATTTAAGTATTCCTCACGAATTTGGGCAGCCGCGGGCTTATTGAATTGCGAAGCAATTATCCTTTAATAACATTTTATGGCATCATAAAGCCAGTGAAATGGCTCGATTTTATAAATATTGACAGTAGGAATTTTTGTAAACATTAAACTCGAAAACCTTCACAAGATACATTTCTATATTTCAAAAAGGTTTACAATTACAGCCATCTTAAAATCGTTTGAAGTCAGAATAAACTTAAGGGACATAACGTTTTTTAAACATAAGTATATACATAGTTACGTTACCTATATATCCTCACAAAAAATAATTAGATCAGAAACATACGAAAACTGTATTGCAGCTTCTTACCTTAGTTTAAAAGCGTTTAATATTCATTGTTTAAACGAAACTGAAATTAGCGGCTAATTACCAGCTAAATTTGGGAACGCTTTAAAAAATTCCAAAAAATTACCGTGAATTGAACACTTTCCAAAAAACCGCCTCTCGAAAGGGATTAACACTTCTTTCTTTAAATAAATTTTAGCCCTTTTAGTGTTTTGAAATTGACCATTAATAGGTATTCTATCCTAGAAAGCTTCTCAAAATTTCAAAAATTGTTAGTAAATTTAATTAATCATCCTCTTTTCTCACTTTCTTCCACTCTTTTAGTGTTACTAAACTTAAAAACTTTAAAAACTCAAAAACCCAATTCAATTTTATGAGCAAGATTAAAACTAACATTCTACTTATCGAACTATTTTAAACCCTACACTAATCTACTGTTGTTGGCTGCTAAGGGGATTGTCAGAATAGAAGAATTTTTGAATTAGAACTTAGTTGCTATAGTATCAAATTCGTGAGATCAGTTAAGGATTTTATTTTGGTCTATGTATTTGTAATTTGTTTATATATAATACAAATGTGTGTGCGCGCACATTGAGCAGTATTTTAAAAGTGGATTTCGGTTTTTTAAAGATGTTTTTTGAAGTTTTTCGAGTTAAGTTGATATCAAAGTACAACTTCAATTAACAAAATTGTGGCTCTTATGCGAGAATCGATGTCAGTATAATCGACTATGTACACTTTTTTTGATTCTATCATGAAAAGTCATGTGATCAAGACAACAATAAATATGCAAGCACTGATAAAATGACTCCAGAAGGGATTGCTCGAAACGACTTATTTAATTACATTATTTATTCTATTTTATTTTATTTAAAAAAAACAAAAAAAACAATTTTCCTACTAAGTAGAAGAAAACTAATTTCTGTCCTTTAGTTCAAATATAACACCTTTTTAAAAAGATATTTTTTACACTTACTTCTCTAAATTTTCCATTTTCAACAGTTCTTTCACAATGTATAAATCATGCACACATTCTGAGTAGATTTGATAAGTCTACAAAGTAGAAAAATTATCCAGGAAACCGATTTCCGCGGTACCAACTTATCGACTTACATAATAATGCTACTGCATTTAAGTAAGTAAAGTTAGCAGGTTTTTACAATCAATTATCTTGATGTATTTTTCAAGCTTGAAACAGTCCGTGTAATTATTAATTCCAATTAGCAAAGCATTATTGCATTTAATTTGCGTTGGACAGTTGGACCAAATTCCTCTTTATTTTGTTTGCATATTTTTTATAAACAGTATGTTCAGATTTATATAGCATTTTCGAATTAAATGAAACCATTCTCAAATTAACTGAAACCATTCATAAATTAAATGAAACCATGTTCAAATTAAAGAAAACTATTTTCAAATTGAAATGAAATTAAATCTCAGAAAACTATAGCATTTCCGGATTAAATGAAACAATTTTCAGATTAAATGATACCATTTTCGGATAAAATGAAACAATTAAAATTAAATAAAATCATTTTCAAATTAAATTAAATCATTTTCTAAATAACTAAAACCATTTTCAAATTAAATTAAACCTTAGAAAACCGAATGACAAATTGTCTTATATGTATATATATTTTATTTTTAAAATAATTTGAAGATATAACAAAATATTCATGTAAACATAATAAGTACTTACTTATTATGGTACTAGTAAAGAGGTGACGATCTGCTGCAAGTGGGATTTGCAAAACCATATCTATTAGGTACATAATTGGAGCAGTCATTTTGGTTTAATTGTTCAACATTTTGCGCAATTCTAATAATATTGCGTTTAGTGTTAGTATCCCTTAATTGAACGGACGTACAATTTTATTTTAGAAAAAGCTTTCTTAATGGTATTTAGCATTGGCGAGTAAAGCGGCAAACATTTCAAACTATACACCCATTCTTTCTAACTTTCGTGAATTTATCGCGTTTTATGAATACGGGCATCCATTATTGAAACCGAAATCTGTAACTATGGATCGTTATTCAGTTTTTCAAAAAGTTCCCGTAAGAATATTTTGAAGCGATCAACATTTACGATCGTATTAGCTATCACTTTTTGATGTTTATAGTCATGATCAATGCCACGTTACGTCCCTTCACAGTGGGTACAACAACTCTCTCTGCTCTTTCAACTGTTCTAACACGGCTTTGTGATTTTCGGTGATGCAGATTGAAGTCACACTCATCAATGAAAATCAATTTTTCAATTATGTTGTATCTTCAAATTATTCCAAAAATAAAAAAAAATATAGATATATAAAACAATTTGTCATTTAGTTTTCTGAGATTTCATTTTAATTGAAAATATATAGTTTCATTTAATTTGAAAATATAGGGTGTTTTTTTAGAGGCTTGGCTTTTAAATTGGCAACATGGTTTCTAGTGACTGTCAATTTGACAGTTAACTGTTGTTTTGTGATCAGTACGTTTTGCCATTTCACCAAGAATAGACTTACTTGAGAACTACGCTTGCAAATTATGTAAATACAATATTCAGCTGGATCCTCTTTTGCAACGCAAAATTTTGTTCAGCGATAAAGTTAATTTTTGGTTGAACGGCTACGTCAATTAGCAGACTTGCCAAATTAGGAGTGGAGAAAACCCAGATGCCTTTGTCGAGACGCCCTTACATCCATTAAAAGTCATTGTTTGGTGTGCTTTATGGGCAGGTGGACACATTGGCCCATATTTCTTTAAAGATGATGCCGGCCAGAATGTTACCGTCAATGGAGAGCGCTATAGAGCCATGATTGCTGACTTCCTTGGTACTCAGTTCAATGGTATTGATGTGGCAGAGCTTTGGTTTCAACTAGAAGGCGCAACATGCAACACAACGCGCGACACCATCAATTTATTGCGGGTTATAGTTTCATGTAATTTGAAAATGGTTTCATTTGATTTAAAAATAGTATCATTTAATTTGAAAATGGCTTAATTTTATTTGAAAATGGTTTCATTTTATCTGAAAATGGTTTCATTTAATTCGAATATGCTATATTAAGAAAATTGTTACATTAAATTTGTTATTTTTTTCCTTTTTACATTTAAATTTTAATTAAGTTCTTTTATATTATTATTATTACTATTATTGTTATTCATTTACAAAATGACCTGGTCATACATTAAATCTGGCATTAAGTCTGTGTGCATTGCAATCTGATAGATACACATATGTATATTTAAAATAATATTATATATGTATAATAGGAATTCATTTAAGCTAAAAGCACCAAATATATAGTATGTCCAAGCAAAAGAATTCAAATATGATACAAATTTTTGTTTGAAGGTAACATGGTTTCGTTTTTTTTTAAACTTTTAGTTTAATGAATGATCTCATGCAAGGATAAGAGCCCTATTCACTGCGCCAGCACCCAGTAATTTATCAAATTTTCCACCTATTTGTAACTTTCTTTTAAGTAATTGGAATGATGTCAAAGACGAGGTAGTGGAATAACAGCTGCACATTGCATTGCAAAAAAACCTATGTACGTTGCCTTTAACAATTTTTGTAATTAAGCACCGACACGAGAAAGGTTTCCCTGTGAAATCCGGTGCTAATTTATAGCACCTCATAGGATAGATCTCGTCTGAATTCCCTTTGAGCGGGGGGACCTTTGTAGGGTGAAGGGCTACCGGCAAAGCATTTTAGTCGGAATCGGACTTTTCCTTCTTTCTAACAGTGTCTGGCTGGCCGCTTGGTATATGCCTTATCAATTTTTTGGCGGAAGGACCAAATTGCATACAAAAGGGCAGCTGAGGCGTAATGAAAACCATTTAGCCCTCATTAGACCTCTCGAAGGGCACATTAGACCAGCCGAGCGCCCACTGCAAGTGGGCCACTCTGCAGCCCTTCCTGAAATTTTATTTCAATTTTTAATCATTTAGGGACTGCCTCCTCCCACGAAAAGGGACAACCACCTGCCCTTATCACATGATCGCGCTTTTACGGCTCCCTTCACATCCCCTCATATTTTTCCGTTCAGGCAGGACATCAATTCAAAGGATATTCGGAGCCCTCTTTGGATTCTATCGAGGGTAACGAAGGGCCGGATGCTGCGGTGTCGGGGGAGGACTGGAACATGGAAATGCTACAATAAACGGTTTTTATATTTTGGAGTGACACTCTCTTCCACGAACGACACCCTCATGCCTGTCACGTCCTTCGACACCATATCAATTTGCTACGGGGGATGACTGCCGCCTTATGCTCCGCCTGAGAAAATTCATAAAAATATTTCTGTACGACGTCCCCATATTTTTTACGATTGCTAATTTAGGGGCTTACTCAGCCTCGATCCGGGGGCCCCACCGCAGCGGAGCGCCCGTGGCGCGGCGGGCATGCCCCATCCGCGATGACAGAAAGAGGTTTTTTATGGGCGTCGGTTAAAAGCTCGGGTTATGATGCTGTTGCTTTATGCTAATTATGCTAGTTGAATTGCAGCGCAGCAGCTAACTTTCGGTTTGGAAATTTTTATTGACTTTACATGTTTGCCTCGTGCTGTGAAAGTTCATACATCCGCCAATGTTTGTTTTTGGTGGGGGGGATGTGGATAGGCTTTGTTTGGCCATTTCGTGCTTACTGGGGAATCGTCTCATTAACCATTCATGGCCGTGATAGGCTTTCGTTATGAATTATTTCTGGTTTCAGTTGATTTCGATTCATGCATGATTCAGTATCGACGAGATAAGCCAATTCGGATGCTTAATGCCAAAGTTGACGCTTGAAATATGCATTTCAGCCACTTAAGTGCGCCTCGATAAAGCGCGGCTCTGTATGGTGTATATTTGGTTTACACGGCGCGCGGATCATGGGAAATTAACTCCGCAGATAGCGGGTGGAATTTGTAATTCTAATGAGATGAATACGTGAGCACCGCTCCGAATTATTTAAAAGCCGGCGGCTTATTATCGTATTTTAAACAAATCACCGCCGTTTATTACGTCTGCCTAATGCAATTTAAATTGGAGCGATCAATCTGGGCGGGGCGCAACAGATTGAACTAAGCAAATCAATTACAAAACTCACAGTAAAATGCACTCGTACAAGGTAAATCCGCTTCACTAAACATCACAACTTTGCTTCATCAATAAGCACAAACTTGTTAGCAAGTCGTTGTTTATGCACCCTTAGAGTTATGAAATCTTTGTTGTCTTAAAAATGTTTTTCCGGGTCGAAATTTTAGTTTTATTTTGATCCCAACGATTCCACTGAAGACATGGAGGAGCAAAAATGAATCAATACTACAATGATTCTATATACGTATACTGTACATACATACATTGAACTCCATTTTGATCCCCAAGACCGAGGCATGGTAGGTACTAGGTGCGCCCTTTCGATTTTTTACATTACTGATGCAGAATCAGTTCCTAGAAAATTTTTAAAAATGAAAAAAATTGCTAGATTCTTAATTATCATGCATTATTAATCTGACATTGTCATCGTAAAGTTTGAAATTTTTAATGGTAAACGTATTCAGAACGTTTTGTTATACGAGTGATATTTCTATTTTGAAAAACAATAAAGCCATTTTCGATTATAAATATTTGTTTTTACTTGTCTATCTCAAAACTTACGTAGTTACCCTCGTATTTATAACATAACCTAAAAAAAAATCCTCAAAATGAATGAAATTATGGTGTTCTGTGCTCTCCACCAAATGTAAATATTAGTATCGAACTTGTATGATTCTCATGTAAATGGAAATTTATTGTATGATGACAATATCTAACTTAGATATATTATATATTCATTTTTACTCCTCAATGAAGGTATTTTATAAGCCCTTAAATTTTATTGATCGTTACTCTGAGAAGTACCAAAATTCTTCGATTATCCCCACTTTAACGGGAGGTAGTCGTAGTAAAAATTTCAAAAGCTTTTTGAGCAATATTTATTTGTTAAAAAAAGCATGTCTATGTTCAACAATTTCGTAATCAAGACACTCAAAGTATTGCGGCTAAGTTGTATTTAAAAATTGATTAGCTTAATAGCCCTTTTCCTATGCAAAAAATAAATAAACGAATAACACATAAAAAATAGACAACTCTAGTAAATAATTTTCCCTTACTTTCTTGGCACGTGCTATGATATTCTTGTCCAGTAGAGCTTAAGTCGGCCCAAAAAATAGATATATTCCCTTTAGAAGGGTTTGAGAGCTAACCAATGTTTATAAATCCTTTTACAGTACAGCAGTCTTAAACGTATTGAATCAGTCCAGAAGGCATTTACACGATACGCGGTACGAAAGTTTCATTGGCAAAATGGAATCCCTCCATATAAATCGAGATGTTTGCTTCTTGGCCTGCAGACATTAGAGAGCATAATTGGTATTATGTTTATTCGTGATGTCCTTTGTTTTCGCATTAAAGCCACTGCGCTCGTTACTATGATCAA
The DNA here is from genome assembly GCA_963920795.1 of Eutolmus rufibarbis. Classification (NCBI taxonomy): domain Eukaryota; kingdom Metazoa; phylum Arthropoda; class Insecta; order Diptera; family Asilidae; genus Eutolmus; species Eutolmus rufibarbis. The sequence goes on from OY987204.1 coordinate 21,888,575, forward strand.
TATTTACGTTCCCTCTTTATCTCTAAGGCCTAGACCTTTGCTCTATATTAATAAACATAGAACAAACTATGATGATCATGTTGATTTGTCGATGGACAGAGCTGCTTTTAAATCGGAACTTGATTTTCAACTGCAACTATTGTGAAAATTGTTAATTCTTTGCACTTGTATTAATACATTGTATTGTCTATTGGAGTTGTACTCTGTAGACTAATAAATAAATAAATAAACCCTATTTGGGTCCTCTATGTACTTCGGAGCAAAACATTAGTTCCTATTTAATCCCGGAGATCCTAACTTTCGACTTCATATTTATATTATTAACATTTTGCACGCCGAGATTTTCCCAAGCCTAACTGATAGCCGTTTTCATCCAGGAAATGAACCTAATCTCATCAGTGTGGCTACGGCTGTCTTTGCCACAGACACCCGAACGCACGGATCGAATTTCAATCCTCAATAGTTGCAATACTATGTACATACATACATACATATGTGTGTGAATTATAAGCGAAGGCAAGTTAGTAACAATCTTTATATCCTTGCGACCTATTTCGAGGATCTAAAGTACAAATAGATTTAAAACCTCCAAAAAATTTATTTGATCCCTCAGAACCACTCAGAACTGTTTGAAGGATCTAAAGTTTGAAAAGCGGAAATAACAAAAGATTTTGAAATCTGGTTCTAAAATTTCGACCCCAGTTAGAACTCCAAAAATTTGATTTATTTTCTAAATTCTTCAAGTAAACGCTTTTAAGAATATGTCTGTAAAATTTCAATTTAAAATCCACAGGAATAACAAAGTTGTAACAGCACTAATTTTATTTTTAGAAAAAAATGTGCCTCAAATTTATATCATTGAATAAAATGCCATCAAATTCAATTTTTGAATATTTTGTTACATGTTTATATTTACCTATTTGCATTATATTTATATCATAAAACTATTGTATTTTTTAGACATTTGAGGATAGTCCTTAAAAAAATCATACAAAATTGCTCTCAGTTCAACCACCGGGGTGTGGGTGCAACATATTGTATATGTAGGTTCGATTACATTTAAACAATCCTAATTATTTATGAAAATTAATGAGCATTAACGCACAAAAATTCAAAAGTAATGTATGTTAAGATATGTATTATAATATTATCAATTGAATAACGTGGACATTAATCACGGCCCTGATTTGCCCTCCACCATTATATCAAGAACTAAAATAAATAAGGACAGAAGAAAGCTATTATATTTTAAATATGCACTTATAAGCAAATTGCAAAAGTCAAAACTGTAATAAGATATATTTTATACTTTAAAATATTGGTTACTTTTTACAGCAGCTCATTATAAGCATTTAATTATCGTACATATTCAGTGTGCTTTTCCTATCTTAAAGTAAAAAATGATGAAAATAGATTTTAATAAAGAGAAGCCAGTACGCCGTCTGCCAATTGATTTTCGAATATCATTTCAACATAATTTCAATTATTTGAAATTAAATTAACTGTTAAATATAATTTATTTGAAAGAATCATTTCCAGTTTTGTTCGATTTCATAGTAAATGTTGTAATAAAAGGCTTATGTTATACACATATGTACGTATTTAGATATGGAGATATGGAGGTAAATAAAGATAAGCTTAATTTGATTACCTTAGCATTTCCTGCCATTTGCTAACTATCAAAGAATTGAGGAATTCTGTCAATGAAATGATTGCTTGAAATGATTGTTTTCGAAAACAAAATGATTGAAATGATATCATTTCACTAGAATTGCCACACGGCCTGAGTTTGGTTCGGATTAATAATTATTGTTATCATAAAAGGCACACGTTATAGATATATTTAGATATGGATATAAGTAGATGAAGATAAGAGTCATTTTATTTACTTAGGATTTTCTGCCATTTGCTAGGTGTCAATGAATAAAAAAAATCTGTCACTGAAATGATTGATAAATGCATCATTTTGTAGCTACTTTGTTTTCGAAAACGAAATGATTGAAATGATAACAATTCACTAGAATTAGCAAACGGCCTTAGTCGAAAATTAAATTTTTTTTTTTAAAGCCCGGGGTATTTTAAATTTTACACATACTTCAAATTTAAATCAGATGATGTAGTTGACGATTTGTAAGAAAATTTATGCTCTGTAATTAAGTTTATTAAATTTGACAATATATTTATATCTGCCGTAATTTTCATCATTTAGTCGGCTAAAAGATTAAGTCAACAGAAATTTTGTAATTGAACAAAAATTATAGAACGCTAAAACTTAGCAACTAAAATGAAAGTTAGAACGCTTTACTACATACAATAAGAAAATATAATAAGTATATACATAGGTATAAAGTGGGAATTCTCGAATTTGGATACATGCGGTAGTCGAACCCGTTCCTGTATATATGCGCTTCAATGCTCTACCCACTGAGTTGCAGTGGCCAATTGCTTATGTCTTCAAGTAGTTCTGAGTTCTGATGAGACGACACGAAATAATTCCATATATTTAGAAATCATTTGTTATGCTTTCAACTGATACATCAAATTTTTTGACCGGTTCTATTGAGCATTTGCGCATTTGAGCATTTGCTACTGTCCTACCTCAGTTCCGCCTTTACCCTAATGGCACAAGCCCAGGGCCTCCGATCCGGTCAGAGCCCCAAAATGCTGAAACCCAGTGTCTATGTATTTTTTATCCAATTAATCAATGAAAAAATACATTAGTTCAATGTATAATTAATAACACAGATGCGAAATTATGCCATCTAGCGGTCGCCTGCGTTAGCGCTACCTATAGTATAGGGTCGTACGGTTTGTCGATGCTAGCCCAAAAATAAGCGTTTATGGCGAAAAACCGAGTTTTTACTTAAAAAATCCTTCATTTTTAAAAAGAATCGAAATTTTTATAAACTCATCCGTTCAGTACCACAGAATAATAATATATAATATAGTTTCCTAGTAAATCCCGTTGGTATTTTGATTTTCAGTGATCCAAAATTGAGTTACAGTGAAACTCTTAAGACGCCTATTGTTTGGAACCCTGGGTGGATTGACGGAAACGCAATTTTTATAACTATGTTACCATAAAAAAAATATTGAAAATTCTTGAAACATGTAGTATTCGAATAAAAAAAGTATTGGAATAACAAAATACATCTATTTATCATATGTCTTAGAAAAAAGAGCAAAAATCTTAAAAAAGCCCTTTATTTTATCATTTCAAAGATAATGGGCCCCCAACACTTGAAAAACCTTTCAAATGAATTCTCGGACTTGAGTATCTCGGCCTTACATACTCTAATAAAGATAGATCAATTAGAAGACACTTTCCTGAATGTAGAAGTTGTTACAAAGATATACCTTTAATAGTACTTAATAGTCACCAGTTGTAGTGGAGGGCGTTCATTTTCATAACTAAAAATAATAAAAAATGATTTACGAACGACTTACTAATTTGTCAGTCGTGTGCATAGAAAGTGATATCTTTCTAAAATTTGAAATTTGAAGACATAATAGAAGATTTTGCACTTCAGAAATCTCGAAAGTAACCATTGAAATCAACGTAAGTCAAATTATCAAAACAGTAATCACATCAATTATATTATATTTGTATAAAGCTAACAATAATATCCAATAAAGTCGTTAAACAAAAGTACATTCTGATGTTTTTATTCAGGAGTGTTTGTATGTAAATAATAATAAGTGTAAATTGCTTAGTATTAGTATTTGGTGCAACAGGGACAAAGTTCAATGAATAGATTTTCTGGGATTTTCACTTAGTCGACATCCCCCGAAAATGAAAGCATCGCTGTAAGACATGTCCGCTTTGCTGGCATCAAAGAGATTTTGAGAAAGATTTTCCATTTGGCACAAGGTCCTTCGCCCAGCAGAGAACCTCGTTCCCTTTAATCCTTCAGAACCGAATATTAAATGTTGCAGAACAGCTTCCGAGGCGAAATTGAAGGTCTGCTGGAGCTACCCCAAAGTGTAATGAAAATTTCATGGCCGCAGCTAGGATCTAGCCAATGGCGTGAGAAACTGTTAATTTCCTTGTAATAAATAATAAGCATAAAGCGGGGGAGGGGGGGGGGGGGGGGGGGCGGAATGTCGCAGCACTTTTATTACCGAGATATGTGTCTCCTTAAGGTTAATTTCCCCTAAGCGGTGAGCACGTCGAGTAATTAAATCCCTTTCAATGCTGCCCCAAATGCTGGGAGCCGACCTTCCATCCCTTATTCAGGCTGTAACATCTTTTGCATTACATGACTTACATTCAAAGCGCGCAATTGAAAATCGGGATGTTGGTTTGCCGGGAAGCTTGTGGCTCCCTTTCGCCAGCCAGGAGGCACGCGAGGAAGGCAATAAAAAGGATAAGAGTTTCACAATACCCATCCCGGAGGAGGTCTATGCAAGATACCCCCGTCTATTAAGGATGCTATAAATACCGCACATGTGGCAAATATTGTCTTAACCTAAAACTTTTTATTTGATGCTTTTGCTTGCAGCTTATTTATGGTTCCGTGCTATCTGCCGGTATGCTGTTCCCCGGGGAGCCCCACCCTGGAGTGCTCCGTTCCGGTCACAGTTTGGTGTTTGTACGGCACCAGTAACGCCGGACAGATGCCACCTGAATAAAAGTGACAAATTTTGCGGATGTGAGCGTGCAGACATCATTTTGACCTTCTTCCTTTCAAATTCCGTGGCCATTCAGTATTTATCTGAAAATTCTTTTGAAACGAGCGATCTATTGACACAGCAAGATACCGTCGAAGTTAAATAGGAACAGACAGAGGGCTCTTATCACCGGGCACACATGGTTCCCTCTCTGTGCTGGCATAAGAGCGTCCCGGTAAACAAAGTCCGATATTAACGCCTTTCAAATATATAAACCTGTGCACTTTGTTCGGCCCTAATGGAACATTTCTGTATTCAAAAAGGACTCTCGGCGCTGAATCGGGCTCGGGATGAACTTCTTTGTGATGGCGGCAGATAATAACTTCGAAGGATTTATTTTACGTAAATTATTTACCCGCTCTCGGGCATACCCTTAGCTTCGGCGCAAACTTACTTTTGAATAGCCGGCGACAAAAGAATATAATTAATTACGAGATAACACCTCGATAGGGCGTTCCACGTGAAACTCCGGAGGTGTTATTTCAAGCAAAATGTTACAAACAGTTTTCCCATAATGAAAAATTGTTGATAAGCTAGGCTCTTTCTTGTTTCTCCTCCTTTCAAGCTGCACTATTCATTTTCCATCCTGTCGGGATTGATAGCGAATATTAGGAGCAAATATTCGCCAAGCATTTAATCCAGGCACAAGAGTTATGAAAGCATTTTGAAGGGTACTCCAAATTTGATAGTTTCATTCGCCCATTCACTAGAGCATAAGTGAAATCGGTTTATTCCGTTGCATTGTGAGTTAGATACTTTTAACTTTGAATGTTTGAAAAGTGGTGCATACTAGTCGGCCAACTCCAAATTTCACGATCAGTAGCAAATTTGGAAAGTTTAAGGAGCACACTTCAAAAATCTATTTCCCTCAACCAGCTACCTGACTTTAAAACAGATTTTACTACCAAAGTTTGAACATTTAAAATCACCGCCATCAACTGGCTTTAATTTAATATGCAGTAAATATGAAATAAATAAAATCTCTTTCGTCCCTCTCAGCTTCCATAAATTGTGTGAACTTTTGGTTTTGTGTAACCAAAGATAAACGTAAGGAATAAGTTATCAACAACATTAAATGAACGTCTTTAGAGTATGATACACACTATGAAAGCTAAATCGAAAACAAAATAAAGAAATCTAAAATCCAAATTTCCAATAAATATAAAGTGGCGACTAACTCAAACTAACTCAATATTTTATCTAATTGCGTCGCCTATGAAATATTTTAATGATCGAGTTCCCTTAGAAATACTTATGACTTAAAAATTAGAGATTGTTTCGTTTAGTTTACTTTTTCGGCAATCTCGAGACTGACTTGTTTACGTTCCTTAAAATTAAATTTATCTCTCTTGAAATTTATTTTAATTATGTTTAATTAAAATCTGGAAACTTTATAAACATAAATAAATAAAAAATATAACATAATAAATTTCAATTTTCGTATTTCTCCTTAAAGAATTTTATCAAGAGTAAAAGGAACGAAGAGTTAAATATGGGACCAACCAACCATCCCATATTAAATAAAACACTCGAATATCAAATTTGAATCGAATCGGTCCATATAAATGTCAAGTGTCCTCAGCCTTAGGTACTGTCGCTATTATTTTGAATTTAAAATTTTCAAATTTGAGCAAAATGTCAAAATCAGTTTAAAAATGCCATCACGAAATTTTAATTTAAATAGTGTTAAAATGTATTTTGATCCATTATCGAACGTATGTAAGTTTGAAAGTTAATGGAATATGTAGAATGAAAATTAAGTTACAAGTTTTTGGGACATCCAACACATAGGTACATACATATATGCAAGGGATATTAGTTTAACTTGTAAAAACCGAACTACTGATTCTTAAAAAAGCGTAGTTACATTTCTACATACATATATAACAAAAAAATAAACAAATATATATAATAATATAATATTTAAATATTATATGGCAATAAAGATTAAATTAATTAAATGGAAAATTTTAAAAACTTCTAATTTGAACACTCCTACTTTAAGGTACAATATATGTATACATAGCTTTTTAAGATTGAGACCGAAAACCCATTTTATCCAGCGGAACTAAAAATTAGCTAATACCAGATGCATAATTTCAATATAAATAGAAAGTAAAAAGCAATAAATATCAAATGAAGAAAAACGATTTAATCCTAATGTATACTTATTTTAACAATATTATTTAGTTCAAAAGATACTGAATAATTTGTGAGTTTTAAGGCCATGTCTCGTATTTACATATAGTATAAGTTTCGTTATTGATTTTAAACTCAGTCGTACTAAAATCTTACAATGATTTTACAATTTAAAGATTTGAACAAAAATTATTCTTCACAAAGTTTTAATGAATCCACTTTATTTATATTTTTACGAAGAGCTCTAGCAAATACATAATGATAGAAATACGATAAAAAAGAAAACGTCTTCTCTAATTGAGCCTACAAATTTTGTATATACATAAAAAAGTAAACTAAATTAATTTAAGAACAGAAAAATCTCTGAAGTTAAACATTTCATTTAAAAAGTAGTGATGGTACGACCACCTACAACCAGACTGGAAATCGAACGAATTCACGTGTTTGTTGATACAGACGTGATTATATACATAGATCAGTAAGATGTTGTTGATTTTACATTGCTTCATTACTAGCAAGAACGAACTTCTTAAGCAATGAATGCTATCCTATCCTTAACATTTTAAAAATTTTGCAATACATGAACTTTAATACAGCCTTTTGATATAATGATATTATATGCGTTTTGAAAACATTGATGTGTTGCTTGTGCATTTTAAGCAGTAAATTACACTATTTGATTTAGTTAAGAACTCTTTAAAATATACTTAACTGGCTGACTTCCAATTTAAGTATAAGTAGGTACACTTTTTTTTGCATCTACTAAATACAAATTATAAAGTTTCAAAGCTTAAAAAAATGAAAAGATTTATTTTACCTATATGCTATATCTAATTTTTACAATTATGTATGTACATTGTACTTGTTATAATTTTTAATAATTGGATTGCAATATTTTCTTTATAATATAAAACTCCCCATTGAAAGTTTGTTCGATGAGTAAGCAAAATTTATTAAATTGTTGAAGATCGTAGAAAACCATATCAATTAATCATGTTCAAGAAAGCTTTATAATGCACTTAAAAACTAAGAAAAATGGTTGTTTATTTTAAAGTTGGTTTCACTCATTCAACTCTATTTTTTTCGGTTTATTTTTACAAAATTTATTGTATACATTCTTCGATCGCAAGTAATATTTCCTAACCTTTTTTATCAGCTTATCTCTTTTGAAATAGTGAATATTGTAGTGCTAAATACTCGGTTTCGTTTTTACATTACAACATAAGTTTGTAAATAATGCATACATTTCCTACATGAACTCCAGGCGAATCGAACGTAAACAGTTCTCCTACTAAATTCTAGAGTACACGCAATAAATCTAGTAACCTTAGGCAGCCTTCCTGTTAAGCTGCACAAAGAAATGTTTAATTGATAGGAAGCCAATCCCGATGTGTAGGCGGTCGGAAAAGTTGAATTCGAACCAATTTACAACACACTGCACGTGCCCCTCAGCCCGCAATTCGTACACCCATAATTCTTGGATTTCTGCGCTGATAATGTATTTATAGTGTTTATCTTACGCATTTCTATAAACGAATGTATCCGATGGAAATCGGAAAAATAAAACATATTGCTCTGATCCGGCTCGTTTCGATGCTGCAAGGACTACGTTAAGTTGCTGCGCAGATTAGGCAACTATTTTAAGAGCTCAAAGATTTACGATACTAAACGCACATGCATAGGTAATGTTTGCGTTTGAAATCATAATGTAATGTAATGCAATAATTAATCAAAAAATCGAAATATATTTACATTACAGCTTTTGAGTATATAAACTTATATATAGTACTCTAATTAAGAAGACAGCCTGATTTAGAGGTTCGAAAATGGAAATTTTTGGGAATATTTTTTTCAAACGAACGAAGAATCTAAAAAATATAACTTGTTTTTGTTTTTGTTTTCTTTATTGATATTTACAATCTATTAAAATGTCTACAGGAACAAAAATTGCTTTTTCAATTATTGTTTTTAAAATAAATTAAAGTAATAATTAATTTCGTGAAAGAGTTACATTTTTCATGTGTTTTTCGAACTATTGCAAGCAAATCGCATTTCAAATTTCTGCAGCCACCGGATATCAGTGCGTTTCGCTTGTACTCAGTTAACAAGTTTTTGGTATTCAGAAAATTTGTTTCTATGACTTTTAAAATTGTAAGAAATCATTTCGGCAAATAAATATTATTTATTTAGTTATTTTAATTAAGGTTGGACTGACTCAATAGCTATGTACATACATATGTATGTTGGTAACGCGCGACACTAAAATTGTGATCACAGTCCGCCAACAATTTTAATAGAACGTAATTAAAGCAATTTTGAAATATCATAGAATTCGGTATCACTAAAATAATAAATTTGATGGTATGACTGAAAATAATAGAAAATTTGCTGTCAGTTTTATACAATTTTATAGTAAGATCCTTCATTCTGTGTAATTTCAAAAATGGTTATTAGTTAAATCTTTATAAGATTAAAAAATCGGGAACTAATGTGCTAAGCACGGCTATAATTATTAAGCAGATAAACATCTGAAACTGCACTTAAAAAAATTCGAAAATCAAAATTCTCCTGCATATTCTTAAAGTAAATACCTTTCGATTTCAAGGATGCTTTCTTGAAACTAGTTCGAAACGTGTTAAAATTCGGAAATATCAAGTACTAAGCGAAATTTTTAATATAGCATATTAAAATGTTAACTCCACTTTGTTTTTAAATGAAATTTTTAGATTGCTTAGTACAAAGAACGAATTCTTCGGTAGGGTTAACTCTCAAAAGTCGAAAAGTATTGCAAATAGTGGTTTTAGTTTTCGTTTTTGCCAAATGATACTTTCCTTGCGAAACTGAATATTTTACAAAAAATTTATTGTCGACATTTTTGTCAGAGTAAACATCATACCGATTATTTTTCAATGAAAGTAGAATGGCATTAGTTTCTTGGAAATACCAACTTACAATTTTCCATTTGTACATCCTCCAAATGGGAACATAGCCTTAAACATAGATTAAAGAATCGTTACCTTTCCTTTAGCAGACTATAAAACTTAGCTACCGGTCTCCCCTATTAAAATCATTGAGTAAAACTACTAAATGCGTAAAAATAGGAACTGCATGCAATATGCATTAAAGTGCACTTTGTATCCGCAAGCGCTCTTCTGGCCACATGCAGTCCCCGGATGACTGGAGAAAATGTTTATTAACTTCTCAGAAATAAGGCGATCACAAAAGACAATGTCAATGGACTAAAGGAGTTTTATTGAAAAACTCTGCGATACAATATCGGTTAGAGGTTTCATTACAGAGAGTGAGGAATGACATCCATCAAGGGAACTTCCACAAAGCTTCCGTAGGAACGGAGGTGGGGCTCCTGATAAAACTTTTCATTTCACTGGAAAACATTAGGTGTACGGTGTACGTGTGCACTTTAAAACCAGCATAATAATTCATTGCAGGCAGTCCTGCGCACACACACATCCGTATCTTGCACCGCCGAGTGCAAGGTACCTGTGGGTACGAGCTGTTTGAATGCACCCGGAGTTTGTCTCATTGCAGCGTTTTGCAATGAAAGTGGTTGCTTCAAATTGTTATGAATATTCACACAGCTAGATAACATAACCTCCATTGTTGCTATGTCTTATGTTTATATGTTGATTAAACTTTAATACCGCCCCGCTGCATCTTCTGTTTTAAGCAGATTAGTCAAGTCACAGGCTGGGGGTTTTCTTTCGCTCGTAATTCCCTGTAATTTGGCAGGATACACGACGCTAGTGTGTTTTAGTGGATTTGTTTTCTAAACAGATTTGACTCCTTATCTTATCCGCATGCATATTATTTTTGCTACGGTTTGCATTTCCTTCCGTGTATAGACGATGTTTGTTAATTACAATTAATGCTTATCAGACAGACGTCCACGATTGTTGTTTAGATTGTTTTTATAAATGTTTGTAAGCTGTATCATAACCACTTACTTTACGTAATATGTATTAGTTCGACCTACATAATTAAAATAACTCTAAAATACATTAAATAAGCCATACAACAAAGCTCATTTTTAATTCTACAAGCATTAATAAATATTAATTAGAATAATCTTCTTGTCAACATTTTTACCCATATAGAATTTTAAAATTTTAAAAGAATGGTTTTCACTCGCAATTCTACCGAATTTCGTTTGTAAAAGTTTGTTATGTATTATAGAGTTTAATTCTTCATTTAGCTAGAGTAATTAGTTTTCGGAGATAGGGCTTTTTTAATGAAAACGACATTTTTTTTTAGAATGATGTATTTCTACATATTGAGTTTGAGGACGGGATTTCGCGAAAACTTATTCTCAGTATCTACCTATTTGGGTCAACAACACAAAAAGGTGAAATTAAAATGTAAAGGTGAAAAGTTTACTACAATTGTGTAATCTTGAAGGTTTTGAAAGCCCATTTGGATGCAAGCATTAAAGGGAGCTCTGCTTCGATTTTATGACGAAAATCAACAACTCCATCAATTTTTTATAGAAGATTTCAATGTTTGAGCTTGATTACCAATGAAATATAGTCAACTTGTTTTCCACTGAATCAAAGGAACGGTACTACAGTTTTTAGTTATTGTATTATATTGTATTCTTATTAAACGTGAAAATATATAAAAATCAATTAAGTATTTTGCAATAGAATGTAACGTTCAATAAGTAAATTTGCTCCTTCTAAGATATTATTTTTGTTCTTAGAATCTATGAGCTCGAATTATGTAGGTATGTAATAAAATAAACTTTTGGATTAATTGTTTTAGTTGTAGTGAATATTTTATTATTTTTATATTAAGGGAATAGACTTTATTTCCACAAAATTAAAATCTTTGTTGTGGATAACAAATAAATATGACTCTGATCGTTTTTAATCGTCACCCTTCAACTATAAATTTCATTTCAAAGCAAAATTTATATTAGTACTTAAATCTAAACTGGATCAGATGGTGAAAAACCGCTGTATGAAATGAAAACGTGATTTTGCAACATTATTTTTCTACGTATTTTCATGAAAATCACATAAAGTTTAGAATTTGACAGTCTGTCATCTTGAATTTACATATTAATTTTGATAGCTTATTTGAAAATAGATACTCAAAAAATTTCATGGCTTTATTTTTATTAATATTTACTTTTATTTTTATTTATGTTCACACGTACATTTTTCATGCAATATTATAGCTTGTACCATTTGCTTTTAGATTATAATTTCAAACTCAGCTTAAAAGACAATTCCCCTAAGAGTTATAAAATTTAAAATTCAAGGAAATCTATTTAAAATTGGCGACTCGGAAAACATCAATAATAATAAATCAATCAATCATAAATATTATTTAGCTGTTTTCAGAATGACGTGTTGGATAATTATATTTTGAGTTTTGAAATAAAAGCATCTGAAGTCTCCTTTCTTTCTACTTATAAATGTGATTAAATGTAAAACCAAAATAGCAACGTTACGTTCATTTCAAACCTAACATAAATGTCACAATTTACCACTTTCCATTTTCCAATTTGCCATCATGTTCTTAACTTACTCACATGTACATGAACTTTGTGTGTACAAATAATTTCTTGCAGGGCTATGTGTGCGTGCACCCTAAAACAAAAATTTTGCAAGAAATATATGTATAAAACAAATTTATAAATTTCAAGCAAATAATTTCAGAAAAATCAGAACTAACAATGTAATGTGGTTAAAGTGTCAGAACAATTTTCAATTTTAATTTGCACATTTCACTTCAAGTAAAAATTCGATATACTTTGTTCACACCTAAAGTTTGCATGTTGCTCACTATAAATTGCTCAATTTGTTCCCATTAGAATATTGTTAGGGCTGACAAATTGCACCATGCAACAAGTATGAGTTATCACGAAACGCTACATGTGGTTACAGCCGCTATTTGAATTTGTAATACGATGTGACACCTTGGTGAAGGTTACCTCCTTCCTAAAAATTTATACTCGCGGGGAATAAATTTTATTTCATGAATTTTAAATTAAGTCTAAAAATAGTGATGACGGAAAATAATAGCATAGTCATGTAAAAATGCAAATAAGTATAACAGATAACTTCTTAATAATTGAATGAACTAATAAAAAATAAATCACCAGTAATACACAAGTTTCCCTATAGTACATCTATGTATGTATAAAAGTGTAATAGTTTTTCAGTTTCTAGTTCCTTTCCAAAAAATACTATTATAATGGAAACACAAAGTTTATACTATTTCATAAACGCCTATTAAACAAGGTATGTTTTTGATATTTGTACACTGAAAAAAAGTTTTATTAATTAAAATTCTGGGAGAACGATACATATAGTTCGATCGCAATATCTTAAGGATGCCAGAACTATAAAATTATATTCTCTTATCTATCTTAGGGATGTCAGAAATATAACTATAGAGTCTTTTACTATATTGCAAAAATTATTGGTATCATGACCATTTTATTGCCAGTAAATCCATAAAAAATTTTCTCAGTGTATGTATTGTATGTGTACATAGATGGTTTGGAAGCACGATTTGTGAACATTTGTAGGTATATGAGATTAATAAACTTAAATTTTAAACCCAGGTTTTTTTACAGGACTGTGTTCTTTAATGTTAATGCTTATGGAAAACGAAAACGAAACAATTTAATAATAATTATTAATTATTTTTATTTATTTTACTAAGTACAACATTTATGGTGGATACAATTTTTAAAGAATAAAAATAAAATATTGTTACAAAGTATATATCTTTTCTATTCTTTACAGCTGTAAAACATTCGATTGCAGAGTAATTTAATTTATTGATCATGAATAATTTATGAAGTATTGAGGAAAACTAGGGGTATAAAAAAAAATTGATTATATTGAAACTAGTCCTACTTAAGCTAAATACAATCTACTGTTGTCTTAAATTAACTAGACATAAGATGTCCAATGAGAGGGTTTGCACTGTGGCATAAATTTGAAAGCAATAATGTGTGCTTTATTTCCAAAAAGTTCGATATTGGTTTAGCATGAATCTCAGGAAGTTATCCTTATAATAAGTATTGTAAATATTCCAGCTTATTTTAATGTAAATTTCTTAAAAGTTTAGTGTAACAGGTTTTGCAGATACACTTTTCTTGGGGTTTGTTAGTTACCATCATTATCCAAAATTTTATTAAGAAAGGTTTCGTAGATCTCTTGCATAAGTAATTAGCAATATATAATAAAAAAAAATATCATAATACTATCTATATACTACAGAAAAAAAAATAAAAATAAACAATTTTACAAAAGGAAGGAAATATAGTAGTAAATTTCTTTTGACGGGAATTAAAAAGAAGTCTTTCTTTGTCTCCATCGCCAAACTCTCGAAGAGCATACTGCTGCTAATTCTTAACCTCGAATTACAAAACTTTATAGGGAAGACTTCGAAATATCATTATTAGCTTTCACACGTTTGTGTTCCGTAATGCTTTAATAAAATTATAAAACAATTGATTTGGTTTTTTTTTTTCATTGCAATCTATACAAAATAAAGTAAATTTTTTGTACAGATTCTAAATAAATTATTTTTTTTTAAAATGTCGAAAAACAAATTAATTTTAAAATTGGAGTTATTTCCTAAAGACCATAAACTACGTTGAGTAAATTTTGTTCAAAACACTAAGTATCAAGTCATACCTTGTCTGTGCGGTTGATTTTCTTTTAATAAAAGTAAATTATTAAAAAACAAACCTAAAATCCCGACTGCACGAGCTCTAGAATCTAGAATTCTGTTTGAGCAATGTTAAATGCACCACGAAACGTTTTTTTGTTCAATACCTACTTAAAAAACAAATAATAAAATATACTACCTATATATATATAAATTGAATCTTAAAATGTATCGCAGGCGGACCAATTAAAAGTTACAACATATTTTTGTTGTTTGTTTGTCCTCGTTTTTAATTTTACCTATTGCTTCGGGTTAAAATTATGATTTTAACACATATTTTATTACCAGGTCAATCACAAAAACGGCTTTACGCGAAAAGCTATAAGTTATGTATGTGTAATATTACTCATACCCTGTATTTAAACAAGTTCTGAAAATACATAGTTTATTGTACAATAGGAAAAAAGGATTGTGTGGTTTTATGAAACCACGGTAAAAGTGAAACAACATTTAAATTCTATCTGTACACCGCTATATATTTTCTATCTTGAATTTCTAAATTGCTAGCGTAGATTCGCAATCAGGACCTCCAAAAACCCCCAGATACCAATTTTCACGGCAATCCCTTCAAATTTACAATCTTTGGCCGCCATCTTGGATCCGCCATTTTGAATTTCCAAATTTCGAGCGTAAATTCGCAATCAGGACCTCCAGAAACCCCCAAATACCAATTTTCACGGCAATCCCTTGAGCGCCTTTCACTTTATCCCTACTCCGCGGGCGACCGTCACGCGACATGCAACAGACAGCCGAAAAAATTTGAGACGATGTAATAAAAGTTTCACTTTAAAAAGTTGTAAGTAGTTTATGAACGTACTATTTAAAATCTCTTTGAAATAAAGAATTGAAATTTTACATTATTGATCACTAAGTTGAGTTAATTTCTGATCAGGATTAAAACTTTTTAATATAGTTTTACGGGTTGCTACGGAACCCTAAGTGCGCGAGTCTGACTCGTACTTGACCATTTTTTTTTAATTTGTCCCCTTTTGATGGCGCCTGCTACGCCTGATGCGAAAGAAATAGACAGAACGTTTTTCTCTATATTTGGGCTCTCTACAGGTGAGAACTGTCTTTTTGACAGTTGACCATTGAACCGTTTACGACGGTAAATTGAGTGGTCCATTGCTATACCTTAGGGCGCGAGCCCTACGTATTTCCCCTTGCCCGTTTTTCAAAACATTTTATTGGATACGAAGTGTGATGGAGTTGCCAACAAAAATTGGTATCCAAAATATACTCTACTGAAGTTTTTGTAAGGAGCTAAGTTTATTAATGATAATTTAGATAGTCAAAATGTTCGACACGCATGGAATGGTTAATTTTGTCGTTAATCCGGGAGATTAGCACCATGGGCCCACCACAGTCCCAAATTACTTATCTTTGTTGTAGTTTTCTGGCACTGATTCATTTGCCGGGCGGGCATTAAATCAGGCTCGAGCGCGACCAGGCGCGGGTTTCCAGTTATTTTGAAACATTTAACCTCAATCGATCCACTTATCATCACAATTTGCATGGGCCACCCGCCGGGCCGATAACGCGGCCAGAGATTAATAAACGAGCGCTAAATGCATGCGAGTGTCTCTAAGGGCTGCGGGTGGTGCGGGGCACTCATTAAATGTAAAATCATCCATAAAATTCAGGCACCCGGCGGGTAGACGTCCCGATAGCAGTTCCCGGCCTGCCCGTCAACGCCTGCCCCGCTCCGGCCGGGGTCCGTGACAGAGCCCCTAGACAGCCTGAAAATATGCAAAATACGGCGGAAGCACTCGCCGAGCCGCCCGCCGCCACTCCGAGGGAAGGAATTTGAGTGACAGGAGCGTTGTTCCAGGGGGAGATCACTTCATGTGTTCCCGCGATTGAATAATGTGCCGAAGGGATGAGATCCGAAGGCACATGTTGATGCACCCGCTTTTTTCCCGGGACAATGCAGACGCTACAAGCACAGGGTGTGTGTGCAGCGGAGCGCCCACAGGAGCGTCCTTGCCGAGTGCTGTCTGCTGTTATTGGTGCGCGGAGAAAAAAAACTGTTTTAAATGATTGTGGAAGGACAAGAAACGGTTTTTAGCTCGCGCTCACAATGGCGTTCTCGTCTTTATTGTTTCGCATAATGGGGATGTGATTTTCATATTCATGCTATAGAAATTGCTTTCATCGCCCTCGCACCGTCGGCATAGCCGCCGCTGGCCACGTTAATCGGCCGCCAGAACTGGAAAAAAAGTACTACCATTACTATTTCAATTACCATTACAAGTAATGCAAGCAAAACAAATTACCAGTACCATTGCCTATTACCAAGTAACGGTATTGGTACTTCACCATTACTGCACTGTAGAAGCATTACTTAACATTACCGGCATTACTTAGAAATACTCAACATTATTTAGCATTACTTAACAATACTCAGTATTATTTAGCATTCTGAGATAAATGTACTGTTGCATTTTTATATAATAGTTAAATATATAAAACAAGACTTATACAACAATAGGTTTAGTAGATAATTTTACTTCACAACATGTTCAGCGCAGAATTTAAATGACGTGTAATGCCAGGTAATGCTACGTAATGCTTTTGACGTATGTAAATGGTGAAGTACCAATACCACTATTTGGTAGTGGTACCCAGTGGCGGTATGAATTCATTACTTAACGAATTCATGCAAGTCATTGTTAGTAAGGGCAACCCCTGCTGATTTAGATTACACCCAATAGTAAAACACGCGTTACTTTTACATGGCGATGTCACAGGAGGGAGTTAATGGCTTTCTTTTTCAATTACCAGTACTTAACTAATTAATTCACCGATTATATGCATTACTATTTGCATTACGTTTTTATAAGCGTAATGATATGTGTAATAATAGATCAAACTGTGTGGCTGGTATTATATGGCTGTATTATTTCTGCATTGATGAAGGAATTAATTCTATGTGTATGTAATGGATTTAAATTTCGCATCTGGGTAGTTAAATTTTTTGAAGAATTGCCAATACTATAATGGTACCTACTGGTAATTCGTTTTGCTTGCATTACTTGCAGTAGTATTGAGAATGGTGATGCATTCCAAGAATATTGCATTATTTTACATCTACGTATATCGGACGCCTCCCGTCCGCGCCAGAAGTGCTCCTGAAAAAACCTAACAAGGAATATCATTTTTTCCCTCGAGTAATTGATCCGAAACAGTCGGAAGAAACTCAAGGCAATAGAAGCGTGCTTTAATCGTGACGTCGCCTCCGCTTTTCTACTTGGTTAGCGCTTAATTGGATTCTCGACCGGATTTGCAGTGGAATTGACGGGATTTAACATTAGCCGGGGAGTTCCAATCAAGCCGACATGTGCAGAATTAAACGCCGAGAAAGGACAATTAGTCAAGGAAGTGAAGCCCACCATGGGACCGCTTTTTTGACGTATTGCATTTCACACCAACGGAAGCCAAACAAGAAATCTTCCACTCATATGCAAATTCCGCCTCCTTCTGACCTAAGCGGACTATCCGATAATCGGACGCAGCGCGCACTCTGTTTCTGCGATAAATGGGGTCAAGATATTCTGTGCTACGCAAGTAATTTATGTCCAATTAAAATTCCTCGCGGGAATTGGGATTGCGAATGATTTCACATTATTTCGCGTTTAATTGACACAGCTCTCAAGATGAGAACACGACGAGAATGGATGCCGCCCGCTTTATGATGTTAACCCCTTTATAATTTCAAAATAATTCATAATTGTTAACCACTTGGCAAGTCCCTTAATAAGGGCACCACATATTTATTTTGGACGTGTTGTTTATCCTGTAAGTCCCAATTCCAAATGATAGATGCATCTAACCAGAAAATTAAAATAGCACAGCGTTTGCTATATAATTATACTTTGTTTTATAATGGCCATTTGCGTCTAATTTTACAATTTTTTAACCCATTACTTTCGAGCCTCATTCTCATAATTAAAAAATAATTCACAATTTGGGTTTAAAGCTGAATTTTTTCAATCCAAATATTAAATATGGCGGCACTTAAATAAATAGGAAAAATTAGAAATCATTTTATTTTAATTATTTCTCATACTTTCATCATCCATCGGTCCACAAAATTATTGTAATTTTACCAGTACCTATATTTTTTTTAATTTATCATCATAGTTGTTTTCATTCTTAAAATGGCGGTTTTAACAAAAAGTTTGGAAATAACTTTACCCTCCGCTATCATTTTACTTTTATTGAATGACTATCAGCTCATTATAAATAGTATTAATATGATTTACTAATGATTTTTGATAAAATATAATTCTTTCAATGTGGTAGATCCAATATAGCACCCTGAAAAGTGGAAGTGGCATTTTTTCTCAATTTATTGACAATTATAAACTCATTATGAGTCGAAAAGATAATGCTTAAATAATATCTAGTTAAATTAAAAATTTATAAAGTGGCGGTGTAATTGTATACAATTTGAGTTACCTGTTTACAAATTTACAAAACTTCATTTAGAATAACACACAAATTACTGCCATTAAATTCTCATTGTTATCATTTTATAATGCTCATTTTATTTTAGCAAAATTTGCTAAAATATACATAATAAATTTGTTTACGATAAAAATAGTCCATTTCAGAATAGTGCTTGATAAATAATTTGGTAGGAAAGGCTCGGTATATTCAAAATTACCAACCAGGTTATAAATTAAAAATTTTTTAAACGTTTCCCAATTTTCGTCATAACTTATGTATTTAACTAATGTTCAAAAACAAAAAATCAAAGTCATATGTTCATTAGGATGTTTTTTCTAATCCCTAGAATTACCTTCATGAAAATATCAAACAACAAGGCAATTCATAATTTTCTTTCGTAGTTGACTGTCAATTGGATATAAGATATAAATTTGATTTTATTTTTTTGACAAATTGTTTTTGTTTTAAGCATATAGAAAACTCAAAATATTCAAATTAAAATTGTTTAAAAACTAATTTTTGGTTATATTGATTAAAACTGTTTTGACTTTTGATCATAAATGGTTAGTTAAAATTGTACAATTAATATTTATCTTTTTCACGATATTTCATTAAATGTACAACACTAAATTTTCCATTGCATAATAAATCACCAACAAATTTATGTCCACATTTATACCAATTTGCCATTAGTCATCAACTCATCGCTCAGAGTCCGCAGCCAGTGAAGCATTAGTCACATACACGCGCTCTTCCAAACTTTGTTTACGAAAGAGCGTTGAATTTATATTTTCGTCTTTAAGAATTATCCCCAGATCGATTAGTCAAATATAGAATTTATATTCTTGATATTTGAAAGTTGTGTCTCTGAGAAATATATCAAAATATATAAGAATTTTGGGGAATTAGTTAAAAGTTATTTAATGAGAAAAAGTCCTTCCTTTTCTAGCTAAATTAGCAGTTGTGGTTAGTAATTTGTAATCTCATTTTAATCTCTGAATTTTCCTATAAAATATGCAGTTCAAGTTAATAGCTTTTTACTATCTTGACACGATTTCTGATCTTTAACCCAAATGCCAAAGAAGCAATTGGTAGATTTTAGAAAATTTAGGAAAACATTATGAAATATTAGGAAAAAAAAATTTTTTAGAAGCATTTTTTATGGGTCAGTTTTCAAAAGTAAAAATAAAATACATATGTATGTCGGAAAAATGCAATATTTTAAAATTATTTATATGTTAAAACACGATAAAAATTTAAAGGTGGATATTTTTATAGTATATATGTATTGTATAATTAATAGTAAACATAGAAATTGCATAATTCGTCTTAATGAAAGTTGTTAATACTATTTTTGAATGAAAAATTTAGCAAATTCTTTAAAAGCACATGCACTACAATGTACATATGTACATATATCGGAAATAACATGAAGTGGTCTATAAATCTTTCACCACAAAAATTTCCTGTCACATGAACTTTGTCAACATTTCGTCAGGTCGTTCGAATGATACTTGAGTTTCCTTTGGCTGCTAGTCTGCTTCTACCGTTCAAAGAAGACACGTTTATTTGGCACGATGCCTTTTTATTAACTCACAGGTGACCCTGAACCGATTCTCGCGGTAATAAGAGGAACCTTAATTAAATCATGTTAAAATATGATTAAACCCATGTGAACCTCGTTAAGAAATTACTCCAAAAAGCTTTTTGTTGAAACCCTCCCACACCTGGCGAAGTGCTCTAAAATGCTGCTCTAGTTCGCCGTTTCCATGAAAATGAGCTGGCTGTGGTCATAGTAAGCGGCCAGGCTTAAGGAGTGAATCACGAACTAAAATTACTCGGAATTACGTTGATTGCAGCCGAAGCATCCTTCATCATCTCGGATGCCTTTTAAAACGAACGCAAGAAATTCTGTAGCAGGTTCTAAGGGGGGGCGGCAGGAATCCACTTTGGATGGTATAAATAGCCAGACGCTAGATGTTAGCACTCTCATCGCAATGAGTCGATTGTGGAAGAGGTCGCTGTGAATTATGAGCGAATCGCACTACACACCGTCCGCCAAGGAAGGTGATCAAAAGACGGGTAGTGCAAAAAGAAGGTTGTCCGCGAAGCCAAAGATTCTTGGTGGAGCTTCTTGGGAGCATCGCGGACTATTGTTTACTAGCGCGGTGTAGCCGCGGCCTAAGATGACACACTCTGATCGAAGCGGCTATTTTTGGCGGAAATCGGTGTCGATCAGCAAAGGTGTTTGTTTATTTTTGCTGTAGCGCTTCGCCGGTGCTTGCGTTCTATGGAAATATTTTCAATGAGGCTTCGCTTGCGTTCGGGCTATTTTAATTGGCACATTTCTCTGGCTGTTTGACGGCTCATCTAATGGGAATTTTTTCTATTTTCAAAATTTTTGCGAGGTATGAGGAAGAAATTAGCCACGGACTGGGAAAATATTTAAATTACACGTCACCACCGAGCAGGCAATTTACTATGAATACAATTCGGGCTAAATTATTGTCACAGCGACAGCATTAATGACAGCATCAATTTAGGCCAAATTCGCCCATTGTTGTTCTTTACTATTCAGCAAAGTACATGTCAGGAACTAAGTGATGCCCTCAACTTAAATATTCCGCCACTTTTTACATGCATACATATGTATGTATGCTTTAATTGTATAGAAGATAGATTTGATGGCGCTAACATAAAAGCAAAAATACATGTACTCATTACTACTCAATTTTCTAGGATTTCCCAGTCGAAAATAACAAACTGAATCCTTGCGACAAGATTTCATTTTATGAACATACGGCTCACGGCCGTAGCCAGGACAGAGTATAATGGAGTTTTATATCCTACCCACTTCCAAATTTTTATTAGAATGAAAGCGAGCACCTTATTCAATTATATCAAATATAATCAGTTAAAAATTAGACAAAGAATTTTTCAAATCCTATTATACTTTGTTTAGTTTTATTAAATAAGATCCTAAATGGGTACTTGTCAGCAATTTCGTGTGGACCACATACCGAAAATTCATCACAAGAAAGTGGCTGAAAAGTATTTGTGCTGTAAATAAATATGTAAATGCACAAAATCAGTAACATAAGTATATATAGTACGATATTCTAACAGACAAAAAGTTAGTATTAATTCACATTTATAAAATAATTTATTTGGAGCAAATAACGAAACAAGAATGAATTGTAGTTATTTGTTAAAATGGCAATTTTGCAATGCGAAAACAAAATCAAATTCCATACCATACCTTGACACTTTTTCCATTTTACTTTAAACAGTTTGTAATTTATTTTTGTTGGAATTATGCATGCTAATTCTCCTAATATCCGCTATTTGAAATATGAACACTGTTTTACTTTTGCTATTATCTAGTACCTATTATTTAATATTCATTTCCTTCATCTTTTTTAAATAAACAATTGCTCCTCCTACCATACATATGCCACGAAATTTAAACTCTAAAAGTAGAAAAATTGGTAAAATATTAAATTTTGTTTCTTTCTTTATATCATTGAAATCAATAAATTTTTGATAATTTAAAATTCATAAAACTATTTAAGGATTCCTTGGTGAAATCAAAGAAACATAAATTGTTTTTGATAATCGTTGTTTTTCCATTAAAATTTCAAAAACGCGCATCTCAGTCACTGCTGTTAACACAAATTCCGACAGTAATGGCCGTAAAACACGAAAATATTTATGTGCAGAATTTCAGCGTTTCGTCTAATGCAAGGTTGCGGATATTCTATTGTATTTGTCGTTAAAGTTATTTTTATCACCTTTAAAGTTTAGTGTTTTGCTCTGAATCCAAAGTAGAAAGTGTGGGAATTTCTTTTAACATAATACGTAATAGTCGAATTCTTGAATGCGTAAAACTAATTGGAATGTGCTTCTAAATTACTTCAAAACAATGAAATATCATAAAACTTAGTACGTATCTACATATGTCTAAATTAAATTGAATTAAAAGGGTTATTTAATAGCGTCCTTTTATTTTTGAGAAAGCGCTGCTTTCAAGTTAAATGCAGAAAATGTCCCAAAAATAGAAAAGCTAAGCTTTTAGAATTATTAACTTTAATTGATATTGATTAATTTGTATAAATACCATATAGTAGACGTTTGGTCGGTCTAATATGCATGTCAGGCTATAAATAATAAATAGTTTTGAGCCGAATATTATAAATTAAATTTGAAAACAATATATTTTCTGAAATGAATAATAATAACACATCTGGTATAATTAAAGACAGCTGACTGATAATAATCTGCGTAATTTATTAAATTTTATTTCAAAACCTTTTTCTTTGTTACTATTTTCTATTATTTTGTTACAACTCCTGGAGTCAGTTGTAGGGACAGTAATAAAATACAACTTACTATTATACATATTTAAAAATGAATATTTAGAAGAATTTAAATAAGTATACTTTAAGTTTGCTAGTGCGTTAACTCTTTGGGAGTAAGCTAGTTAAAAAAATTGGGGCCTTTTTGCTTATATTTTTATGAATGGTTTGACCCATCTTGAAAAGCATAAATTATTCATACTCATACAGTTTAATAGTGATTAAACGTCTTTGTTTTCCTAATAAAACAAATTCTGTGCAATATGTTTTTTTTTAAGCTTTTATTTAACTTCATCTGTTAGTTAATTAGTTAGTACCTATGTGTGGGTCAAATTTTGCAACTGAATTTTGGACCAGTTCCGTTAAGGGGAAAAGATAAATTTGCATATGTAAACCCGATGATAATGCAATATAGTATATTTAATATCGTTCTAAATTCAATATGGCGGACACCCCAAGATGGCAGCTTGCCTTTCTCTTCACAAACCCCTTGATATGGGTACCAAATGAAAGGGTTCAACACTTAGAAAACGACATACTACCTGACGTCATTGTTAATCCAATATGGCGGTGGCCACAAAATGCCGGATTACCGTTTTTTCTTTACAACCCTCTTGACATGGGTATCAAATGAAAGGGTTCGACCAGTAGAATACGATAAAAGCTTGTTTTTAAATTAAGAACTTTTTTGCAGTCTAAAGAGCCAAATTTTTACAAGTTTTTTTATCTTTGAAATTTTGTACCTCAAAGAGGTTAAAGCAATATTTTCAAAATTCTGAAAACTTTAGAAAGGAGGCTATGGACCTATAAAGGTAAAAAAGTATTTTTTCCCTATGGTCTTACTTATTAATACTGATCTTGTATCATAAGAAATTCTTACCACATACAACATGCAACAACAAAATGACGTAAAAGTTCACAATCGGGGATATCTCCAGCTTTTGAATATTACATCCTTGTAATACCTTGGTCTTCGGCTACTGCAAATTTCAATGGCAATTTACTCATATGTACGTATTTATCGTTCAAACTCAAAATCTATCAAATAATCAACTAATTTATTTGTCATTTAACCAGCTGATTGAAATTTTACAAGTTATAGGGTATAGGTATTCATATTTTGTTAGACGGCGCTCACTCTTCACTGTAAGCAAATACATACAACAAATTAGCTATTGCATAAAAATACATCGAAGAATGAATAGATACTCCTAAAGTATTTGTAATTGTTTGCGCAAAGTACAATTACTCTTAATTTGCATCTTGATTGCTACCACTTATCTAAAGCTAACAATTCAGCGAATTCCGATAGGAAAGGATCACATAATTATAAATCACAAAGACGTGAATTAAGTCAAACTAAGACAAGTAATCGGTAGGTACGTCCTTGGCTAATTGCATAATCCTCTTGAAAAACGAATCATCCCGCATTCGCTTTCAAGTCTGATTACCTATTTCCTGAATTTTATGCTCAAATGAGGGTGGGTCCTTAACCTTGTTGCCGCTTACTTTGCATGCTTAGCTCATTGCCATAAATAACGACCCTTCGTGTCATCTGCTTTGCAATTAAACCCAAGTCAAGAACAAGCCGAAGCATATCGAATTCATCGGGAAATAACCACGAAATAGCAGTTAAGTCCTCGTGAATCAATTGTCGCCACAAATCTTCTCCAGTTCTTCCTTACACAAAAGTTTTTATCGAGTTTCCTATCGACGGGGTTGCGTCGTTCCACTCCTCAGTCCCCCTTGGATTTAAATGATATTTGATCATGAATAAATTACACGGAATTTAGTCGATTATTTCTCAAGAAAGTGGGCTGCCACTGAGAAACTGTGGAGGAAGTCGTGTAATTAATTTCATTTTGTTGTTACCGAGTAATTGTTTCCTTATCAACTGCCCGTTCAGGCCTGGACTTCTACTGTCTTCGAGACGACTCCTGATTCTTGAAGTGGGCAAATTGAATTTTACTATCAAACGGGTGAGTGATAAGTGGCAATCTATTTCACCTGCCCTACCGATTTACACCTGTTTGTGATAATTAACAATGTAATCAGCCGACCTTGAAGAGCCACCTCAAATATTTGCCCTTATAATTTGCATGAGTCAGCATTAAAATTAAAGCAAAAAGTAAGATTGGCGAAAAGTATTCATCAATCGGAGCATGCCTGTGCTAAAAATGTTCGCTTTGGCCGTGACTTGTTATATACCTGAAAAATTATACAAAATTACATGTTTCTTCCCCACAGCATGAGCCCTTCCGTCATGCGAAAAACGCGAATCGCTCTGTATAAAGCTTTCGGCGAAGATTAACGAGTGAATTAATTCATTCCATTTAAACAGAAGCTGTCGCGAGCTCCTCTGTCACCTGCTGGTCATTGCGAATTTCCACTTTTTGAAACAATAATGAAGCCACATTATGACAATGACACAGTAAATCGCGGCATTACTCGTGTGGGAGTTTTTATTTTTATTTTTGTTATTTTTATTGATATTCCGCTTTTACTGCGGTGGTGTTAATCACCAGGTGAGTCTTCGCTTTTTTTATGACATGCCGGAAAATTGTTGAATAACGATGTACGCTTTTAACAATGATTTGCGGTGTTCTCAAATATTTACGTATACTATCGAGGGTACAGGTAACATAATTTTCCTCATACAATATTGAGTTCACTTTTTGGTTATTTTTGAATGCAACGTGCGTTGAAATTGATACATGCTGATATTTTTAAATTTTTCAGTAATCTCAAACACATTGGCTTAAGATTATATTGCATTACATATAATCCATAATAACAGTTGATATTTACTATAATAACCCATTCCGTCCTTACCCTAAGTCCACGTGGGGCACGAACCCAGGGCCTCCAACCCGATGAAGGCCCCAAACTGCCGAAACCCAGTGCCTATGTATTTTTTATCCAATTAATCAATTAAAAAAATACATTAGTTCAATCCATAATTAACAACACAGATATGAAACTATGCCATCTAGCGGTCACCTGCGCTAGTGCTACCTATAATATAGGGTCGTACGGTGCGTCAACGCTAGCCCAAAAATAAGGGTTTTTTTTGCCGAAAAAAACCCGTCATTTTCCAAAAAAAATCAAAATTTTTATAAACGCATCCATTGAGTACCAGATAAATATAGTTTCCTAATAAATCCTATTGGTATTTTGATTTCCGATGATCCAAACTTGAGTTACAGTGAACATCACAAGACGCCTTCTATTTGGGATCCTCGCTGGATTGACGATAAGGCAATTTTTTATAATTATTTCACCATAAAATAATATCGAAACTTCTTGCAACATATAGTATTCGAATAAAAACGATTGGTACCTATAACAAAATACATACATATGTCTTAAAAAAAAGGAAAAATCTTAAAAAAGCCTTTATTTTGTTCTCTGAAAGATATGGACCCCCAGTACTTGAAAAGCCTTGCAAATGAATCCGCGAACTTGAGTATCTCAGCCTTACATTACTTTAATAAAGACAGATAAATTAGAAGAAACTTTCCCGAATGTATGTAGAAGTTGGTACAAGGATATATAATACCTTTAGCTAATGGTCACCAATTGTAGTAGAACGCGTTCATTTTCACAACTAAAAATAAAATAAAAATGATTTATGAACAATAATGTTACAAGAACAATTGTCAATCATGTGGCTTAGAAAGTGAAATTCTTCAAAAATTGGAATTTGAGGACATAATAGAGGATTTTTTGCACTTCAGACATCTCGAAAGAAACCATTAAAATCAACGTAACTCCAATTCTCAAAAGAGTAATGACATTAACTATATTTGATTTGTATAAAGCTAATTATAATAATCAATAAAGTCACTAAACAAAAGTACATAATGATGTTTTTTTTTATTGCATTCTAAAAGGGCTTCAAATTTTATGTGCCCAAGGTCTCCGCTGCATGGTCTAAGATGGCCTTCATAATAACTGAAACAAAAATAACTACCATCTATCACCCCTCAGGTGAAGTAAAATTTGATAGAATTTCTAAATGGCACTTGTTTGAATTATATTCCATGGTTTATTAAAACACTTGTTAACATATGAACACCATACAACATTTATCGGTTTATTAACCGAAGTAAAATTTAACTAAACTTCCCTGCATTTTAGAAATGCATGATTAAACAAAAAATACATATACATAATTGATTTCATCCTCATTTTCTTCTGATAACTAATTACAGTGTTGGGCAAAAAATTAAGATCACCCTGAAATTTTTGCAAACGCTCACTTTACAAGCTCCGTTATTTAAGAATGTTTGATTAGTAAATGAAAAAATTGGTATGTGTGTAATAACACAGAAGTAACATTTCATTAAGTCCGCACACTTTTACAATAAATGCAGAAATATGCATATGCCATTGGAACAAAATATAAAAAACTGCTGCGCAAAATATTAAGATCACTTAGCCTTTAAAATAATATTCTTTACTTTAATCCTTAACCTATATTCGGGGTGTCAGACACCCCAGAGAAATTTTGGCAGCGTTTTCTATAAGTTAATATTTGAATTTTGTCGCGCTACGTCATCTGTCTGCGTCCTACTTGTCAGCAGATTACCTATTCTATGTAGTTTTGAGACCGGTCTAAAACACGCACCTTATATCAGAGGAGGACAAGTAATTTTTAGTAATTTTAGTTAAGTAATTTTTTTGAAAAAAAAAAAAAAACAATTTGCAATTGCAACTGCTCGATAATGTCATTTGTCTAGTTTTGCTTATTCGATAAAACTGTCGGTTTCAATCTTTCAGATAAATATGTACCTACGTTTTTTTTTTGTTTTTGAAACACCTACATTCGCAGTAATTTTTTCTTGAAGTAGTATATTTCGAGATTATACTGTTACATTTTTTTCGAAAAATATCCAAATTTTACTGAAGTATGATTTTTTAAGTGAAAATAATCTTTTTTTGAAAATGCTTTTTTTCAAGAATATTTGTCTATACTTCAGTCAAGCTTCATTTCTTATGCTATGTTTTGATATATATAGTTTTTTTTCCAAAATTCTAAATGCCATACTTTTATCACAATTTACGTTCAAAATACTAGGGGTGCGTAACACCCCCAAAATACACACAACCAATGAAATACTCCCTACCAAAGACAAAATAATATCTAAAATTTACATTATTTTATTCTAGCCATGATAGAGTCAGTCATGCCGTATGTGGGTGTGCATTGTCCTGCTGGAAAGCAACACCTCTCAGTGTCATTTTGCTCTCAAAAAAGCCAACATCTTCCTTTCACGTAGACTTTTTTAGTCTATAGTTATAATTTCTATTTTCTAATTTTGTGGGACCATACGTACTATGATATGCCACCCAACACTGTTACCTTTCCTCTATCACTTTGCCTTTTTAACAAAAAAACATGCTAGGGCAAGATTTTTGTGGTAAAAATTGGACACCGGAAGATTGGAAGAAAGTTTTTATTATGAGCTTTTATGGATTTGAGGTCAATAAAATAGTCATGATATCAATTATTTTTGCAATATAGTAAAAGACTCTACAGTTATAATTCTTGCATCCCTAAGATAGATGGGAGAATATAGTTTCATAGTTCTGGCTTCCGTAACATATAGTCCATCGAACTACGTTTATGGTTTTTCCAACTATATTGAACATTTCTTTCAGTGTACATTTCCACTTTTCCCAAATGGTCAAGTGAAGGTACGAAGACTTCCTTCGGAACAATACGTGCCATCCTGTGTTTAAGCATGTCGGTAAAGTGCTCTTATTTTTATTTTTTGCAGAACACTGTATTTCCTAAAGGATATTTGAAAACAACCAATTAATACCGAAAATTCCTCATTACTTCATTAAACATAGTATACGTTACTCTAAACTTCGCTATATTCACATTGTGCAAAGAAAACCTGTATTTAAGCCTTTTCACATTTGTTCAATAATGAGTTTACTATATGTAGTTATGTAGGTATTATTTATATTTCTAACTTTTGTATAATATTGAATCAGCAGATAATGAACACCATTCCAGGACTATTATATTTCCTTCCGTAAATCATGTTTGTGTTTGGCTAGCTGCTTGATTATCCCTTTGTACTTTTTAGACGACAACTCTGAAAATTGGAGTCCTCTTTTCTTTAATAAACTTTGCTCTATTCGGACAGAGACTTGCAGTTGTTTCAACAGCTTACTTAATTTGCTTGGAGTTTAAAGATGAATTCAAAGTTATTTTCAGGATTATCTTCCTTTTTGGTTATGTTTACGTTATATGCACCTCTTTGGTTTGTAGGATAATTTAAAAAGTGAATCACTACCCGACCATTAACTTTTCTGGATATTTTCGCCTTATTATACCATATTTTATACTATGTATATATTCTATTTTCTACTCTATATCAAACAAAGAGGAATTTTTAACAATTATTTTGAACAAAATAAGAATTTAACCTGCAAAATGCATAACTAAATACTGTGGAGGTTAATAAACCTTACAAAGTAATTTTACTTACAAACAATGTTGGTATGGTTTTAGCTTAAAATTTTAAATAAATTTTTTAATTTTAAATAAATAAAACATGTTTCAAAGAGAAACTATTGATGTTCTACAAAAATCAGAATGCTACTATATCACTTCTTAGTGTCAGTCAATTCTTATTTATAAACAGAATCGTATCTCTCAATAGGCATTATAATCGAAGAAAAAAATTTCAAAGCAGGCAGACAGATCCTCTTTTAAATAGATCTGTGCATTCGAAATCGTTGATATTTTGCCACATACATTTCGACATATTTAATGATTAATTCACATACACGAGTACTGAATGTCTAAAGTGCCTATGATATAAAATGGTCATTCATAGATCATATAAGCGGACAAGTCGAATGTCTTGTCGCGTCTTGCCAAACAATCATAACGAATTAATTAAATAATTAATATTACTTATGATGTTTATTGTGCACTAAGTAAGGCGGCAAATGCGACAGCGAGACAGCCGCATTACATTCAAACATTTTCTGATTAATCTCTCAATTCTTAGTGTTGCTGGCGATTGTCCAAAAATTGACCAACTTGTTCATTATCGAAGTTGAAGTCTTATTTCTATTCAAAAGTTAATTGTCACATTTTTTTGATAACATCGACCACATTGTTCTGGTCCAGATTATATTAGGGGTGTAGTTTTAGGAATTTCTGTTGGTATTTTTACCTCGTTCGTCGTTTCTTAATTCATTCGCATTTAACTAAACTTCGCTAAACTTTATAACACATACCGATTAATGTATGTATTTAAATATTTGTATTACAATTAATTAAAGCAAATTGTGAGTTAATTTCACATATTCCTGAATTAATTTCCTATGAAAAAACAATAATATGCAAATGTGTGAAATCACTGGGAAAATAATTTTATTTACTCTGAATTTGCCCATGTTAATTATCTACATATTTCAGAGAATCAATCTGCATTTGTCATGGATACTGAAAGTATTTTTTTATTCGCATATTTATACCTCCCATTTCATTCCATTATCTTTCAATCTGTTTTAAAATTACTGACCAGCAGTCAATTCGAAGTCATATTTGCTACCATTTGATTAATCGGAATTTGTTAAAAGAGTTCATGTGTCAAATGCAATTCTAGAATATAATCATTATGCATATCAGCTGCTTTCCTATGAATAAAAATTCGAACCTGCACTATGTGAAATGTCTTTTTTGATAAAGGCAAAATGATAAGCTTAATTTGAAAAAAATGTTGATGTGTTTCTGTAATTAATCTAATAGATCAAATTAATAAATGCATACAACCTTTGTAAAATAAACAACTAATAATGCAAAAATGGTAACAAAGGGAATTAACATCAAATTAACTTTAAATTAACAATTTTCGTATTACGAAATTTCCGAATATTTGAAATTTTCATTTTTCTATTACACATAAAAGTGGTCTTATAATTTCCGAAGAGGTTAGTTTTTAAAAGTTTGTCAGACAATTACAGACATACCATACATACGTAGATTTCAGGAACAACACTCTTTTCTCGTTGCGAACAAATTCTAAAATTTGGAAAAGAAAGAATGGTCGTTTAATTTCCGATAGCACTGTATTTACATGTGACTTCCCTCCATTATGGGCCAAATATTTGTCTTGACTATAAAAATATGTATGTAACGTAAAATGAAGATAATTTGAACCTATAAGTGCAGTTTATACAATTATAATAACGAATACTTATTATGATTTTGAAACAACGGCTTACAACGTTTGCACTATTACACTAGTATTATTAGATAGAAAGAAAGAATTGCTCTTTATTTGTAATATGATTTTGTAAATAACAAAGAAAACGTAATCGTTATCACAATTACACCGAATCCTACCATTGTAGTCTGTCATAGTGCGGTAACGATTATTTTCTCCCAACATTTTGTCTTTTCGGGCCTATACATTTTTTATTATTAATCTTATACGTAAAAAAAGTACTAACTAATAAGGGTTCTAGAAAATTATTCAAAGAGTGGTTACACATACATATATATATAGCAAAAAAACTAGTTACACGCTTCTTTTTTTATATTTGTGCGATAGGAAAAAATCTATATTATTCTTTTTTATAGAATAGCAGGCTCTTGATGTCATGATGTCATTACTTATTCAAAAATAAATGTTTTCAATGAATTCAATGAACTCCCGAGCGTACTCCAGCGACACTCATAGTATTTCAGTGCGTCTCTCAACGTATTCCGGCGTCTTCCGTGTATGCATGAATTTTTCAAAAAAATACTTGAATTTTCAATAGGAATACTAGTGTTTTCCGAATTTGGTGGACTTAGAAATGTTCACATTGGACGTAAAAAAACGTCTTATTCAAATCTCTTGTAGAGACACTGGAATCTCCGAAATTGTTTTTGGATTTAGAATACTTTTTCAGAACTCGGAGTATTTTTTCTGAGAGACACGAACAGCTCATATATAGAGATTCGACCCATAAATCTAAATCTCTGTTTAGAATACTAGCGTTTTCCGGACGGAGGTTCCTTAGCGAATTTTGAAGCGTCTGTCATTGCATCTGCTTGAGTGACATGCGGAATACTCTTGGCAGACGGAGACACACGTCTTCTGTTGGAATACTCTGGGATACTAAAAATTTCTATCTCGGACTATTTTGCTCAAAATTATGGTAAAGATGTACTACGGCCTTTACATAGTGTTAAACTAGGCTAATCATATGTACCTTTTTCATTTCACAAAATAGATGCTTACAAAATATGCTAGAAAACATTACCTCATTTGAAGTACATTTTTAAAGGAGTATTTTAGACTTTGTCTCTTTATATAATCACCATTTAAACTGCCGTGAACTGTGCTTGAACAAACTTCCTTTACAAAACTTGTTGCATTTAAAATTAAATTTAAGCTTATTTGGGTCACACACTAAAGCTGGTATTGATGTAGAATAAGAAAATTGTTATACATTTTTTGCAGCTATTTAAATTATCTGGGAAATTATTTGAAACTATAATTCACTCGCTATATACGCATGCGCAGTTATTGTTATTTTAAATAAATTTTGTCTGCTTATTAACGTTTGGGTAAGATTTTTTGGAGTAAATATGTAATACCTAATAAGTTTCATATGCTAGTGGGGATGTTTATCAAAAGTTAATAGGCGACTTCAAATAAAAATTGCGTAAACTATCAAAGTGTTCCTTGTGTGTGTAAAGTTTCAATATCAAAAATACAGAGGAAAATATTATATTATAATATTTGTTTAATTTACTGAAAGTATTATAAAAATGCAAATCATATATTTGCTGAAAAGTGATAGATTACAAGTATGCATGAGCAGCGCTTGAATATAGACATAGACCACAATTGTTAAATAACTACAAGTTCTGTCAAAACCTCAAAAGTAGTTTCAAAAGTACGAGGTGCAACCTCAAAACGTATTTACACAAACACGTTAACCGACAAGTAAAATTCGCATAAAATGCGCAGGAGCAGGTACCTAAGGAAATTAATTTGAATAACTGCGCGGGTCACAAATATCAAAACTCGAACCGCGAAGAAAATTTAAAACTTTGCGGTCGTATTAAAATGTAACATTTTATAAAGCATACTTTGCCGTACTACTGGAACCAGAGTTTTCGCCTTATGCTACCATAGTACAACTTATGTTTCTATGCATAGCCGGCCGCCAATGTGTTGGACAACCAGCTGAACTATCGAGGCTCCTGAAAATCTCTGCTTCCGATGCTTTTCATGCATACATCTAATGCGTTTCGGGTTAGTTTGTTTACTTGCATTCTAGCGGTTGTTCATAGATTCTAGTTAGTTTCTGTTACAATCTAGAAAAATATAGTCAGTGGCTAGAATTCTACTTTAAAATAAATTCTAGTAAATTAATTACAAAAACGTTTTTTAATGTATGTTAATTGCATTAAAATTTACGTTCTTCACTGAGTTCTCAATAAAATTTGCAAGAAAAGTAACGAAATTTTAATAGACTTATCTAGTAATTACTGAAAATAATTCTAAAAGAAAAAATAAATTATAATAATAAGTTCACGGTATTAGAAACAAAATAATCGAAAATAAATCAGGTGCCGGACTATTCGAAGTTTCGCTAGTGAGTCGTTTGAAGTGATTCTTTATTATAAATCGTAAAATTTTCGATAAAAACGAAACTCTTCTTAGGTACTCGCGGAAACTAAATCTTAAGTGAGTTAAATTTTCGTTCGTAAGTAATTCATTTACGAGTTTTCGGGAATAAATATGAAGAACATATTCAGTTTTTTCCAAACGTTTTTCGATTTGATAAATGATCCTTTAAAACGATTCACTAATTTTTGCGATATCGTTAGCTTAAAATAATTATTTTAGAATCCATTTATGAATCTTTTGGTTTGCTGGGTTGTTGTATGAAGGAATACATCTTAGTTGGTACAGTCTTTATGTTCACCTGGATCGGTGGAATACCTGCTAATTATTTTTAAGGGCTTCATTAATAACCTCTAAATAGTTTCAGTAATGTGCACATAGTATATATTTATATAGTATAGACGTCTACATACATCTGCATACTTATATACATAAAAAGAATAGTAACGTCGGAAGTCAGGCGGCAAACTCGTATCTTTTCGCCAGGAAGTGAACATTTCGTCTGAATAGAGAAATTCACTGCCAGCCCGAGAAATTTCGCTGCTGAACATTTGTGGGATTCAAGAAAAGTGAACTTCTTGCCGGGATCATTAAAGACGCCTCCAATGCATGGAAAGCGAAAGAGTAGAAAATTTAAATAGAGGCAAAGTGTATCGCTCCTCCGTTTTGATTGCAATCATTGACACGCCATTATCGTCCTGCGCCCCCGAGCTGTACGTGGATGTTTGAAACAAAACCACTTAAATCTTAACGATGACTGCCAACGAGATGAAAGCCTTCTCGACGGGCTGCTGCGAGTATGCAGCCTCTAAACATTTCTGTAATCCGGACCTTTTCTTATATATTTTTTATTTTCTGCGCTGATCCTTCCTTCGCCAGGGCGACGACGACGCGACGGAGGGGCACAGGCGGGATAAAGCAGCGAATGCAATCGATTGAACTGGGAATCGAAGAAAAAAATTAGTTCACAACTTCCTGAAGCGCAGTTAATTGGACTCATTGTGGAGTAATCACCAGAAAGGACTCAAACAAGTGACATTCATTCAAATGGGGTTAAATGAAGTGGAAAAAAGCCCCATTTCCCTGTCAGTTGTTGATAATTGAGTTCACTGAACACAGCCATTGCGAAATTGTTGGTAATTCCCGGATCAGATATCATCGGTGTGTTTTGAGAACGTTTCGAATTTTGCACCGCGCGGCCCGCCGCGCCGCTCGCTTAAATAAATTCCGCCAGTGCAAAATACTTGGCATCGGCAGCTACTCTCAGATGCGTGTGAAAGTAAAAGTCGCTAAAAAAGCCTGCTCTCGATTGGAGGAAACAAGCAAATCCCTGATTGTTGAAACGAATGCATTTACACTTCGTATGATTCGCAATTAAATTGCTCTGATGAGAATTTAACCGGCTTTGTACTTGAGAGTCACCGAAATCAGTGTTTTATTGACTATGGATTTTAGTTAGAATTTCAATTAACATTCTTCAATTTTATAGGTAACTTGTTCCAGTTAATCCGGAATAAGAACGACACTATCGCCGTAATTTAATTCAGAAGTGATGTAATTCTATACGCCTGTTCGATAAGTCAATGACTTCTGTAAGTAGACTCTTTTACCTGAGTTCATTACTCGACATAATCTCCTTTTGTTTACCATAATAATTTCAAGAAGATCCGACAAGTAAAATCGTTTTGACAGCGTTAGAAAGAGATAAGTTTGTTTCTTTACTACATTAAAAATAGATAATCTTCTCAATAACTTCAGAAATTGAACATTTAAAGAAACATTTTGGTTTGAACCAGAGTAAAATAAATAAAATAATTTTCCGCCTTATTTATTTTAAATAAAGGTCATCTAATATATATATATATGTATATGTATATCATTTGAATTAAGAATCCATTTTAAGCAATTAATATAGTTATTTTATTTATAGCGAATAAAAACCTACCTACATAAATATTTATTGGAATATTTCGACAGATATTTTATTTTTGGAAATTATGATAACGAATTTATTTAAACGTGTTTGTTTGGTTTGAAAAATGTTACAAAAAGTTATTTTCATTCAGAAAACGAATTTATTTAAACGTGTTTGTTTGGTTTTAAAAATGCTACAAAAAGTTATTTTTATTCAGAAAAATTTTACTACTTGAATTAATTCATAACAGTCAAATTAAAAAATGTTAATTTAAGTTAAGATAATCCACCTACATAGAATATTTTCGTAACCCTGGTGCTACTTAATACAAAACAGGTAACAATATATTTGCTTTATTCAGAAAAAAAGAGTAATTTTAATTTTTAATAGTGTAATAAAAGCTCTAGGTGCAATATTATAAGTAATTTTTGCTCGTTCGGTTTACTCTGCCCCGGATTCAATCCAATTCTTAAAAGTTATAAAGTTAGCTGACGTTTGCTATAGGTTGGATTAATTATACTTCCCTTTTGTTTTG
Organism: Eutolmus rufibarbis; assembly: GCA_963920795.1. Lineage (NCBI taxonomy): Eukaryota > Metazoa > Arthropoda > Insecta > Diptera > Asilidae > Eutolmus > Eutolmus rufibarbis. Next base: position 21,925,010 of record OY987204.1, read on the forward strand.
ATTCCGGAGTTGATTTTCTACTGTACTCTACTTTAAGAGTTCGCATTACGAGGTTTGAAATTAGCTAAAAGAGTTAAGAATACCTACCCATGAAAGTGTATAAAATATGTAATATGTTACAGTGTGAACTAAAAATTATTACATAAAAATATTTGTGAATTTACAAACTTTTTAACATGTTCAGCCCAAATTAGTTTTTGGAAAATATTCAGTTCATTTTTGGCGCAAAGGTACATTAGTTGCCGTTTGTTGAAAATCTTTCATCCTAAAAATTATATAGACTTTGGTTCTATTTCATTTCACACTTTAACTTAACTTTATGAGAGGAGCTATTTCTTAGTTTATTTTCAAAACATTTTTATTTAGTGGTTCCTTGAATGACTTGTATTCAAATAATTTACCCACTTATTCACTTTTGATAAAATATTTTTACTTTTGTATTCATAAATTCTTGTAATACAACTTAATAACAGAAATGCAACACTTAAAAATTACAATTGAATAGCAATAAATGCAATTGCATCGTTCCTACTTATCTTTTTATTTTCGGTTAGTACTTTTATTTATTAATTGGGACTTTAAGTGAACCAAAACTCTAATTTCAAGAACTTTGTTAGTATTTTTTTTTTAGTGCTACAACTACATATTAACTCACTGAATTTTATTTACATAGATAGGTTGACATTGCCAGAAATTCAAGGGAGTATTAATGGTTACTTTGGAAGAAAATATTCACAAAAAACCCAATGAATTAATGATACTTATTAATTACTAACTAAATTAAAAATTAAAATGGACATATTTAATGCTATCTACTTATGTATAAATCTATTAATCTACTAAGGTTATCATTGTTGTCGATTTATTACTAATTGGCGTAATAAGGAGATTTATTGAATAATTACATCTTTCAAAAGACTTAGCAGCTAGATTATTTCATTTTTATCTAAAGGATATTTAGTATAATTTTGATGATTTTATTTTGCATAACTTGCAGTTTCTTAATCTGCTAAGATAAGTGTTTTGTCGAAGGTGATACCTAAATATTTTATTTGATCGTTCAAAGGCTCCAAGTTTATACTAAGATTGATTGCAGTTAGGTAAACATCTTGGTTTTCTTCTGCGCGTCAAAAGTATAGCTTATATTTTGGTGGGATTGACTTTAATCTTCACTTATGAAAATAGTAATTTTGTATATTTATTACAAATATGTGAAGTCTCTTTATGCGAATATTTTAAAGAAGTATTCGAATTTCACAATACTTTTATAAATTGTTGTGTTACTAGGAAAAGATACGACATGAGGATAATTCAACAATCAGAAAGCATTCACAATATGTAAAATTAATACATAAATATAAGAGCAGGAATTAATACAGTGATATTGTTGTGACTCTTTTGTTCGCACGTCAATTTGCGAGTTTCAGTAATAAGTCAATAAATTTAAATTAAATGAATTCCACAAAAACGGGTTTAATTCGAAATTATTTTGCATGAATTTTAAATTTAATGCATTTTATCAATGAACTTCAATTGATCCTTGTGATTTCCCCAAATAAAAGCCCGTGGAGGAGTACTTTTTGAATGTTATTTATAATTAGCTTGCAGACGTTCTGTACACTTTCAAGACATGGATTTTTATTAGCATGAGTTCTACTTTAACGATTCTATTTCTTGGAGTTTTCTTTTTACTTTTTCGAGCCAGTCACCCGCAAGTTTGAAAAAATGGAGCAAGGTATGTTCCGTGTGAAGCGGAGGAGTGCGCCGGGAATTTGCGTGTCTAATTAAAGAGGTCGAAGTCAGCGGTCGGAGTGTGGCGGCCGGAAAATAGCCGGTGAAATGTTCACGTTTGAGATTTGCATCTTAGAAGCAACAGTCAGACGGAATTTAATTACTCCTCCGCCCGATTACAAATAAGCGGGCGCCAAGACAAGTCCTTGGGGTGGTTCGGGCGAGTCCTGCTCGGGAATGGAGTTGAGCAAATAATAAAAACTGCACGCAGTGCGAACGCAGGAATGGAATTAAGGTGAGAGATATGCGGGGGTGGTCAGGATTTATTTAACCCCAATTATGGAAGAATGCAACAGAGCTCCTGCAGGTGAGGCCGGCGCTAAGCAGATCACATATCGTGCAATCCTATTAAAGGGGTGCAAATATTTCCCTCCGCAGTCCCCCGGGTAGCGGGAGTTCTACTTACCCTCGGTCTGAATGGGCGCTTTTAAAAAAGACACAGTCCTCCGATACTCATCACTACTGTGCACTGGGCTTTAAGAGGCAGCCAAATTGGAATATGAGAACTTTTCCTATCTAGCGAATTTCAATAAAATGCACTTTCGACTTTAATAACAGCCTCGGTACGCACCAACAGCACTGCACTTTATCACTTTTTTCGCATTTAATTGCGAGGAGCCCCCGCAGGAAGAGCACAACGGCCGGGGCCCAGGATGAGTCTTCTCTAGCGCGACTGTGGCCCAGCTGTGGGGCTGGCAACTGGGACAAATTTTATATTTCGGAAATGCCGCGCGGTGCATTAATTATGCGCCACTGACGTCCAAAGAAGAAGAACGAAAACAAAACAAAAAACACACTTTTCGCCACTCAGCTCGGATTTAAGATAGTAATTTTATATAAAAAAAATAAATAAATAAAATAGAGCCGGGAACGAAACACAAAAACACACGACAGGTGAGCGCAAGTGTCAGGTGCGAGGAGCGGCTGCAGAAACACGTCCAAGCGGTGAGACTGGTCTTCACGAACTGATTAGAGATTCCCCCCAGCGTGTTTTTCGGAATTTCTGCTCGTCTGCTGGCTGCACGCTTTTCTCGGCGCTTTTCCACTTTTCCGCTTTTCCTGGTGCGGTGCAGCAACTGAAGGAAAGCTCGCCGCGCGGGGGTGCCACAGCCGGCAACTTTGGCGCAGGACGCAAGCGACAGCGCCACGACGTCCGTGCCGCTTTCTGTTCGCGGCGGCCACGGAAGCCCCTTTCATGTTCAGTCGACTCCTGCCGGCATCGTGTCGGGGTGGTCCTGCGGCGCCCCGACGCACCGACACCCCGACGCCGACGAACGCCCGGCTAACAACAAATTGTTGCACCAGAAGACGCTCGTAGCCAAGGAAATCGGAGGCTCCATCGCAGCTGGCGAGATTTTTGGGGAAGCCTCCTCATGGCTCGGGATTTTCTCTTGAATTTTCCCTCGAGAAGACGCAAATATTTTAGAGCTCTGAACGCTGGTGAAGTTACCGGACCTACTTTCAACAGTATTTAACTCTAATTCATCCCTAAGCAATATCCTTATAAACATACAATACTTATGTACATATACATACATATGTACTTACATTTATGTATTATAAAATCGAAAGTTCGTTCTTTTTTTTTGGAAGTTTGTTACTCAATTACGCTAAAATGCTTGGTTCGATAGTTTTCATTTTTTTACCAAAGGTAGTGATGAGCAAAATAAGAACAAGACCAAAAATTTGATAGGCTTGGTATTGGTCTTGGTTCTTGCATACTCGGTCTAATTTTTGGTCTTGTAACATGGACTTAGTCTTGGCCTTGGTCTCTTCTATCAAGTTTTGGTGTCGTTTGTAAGACTCTTGTAGTCTCGTATTTTGACATCCAAATATTTTGTATAATTTATTTACTCGTAATTGTTCATTATTTTTGTCTTAACAAATGATTTCATTCAAATGAACCTAAAAGAGGAAATGTTATTATGTATTTTCATTTTTCAATGTGCATGATATAGTTTTGAAAAGCTTAAAGGATTTAAAGGAGCCTTTTGCTCTTGTTCAAGTCTCGCATGGTTTTGATTTTGGTCTTGGTCTTGCAAGTCGAGTCTTGGTCTTGATCTTACTACTGCAGGTGTGGTCTTGTTCTTGGTTTTGGGCTTGGTCTTGGTCTTGGTCTTGGTGTTGGTCTTGCTCTTGCATTTTCTGCAAGACCGAGACCGAGACTGCAAGATCAAAACTGATTTTGCTCATTACTAACCGAAGGTGCTACATATTCCAAATTAACATAAAGTCAACTTTTATTCACATAGTAGGTAGGTATATAAGGTTTGAAATTCGCGGACTCGAGATGCTGACCAATATGGAAATTGATAATTGTTTTTTTTAGGTCTTTTTAAATGCTTTTATTTAACTTAGCGTCAAATCTTACAACACAAAATTTGTATACTGCTATCTTACCAAAAGGTATGAAACTGCACATGTGTTTCATTTCGATGACAATACAATGTGATCGTGTATGTAGGTGGATTCCACCCACGCAAACCCCGCTACCTACTCACGTTATTAAAAACATTCCTAAATTTTTTTTAATTTTTTTTTGTAACTATTATAGAATATTTTTTTAGGATTTGGGAAGAAAGTATGTTATTAGCATATTAGAGAACGTCGTCTTAAAATAAAACTGTTCCCAGTAGCTGGCAACCTTGCATCGGTTAGGGGTTATCAATTTTTAACTTATTTTTAAAATCAATGTCACATTTATTTTTTTATAAAACTTCTCGTAACTTCCACTCCACTTATATCACTTTATCTAAATACGTATATATGGTACATATAGGTATATATGTATATGGCCAACAAGATGGGTATACCGATTTTTGTATATAATAAAGAACAGATCATTAGTTCTAAAGTTATAGGTTGTATAGCGCGCGCTACCTGAAATGATGAGCTAAACTAACCTAAATTTTGAACTCGATTATCGCTAAATTATCCTTTTTTATAAGTACTATTTCCGTGGTCGCGATAATTCAAAAACTATTAATGCGATCGATTTCGTATTTGATTTCGTTAAAAAATTTGTTTTTTATTTAAAAAAAAAAAATTGAACAATTCGGTTCAATAGTTTTTGTTCCGACCGAAAAATTCGAATTTAAAATTTCGATATCTTTCCCATATCAGAGCACTCCGCTGGAATTTAAATTTTTACATTTTCTAATGTTATTTTGAGTTGCTGTTAGATTACTTTTATGAAAAATCTGCTCAAGGAAAATTACAAGTGTAGTTTTTCGTTTATTTTATGTTTTTATTGTTCAAGTTTCCATTTACATATAGTGTGTTGTAATTTTCTATGACGTTTTGTTATTTTTCGAAGAAATTTCATGCTACAGCATGTGTCGATATAAAATAGGTTTTTTAGGTGCATAGAGAAACTAATTGCAATAGTTCAGGAGAATTAATTCTGTTCAATACAATAATATCTTCTATGATTTCACTTTAGGGCTTGTCCGAATCCAAACCTTCGTCTCGTTATAACAGATTATGACGTCAGCAAACAAACTGAACTAGTATTACAATTAAGATGAAAATAAAGGTAACCTATTCGAATTCGTTTGCTTAGGTCGATATTTGATATTTTAAATTAGGAGGTGACTATTTTCACCTTAAAACGTGAAACCAGAAACCAGAAACCAGAAACCAGAAAAAATAAATTCACAGTAAAAGGAAAATCTTTATTTAGTAGGCATTTTGTAAAAGGAAAATCTTTAGTTAGTAGGCATTTTGTAAAAGGAAAATCTTTAGTTAATAGGCATTTTGTAATTTGAATGAATTTATTTTTTCTGGTTTCTGCCTTCTGGTTTCTGGTTTCACGTTTTTTAAGGTGAAAATAGTCACTCTCTTTAAATTAATCAAAGTAAACCAAAAATTCACAATTTGGCAGTATTCAGGGCGTACACTTACCATACAGATTTTCTATTCCGTCAAAGCCAACGCAAGCCTTGACTCGATCATCAAGCTAAGGAATTGCTTCAACTGTTATACTACGTATAGCTAAGCTCACAGTAATAGGCATGAATTCGAACAGATCTTAGCTCGGTGTGTCGTCACGAACTGTTATAACAAGACAAAGATAAAGACGAAGACTTGAATTCGGACAGGCCCTTAATATCAAGAAGTAAGCACCTACTTTTATAAGGTGGGATCTTTTGAATGATTTTTAAATAAATTCAATTTTGTTCTGATGGTATGAATGTATTTAAAGTATTTTTGAATAAAACCGAGGCAGCATACATCTTATAAAATTTTGTTCCGATTTTTATCGCCATTGCTTCAAGGAGATGGGTCATAGATGTTTAATATGCTATTTGAAAAATGTGCGTAAGACATTTTTATTATAAAATTGGCTACTGAGCTTTCATTTAATCCTCCCACAATGAGCTTTAGAACAAAAGGATTGTGTTGAAACATTTAATCCATTAGATCGTTCCGGCCTCGTTATTGCAAACATAAAATATTCTTAACATCACTTAATGTCATAATTTAGTAGGAAAATATTAAAGTCAAGATTGCGAAGAAATCATAGTAGAAATAGTGCAATTTAACGAGAATGCCGTCGCTCCGGTCAATTGTGGCAAGATTATTGAGGGAGCTCTGTAGTCTCCTGAACCAGGATTTTCCTCGACTTTTCTCACGAAAAGACGCAAATATTTGAAACGCTCTGTATGCGGTGAAATGAAAGCGTGTTTGGCATGCAACGTGCATGAGCACTTGTGCAGTAACGAGATAATGAACGCATACTTTCTGAACCACACCGAGTGAGCTTGCGTTCAAAGAAAGCGCAAAAAGGCGAGGCGGTCTGGTCAGAGTTGGTGTGCCAGAAGCATGTCGAGGCGATGAAGAGTTTTAAATTTAAGACAAATTGGAAATTCTTCAAAGAACTTCGCAGGCGTCATTACAAGGCGGTTTTACTTGTACAGATATAATCGCCAGCTAGAAAACTACCTCAAAACATTTTGCAGTTTCACAAAAAGCAATTGGCAGCAGCAAACAATTTCACACCAGAAGTTTAAATTTTGCACTCATAATTCCGGTTAAACTTTCAATTTACAGTATTCGCAAACTTTAAGAATGTTTAGAAAATGTAAGAGTGAGCCGCTTTTGTACATATCTAACATATGTATGTTTTCTCAAATTATTTATGTCGTATGTACAATGTACATCTATAATAAATCTAATTTAAATTATTGCATAAGTTAAGTAAGAAACTTGAGTTTGAGATCTCCTCACAAATTCTTGGTAATACTTTGTAAGAATTTTAATTTCGGGTCAAAAGTGACGGATATGCAAAAAATATTTGTCAGTGTTTAACATTAAAAATGCTATTAATGGCATTTTTCCTCCATGATTTTCCTCATATTCCTCCGAAGTTTTGATGAAAACTGCAGAAAAATCTTTCGTTAATAATTATAGGATTTTCAAAACATTTATGTATATTTTTCCAATCTGTCATTTCATGTTTATAATATGCACAAGATATTTTCCTTTAATTAGTTTATTTGATTAATTTTTACGAGATTTCTATCTATACAGTAAAAAAAATGGAAACATATAGATTTTTTGAGAGGCGTGTTCAGAAATTTCGTGAGTAAATTTACTGGTATGTGTGTAATGCATGTTTATCCAAATGGTCTTGGTTTTTTTTTAAATTGAAATTACGAATTTGGTTATAAAGAAAGCAAATAAAGATTTAATTCTGTCATATCTTTTGGAAAATGTTTCACGCGACCAAATTAATGAAATAAAAATGCCAATTACTCATATTAAATTTTATAGACCATCGTATTATACACAATTAAACAATTTTTGGTGGGTGTACATTTAATATGTTGTCAACCACGCCCTTAAACTTTTTTTTATACTTTCTTGCACTTCTTTTTTTCTATTTTTAGAACTAAAATGGAAACATTGATAAATTAAATGTCAATAACTAATCTTTAGCGTCTGATGAAAACAAAAATAACTTACAAACATACCGCCCCTTAAAGCCGAACTCTGAAGAGAAAAAGTACATGCATATGTATATATGCTTATCTAACGATATCAATTATTGAAGAATTAATGAATAGTTGTCGCTGCTTTAATTTTCATTTGTGCCACACGCACATTGCATTCTTCGTCGAATTTGAACTTTTTCACTATCAAATGTTATTTTACAGTGAAAAAATATAAAGATAACAACAAAAATTGTAGGTAATGGTTATTTTGTTCAATACAAACTTTTTAAAAGAAGGAGAGAAAGAAAATTAGAAAGTAATAAGTAAAATATATTATGGGAGTTTTCTTTTTTCCAAATAAATGTTGATATGGTAATCATCATCAAAATTCATCGTGCTGCCATCAGTGTAATTATTTCCGTATAGTGCACATAAATCTCTATAAAAGTTAGCCAAACAAAACGACAAGTTTTACTTCAACAAATCCCTAAACGCGGATTGTTTGTCATAACGAAAATGCATTGCTTAATTTTAACTAGATTTTGTACGTTGATTCTTGTTAATGTCTTGTAATTTTTGTGTTATAATTCAACAAAGACCTTTTTTAAAACTGATGTAGTTATATTTAAACAAATTAACTTTTCTAATGCAGCCTCAACAATTAGTTTAACATAACTAATATAACGCGGGCATTAGCTTGATTGAGAATTATTATAATGCTTTGAAATTATAGTACAATTAAAATCAACATTTTTGTTTGACGAAATGTGAAAGAAGGATTTAAGAAATTCAAATATTAAGATATCTCTAAAATTTAGTACTTGCGAGTCTATAGAGTATAATTTCGAAATATTTTTTATGATATTTTATATATAAACATATTATTTAGTTATATGTATGTACGAGTATATACTACATCATCCTATTGCAAAAGTTAAGACAATAGATCAAAAGAAATATAAAAGTAAGAAATGGTATAAATTAAATAAGAAGTTACGATTAATGAATGAATTCTCCATGGACCAAAGTAACTGCAAATTAAATGTGGATTTGTGAAATTCCGTTGTATTAACTAAAATTTCGACTGTCAAAACTTCTTAAAGCTGGCTTAAAACTTTGTCAGGCATTTTAATTTAAACAAAACCTGTTTGTGTAGTGAACTTGGTTGACTTTAAATTAGCAAAATTAAGGAATTCAGTAAAGGCTACAGGGAAAAAATAATCGATCAGTTGCGAGTAGTTTTCTGGAACTAATGTATAAAAGAAAAGTATATTTAACTGATAGAGTAGGTTGGCTTCATTTTCTTTTTCGAAGTTATCTGTAATGATGTTATTTATATGCATTGTTGCACTTTCACTTGACAGTTTTTAGGGGTCTTTGACCCCTCATACATAGGATCACTTTGTTGTCCGTCTTTCCATCAAGACCCTTTTTCTCAGAAACGATTAGAGGTATCGAGTTGAAATTAATACCTAAACTCTACAGCCTTAAGGCCGATTCACACCGACGCGTTTGCGTTTACGTTCAGGTAGCTATCATGGTCAAACGCAACAAAGCATTTTCAATCACACGCTTTCATACTGAGAACGCCGATCGCAAGCGTTTAGCGATGAGTGTTGCGTTCAGTTTTCTGAACGCGTCTGGATGCATTTTGAACGCAGATCGCGAGTGAAATTCGAGAAATAGACAACAATTTTACTGAAACTCTAATAGAAAATAGAAAATAGAAATAGAAATAGAAGTAAAAGATTATCTCATCCTGTATGATATGTCATGCAGAAGATAAAAATGTAAAAAAAGGAAAAAATTTGGCATAAAATAGGGAAGATTTTATGCAAGGATGGGTAAGTAAAAAACAGTCCAATATTTTAGTACATGTTTATGTAGTATATTTTGCTGTTATATTTGCTTTTATGTCAGTCAAATTGAAAAATTCAGCATAATTTTGCTTCGACCTTAACAAATTGTGGGACACATATGCTGCTTTGATCAATTTAATAGTTGTTTCTGCTCTGTAAATTTAAGAAACATTAATAACTTTGAAATAACTAAATTACATTTAAAAACATACCTCTCTTCTTCATCCTCACATAAAGCTAATAATAATAATAAAGCATCTTCTTCGTACATAGAACACATTTTCAGTATCGTCTTTTTGATTTTAACTTTTGCAGGAAACTATCAAACTGATTTGTAAAAATCGCGTATATGATCGCATCGTGTCTGTATGAAACGGTCTGATCGCGAACGACATCGTGAAGGCAAACGTAAACGCGATCGAAACCGCGTCGGTGTGAATCGGGATTTATAGTCCTGTTGAAGTTTCTAATACGACGTTTTAAAGTATATTTTCATACTGACAGACTAACTCACTATGACTGACACATCAAAGCCTGTATAGGGTACTTCCCGTTGACCGAAACTTATTAGTTTCTAATTCTATGTGGAATATTCTTTTTGTATAAGTGTCAAAATGATAAAATTAGTACGTACCAAACTTAATTTTTTTTTCCATGATACAAATTTAATAGATAATTATAAAGCAACTATTACGAAACCGTCCTTTTTATAATTTGCTCATGTTAGAGCCTGTTTAAAAAATCATTATGCATCTAATAGGTGTTTAAGGGTAGGTTACAGATTAGAAGGCCAAAAAAATAACAATTTTCAAGATTTTTTTTCTAAGCTCCTTTATTAGATATCTACATGAAACTTTTTGTAAAACATTTTTACATCCTTCAGGTATGCAAATAACTTTTTGTTTTTTATTTTGGTGTTTTTTCTACACGATAGAGGGCGCCCAAGTTGAGCCCTTAAAAAAATCTTGTTTGATGGCGGACAGTTATATCTCGGAACTGGAACATCTGAAACAAAAAAGAAAATTGCATCTGAAAGAGGGAGGTTTCTTACATGGGAATTTACCACATTTAGTTAAAAAATCGATTTAAAAAGAAATGGCGAACGTTCAAAAAAAAAAAGTTGTAAAAATCTAACTTTTTGCAGCCTTCGTCTGTTGCTAAAAAATAATGTTAAATGAATATTTGTGTATATTGTGGTGAATTCCCGTACAGGACATGTTAATGAACAAAACGCAAAAAGATTCATCAAAATAGGTCCAGTAGATCCGGAAATTAACTGTTCGCCATTTCAAAAAATAGTGTTTCAAGAAAAACGCGTATAAAATTTTAGGACCATTTATTTATGGGATATTTTTTATAAGAGGCCTGGCGCGAAGAGCTCGAAAATGCGCCTGACTATAAGAATTCGAAATCAACAAAAAAAAAAAAAAAAAGAGTTTTTTTTGAAAATGCTAATCACTAACCTGTTAAATATTTGCCTTAAATTAAATAATTAAACGCCTTGTTATGCTAGAACACCTAAATAAAAATTTAATCGAACATGAAATGGTAGGGTCCATGTTTTTATACTTAAATATTTTATTTTAGATAATTGTCTTCATAAGGTTAGTGCAATTTCGAAACCTTCATGAGTAATGATTATATTTAAAATGACTCTAAATAAAATGGGCGAAACTTAAATGCACTTTAAATTATCTTCGCAGCAATGTTTATAGGCACGAAAAGCAAAGCCGAAGCTTTCCCAAAATGATTTCCTGGGGAAATTTCCGCCCACCTGGCAACTTGGTCCGTTTTGTTGTGAGGCGATAGGTCCGCATGGTTTATTTGCCCTCGCCCGAGGGGAAGGTGAGCACATGCGCGGAACGCACCGCTTCGCATCTCGTCGCCAACGAGCGGATGATTTCACCGCGAAGAATTTCCACCCACAGACAGCCTGTCACATGAGGCCGAGAATTTGCGAGTCCGCACCCCGCACGGCCCGCGAGGCTCAACAGTTGGGGAGCTGCAGCTGGCGCGGGCCCCTCTTGATGCACTCTCTTACCTGGGGACAGCTGCGGGGCTCCTGCACCCTGCGGCCCTCTGCACAGGTGCACTCGGGTGCGTGCCATGTGACACCCTCGGGGTATGCAAATTAGATAGATACGCCGGCAAAGGTCATAATTCGGCACCGGGTGCTCCTCAAAGAGCGCGGGGACCGGCAAACTTATTGCTGCAGCCGCCAGCACTTTAATTGCACGTCTTAAACCGAAATGCACTGCGCCCGTGGAAGCTCTGCAGGGAATGCACCCGATCGAGTGCAGCGGGGGTGTATCGGATTAAGCCGTCCTGATGTCGGCTCGCCTGATTAGATTTCGGCTGGAAAGGGTGACACAAATTGCTTTCAATTACGTGCGTGGGGTGTGGGGCTTCCCCGGGGACCTTGACCTTAGCCGGCATCCGCACTATCCGCCCTGGGTGCACGACTTTACTTCGGCCGGAGAGTGCAATTGCAATTGCAAGCATGCACACATACATACATCGACTTTTCAAACGGTTGACAAAATTGATTTGGTCACCTGGGATTGCACCCAATGCAGTTAATTTTAGTAATTGCTGCAATTGTAGAAGGATACTCCTCTGGGAGTGACCTTCAAAATCAAACATCCAATGTCCTTGAAATTTCGATTTGCAATAGACATGTCCTGCTATTTTATTATTACATTCATTTTAAATAAGATATTCAAAGTATCGAGGTATCGATATGCAGTCAAAATTCAGGAATATTACTTAGTGTTGCCTCAAAACAATAGAAATTACTTCTGATTCTAAACTAAAGTTTAAGCCGTTAGCCCACCTTGGGAGTGTAAAAAATTTATAGAAATGAAATATTTGTTTTTTCTGCAACTTGTATGTATAAAAATGTCGTTCTATTATAAATATTTATGGTACATATTAATAAATATATGTATTGTGTAAAAACTTTCAAAAAGTATTAAAAAATAGCGGAGTTATCCGAGCAGATTGATGGAAAATTAATTTTTTAAAATTGCAAATGTAAAATTTATAAAAACTCGTATTAAAAAAGTCTATTTTGCATTGTAGATAATATTACTAAGCAAATGTGCTTAAAATTTGAAGTGAATTCGGCCAATAGTTTCTCAGATATTATGTCTTCCGCCAGTGTAGAAATGTCGTTTAAAAAAACAAAAACGAATAGTAAATTAAACATTTTTATAATACCTTTAGTTTGCATTTCCCGGGCCGTACATTTGTCCTCCTACAGTAGCCTTAGCAATAGTTAAAACTATAAAATAGAACAAAAAATGAATTTAGGAAAATTTCAAGGTAGCCTAACTTCTTTAAGAAATTATAGCTGTTTTTTTTTCAAATCATTTTCGGTTCTTGCTTTAGCAATTTTGCACTGAATTGAAATTTATAAATTGTTACCCATATAAAATAATTTATTTGGCTTAACGTCTGAAGTTTGGAATATTATGGCAATTTGATGGACTTTTCTCAAATTTTCAAATCTTGATATATGTATGTACATACATACCTACGTGACGGTTTTTAATATTCAATTCAAAGCAAAATTTGCTATATAACTTGAACCAGACAGCACACTGAAAAAAAAATACAAACAGCTTATATGAGTATTTAAATTGTATCCAGAATTGAAGAGTTAGACTAAATCAAACCTCTACACGAAGGATCTTTTTGGCCTAAAGGTAGTTATAAGGAGCAGCATGTTATGGGAAATTTTAACAAAAACCTTTGTCCATCAAAACGTACATGAATTTTATGGTTTTCTTTAGAAAAGCTATACACACTAAGGAATTTTTCTAGTGAGATTTAAGTAGGTAGACTCTAGTCAATTAATTTATTTATTTTTTAGTAAATCTGTCTAAAAATACCGGAAGGGTATTCTATTAAAACTGAACTTCCAGTAAATTGTGAACAACCCTTATCATTTAATAGTTTCTAACTACATACAGTTCTAGTGAAATTCACACGGATAACCTCGAAGTTGTTGTATGGGTTGCGGTATTTATTGAAATTTCCTTTAACTAAACTAAATTCTAGCGATATACATAAACCATCGCATGTTCCAATTTCATGTGTATTGTTGAAATTCTAAGATATTGCACAGCTTTATTCGAATTCATAGTTTGTCATTCAAATACGGTCCTTTGTAAAAGATGGAATCGGTGATATCCTGTGCCTAATCCTATTTTATTTACCTGCATTACCTTGAAAATTTATTTTCAAAGTTTTCGTTCTTAATATTTTAAATTCGAAGTAATTCATTTGAATCTTGTGTTAAAGATGAAATGTTGCAATTGACAATTGTTGGTAGCCTTATCTTATCGAGCATAAGTGCTTCTACTTGATGCCTTAATTTTATTGAATTTCCAGCATACGCTTAAAAGTTACTGCAACGGCAGTTGTAGAATGCATATAATGTATTTCTGACGAAATTTACTGAATTTCTAGAAAACCGACCAACAACAATAACAGATGAATTTTGCTTCCTGTCTTTCTAGTTATATTTCCCACAAAACCCCTGAACTAAAATAGAACTAGAGGAAATAATTACAATATAATTCTAATGATGCTCTTTTCACTGGATTTTGAATTGCATATCTAGGAAACACAACTCTAGTTAAGATTCAATGTATTCTAGTGAGGAAAATTTAAAGTGTATGAGGTACTACACTTTGAACAACCCTTTTGAGGTTATATTTGTACGTCTTTTAAGTAAACAAAAACCGTGGTACAATTATAAATTAATTTTTGTAATATATGTAATATAATATATGAGTACAGTTCCATCTAGCCTTATCCAAAACAAAAACAGAAAAACTATTATTCTAGGTTTTGTACGAAATTAAAGTACCCTAACCTGTAATTTTAGTTGCAAAATTTAAAATTATATGATTATTTATTTATGAATACTAAGAAACTAAAAAAAAGAAGAGACACTTAATTACAAGATGCAGGTTGTTATATATTACAATAACTTCACTTAAATTTTTTAAGAAAGTAATTTAAGTCAATAAATGAATTACAAATTTTATCTTTGTCGGAATATAAAATTGTTACTTTAAGGGGGTTACCCTATATACATTATGTATGTACCTTGTACATATCTAGAATTTAATATTGCTGTCAATATTAAGGAATTGTTTTCGCATAGAATGAATAACTCAATTTAAGTCAACATTTTTATGTGGTTCACTCATACATTTAAGTCTAAACAAATATTTTTTTTATTTAAAAATAATCCAAAATGGCGGAGCTCTGGTGGTTACTTCCGGAAAGGGCTCAATACTCAAAATAGGGTACATTCAGTCTAGCGTCTGTTGTACTGGTCTGAAAAAAAAAAAATGTTTAAGTTCAGAACAATTATAATTCATGGATGACCCATAAAAAAGTGGAAAACGAAATTTGTGCAAATAATAGTCATTCAAAAAAATCTCGAATTTTCCAACAAATTTTTGACTTTTGATTAATATATTATATTAAAAAATGATTCTTTTGAAATATTTTCAACTTTTAATGCTTCATCTAGGAGGTATATACTGTTTCGAATGTGTATTTAAAATTTCAGAGGAATCGAACCATAGTTAAGTTATCGGTTACGCCGTTTTGGGACTAGCGTTTCCGAAAGTGGAGGCAACCAGTTCCGCCATTTTGGATTATTTAAATAAATATATGTATATGTATATATTTTTACACTTAAATATACTAACGCGTAATATACAATTTTTTAACAAAATTGAGTTATTCATTCTATGCGAACAAATTTTTTTAAAACTTAATGAAAATTTTGCATTATATACCTGTATGTATTATAGTAACCCCCTTAAACAGTTTGCTCTTTTAAATTGCTCTTATTGATTTGTAAATAAATTACGGTGAGTTAAAAAATCGAAATAAAATTATTTCTACATACAACTTTAATTGTAAATAATTTTATTCCAAATATAGAATTCGTCTCTATATGTGTTAAGTATAGACAAGAGCATTTTGCAAAGGGAGGTAAAAAGAAAAACATTTTCGCGTATTATTCTTCAAATTTAAAGTGAAATTTAAGATCTTATATGTATTAATGATAAAAGTTTGTTGACATTTAATTCCATGGTATGCCAAAAATATAAATAGATACTTGACTGAAATAAAAAAATTATTAAATTTTCAGAATTACCACCGTAAAAATAATAATGTTGATTTATCAACAGAGACATTTTCTTCTGAATGTTTGCAATCCGCTTGACTCTTGCTAATAGGCACTCAATCTTAATAAGAATCAACTAATTAATTTCAAGAGCTATCAAGGCAATAAAGCGCGTTGAGAAGCGGCTACAAAATGGCATCGATTATCCGTCAGCGAGATGTGGATCAGCGGGTGCCGAACCCGGCCCCAGTGCGGATCGGAGTCAAGGTAATCGTAATTGAATCGCCGACAATCAATAGAAAATTGTTTAAAATTCCCCCGGTTTAGCGCGATCCGGCTCCGACCCGGGAGTCCGGATAAAAACAAGGTATCATTCATTTAATGCGGGACTTTCTGGCTTCTTTATGACACCGCAAAATTTAATTCTCTTATCAACGGTGACAAGCTGTTTAATGCAATTTTCCGCTATATTTACCACAGAGCGCGAACGGGCTGCAATAACCTCCCGACTGATATAATCTTGTTAAGGGAAGTCTCCTGCTATCCTGGCAGCCAGCCCATACGGAGCCGGGACCCGGGACCCGGGAGCTCCGCAGATAGATGGATAGACGAACCAGAACCCATGAGACTGCATGACTATTTTCTGGATCGGGCTTGGTAATGACTTTGGCTGCTGTTGTCGTTCCTGACGTCCTTTGTTCCCCCCAACTGCACGGGTGCTGTTTTCAGGCAGTACTTTGACAGTTTTAAGCTAGTTGCAATATTGGGACCGGGCGCGATGTCATTTTCCATTTGAACTGATTACTGAATACTGTCCTTAAAAAATTGCTTTTGAAATTTCCGGTGTGGTTTGTCTATGAATTAGAAATTGCAAATTGTTTTTTAACCTGTCAGAGTCTATTTTCGGAGGAAATATATTTAGAAAATGGATAAGAGAATTGCAAATCCTGCAACTTTATTAAGGGCATTATAAAAATTGTAAGCCCTTGCATCTGAAGATTTTTCACATCATTTCTGTAAGACCTACAAATTCGTGAACGAAAATGTCCCAAAACGTCATGTTTTGTAGTTTTGAAGAGTATAAAATATCGTATTTTCGACATTTTTAAAAATTCGTTACAAAATAACGATTTTCTTATAGGAGATTGAAATGTGGGTCAAATTAAAGTTTGAACCTTTATCTATTATATTAAAATACTAAAATTTTGAAGACTTACCGAAATATTCTATGAATTTCAATTTTTTTTGTTAACCTGTTACTTCATACAATTGATAGTACATGATAATAACAACTAGAGAACGGTCACGTTCCATTTTTTTTTAAAACTTCAAAAAAACTCAAAATGCGAACTGTTTTAGGTTTTTACCCTATTTTTTTCTCAAAAACGTCGTTTTAATTTTAATTTTTGGTTTTGTAATCTACAGAAAAAATTCTATTGAAGATAGTTAAAGTAGGTTTACATAAACGAACATAAAAAATGTAAGTTAGACACAACTACATGTTCAACTAAATTAGTTGTTAGTTGACAGTACCAATTAAATTTTCCCAACTAAGTAGTTGTAGTTGAAAAGTCCAACTAAAAGCTTTAGTTGGAAAAAAATTATTCGCGCCCACAATTAGCAACTATTATATTTAGTTAGATTTAATCAAATAACAACTAATACCTAAACATTAATCATGTTCCTAATTATTACAACTACCTATTTGATGTGTCCACGATTTGGTGGGCATGGACCATTGATATACGTACTCTTAAACTACAAATATTTATATAACAATATAATAAATAACAATCACATTTATGCAGTCTATGTATGTAAGTCTAATAGATTATGATTTTGGTTAAAAAAATTATTAAATTTTAATTTTAATTGATATACAAGAAATTTAAAAATAAAATGATGTTATTGGTTGTATTTCTTTTTTTTGTAGCTATAAATCTAGCTTATGAGTCCAGGAAATAAAGACACAAAAGCTCCTCAAAAGTACCCTTAATTTGAACCGGTGTTTCTTTCTAGGGGGTGAACGGGGTAAATTCTAGTTTTTCATAATCATATCATATCTTAGAAATTATCAATTTTTCGAGAAAAATAGTTATGAGAAGACTTGTACATCGTTTCTAAAAGTCTACACAAAAAAAGCTCCTACACTTTTTTTTTACAATAATTGAAATAAAATGTTCCTTGATATAATCCTAACTAATGTTTCTTTTCTTCGAGACTGCCACATAATTTAATTGTTATTTTTTACTTGAGATAACTAAAAATAAAAAAGTATTCGTTATTTGTCCATTTGAATTACAAGTATAATTCAATTGAAAAAAGTTAATTATGAATTTAACTAACAACTGAGTTAGTTTTTTTTGTTAGTTGTTAATTGCAATTGATTTTTGCCCAACATTGATACCACCACCAATTGACAATACAATTACAATCAAAATAAAGAAAATTAACAGTCCAACGTTTTGAAATTGACATCACAATTTCTTGAATATAGGTTATATTGGTTTTGTAATGACTAGACTGCGGATTATATGCAAATGCATATTATGTACTTGTTAAGATAAACAAATAATTTCACCGCTGAAATTATTTATATCATTAGTAACTTCAATTTATACATGCACAATGATATAAATAATTTCTGCGGTGAAATTATTTGTTTATCTTATTAAATGCATAAAATGCATTTGCATATAATCCGCAGTCTAGTAATGACTCAAAAAGAAGAAGAAGAAGAATCTATATCACCAGCAACTCTAGGCTTGGAAAGAGAGGTTCTAGTAGTTTTAATCTACTTTCGAAAACAGGGCGTACACTTGTTGAAATCAAGATTTTCAAAATCATATACATAATTGATGAGGTTTGCATGGCCAAATTTCGACAAAAATGGAACATTTTCTATTAAAGGAACGGAAACAAGTCGATAATAAAAATTTTGAAGGCCCAAGGCGATAACCTCATGGAACATCAGATACATAGGCCCAGAAGTGTACCGAGGTTTCATCATGCTGAGATATTAATGGGGGCTGGTAGATCTACAAGACCGTTGTTGGCAATTTTTAATAGCGGGTGTTCCAGACGCCAAAATAGGGTCAGAAAAGATTGTGAAAAACCTAAACCTAAAGGAGCGGTGAGTGAAATATGACTTTATTATCCAATAAATAAGTTATCGGGCACACTTAGTTTGGTATTAGCTTAAAACTGAGTATTTTATCCGAAAAGCTTGCTAACCGCTTTGCTGAAATCAGTGACTTGCTCTAAATTACCTGAATTCGTCAAACAAAATTTAGGGAACTCCACTAGATTTTGTTGTTGAAGTAATAGACTTCGGTTCGGTCTTCTCATTTCTCCCACATTTGAAAATTATTCTGCTTACTTTTAAATCACCCCACTAATAACATTCATTAAATTATTAATAGCAAAAATAAGTAGCAATTTTCAGATCGATTTTTTGGATACTGGCAATACTCCAAACTGTATAATTTTCAAGTGTAGGTCAAATTTAATAATCAATTAATTAATTTTGTATAATGCGAGGTTAAGGAGTTCGACCTATTCATAGGACGAATTAAATCGTTATTTTCAGTATTTCTTGTTCAGTGAAAAACGTTTTTTGTGTCCAACTTTTTTATTTCGACAGTACAAAGTCTAAGACCTTCATATGTAAGTCTAGTTTTTTTTCCGAATTTATAGGAGGAGTACCTTTCTCGGTTATTTGCACTCTCTTATCTATAGGTCAGTGTATTATAACTCTCTAATCCTCTTTAAGTAAGAAGGAACTATCGTAAAAAGTCGATGCTTCTCATTTTAATAGCATGCCATAAAGTGCAGAGTGCTTTGTAATGTGACAAACTCCTTGACCATCTTCAGGATTCACAACCCTGAAAATTGAAAAAATCCGAATATCTCAACTTCCTTCCTTTGATGCTATGCCGAGCCGGTTGTGTCATTATGAATGGCAACAGGGAAGTCGGATGCACGGAACGGAAGTCACATACCTTGCACACTTTAGTTTGCCAGGACCTAGAAATTCCCATCCTTACAACTAGTACCTATAAATTTTCAGTATTTCAGTAAGGAAAGATTTTTGGGAGCATATCCGGCTATTAAATAAGTCTTTCAAACGGCTACGTATAACTGCAGCTTAAGCTTAATGTAATATTTAAAGCTCAATTTATGTTCTTGCTTTATTTGCATCCGCGCGTGATACGAATGCACAAAAGATTGTCGAAGATGATTTTTAGAAAGAAATATTCTTCAATTTATATACTAATTACTTAAAATTGGCTTTCTCCTTTATGTATTTTAATACATCATATTGGTATAAAGGTTTCTTAAAAATTCGACTCAATGTTATTTTTACTTGTTCTGTTTTAGATGCACTGGCGGTCAACTATTTCTTAAAAAATCGTTAAAGATGTTTTATTTCAGTTTTAAAACTTACATAAGTATTTAAAAATAAATTATATCTACTGACGCTTTGGGTCTATTACTTAATACCATTCGGCGCATGTCTTAAAATACACACTGTGAAGCTTACTATTTGATGAGGAAGTTTAAAGTTCAAAAATTGCCAAGTATTGTTTTTCTTTGAATTTTTGGCAATTTGAAACTTATATAGTAAAATGGTTAAATATGATTGAAGATTAGATTGGAAAAATTTTTGGTTGATTTAGATAAAGATATGAAACTGAGTTTCATAGGATTAACGTGTTAAGAAAATTATATAGGGGGTGCTAAGTGAAAAAACAGACAGACAAGTGCGAGTAGAACTCACGCCTTGAGGGTTCCGTACCGTTATACTTTATAATTATCTACTAAATTTGAAAAACAAGAACAAATTTAACATTATAGTTGAAAAACATGTTCTCAATACATTTCAACTGCAAAGGTAAGTTTGTACGCACAATGTCGAGAGATTTACCATGTTATTTTAAGACTTAGATTAGAGACTTTAATAGACTTCTTATAGGCTTTCCTGTAATCTATAAGTAAAGAACTATTTTTTGTATTTTATGCTCAGTAGTTTCGGAAATAGAGGGGGAATGGTCAATTTTCATCTATTTTCTTAAATACATAACTTTGAAACTATTTATTTTAAAATTATAAGAAAAATATATTTGAGACCCTCAGAATAAGCCCTGTCATTTAATATGTCACACGGTACAGTTTGCAATTCTTTTTTTCTAATTTGCCCCCCAAAACTGACCCCCCATATTTAAAATTCATTTATTTACATTACACGTCCGTATTTGGTTTACAGAAATTCATATGTGTACCAAATTTCAACTTAATCGGTACAAGAGATTCGGAGCAAATTGACTGTGATAGACGCACAGACAGACACACACACGAGTGATCCTGTAAGGGTTCCGTTTTTTCATTCGAACGTACGGAACCCTAAAAAGTACCCCAATGTGGTGAATTTTAAAAGAAGTGGTGGGAAGGTAAATGTTTTCTCAAAAATATTGATCTGGATATTTTATAAAATCAATTGAGAAATAGTGTAGTATTTACATAAGACGACACTGCAATCTACACTTCCGCAGAAAACCTTGCTGAAATTTTGAAAACCATACAAACAGGCCTAAACAGCATAGGTAAATATTTTTACAAATGGAAAATTAAAATAAACTGTGAAAAATCACATGCTATGTTTTTCACCAGAAAGAGGAAACCGTGCTTTATACCTACAAATAAGCTCAAAATATACGATACTGAAATTCCATGGTCTGATAATGTAAAATATCTTGGAATCACACTAGATAAAACACTGACATACAAAGCTCACATCGCGCACACAATCCATAAAATAAATATTTTAACCAAAATCTTATATCCCTTCATTAATAGAAAGTCAACCCTAAGCCTGGACAATAAACTCCTAATATTTAAAGTAGTTTTTCTTGCCGTGTTGACATATGGAGCGCCAGTATGGTACGGTTGTGCGAACACGCACAAAAAAAAGCTTCAGACCGCCCAAAATAAAATATTAAAGATGATACTCAATCTTCCTTGGCATTATTCAACCAAACGATTGCATTCCATAGCAGATATCGATCTAGTTGATGTTAAATTAGAAAAATTAACAAATAATTTTGTAATGAAATGCGAGCATGCCCGCAATCCCCTGATTCGGCATCTTTGCCTAGATTAGTTAATTATTATATTAGGTAGCTTAGAATTAGTAGTAGTTTAGGGTAAATAGGATTAAGTCTTCCTCATGAGGTTTTTTTTGTACAACTTTTCCTCCACATATTATATTATTAAAATTCAACATAATATTATTTTCCTAAAACAATATATTTTAAGCTGTATAGAATAAAGTAAGACTTTCTAAACTCTTAAACTTAGCATCTACACTGTAAACTGCATAAATGTTATGATAATAAATAATGATAATTCAATTCAATTCAATTTACATAAGTCACTGAATTTACTATTTTGCAATACAAAATGTCATATACATTTTTTATAAATCAACAGTGACCTAGTTCAACTGGTTAATTGACTGACTGTTATTTAATTGGCTTGTTACCATTACATTGCCATGTTTTAATTTTAATACTTATTATTCTACAGCTCGTTTTTTTAGGGTTCCATGTCACTTTATCCGTCCGTCCGTTCGTCCGTATGTCACAGTCATTTTATTTAGAAACTATTAGAACTATAGCGCTGAATTTTGATAGGCTTAAAGATAATTATACAAAGATATGCATGTATTAAGATTTTGGGGAAAAGTGGGGATGAATAAGAAATATTTTATTACCTCATCGAGTGCGGTATGGTTGAAAAGGGAATTTAAAACCACTATGAGGTTATTTACACCGTTTTTCAAAATTATGTTCCGGTTTTGAAATAATCGACTCCAAAGTGGCCATTTCGTTTGTGTCGACCAAGATATCACCCTGAACGCAATTTTGGAAAAAATCTGAAAAAAAATTTAAAATACTAGTATATGGACTGGAATTACTTTTAAAAATAACACGACTTACTCTTGTGACATAGTTTACGCTAAGACTTCCGCCTAAGATAATTTTTATAGCTTTATAACATCGTTGGCTACAAGCAAGTGTAGCTGTGGTATTTGCGTAATTCATACTGAGACAATCTTAATATTTTTGAAATTTCTCTTGTGAATCTGGACTATAGAACTCGCTCTTCTGCTGTCACCGTATTTTATGGACTCGATTTTAATGCTGAACCCAATTTAAGACCCCCTATGAATCGATTTTAGCGTTTGTAGTAACATAACTACGGAATCCTGCACTAAGCATGGCCCGACATGCTCTGTAATTTAAACTAACATTATAGTAATTCATAATTACTGTATGCATAAAAAATTATAATTTTTTTAAGCAACGATGTCCACTACATATGTATGTCTGTGTGATGGCAAAGTAGAATTCCTTGATTTTGTATCATAGCTATTAACAAATTGTTTACTTTCTTTCGCATGTTTATCAGAATAATTTTTTGAACGTTGTGTTTTCTTTTTAAACTTGCCTTTGACACAAGTGCTAAGTGTTGGATTTATTAGATTTTTATTGGCTATACCTAGATAGTTTGGTGCGCATTCTTCTATTCATTAATAATTAGTTATGTGAGTAAACTAGGTCCTCTAAATGAGTATTGCGATATTCCATTAGAGCAGTATGTACAGCTTCATTTGCATTACATTTTTTAATAATATTTTTTATTGTTCCCACTACCTTTTCTGCCATACCTTGTGATTTTGGATAATGAGAGCTGTTAGAAATGATATGAAATCTCTAACTTTTACTAAAATTCTGGCGCTCAAACGAACTCAGAGGCAAGTTATCTACTATAATAAATGGTAGGTAGATATGTACTCCGAATTTGGGAAAAAATTGTTTTCCCCATATTATTTAAAAATTTCGCCTGAAGTTTTGTTAAATATTGGACTTACTTAAAACCCCTTTCTAAAGTTGTCAAGTTCAACTGTTAATGCTAGGTTTAAATGATTTTATGATAATAGGTAGATGATTTTACATGGCATATTTATAACTACAATTTTATGTTCATAAATTAAAGCATATATATTTTAACATGAAAATTAAAATTGTGACGCAATGAAGGTTAATAAGTAGGTACTTTAGTTTTGTAATACATATGTATATGTATTATGTACGTACTATAAATACAGGGTATCCGCGAATAAATAGTCTATACTAAGTTGTAAAGTTAGTGTACAATTTTATATATACCATTTTACAATGCCACTTTTCCCTTAGAGTGCCTCTAATATGTCTATAAAAACTAAAAAAACGAAAAAAACTTTCATTCTTTTAAGTTGATTTTAGTGGCTAAATTTCTATCCCTTATAAAGAGTTCCTGAAATTCTCTGTATTCAAGCCTATGTTTGTAGCTATTTTTATTGGAACTTGTTGAATGCGCTATTCTTCCTACATTATCAATTAGAATACCACTAATTAAAAAGTCAGTTAAAGCTCATAAATATTGCCTTTATGTGCTAGAACTATATTTTGATATTTAAGAGGCCAATTGAAAAATAATTTATGAGTATATCGTATGTGAATAATATCACCGTAAAAGCGTTGTACCTTTTAGCGCTTCACGCGAATTGGGCAAAAGGATACAAATTTATTGCGCCAGTCACGATAAAGTGTTGATATATATCACATCAGGTTATTAACAAAATAAATGGCCTCTGATTTATGAATATAAACAAAAATAAAAATAACAGTGCTGATAATTCGGCCGAGGTCTATAGAAAACAAAAATACGAATATATATTTTATTTTATTTCAACAAAATGAACAATAACGTGGGTGAAGACGGGGGAACCAAAGGTGTGTGATTTCAAGCGAAAAATAAATTTTTTTTAAAATATATGCATAGAGAGAAAGTATAGAGATGGTTTACGGATGTGGCCATTTTCGCAAGGACGAAAAATGGCAATTAAAATGGAAGTCGCAGCGCGACGGGTCCTATGGTAAATGGCACGGAAAGGATTGAATTTTGAGCATGGTGGTCATATGTCACGTTAAGGCGACAAACTGGCAGATTTATTACCTGATCCTCCGCACAGTCCCAATATTAAAATTTTGCATGAAATTTTCTAGGCCTGCAAGTGGGAAAAAAATGTAATCTTGCCCTACATGGGATGATTCATACTATTCCCGAACTTTGCGCTATCTTTGTATCATTTTCTGCGGAAGCTGGAAACTGCGAGGAGCAACAGAATTTTCTTGGGGGTCCGGCGGCAAGCGTCGTAGTGCTTCTCTCAGTCGTCGCGCACTATAGTTCGGTTTTATTTATTTTTTTGCTTGGCGAAGCGCCAGGGAATTTCAGGTGAAATAATTTCTGTTTTTTCGTTTTCAGCTAAGGATGACTGTGCCACCCCCGCCGCCGCGACGCCACCGCGCCTCACATCCGAGGTACTTTGCGCTGTCTGTTTGCAGAAGTGTGATAATGAAGACGTCGTTACAGAGCCGGAGTCAGTTAAATGAGATCATTGCATCTAAATATAGATAATCCGCGACATGGTGGTTGTGCTCTCGTGCATTTACACCTTCAAAATGTTTTGTTTCAGCTGTGACTCCGCACCTTCGTTATGAGCACTCCGGTCTAAATATAAATCTTCCGAACTATTTCTGCTTTATGGTAAAAAGTATGTCTTAGGACGCGCTCTGTGTACCGCAGCAACGGCAGGTGTTTTACTACTGTTCAAGAAGCTTACAGATTCCTTTTCGCCATACCTTTACAATATCGAAATCTTTTTTACTATCGGATGATAGGTTGAATGTTGCATTCCCTTCCTTTCCCTTCTCTTCGCTTCCTTAAAGAAACTGATGTGCATTATTGAAGACAGTTGACACGATGTAAAAACGTCAGTCTAGTTCCTGCTTTATGATATTATTTAGAAAAGAGTAAATCGGTCTAAAGAAAGTAATTTTCTTTTAATTATTTTAAATTACCTTCGAATCCTTTTTGCGAAATTAATATCTTTCTAAGTAAGGACAGTTTGCCCGAAGTCGATACCAATACTTATAAATCAGTCATATGTATATATGTATGTATGTATGTAGGTATGTGCATACCTATAATATATAAAAAAAATATGTGCTCAAATCAGGTTAAACTTGAATGTATCTATTAACTATGCAATGAATTTTATGTTTGAGTTGACTTTAACTATGATGGTATAGGTACTAAAATTATATATTATAAAATATATCATTTCATATATTTTTACGTCATTGAGTGTATCCATACATAATAAAGAAGATGCATGACAATATTTTTGGTCGCAATCATAAACATAAAACTCAAAAGGTAATTCAAATTAGAGAAATATCAGTTCATCGAACTGAAGTAGTCAATAAATTGAAAGCCTCTGAATCAAACTGCCAGATTTTAACTGCCATGTTTTATTCGAAAATGCTAAGATAATATAATAAAAGAAACCGGGGTACATTTTCTTATTAATTATTTTAAAATGAAAAGTTTTCCTTTACATCAACGCCTTACGAACTTAAGCTTGCCATATGATTGAATCTACTTTGACACGTCATTGCAACATTGTGCGACATACAGAATTAAAAATATTATCTCATTTGAAGTCAAAGATATGTTTTTGAACGTTTCTACTTGAAATTAGTCATATCTAATTATACCAGGATATAAAAGCATAAAACTATGGTTTCAAATAGTACCCAAAAGTTACCACATTTTTGGGGAACTCTTATTCCAGTCAAAATGTTAGTACCCTGACAAGTGCTTAATTTCTCAATTAATTATTAATTTACTATTATACATGTCTTCATCCTTATATTTGATTTTTGGGATCTATTTAATGAGAACAAAAACAATTATGTAGTATAAAAAAAGACAAGTTTGCACTTATTAATGTATAGTAAGCACAATATTTTCTTCAAAGTTATTCAATTTTCGTGGAACCATCCTTATATCATATAAGCGGTGCTTAAAAGTAATTCCATGAAATTTAAAAATAGGCGTCCTCAATATTGGATCTGGTGAGATGTATTCCAAAACATTAAACATAACTTTTCGATTCATCGAACTCCTAAATCACTAGACTTTCCTATTTCCAAAGGTGAATAGTACTGATTAAAGGGAAGTGCTTCAGTTTTGATATGTTTTAAAGTTTAAAATTTTCTCATATACATTTACTTAACCCTTAGCTGGCACCTAGGAGTCAGATTGACCCCAACCTCGTAAAATAGACGAACAATGAAAAATTGGTTTACGGTGACAATTTGATATAAGATTTAAATTTCTGATGTTGCTTATTTTGATTGAGAATTAACATAAACATTGTTGAGCATATCGGTTCCACCAAAATAATTCTCCCACTAGTGAAAAATATTTCTTGACAGGGCTGAAATTCGGTAATGTTAATTTGTGGAAAATTTATTTCATTACACAAAAATCCACAATCCAAACCAGAGTGTAGTTTTCTTAAAAATAATAAGTCCAAGTTTTTTCTGAATACCAAATCATTACAAAAACTTACTGAAATGAGTGTCACTATTATTATGTAGTTAGTATTTAAATTTCAATTCATACACGCATCAATGACTCGAAATTGTACCAACAAATTTTATAATAAAATGAAAATCTCTTTCGGTTGACTTGTTAACAAATTAATCCCGAAGATATGAAAATATCCGGCGGGGAATGACAATGACGAATTCAGCTTCACGTGGGATAATTTTAAACACAAAATTAGTGGGGCCACTGCCAGATATTACTCATATGACTAATTGCAGTAAGATTCGTGTTGTTGGTGCCACCATATTTCACTGTAATGCCTCCTCATTTATAATCCTATAACATTTTAATTGGCGACTCATTCAATTTACTTTTGCAACTACAAATGCAACAGGTAATTATATTGCTTAGGCTATAGTAAGGATTTCAATTACATCTTTTAATATTAAATGATCTCTTTTTTAAGATAGTTTCGAATGTTTATCAGTCATAATAGCATTTTAATCTCAAAAATAGTTTGCGTCTGAAATCAAAACAACATGTTTAAGGTAAAAGAAAATATCATCTTCGTTTGTATTCCAGGTAATGTAGCTTTACTAACTTAATCTGACCCAAAATCTAATAGTTAAAAATACTTTTCAGAGTTGAAAAAATAGTCTAGGTAATTTATTTATTATTAAAAACACTCTTTGGATTAAAATAACAAATAAAAGTGAGAAAGATGCTTATATTTTTTATTATTATGACATTTAAGGCATAACCCAGAAAAAGTAATAACCGGCTAAAACTAAAAATTGGCCACAACTCTTCCTCACATCACAACTAACAAACCATATTATAATTAATCAAACAAAGGTGGCAATTTCGATTTTTTTATTAATTAAGCTAATAATGCCTTTTGGTTGTTAAATCAGAGATTGGCTGTTTTGATTTGAAGTTAAACTGAATGTCGTTATACAGTATATACTATATATCATTTACTTATACCAATTTTAGATTACAAAATGACTGAATAAGGCATAGTCTGAATTTTTCTGGTGTATATATGAATAAAATATTTTATAAATAAATTGGGATAACATGTAAGAAATTGAATTCGATTTCCATCAACAAGGAAAACAATTATGAAAACTTAAGAAACAAAAAGCGATTTTTTAAAGTATTAACTTAAATTAGTGTTTGAATTTAGTTTAAACCTTAAACCATAACTGTGAAATAAAAAAAACAGTGGTCAAACTTTAAGCTGGGCTTAAGTTCACACCGTGATATTGGCATTATTCTACGAGTTTTTAGTGATTTGAATGACTTAAAAAACAGTATTATTATTTGATTCTCTGAATGTGTTAACCTTTAAAATTGGCAATAGATATTCGTATACAAAGATTTTCAAAATATATTATAGGTAGTTGGAAGCGTTAGGTACTAAATATTTCCGGCGGAATGAGGGCGATGACGATTTATTTATTACAAATTTTCTAATTCTGGGAGGTTATGAAGTACTTTTTCAGATTTTAATAACTCATTCACATTTTCGTTATTTTTACATTTATTGTAGGGCGGATGAGGAGAATTTCTGGTTTTATTTTTAACTAATTTTGTATGATAGGATACTTGAATCACGTGCGCTCTTTCATCTTAACAAAAATTTTAAAATTAGGTGGGTGAAACCTTCATTTTTTATATTAATGCGGTACATACTTGTAATATTTAAATAACGTGATCATTCTCATATCAACAAAAATTGCGGGGGGAAATCAAACTCTAATGATCCCTCCGCTACGGGTACGGCTTTGTTAAGTTAATTATTACGAATAAAATATAATTTAATCATGTGTTTCAATAAAATAGCTGCTTTTTCTTCTACAGAATTTATTATTGAGTTTTACAGCGAACCAGTGCAGCGATAGAAGATAGAAGAATTTTTGGTAATTATTCGGAAAACCTGTCACAGGGTCAATGACCTTGACCTTGAAATATGTTGACCTTGAGGTCTTTCTGACCAACTTTGTCCCTGGACATATGTTGGGGAAATGCATCCTTCATATGTTTTTTTTATGTTGAAATTTTTCATTTCTTACATATCACGACAGGCATTTCTCCGTAACATTTTATTATTTTTATGTGATTGTCGAGATTTTTCAGCATTTGCAAAGCGGATTACTTGGCCGCCAATGACCTTGACATTGAAATATCTTGACCTTGAGGGGAGGGGGGTAATGTATTGTGGGCAGAACCAAGTAATCCGCTTTGCAAATGCTGAAAAATATCGACAATCACATACAAAATAATAAAATGCTACGGAGAAATGCCTGTCCTGATATCTAAGAAATGAAAAATTTCAACATAAAAAAAACATATGAAGGAAGCATTTCCCCAACATATGTCCGTGGACAAAGTTGGTCAGAAAAACCTCAAGGTCAACATATTTCAAGGTCAAGGTCATTGACCCTGTGACAGGTTTTCCGAATAAATTCCGAATTTTTCCTAAGTTCCGCAGAATTCAGAACTGAAATGAGCTTAAAATCATTAGCAGTAATGCGTGGTTTTGTTTATATAACATATCGTAAAATGTGTAAAAATTAAATTACATTAAATTATAAAATATTTTCCAGTAAATGGAGAATATACTAGATGTGCAGTAGGTCTAAGGTCTAAGTCTAAATTTTAGTTCGTTGTCGAAGTTTTCATTCATGCATGAAAAAATTGTAATAGTAATATAAATTATTCTATATATTCTATAGATAATATAAGTAAATTTCCTTTTAAATTTAAATAAATACCTTTAGCTTCAATATAGAATAGTCGACTACGAAATGGTGGGTGTATCAGATCGATTGTTCTTATTTGTCTACATATTGTAGAAAATGAGTCTGTACAATCTGTAAACAATGTGTCTACATTTTGTAGAAAATTTTGCTACATTTGTGTAAAAAACGTTCCTAAAAAGCCAAGCTGAATTATTTTCAAATTGTAAAATATTTACATATTTTCTGTGGACAATTTACCTACATTTCATAGCAAATTCTCAGTTAAGTGTTAACACTCCTTGTGTACATGCTCGAAATCAAGGGTAATTTTCTCGAATTTATTTAAGAAAAATGAATAAATATTTTTTAATTCTGCTTTTCATACATGTTATAAGTCTTAATATAAAACAAAAAAAAATTTTTTTTTTAATTAATTTAAACCAAAATGGCGGTAGAGTGGCTGATGAAAGGAAACTTCTTTTTATTTCAATGACCTTCACGGGCAACCACCTACAGGTCGCAATTTCCAATCTAGAACAAAAAGCGAAAGGATTTTAAAAAAAACCAAATTCTAGTGAAGTACGTAGGATTTTTCAGAAATATTAATTTTTACAAAAATGGAGTCAATTTGAAGGAACTAGTTATAATATTTTTTACGAGAAAATCGGTTAAAAATCGGTCAACAAATTGTTAAATTTCAATCAATCAAAAAAATTCTACGTACTTGACTAGAAAATGTCATTACAAAGCTACAGCTAAAATTTTAAGTTGATCAGTTGAAAATTGAAGGCGCTAGTTGGTCGCCTGCCTTGAAAAACATAAATTTAAGAAAAACGCATTTAAAGTTTCAATTATTAAAATGTTAAGGAAGTAGTATTACCTCTTAAGTAGGCAAATCTGCAAAATGGTTTAGCAGGCTGAATATCGCCTATAGGAAATAGATTATTCGCCTATTATTTTAGACAATGTATTTGTTCTTTCAGTGAACAATTTTTAAACATAGTAAAATTAAATTCATATTATAGATTATATCTTACACCCCTCAATGGCCTCAACCTATCAAAAAGAAGATTGGTTTGGTAAGTTACGAATGACTACGTAATATTTTTCTGGGTGTGTAAGTAAATAAGTATAATTGAAAAATAAACTTCAACTTGCACGATTTTGGGACTTTGTAATCCTCCCTCTAGTGGTAGATGTAAGATTGTAAGCAAACGTGATTTTATACATATAATCGTGCTGCAAATCTTCCACCAGGGCCCGAATAAAACTCGGTTCAATGAAATGCTCGGTGCAGTAAGTACTCAATAGGGTGCATGCAAAAACGGTGTCCGCAGGTGATTTGAAATCTCATTCGGTGTGCAGTCGACAGTAATGCCCCGGAGCACTCCGACGAAAATGCACCGAAATCGTTTCACTTTTGCGGGCGGGACGTACAAAGGGCTGCAGTACGCCCGGCGCGGGCATGTCCCTCCAGCGGGTTCTTTCAATGGAACAAAGCAGAGCCCTTTATTTTTTGAATGTAATATTTCAGCGGTCCGTGGATGTCCTCCAGAAAGCCCGAGCTGCCCAGTGGAGGTTTCGTCCCTTTTTTTCCGCGGGGGACAGCAAATTTCCTTTGTGGGAACAAAAACACTGACCGATAGATGTCGTGATGGGATTACGTGTGCCGGACAGATATTTGGCGGACACCCGGATGCATGTCCCACATTTGTTGGCTTTAGAATATTCCGCCCCCACCTCTGAACTTTCTGTGCAATTTTCACGTTCTTCGTGCATTCCACTTGATTTAAAGCGCGGCAAATAAAATGATCTGAAAAAAAGAGATTTATTGCCTAAAGAGTGTTTGTTTGGGTGTGTTAACACAGCAGCATTTTTTATCGGGACTCCTTTTGGCCCCTTGGCTCGTATTTGCCGGCTTATTCGCCGGGTGTGTTGGCCGGCCCGCGCGACTCTATGTTCCTGATGTTCCTGTATTCCCGCTTATTCCTGGTAGTCCTGCATTTTATTTCGTAACCCATCACCATGCATTTTTGCAACATAACACGACGGAATGATTCACTTTCGGCCCAAAACGGCCTCGTTATTTGCTTTTTATTTAAATTTCATGCAAATGACCATTCGTTGTCGGGGCCTTTGAGTTTCTCCGATGAAATGGAATCTAGTAATACGTTTCTAAATGGAAGCACTGTCGGCATCGGACTGGTGGGTATTAAAGCTTGTGATATAATTTTCTCCATCATCCTTTTGCCTACTTTTCGGCCAAAGTGTTTTAATAAATTAGGACCAGGTGTTCGGTCACTTTGCAATGGACGCCTATCAGATTTACCGTAATTTGTAAAGTGAGTGACCCTAGGCACACGGCACATAGGAATGATCATTTGAATGAGAATGATCATTGCTTGACGTATGCGTCACAATATAACTGTCATTTAAAATAAAAATTTGTATATTGAGAAGTAGCAGTATTTTATTAATAAAATTGTCGGACACAATATATGTAGCTTTCCATCGCTCACTTAAATTATTACAAATACTTCTCACAAATGACAAATTTATTTTTAAATTTCTACAAACTGTGTCGTATGTCGCAAGCATTTATGAATAATCGTTGAATCAATTACGTAATTTTACAATGATCGTCCCTTTGTGCCGTGTGCCTATAGGGTATTAATATAATATCATCAACACTAACGAAAAATTTCGATACAGATACATAGTATAAATTCCCATTAGGCATCTACAATCTATTTTATCTTTTGAATTCAGAGATTCAAAAATCATTACCTACACTGATTATTTTTCAGACTCCTTTGAGCTTAACATGTATTGTCTGTGACTACAAGATTTTGGAAAACATTTGAAAGCAGATTAAAATTGTTTTTCTTCTATATAATAGAAACTGCAAGGGCGCATCTACCGCTGTTGTAGTTGTAGCAATATTATCAGGGCCGGAAACTAGGGGACAAAAATAAAACGGAGATGATACTGAAAATTTTAATTTTATACGGAAACCAGTGGAAATCATTATTTCGAGAAAGTTAATACGAAAACCAGTCGAAATTATTTTCAAATATTGAACTTAAAATTATTTTATCCATAGTACTTAGACATTATTAAAATATTGAACTTGGATAATTTTCAACTGTTAGACATAAAATGTTTTCTTTTTGCTATTGAAAACTGTCTAAGTCAAGCCGTGGGTGTAAAAATAAAGCTGAAAACAGATTAAAAGTGTTACCAAACTTTTCTTTCTTAAAGGGCAGTCAGATAGCGATCGGTGAGTAGACTGAATCAGTGAACAAGAGACGGAAATTTATAGCATTCATGAGCGCAAAATATATTTTCGTCTGATTTCTGTCTATAAATTTTCGGTCCTTGTTTAAGTAAAAATCGTAAAATTTATTATCCACTCCACATATTAGTAAAATTAATTAACAGAGTTAAGTTGATACTTACTTGATTTAAAAATTCAAAAGTTTACTTCATCAATACTGAAATAAAAAAAAAATTTTCTTACTTTTAAGTCATTTTCATAAAAGTCTAGCTCTAATAAATGAATAATAATGAAACACTCCGCCAAGTTCTATATTATTCCCTCTCGGGGAAGTAACGACTAGTCCAGTCAGTGTACTTCAAAATTCGAAAACTAGCTTACAATGCTTGACTAATTTACTGATTTTTATTATTTTATTTTAAATACGAATGACGAGCTGAATCAATATACAATTTAAAATAAATTCTGTTTTGCACTCGAATATGTCGAAAAATATGCTTTATTCATCCAAGCAAATTGTTACAATAGTTTTGTAAAATAGTAATTTGGCTCATTTTTGAATTTCGGCAAAATTTGTTCTACCAACGATAACGAACTTATTTTACTCACGCGGAACGCAACCAGAGTGAAGTTGTCGCCGATGGGAAAAATGCGAGCCATCATTTTATTCATTTTGGCAACCGAGTTTGTAGGTGAACTACGTTGCCGGACCCCATAAAGTAAGTGGCTAGTGATTTTCTGCTTTATTTTTAGCAATTATTTCACAATAATAACATATTTGGTTCATACATGAGAAGTTTCCACCTCTATTACTAATACTTTAATATTGATTTATTAGTTTTTGCCACAATCCATAATTTGGCTCAAAAAAACATTCCCTTGGAGACATTTCCCTGCCCATTTTAAACTGTTTTGCCTTGCGACGCCACATGCCCAGCTCGTTACCTTATTTTGTACGCAAAGGTCTCGGGCTTCGCCCTTTAGTGGAATAGTTGAATAATTAGCATATCGGTTTCTTACTATAAGTTATGTTGCAGGGCAAAAAAAAATAATTTTACAAGAACCTGTCTCGATTTTTCAGAAAATTACTCATAAATCGTTGAATACGCAATAAATCTTCGAGGCTTCTTAGGAAAGTTCCATAACTAATTGTGTGACACCTTTCTAAAAAGTTATTTTAATAACTGGAGAAAATTAATTTTTAGGAGAAATTTTCCATTTAGTGAAGAATCACCCATACATGTACATTCCAACCATAAAAAATCTTAATTTAATTATTCTAATAATTTCTTACATACAATGATTTCGAATAATACTCTATATACCCCTAAAATGAAATAAAAAATGATACTTTTGCACCATAGTATGAAAAGTCTCGTGAAAATATGTTATTAATAGTATATTAAAACTGAGATTTTTAAGAAACTTTTCTTTATACCTAAATTTGTATTTTACTGGTGTGAAGTGATTTTCGAGTGTTAGAAGCCGAAAGTGTTTTGAGATATTTATTTATTAAATATGAATATAAATTTTAACTCTAGAGTGTCCATCGGTCTGTCGACATCTTTCGGACAATTAGTTTATATTACAATATAATATGGTTCCACTCCTCCATTAAGTATAAAATTTTGTAGTAGATTAGGTTGGGCAATAAGAGTTTGAAATCATCTGAAATTCGATAACTTCATAGATTGAGATCAAAGTCTCATCAGTCGGATTTTGGTGGTGTCTTTTTGATTTTTTACACGCCCTGGTTGAATCGACTCACTGTCAGCCGCAGCCATGTCGGGCAAGCCAGCCCAATTCTGCGTAACAGTGACTAAGTGCATCCCTGGGCTTAATGCAGTCCCTTTCACATGCAGCTCAATGTTCATTCCACCCGCTAGGGCTTATGTTATAATTGCTGAGTCTGATATCAAATATTACACAGGCGTAGCGACGCAGGACACCATTTCACTTTGATTTATGTCGCAGGCCTACAAATAACTTGCTGCTGGTGTCGCCCGGGCTGCCGGGGGCGGCTGGTGCCTGCTCTGGCTAAAATATGGCGACTCCAATTAATTTTGCTATTAATTCAGTAAATCATTTCATTTGGCCGGAAAAAAGCGACATACTGGATCCTTGGCGGGCGCAGGATGCAGGCGGCGCGCCTCGACGGCCAACGGGGACGGGAGCGGCCGAAACTCATTCGAAACTTGCGCTCGCTGCAAATTTATGTTTGGAGCCGGAGCCCGATGGCAGAGATAAGAGCCCGTGACACATTCTCAGCCACTTTGCGAATTCCTTTGCCTCATTATGTGAGTCCCAAGATGGGAATTCCCAGGCTTTCACTCTTCCTGTTTTGTGCTTGTTAGAGGATAAAACTTCCCCAAATTTCCCGAGGGCACATTCAGTATTGCAGTTTCATGTTTTGGGTACTCTCCTCGTTTTATCCCGGTGCGAGTTGTCTCATTAGCAGGGCTCCCAGCGTCGAAATAATGACTGCTCCTAGAATTTAGTTGTTCGGCCAGCAACTGTTTTTAAAGACTTATGTTCTTCGGGTCAAGTTGGTTTTCGATTTTAATTTAATTAACATTGGCGTCACTCTCGCTCCACTCGGCCTGCTTTCCAGGTCAGCACTTGCGCTGTAATTGGTGAACTTGAACCGGACACAAATGCAATTCGTTGGCAAATTAAGGAAAAATTTCTAACTTTTACAGACATCCTTCGACTTTGCCTACTGCTCATACCGGCCCCAGTTTAGACGAACTACATATTTCTACTTTTTTTGTTTTAATTATACTTTTCAGTTTAGATATCACTGTACTACGGGCAAAAGTAGCCTATATATATAAGTAAATTTCGAGTTTAACCCATTCGCTGCTGAGAGCATATTCAACCAAATATTCAGCTATTGCTAACTAAGAATATGCGTGATTGGCAGTTAATGTGTTAAGTAAATGTTTGTGAAATTTAAGTTTAGGTTTTACCTCCCGTATATGTCGTATATGTTTTTTTACTTTACAATTGCATGCACAAAGTCTACTATTTCTGCAATCTTGAACAATTCCCAACTCAAAGATATACTTAACTTAACATATATATATGTACATATATAAAAAAAAAATACTGCATTGGAAAGATAGATAACGATTTTTGCAAAAATTAACAATGTATTTTTGTTTTCAAGAATAATAAATATCAAATAGGAAATCAAAAATATCATAATTTCTAATAATGATTCGATTTATTACGCAGACATATCAAAAAATTTGGTTTTACTAAAACGCACTGACACTCTAAAAACTGAGTGTAAAATCACACTGAACGTAAATGGAATTTTACATTATTTTCTGTGGAAAACTTTAGCACGATTATAAAAGTATACATATACACTTTTGGTATAGTTCAGCAAAATTGTACGAAATTAGATGATTTTTAAGATTCTTTGGTGTGATATTCAATCAGTTTTGTAAATTATGTTGTGATTAATACCAAATTGATATAAACACGCGGATGATTGTGCAAAATTACGTCACATTAACGTAAAGGTACAACCTAAATTTTGTGAAGTTATTTTTTGTTAGACGTTAAGACGTTAAAAGGAGGGTAGAGTTGCACAAACATTTTTTAGAGTGTATTTAAAGATTATTTCGTCACCAAAGCACAATCATTCTTACCGCTGTAATTTCGTTCCTATATGAAATATTTTAATAATTGTTTTTAATATTCTTAAAACTAAGTATGAAGAATAAGAATCAGTAAAGAATTTTGATTTTTTGAAAATTTTAGAAGAAGAAATTGGTATAAAGCATTCATTTTACATTAACTACTACACATCTCTCAGGTTTATTGAAGCAATCCAATTATCTAATTTTTGTAATGACGTTTAAAATCTCTTGTTCATATTTTAACTTCATCACAATATTTTATATTATCTAACTTGCTCAAAAAAATAAATCGAGAATACATTTTGTAAGATCAATAAGATTTAAAATTAATCAGTTAGATATTTTAGTCGTTTTGAAAATAATAATGTGAAAAAAAATCACATTTAGTCGGATCTACTTCAAATATTCAAAAATCATTGTACCTACGTTGGAAAAAGCCAACATTTATATAAAACTTTCAAGATTTCATATTAAAGTTTAAGATTTTAACAAAATGCTAATAATATAATTTTCATTTTCCGCCGACTCCGAATTTTTATTAACTTAATCCGTGATCGACTAAAAAAATGTAATTATAATCCGAATTCATAAAAATAAAATTTGATTCTATTGGATATTAACATACCAAAACAACATTTTAAACATTGCCTTTCTGTTAGTAATTCAATTAAGAAGCTAAATGATTTTCTGAAAATGCACACTTAAAATTTCATAGAAATGTTCCAGACATTATCAAAGAACAGAAATTGCCCTTGTGAATCGTAAGAGTCTGCAAACCTTCACAGTTTGCAGACGTACACACCTTGTACGTGTGGGAGTTCACTGTTTAGGGTGAATATTTTTCATCAATTCCGAACTACAGGGGCTGGGGGGAGGCTGTCAAAATAAGATAACAAATCCACCCGCAGCTGCAGCGTAAACGCGCTCCAGGCCCCAGTGTCTATCGCCTATTTAAAAACAAATATTATTACAAGAAATCCAATTAAATCCGCGGCATTTATTTAATTAACAAACACAATTAAAAACGAATTGAAATCGCTGCGATATTTCCTCGGAGGAGCGACGATAAGACGGCAGCGAAACTCGTTACTCGCGCTGCCATTCGCCGCAATTTTGCCGGTTATGAGCTTCACCCTTTGCTTTTTGCTAAATTAAATTCATAAAGGTATGTTTTATACGCTCTGAAAAATATCTGGCTCTTGAAAGTACACCGAGCCGAGCGAGCTGCCTCTGCGAAGCGCCGCGACGCCCCAGGCACGATTCGCGAGACAGTCAGCCCTGCACGGTAATAGGTCGCAAAATAAGTGCCAATGGCTGAGCGCTAGTTTGGAATTAATTACGCGATTGTCGGTGCTTTTGAGGCAATTTCCGGGAAATAGTTCAGCGGCGAAAATCAATTCAGTTGCTTAAGTCTGGGCGAGGTGCTCTGCAAAAGACATGAAATTGACAACCTGGCTGCAAATAGTAGAAGATAAAAGCTTAAGTCTGAACAATCCCTGCTTTAGTTCTACATATACTAAAACTTCTGATATTAATTTTGTTTTCAGAAATACGAAAATACGCATTCTGTTTTGCCATAACTTTTAAAAAAAAACATTCTTGAGTGTTTTTTTTTTCTATACTAGGGATATTTTCCGAAATTTTAGTAAGTTTGTAAGGGTTTTACATACATATATGCATAAAAACAGAAAACGATTCTATTGATTATAGGATCACTTTGTTGTCCGTCTATCTGTCAAGATCCCCTTTCTCAGGAACGGCTAGAGGTGTCTAATAATAATAATTAATACCAAATAATAAAGTCTATTGTTTCATTGTCCTATAAAAAATTCAAGTTAGAAACCCAATGCAATAAAAAGATACGGCCTTTCAAATTGCATTTTCATATTTGACAGACTAACTCACTGTCTAACAAATCAAAACCTATAGGGTACTTTCCGTTGATCTAGAATCTTGAAATCTAGCACTAAGGAAGGTCTTACATCACAAGTAAAGGAAAATATCCGAAAATCATAAATTGTAATTCTAAATCTAATTCTATGTGAAATTTTCTTTTTATACATATGGACATGTAAGTCAAAATGATAGATAAAGTGACAAACTTAATTTTTTTCTATAATATGATTCAAATTTAATAGATAATTATAAAGTATAACAGTATCGTACTCTCAAAGTCCTAGTTCAACTCGTACTTGTCCGTCTTTTTTTGTTTAAGGGAAGGGTTAATAAACCTAATTTTAAAGAGAGAGGTTATTTAAACCTTTTTTAAGCTTTGGATGTTGTATATTAAGGGGGTCATCTCATGTGATGGCCTTTTTATTGTATTCTTTTGGAATTTTTCCTTCCTATTTTTTGACATTTTAACAATAATTTAGGATTTTTGGAGTCAAAATATACATTGGAATCGACATTACAGCTTTATGTTAGAAACACATGTAAAAAAAGGGTGGTTAACGATTGACACGATTTCAGCAATTTTGCTCATCTCAAATTAAAAATTCCAGCGTTATTTTAATCTGAAGACTCGTGACTGTCGTCTGAACTATAAGATTTAGGTCAAAATCTTAAATATAAAACGATTGTCACAGATTTGAAAAAAAAAAGTAAAGTTTTTGTCATTTTTTGATTTTGTTTTTAGCTTAACAAAAACTATGACAATTACTCGTATCACAACACTTCTAGTTAAGGCTAGAAGTATATAAGTAAGTATGTACTGAATATACTATAAAAATTTGTATAAAATTTTTAATGAAATCGTTTGAGTAGGTTTTTAGACATCATGTCAACGAGTTTATAAAATACAATTTCCAGAGAAACGCGTTTAAACTTCAAGTATGGTCTGAATCACTGTGCTTTTGATTAATGTGACTAAAAATTCATCCGGTATAATTTTCCAATGTACTTCGAATATCTAAAAATCCTTTTACACAAATATTCCAGAGATGTATGTTATAGATGTAACTTATAAGGAAGCATATCGTATGTTTTTTTTACCAATCACACAAGCGTTCTGTATAATATAATATAAAATATTTCGATATTTTAATAAAATTTTGAAAAAGGGTGGATTGTATTACCGCTTTCTAGGAACTTCATGGTATGGTGTGAGTACCAAAATGGCGTAAATTATATAAGCCTCTACAGTCTACACTACAGAATTGATTTAAAACAAATTGGGCGAACAATATCATTATTAGATGAAGATTAATATTCATACGATTCATTCGATCATGCATATGTATATTTTTGGAGTTATTTGCTTACACTAATTCAAAATAGCAGTTTTGAGAAAAATATATTTAAAATTCCGAGAAGTAAAGACTTTCTCATAAAATGCACTTTCTTTCAAATTGATGAAATTTTGAACTTTCAAAATCATTTCGTACAGAGCTTATTTCAGTGCATTAATTCCATTTACAGCGCACACTCTAAAACTTA
Organism: Eutolmus rufibarbis; assembly: GCA_963920795.1. Lineage (NCBI taxonomy): Eukaryota > Metazoa > Arthropoda > Insecta > Diptera > Asilidae > Eutolmus > Eutolmus rufibarbis. Next base: position 21,965,367 of record OY987204.1, read on the forward strand.
AAGTAGGGATCAGTTACGTGTGTAGCTATAACTCAAGGCGTACTTTATGGAAAATAATAATAATTTCAAAGTTTTTAAAATTTTAAAGGTACTTACAACTTAAATCAGTGTGGCTACCCTGACTAAAAGCTGGTCCCTATTGACTTATTCCTGGAAGAGTTTTCTTGAGTAAGCAGGTAGCAATTTGCAGCCCAAGAAATAGGTCACTAATCCTCCTGATACTCGCCAGAGGAGTGGGCGAATCGAAGTATCTCAGCAACTTTTCACTTTTGGCATCTGTTTAGCAACTTCTCGGTAGAGCGTCGGGCCCTGAGACAGGTGGAATTCAATTCCCCAATTTAAAGTTAAATCCTTTTTTAATAAGAGGCCTCGTTCTGGCGGAAGGAATGCAGGTCTTGTTTCCTTGAAGCATGCAAAATGTCAAGACGCATTAGCAGGCCAAGATAGGTACGCGGGAGCCGGGGGAAAACTTGGGCCAAACAAACTTATCCAATAAAAGTTTGCGTTGATTTGTTGCCGATTGCTCAGTTGTTGGTCGCCGGGAAGAGGCTCCTTGCAGCTGATGTCTGCCCTCCTGGCCATCGACTCAATTGATTATGGATATCTTCGGCTGCAGGTCGGATGACTGAAGGTTTTATAGGCCGCGTCCAATTGGCATGAGTAAGCCAATTAAAGTTTTAAGTTGGCGACTCTGCGGAGGATTATCCTGTTGACGCAGCTCTATTCAAATGGAAGTTGATGCAGTCAATCGAAACGACAAAAGCCAGGCCTCGTAGCCTCTCATTTAGATAATATTGCTTTGATTTTTATCTCGGAAACTCTTATAAAGATTTTTATTTTCTGATTATATGGCTAATCGAATATATCAAAAAATCCATTTCCTAAAAAAGTTAAATTTAGTATATCAAAATACAAGGTTATTCAAAATCATCTAAGAATATCTACAGAAAAGAAAATTAAAGACATAGTATATTTTAAAGTGAACGTTAATCTTGTATCAAGTGGACAACAAGTGGATATAAGTCAATGTGGGGGATTTGTTTTTTTACTTAATATTTTTCAAATTTGTTTTTTACAAAATAATTAAAAATGGTGGAATTATAGTAATGTCTTCCGGGAAGGTTTCGGCGAGAGTTGTGAAATGGCGTACTAACACTTTATGCGAAAATAGTGAAATTATTATTATTATTTTAAGATTCTAAAGGTAACTTTCCCTTAAAAAATTATTTATATACTTCATAAAAGTGAACAAGTATTTTGGCGTGCACTTTTTGTTTTTTAACTTTTTTAAAAATACAAAATCAAAATTAAATATTATTATTCTCAAGTATTCCAATATACCTAATATCTCAAACGAGAAGGGATAACTACCATATTTAAGGCAAGGCTCGCCGCAACCTGAAGTAAAGTAGTAAATATTAGAAGTGAAGGAGTTATATGTTTAATACATATGTATTTATCAGGATAAAAAGTATAATATGTCCTTCTGTATGGAACAGGCCATGTAAATGCCAAATTTTATATTGATCGGTTGAACAGCTGAGTCGTGACACTGGAACAAACTAACTCACTTTTGAATTTATTATACAGTGGAACCTCTTTAACTCGAACCCCGTTAACTCGAAATCCTCTCTAAGCCAAAGAAATTAATTATTCCCTTCCGTTGAAGTACAAAAAACCATATAACTCGAATTATTTAGACGCTATAACTCGAACTGAATATGATTTCCCTGTGATGTACTATTCATACATACATATTACGCTCTGTAACTCGAACTACAAATCTAGCGGACTCTATATCTCGAAGAAGCAATATGTAAACATTGCGGCCTCTGTAAATCGAAATTCTGTCTGTAAGACTCTTTACCTCGAAGTAATTAAATTTGAATTGTTCAAACGTTTCGTCTTCGTCAATAACCAATTCCAAGAAATCACTTAGCTCATGGGGCGGTTTGTTGTGTCCTGCGGGAGTGTCAATCATTACTTCTTGTGCTGTCTACATCGAATTTTTATTTTCTCATGACTCTATAACTTGAAGTATCATACATAGAACATATGCCTCTATAAGTCGAAATTGACAGTTTAAAAACTCCTTATCTCGAAGTCCTCGATAAGGCCAAGATTCGTTAACTCGAAATTTGTAACCTTTCAATTGAAGTTCGAGTTAAAGAGGCTCCACTGTATTCGTAAATGTAAATAAGTTTGAGTAAACTTACAATACATATTTTTCGTTATCTCGAAATAAATTAGTTAGACCTTAAGGGGACCTTCTCATGCTAAATTGAAAGAATTTACTCTTTTCAAATTTTTTATTGTGGAAAAACTACTTTATTTAGATACATAATTCTTTTTGTATATTGTAGGGAATAGTTTTAAATACATAAAAAAAAATTTTATTAGCCATTTTATTTCACCACCACCACTGTCTTGCAAAAGGCTCATTTTAACTGGTGCGACACTTTCTGGGCTTCCTGTAAGATAGAGATAGAGTAAAAATTCAAACGAGGTTCGATTCCTGAGACTCAAAACTAGACAATAAACCTTTAAAATATTTAATTTTTTTATATTTTCCTTATTTTATAAACGTTTTTCCAAACAAATAAGAAAAAAACTTTTTTTGGGGTAGTTTACCCGAATTTTGGAAGGGAGGGGGAGGTATTTTATGACTATTCAGAGGTTTATTGTCTTGTATTTTTTCTGTAGAATCTAAAAAATTTTGGTTTGTACAAATCAGTCGAGTAGATTTTGAGAAAAATGTCGCACCAGTTTGAAAAACATGATTTCGAGATAATCGCGTTTAAAGTTTTTATACTACAAATTCACTATATAAATACGCTGAGGTGCCGTTACATATATACCTATAACTTCTTTTCTATTACGAATTTCTTAATAAAATTTTGAGAGAGTATTTCTGTGGTGCTAAGGAACAGTTTTATGTAAAAAAAAATATTCGATTTTTTGAAAATTTTGCATGAGAGGGTCCCCTTAATAAAAATCAATGAACGACATGAGCGCAGGATATTTATTGTTTGTCAAATTATTAATTTCTTTGTGTCTTGATGCTTCTTAATTTGTTTGTTAATTGTTGCACGGTTAAATATAAAATAAAACAATTATTCAACAAATATAAAATGAAAAATGTATATATCATCAAAATGTCGCAAATTTAATTAGGACAAAACCTCTTTGAGTCGAATTCGGACAAAGCAAGGGTATTAATTTCGCCCTTCATCCACTTGTGAGCAAGGAAGGGTTCTACTAACCATGCCGGTTGAATTTCGAGAAGGGAACGCAGATGAAATTTCATTTGTGTGAATCCATTGTTAACCTCATGACTACGGTGCATAATCTGTGCCAGGTGATAGATGACTGCAATAAATCACCAGGTCTGATGATATAATTCATTTTGCCGCTGTCGCACTTACGGGCACGTCCAATTATATAGGGTGTTAATAAAGACATTCCAAAGACAAACATACAGCGGATAGAAAGGATTTCTTGTCCGGGAAGCTCTATTGCAACTGTGACACATGCGGGTTATAAATCGGACATCGTTTTATTCTCATTCCCGCCTTATCCCAAGCTTCCAGGTAATTCCCGTTCTGGTTTAAAGCCCTGGCATCTACTTGGTATTTTCCACTGGGACTTCAATTCCATCATTATTTCGTCCGTCATGGGAAAATACCAAATAAACGAATAAAATGCATTTCCGGATTTATGCAGGCACTTTCATTTGAGTCAAAAAATCGAAATGGACATTTTAAGTTTGAATCATATAGGATTAATCGCATGAATTCATAATATGCATAACGCCGCCGACCGTGCCGCAGAGACCAATCCGAGCGACTCGATGAAATATCGGGGCCAATAGCAATTAGTCAGTTTGTGATACTTAGTAGAGCGCCACTTATAAATATTGTTCATAATTGGGCAATAATCTACCGATGGCATCTGCCGTTTATTCCCCTCGAAAAGCTCTTCATTGGAGTAATAAAGGATAATCGATTGGCGCTCGGCAGGGCAACTTGCAGCGCCCCAATTGAATGATAATCGCGCGATAAATTTGATAAAGCCCTTCCTGGGGGTAACTTCGTTATTGCTTTCTTATTAATTCGTTGACTGCCGATGATTCCGCAGACAACTATTTCCGCACCACCGCAGGGAGCTGCTAGATACGGCCAGAGATAAGACGTGTTTGCAAAATAACTGGGGACGTCGGTTATTTGTTTTCCTTGGATAATCGGATGGGTGCATATTGTGGAGAAATTGCGTTTCACAGGTCCTACTGCAAACTTTATTTAATTACACTATGAGGCCTATTCTGCTAATGTTAGTGGTTATTTTCGCTTAGCCATTACGATTGTCACTTTTTCTCCGATTTCGTATTCTACTAATGAAAGTGCCTACCAAAAGTGACTATCATAGCCACTCCCGTAATGAATACGTATCTACTACCGAAACGATGTTGCTATGAATAGCCACTAGTTTTTAAATCGAGGATACATGACTTTTATCGTCCCTCCTTAACGTGCCGTGAGGATGGAATCTCGATTTAGCATTAGTACAAGCTCTCGAATGGGCCCTTATTAATTGAAATCCGTATATTTTTTGCGTAAATATAGCAATTTGAAAATCACGATTCAAAATTTTAACTGATCCCTTGGTATAAATTAAGTTTGAGGTCTTTTCACGGATTTTGATAAAACTTTGAAAACTTTGTCCATTTAGGATCAAAAGTGACGGATATGCAAAACAAAAAAATTTGTCGGTCGCTTATATTTCCTGAAATACATATATAATTTTATAATTATGCGTCCAAAATTTAATGGTAAAAATTATAGAAAAACCTTAAATTAAAAATGTTACCTCCGGATTTCTGTAAAAAATTCTACATGACTACTGAAAATAAGGAACATTTTACTTTACTTCGATTTACTATTTTATAAGGCAAATACGTGCTCGTCAACGTCGGTAAGTCGAGAATGATATGTATTTACCTTTAATTCGTTAATTTCAAAGATTCTTGAAGAATTTTTCAGAATGAAATTCCACCTTTTCCTTTCCACTTTATCTTAATTTAAGGTATTTATACAATTTGCAACGTAATTTTTTGAGAATATGCAAACAATTGTGGCGACAAACTATCATTTTTCGAAGTTTCAAAGTTAAATATCTTGCGAAGTACATACAAGTACATACAAGCGACAATTTTTTTTTTCAATATTTGCCACTTTTAACTCTATCTGAACACTCCTACAAAGTTTTATCAAAATCCGTGTGGAGACCTCACACTCAAACTGTTCCAGGTTGAGATTTTTGGAGCTCTTTGTACATAATTCCTCCTGAGATAAAACCTAAACATCAATATACCTTTAAATTTTTGGGTCTTGTGATCTTTTAAAAGTATATTTCAAAAGCAAGATAAATGGTCGTTTAATACAATTAACAAATAAAATGTTCATCTTTAGAAACCCCCACATTTCAAAAATAAACGCTAAAAGTTCGTATAATTATTTTACAAATATATTAAAACTACAAAATTTAAAATCAAAAAGGTCATGTGGGAGCAAACGGAAAGAAATAAATACTTAGTTATTCAAAAAATCAATCGAATTTCAAACTTTCCCACTATTGAGAAATACATGTATGTATCAATTTTGATACATAATTTCCAAAATTACATAGTTTTATAGTAAAATTATTTTGCTGTTAAGTGCCTTCTTTACTCAAATGCATTATGATGAAATTAATGAAACCTTTTATAACGCTAAAAAATCGAATTTCCAATGGCTTTGAATTATAAATAGAGATTTTGCTGTTTTTTTAGTTTAATCTAAAGTTTAGGAAATTGCATTAACGATTTGAGTAAATTCCACAAAATACAAGCGCACTGCATTTTCCAATATTTCCCAATAATCTTGTTAGTACTTGTCAAAGTCTAAACTCTAACCAGAATGCGCAAAAAGCCCTTTTAAGCTTATATTCTGATTAATTATCGTGTTTTAATAAATATAAGTAGCATTGAAAATAGTAGTCTAAAAGTAGTGAAGAACAGCAAAACTATAAAAGAATGGTTAAATACACATACCTCTTTCTTCTAAAAGGCAATCCATAATAAATAAATATTCGAAAGATGTTTTTTTAAAATACATGGTATCTTTTTACATAATGATGCAATAGTATGGTCTACCTACAAAGAAGAGCAATTGTTTTGTTTTTGCAAGAATTATTTGTTCTCACGATTTCCAAAATAATTCTATGTAATGTTGAAGTTGAAATTGGAAAAATACATACCGAATTTGCTCTTAAGAAATTACTACTGACAATATTTTAAGACAATTAATTTGTTAACATACTCTGATTTTTTAGGGTGTAAGACAAAAAAGCATGAATAAAATAGTCGCTTTTTTTGACCTCCTTACAATTTGAGGAATACTTGTATTTTATTATATAAGTCTAATTTTTAGTTTTAATCAAATTGAGTTAAGTTCATGCACATCATTAAGTATTTTGTGTTCAAAGGTTTCATTGCATAAAAAAATATTTGCTCTTATTATCAAATAGTGATGTGATGATAGTACCAAATAAACTTTTTATTTATAATAAAATTATGTTTAAATTTTTTGCACTTGTGAACTAACATTTTTCTCGTCTGTTGCTTTAATAAAAATATAAATAATTATATTTTGTAAAATTTATATAATATGAATTTTCATTATTTATTTTTTGCATGGCTTTTCAGAGCAATACATTCTTTTCCTCATCTTTCACGATTTTTTTAAGTTGTGGAATACATCCTTAATTTTACATGACTTTCGTTGGAACGTATCCATCGTGCAAAAAGAGTTGGATGCAAGAATAGCTTCAAAACCCAGTTCAAAAACGTACTTTAAGCTACGATTTTATAAAATTACCCAGAGGAAGTTAAAAGACGAATCCGAAAATATAGAAAGATAGATGGAATGTGGTATTAATTCAATCATTTATTATATTAACAGTGAAAATATTCTATCTCTATTTTTATGTTACTTTTATGAAAAGCTGCGTTAGATCGTTCATGTGTGGAATTGAAGGTACATTCGTATACAAAGCAAATTCATGGAAGGAAACTATCAAAAATATCTCCACTTAACGCATAGCAATTTATATCGCCCTGTGAACCCTTCACGTTTAACCCACGTGAATTTTGTTCGAAAAAATAAGCCCAAACTACCAGAGGAAATGCAGCAGGGGGATTTTGTAGCAGAAATAAAGTTCGGAAAGTCTGATGAAAGAATATAAACGGCTGAAAATTAAACATGCAATGGATCCGATTACAAAGTGTAATGTTGTTCATGTTTGTGAATTGTTTAAACTTCGTTGTGAAATATGTAGTCATTTCAGAGATTTTCCAAAGGACTTCAACTGCTGCATTACGTTTATATAAATTTATATAAAATGCATGCGAAAAGTGAGGAGATGACTTTCGAACACTCCTCTTAAATTTTTATGCACAAAAAATTTCCAAATTATAATTGGTGATTAATTGAGCAGCTCATGTGAAATATGCATAAGTCAGTTGAAATCAATTAATTACGTGAATAAAGCGATAGAATTTTTTAAATATTTAGTACGTCTATAAAATGCTTATGACATTTATATATTCAGCGGTTATCGAAATGTTAAAAAATATTTAATGCCCAAGTGGTAGCTTAATTAATGATAACATTATTTGACACTGAATGGTCCAAAAGCGACAATAATAAAATTTCTCATTTGCACAGATTAATCTCATATGACTAATTTGTTTCAGTTAATGAAGAACGAAACGATTTTGATTATTATTATTTCAAGCTCTGAATAAATAAGTAAAACTTAAATTGTGGTTTGCAGAAATCAATAATTTTTGGTATTTAATTACAAACGGTGAGTTCTAATGAGCGTCAAGATTTAATTTATCACATAAATTTTGAATATATGATAAGAATTATACCGCTATTTATGCGCATACATATTTATTAACAGTTTTCTTTTTTCTAGCATGGCTTTATACAGTGCTAAAATAATATGACTACTTAAAAGGTATCGTTTTATACTCTCGTAGATATTAATACATATTTTATGAAAATAAAGGTAACCTGGTATAAAAAACAGCTATTTATTTGAATTACAAGTAATGAGTTCTTTTGTATAAAGAGTATAATTTTTATAATACTTTTGGAGTAAAAAATGAATATAAAAAATCTTGGAAGAACACGGAAGTGTTGGATTCTTTTTACAGCATAATTTAAATTATTGGGATTTCTTTTATTATTATTATTGCTTTTAAATAATACTTACATCGTATCTTTTGTGTACGATTTTAAATGCACTATCTCTTATTTGTCTCAATAGCCGTCTGATAGTGCATTAAAAGGTCATTTCAAAGTTCAACATTTTTTTTTTGTTGTTGTTAAACATGAACCACTACTGCCACTACCATAATTTTCAGAAATATTTTAGCCTGAAGGTGTTAAACGCTTCTCAAAAGAGTACCTTGGTGTGGTTTTGACTTTTCGCCAAGGTCATAACGATAAAACTATTCTTATTGTTGTATTTACCCATTTCAAGGTTAAAGGTAAGTTGGTTAGAATTTCTAAAGTTGCTTCAACTTCAAGTTGTGTAAATACATACATATTGACTGAAATATTTAATGTTCGGTTTTGAAGCTTTGCATTTATTTTTTTATTTGTCTACCGTAATGAGGAGATTAAATGATTGATGTATATTCAAATAATCAGTTTGCTATGAAATGTTATAGTTTTACATTTACATTATATTCAATTATGATATATGTATATCTATGGGTATTCAAACACCTACTATAAAGTCGATGGAGGTCGGAATGTAATACAAAACAGTCCACGACAGAATTTATCCTTAAAAATAAAAATAAGTTAAGATCATCGGCATAAAATCAAATATTCAGTATTATTAAAACAAGTTACGATGTCTTTGATGAAGAGTATAAATAGTAAGGGACCGATATGGTTACCCTGTGGAACACATGTTGAAACAATGATTTTCCTGGAAAGAATGTTACCCATTCTTACGACTTATTTGCGGTAATTTAAATATGAAGCAGTTCAATGAAAAATATTTTAATGGAACCCGAAGTTTTTCAACTTCTGAACAAGAAGGTTAATGTTAACTTTATCGAAAAGTCAGTGTAGATTACGTAAATATTAATATTATTAATAGTATAATTCGACAATAAAGTAAGATTGATAAGGCACGATCTACCAGAAATAAATCCATGTTGTTGTGTACTTAACAATTATGCCTTTGACCAAGAAATAAATTTTAGTACCTACTTATAATGTAGAAATTAGAAATTAATATTCATGACTGATTAGTTATAAGATTTTAAGATCCTGGTGAGAATTGGTGTCATAAAGGAAGTTTTCCATTCGCTAAGGAAAATACGCAAATCCAGCGACAAGATGGTTATGCTTATTGTTTAATAGATTTTTAAAAGCATCGAGAATATTATCTTGGTTAAAGGATATGTAACTTATGAATATCAAAGAGTTGACAAGGTGGAGAAGAAGAAGGATCGGCATATACGGATTCAAAATATGGTATTTTCTCAACAAGTTACAAGCACTCTGTGAATCGAGAATTTTGATATTATTATATTGTAACCTTAGGACCTTAGACTTTAGGAAAGCCAAATGATCCACGCATTGCGTTATTAAATTACCAAAATGCTTTACTGTATGATTTAATGTTAGACTTGACCGATACGACATATATAGAGAATATATAGTAGAAATCTGTTCAAAAATTTATACTCTTTCCTTAAACAGCAATAATTATTAAAGTCAGATTGATCACCAGAAGACTTGAAAATGTTGTGAGTTTTATTGCTGGCATTGTTGGAACTCAAAAGTCCATTTAGTATGATTATTAGAACTAATGCGTTTAAGTGGAATAAATTTTTTTAAACAAGTACAATTGACTCAACATTTAAAACTTCGCTCTCCCAAAAGCTGTAGAATCAATTTAAGATTAAAATTCAACGTCAAACTATGTTTTTATTTTAGTGACCAACGCTGTACATGTGAAGCTTATATCTAGCCGCATTAATTCAGATCTTAGGGCCCCTATGAATTCTGACTATTAGAAAATATGGGGAAAGCAGTACACTTCAAATTCGTCAAATTTACTGGTATGCAATTGGCTAAATTTAAGTGATTTCCGAACAAATTTAATTTTAATTATTTGTCATTATGAATAGTAAAAAAATAGTGAAAGCCAATTTGCAGGGTTGGAAAGAATTAGCCAGTTTTACTAAATTTTAGTCAGAGCTCGAACAGTCACTTAAAAAGCAAGGAGGCTGTAGCTATTAAACAATTTACTTCGCCAAATAAAATCTACATCCATGCTCTAAATTCATCATTTAATTAACAAATAATTCAATTTGTTTGTCCATCGCCTTTGTATTCCAGAAACATGTTCCAGCGGAAAGGAGCACATTATGCTAATAAAGAAAAGCCGACCTTGTCCAACAAAGCGATAACAAAGGTTACAAAATCACAGCTTACAAGGAATCGATGTCTAAGCCCATTCAGACGGAGGTGTCAAAAATAATTTCGAGAAGATATTTTTTAACCTCGAACCAATGTGGGATCCCTCTGAGCGCATTTGCATATCAGATATCAGATATATCAACATTGTTGAATGTGGAAGCAGGATCTACCCATTTATCGCAATCGAATTTGTGGCCCGACCTTTTGTGGAGGGTAGGTAGCCTCCGGGGGTTCGTCGCTGCCGTCGCGTAGCTCACAGACACCTTCTAGATTTTCACACTTTTCGATGAAGCTCTGGAGTCTGGAGTTTGGAGTCTAAAGTCTAGAGTCTGGTGCGGGCGGGTTGAGTGACGGGATATCACGCGCACACATTTCAAGGAAATCCTTGAGCTCTTGGCGAGCATCAATTATTAAAATTTGGAATACGAACGGCTTTGTCCCACTGTTTCTCTGTTACCGGGGTATTTGTCGATGTAAGGGAAAATCCATCGAGTTGGCCGACCCTAATACGTTAATGCGATTTTATCAAGCAAGTCAGCGTTTGATCCTTTCAAATCCCCTCGGCAGACGCCTTAGGATTGTGATAAATTGGCATAGGTGCATGTCGCAGATTAAATTTGCGGATTAAGTCGTACATATTCACCTCCTACTTGAGCGAGTCACTTTCAAAGTCTTGAAAATTTTACTCGAATCGGCTTTTTAGTCAAACTTTGCACAGTCATGCGGATTTTGTATTTTGGTCTTTTCGATGTTACCCATACACTCGAAGGCGTAATCTGATTAACTGCGGTTAATTACCCCTAGAACTTTTCTAGCTTTTAATATTCATTTAATTAAAACTTTTAATTATAGTTGCTGAATGCAGAAAAATACAATTTTATTTTAAGAGAACTTTATAGAAGGTTACATATATGTACCTATACTATAATTAAACTGATTTATTTTGTGTGACATATGTACATATTGTACATATTATTCGCGCGAAATATTACATTTTGATGAATGAAAAATGCCCCTTTTCTTCGGTTCTATGGTGTATATTCGTATTACCCGAACGGAAAATTTTATACTTGAAATATATACGTGGTATATTTTATTATATTTTTCGTATACAACACCTATTAAAAAACGTATGCATGCGAGTCATATTTCATTAATAATTTGGTATATAAAATTGAAATACTTCTCAAGTATACATATTAAATTTACTTAATAAATATTAATTATAATATTTTAGACATATTTTAAATATATCTCAATGTGCAATTTAAATATAGATATTTAGAAACTTGTAATTTTATGTGCGAATTAAATATGATTCTCAGGGGCAGCACAAAAACAAAATTCAGTTTTTGTTCGACGTATTCCGTCTACTTAAAAATACTATAAACTATGAAGTTCAATAAAGATTAAGTGTGAAATATAAATGAATAGAATAAAATGCGGTAAAAAATATGCATCATATGATAAAATATGTATAATGTTTTAAACAAAATTTGCAAACAAGGCGACACCAGATGACGATATCAATTTCGGCATAGTAAGTGATGCTATTCTCAGTGTAAATAATCTTGTGTTAAATTGCGTCCAGTCAATTCTCTGTAATACTTTTACTTAAACAGGATAGGGGATTTTAAAGCTGCGGGGATATTCTTCTTATGTATATAATTTTTAAATAGAGGAATATTGTTGCATTAATATTGTGGAAAAGAGTTTAATGAAAATCAGCTCATTATCTCCCCATCAGCCCCCAAGTAAACCAACCGGAAATTCGCATTTCAAGATGGCGGATCCAATATGGCGGACACAAGAATTGTCATTTACAATTTCAAAATTTTGATGGCAGATTCATACGAGCCATCTCGAAAACCCTCTTGTCTAAACTTTCGAGTTATAGTATCCGTTTCGATGCCATAAAAGTAAAGATTTCAGGTTTCCATTTCCATCCTCGGGTGATTTTTTAAAAATCAATTTTGGTGAGCATGCTTTCCCCCTTCCAATAAAAGATTTCCAAATCATAATAGTTGCTAGATGGAAAAAGATGGTCTAAAGTATTTGACCAAGCTATTGTTAGACCTATTTTGGAGTATGCTGAAGATTTACTTGTGACGCTTTTTAAGACTATACTTAGAACAACAAAAAAAAGTGTTTGTACAATCTATATGAATTTTGCTACTAAAGTACACACGTTTATTAAAATATATTGATTTTTGTAACGTTGGGATTAATTTGAGAAAAAAAACTCAAGTTTTCGACGAAAAGATCGGCATTGATTTGTTTAAATACAAATTATAATTATTTATCTATCTTAAAAATCGCATGTATGTATGTAGTAGGTTATCTATAATAAGAACTACAGTTAAAATTTCAAATTAATCCGATAAAAATTATTTGAGTTCTACATACTGCCAGCCTATTTTAAAAACGTGAATTCGAGATAAATGCAGAGTTTGAGAATGCATAGTAAATATAATATATGAAATTTTTAAAGTATAGGATTGCTGATTTATATCTTAGGAGTATTTAAAATAGGTGAGTACAAAATAAGATTGAATGACTTTGTATTTGCTGTATTTTGTTTCATAAAAATATACCTCTAACTTTCCCATCTAAAATCTAAAAGGTACAGAACGAGTGCTGAATTGATTTGCTCCTTATAAGGGCAACCATATTCTTAGAGATTAAAAACAAATCTAGAGTTAAACACTCAAAGGGCTCTAACATTTGAAAAGGAGGGAGATGTGGGTAGGTGGAATAATCTACTAGTAAATTAGGATAATTAAATATATTTTTGCAAAAGTCACGGAAGGAATCGTTACAAATGGATCGTTTTGCATCGTATGTTCTGTGACATCGAGGAAAAACGTTGAAAATTTCATTTTTCATCTAAACTACCCGGGGCTTTCCGGGCGTACCTAAATCCAGTGAATGCGCATTTGTAGTCTATTTATTTCACATTCGGAGCTATTGTGGACCCAGCCGATTTAAATCACGACACGATTTGCATTTGACTCGGTTCAAAAAAAATTCCTATTATACTGGCGGGGGTGGTGGGGGCGCGCTAGGCCGAGCCGTGCGTGGACTGCTGTGCATTTGGGGCCCGAATTTTGCACTCCTTCGTGGCTTCGCAGGCTCCGTATATTGTTAACTTATCTGCTGTTTTGAATAATGAAAGTGCCACCAGGGCTCATTCATTTGCACTCGGACAGACGGAAACGGGAGGACAATAACGACTCGCTGTGAAAGGGACAATAGTCATTAATTATGTCCTTTTCTTGCCATTCTTCGCTTTTTTTTCGAGTTATGCGCTTTCTCTGGCCGCTTTTCAGAATTTAGTCACGTTCCTATTATTGCCGTTGTCGCCATTTTTCACACACTCACAAGAGTCCGCCACCTCACGGTTTACGGATCACACATCCCTCGTCCGCCTCACTTTATTATGGAACAATCTCCTCGATTTTTTATTCATAGCATCACCGGAGTCGGCCGGCAACTCTTGAGCGCATAATGTAAAAATTGGACACATGTCTCGATATGATCTCTTACAGTCAAGTGGGGGTCATTCGGAAACTTTTCAATATATCATAACCAGGGCGGGGGTGGAGGCAATGGACCACTGCCCGGGGCGAGAAATAGTGTCTACGTGCGATGGCCCTACGATTCCTGTCCTCTGCCACGGCATAGAGCCGACAAAGTAGAAAACGTCTAAAAGAGGCACCAGGAAGGACGTAGAAAATGTTTTGGTATTTTCCGATAAATTTCCCTTGAACCGAAAGTGGACTATTGAGGAGAACAAAAAGATGGGTAATAAGGGGACCAATATTTGTCAAATATGAAACGAGGCCTCTGGGACTACCGAGCTTTTCCAGCCAATTCGGCCTTTGTGTGGACCAGCCTAAGTGGATGGGAGTGGCTACGATGTTTTGATGATAATTGAATCAGAAGTAAATTTGTCCCCAGGCGATACCTTGAACGTAGTGACGGAGATGATTTTATAGCCGTTCAGGTAAGGGAGTTGTCCTTACAGACGTCCCATGAATTTATAATGGGCACGAACAGGAACCTAATCATAAACTGCCAGAAAACATGTTTCTAGAAGTCGACAATTGTTACAAAAGACATTACAAATGCAAAAAAGGAGTTATTAAAAAAAAAACAAAAAACCCGACTGTTTGTAAAAAAGGAACTGAAAATATATAAACAAGTATTTATAAAGCTCAGACACAAAAAATTAAAACTTTCACTATTACTATTTTTATCCTTTAGAAAGTACATAGTAGGGTTAAAAACTTACGTCGACTTTCTAAAATTCATGCTGTTAAATCGAGACACACCGTCGTCGGCTACTAATTTATAAATAAGAACAAATTTTTGTAAAATTTTTAGGTTTTGCACTATAGATGAAAAGTCTATACATAAAATATAGAATATTGTCTCGTACATTTATTATATAAACATTAATGTATATAGTTTCATCAAGACCTTTCTTTTAATACACATATCGGTATGTTTGAAAAAAAAAACAAAATACACATGCGAAAAAAAAAAAAGGAAGAAGAAAAAGAAACAGATATAGACACACATACATACATCCATACATACACCCGAAAAACATCACTCTCCTCCTGAGTCAGTCGAGTAAAAATACAATTTCGTCACATTCATCAGGACCCTCTGCAAATGAACACAAAACTAATTTGCAGGACTTTGCCGAGTGACTGAAGGCCAAATCTACTTCAAAAAAGTAATTAAAGCATTGACAAAATAGAATTAAAGAAAGGAAGTAGTACCTATTCATTTCAGGCACTATCACAGAGCTTGACCACACTTCCAAAACTTTTTAAATGTTTTAACCTGATTGAAAATTTTCTACATTTCGAATCGATTGAGTAATTTCCGACCGTGGAATCTGTCGAAACGGATTAAAAAAGAGCTTAAAAAATCCTATGGCTTCTGTAGTCCACGATAAAGCTTTCAAAAATTCATTTTAGTTGTATCTTTTTCAGTTTATTTTCCTTAGAGCTGATTGTTCTTTATTCTTTAAATAAAATATTAATTAGGTTGCCAAAAAAAAAGGAAAATTGTCCACTCTATTTGCCAAAATTTCAAATATTAACAAAAACAGTAATTGAAAATTTGGCGCTTAATTGCTGCTTTTTTTTTATTGAACCAATGCTGGTGAATAAAAAAATTTATTCAAATACAGTGGAATCAATATCTTAAAAATTTACGGTCGTCTATAGAGGGCTGTCAATAAAAGTTACGTCCTACTACATATAATAGTATATTCATATATTTTCAGGATTTTTCAATTCTGTTCATGACATTGCATTTATAATTTTTATTGATTTCTGTTTGTTTATTCATTGATCTAAAGCTGTCCCTCTTAGTTATGGCTCAGTGTTTTCACCTGTACGAGTTACCCAAATGGAGAAAATTTCAACAAAAAGATCATTATTAACATCATCTGTCTGTGCTAATATCGGGAAAAGCTGAACCGATTTCGATTGAACTTCTACTACAAGGTAGAGAATTTTGTCGGGCATAATTTAAGCTATTCATTTTTGGCAGATTTTTAACAGAAATAGGGACTTTGGGAGTTTAAGGAGGGGTTTGGGGAAGTGACGGTAAGAAGATAACCTAAAAAGTTTATGATTTGATGTTATTCACAACTATTTTGATTAATGTTTTAAATTAAAAATACTTATACAAAAAAAATCAATGGTTGTCTGTAAAGTCGGTTTACGGACGATAATTTTACGTGATAACGTCATAAGAAAACATTGATGAAAAATTGCATACTTTTATGAATTGAATTGAATTATTATCACTGAATTATCATTATTTTGTATAATACAAAGAAGGAGTTAATTGAAAATTACAATCTTTTCAATAAATTAAGATTTATTTCCACTCGTTAATTCAAATATTTTTTTCTTTAAATTATACAGATTAATGATTAATTACAAGTAACAATGTGCTATTAACAATTTATTTACAACTTATATACATGTGTGGTATTTAAGATCGTCCAATCTGCGTTATTCTGTTGAGGATAGGACGATGATAGGAAAAGTAGGAAATCAAGGGGAGTGTTTCAAGTGTAATGTGCCTTGAAAAAGTCAAATCGATGGTTGTTCCTCTCAGCGTTGCTGAGCCGTAAAATAGTAAAAAACCGTACAACAAATGGGAGACTTTTGTCCGGTGTTTTGCATTTGTCTAATTTCTGCAATTTATTTTATTTTATTTTATTTTATTAATAACGCTTAGTCCGATCGTGCCTCTCTGTCGCTTGTTCCGCGCTCTCGCTTGCACGCTCCTTATTGGGATTCAAAGCGCACCCCAATTGAAGTGTATCGACCCTGGCTTGAACCTGGGTCCTCGGGGGTGATAGACCAGTGCACTTACCACTGCTCTACTGGTATTAATAATCCACTATAAACCAACAAGACAAATTATGTGAGATTCTATTTTTTGGCGTTAAATACTCGGTTGCTTAGATCGGCGGAACGTTACACTTTTTCGTTTGTGCGGTCGTTCATCGATTTAATAGACGTTATCACGTCAAAAAATAAGGTAAAATATGCTAAAATATAGTGTGCAGAATATTAATTTTTATTTATATTGTGTAGATAGTGCAAGAGAATAATAAGATTTTGGCGAAGAATGTCGGTAATAAAGGTGTCAGAAAAATCAAGGAATTTTTCTTCACCAGTACACCAGAATTTGAAATCTTTTTCCAGAAGTGATTTTTAGATTATATGGCTTTTATTTTTATTCATGCGTTAAACATTACAATTAAAGTTAAATTTTCAAAATTTAAACATATTTTAGTAATTGTCAGCCCACGGCATAGAGAAGTCGTCCTTTACAGTTTTTTCTGTGAGAACAGACCGTTAGGTGTTCTATAAGATAATGATTCCTAAATTTAAAGTATAATCAAATATTGTCTGATCGGTCAATATGACGAAGTGATAAAAATGCGTCATTCTTTTATTTAACTGTTTAAGATAAGTAGGAATTTTATTTTGTTGTCATAGTGTTTACATATTTTATTTATTTTATTTGGTTAATATTTTTTATTTTTTACTTTTTAGTTAGTTTTTAATGTTTCTATCATTTTTTTTAAGTTAAATAAAAAGAATTTTTCTAAAAAATTTTTTTTTATATTTTTTTTATTCACCCTATAGGAGGGGTGGTAGCTAAAAAATAATGTCGGAATTCGAAAGAATAGACAACTTACAAGGTGGAGTTATTTTTGCTCTTGGTTACAACAAACACTCTTTTTTTTAAGGGTCCAATGGAAACCATGGTTTACCCGAACAGTGCAGTACCTCGATGAATTTTAAATGGTATGGTAACAACTTTGCATGTTTGGATCACATATATGTATATAAAAATTACAGAATTGCTCGGTTACATACTATGTGAAATCATCCAAAGAAAGACGGGAAATACCATATCTTAAAGATTTCAGTTAAAAAATATACCTTTTATCGGTTGTAAATTAAAAATAATTAAAAAAAGTTGTAGGATTATATATTAATAATATTATTTCTATTATAACATAATTGCAAAATTGTTTTCAGGAGCCGATTTGGACTTATCAATAAGCAGTACCCTTTATTTCAAGAAATGGATTTGTCAGACTATTACGTAGATATAAATATGCGGATTTTGGGTTTCATGTAAAACATATTATAAATATTTGTTCATCAGCAAAATCAGTAATTAAAACTAAATTTACTCTCCGGAAGAGCAGAATATGAGAAAATACCCTTGCAATCGCGTACGTTAGCGCTCTTCAATTATTTCACCAATTTGGCGCAATTGGAAGCATAACGGAATTCAAGGATAAACCCTTGCAGGAGGATTAGACCGTCTCCAATTAAAAAGAAGACTCCCCGAGGTTCTATCGTGCCGCTCAAGGAGATCTAATGCGTGCCCACTTGTCGGGATGCGCGGGGGCGGGCTGGTTCAATTACTTTTCGGATCGTAACAATCGCGGGGCCCGGTTTTCATATGCAGCCGCTGCAAAGCGTCAGTCACACTTCATCAACGCAAAAATAATGAACAGAAGAACAAGAGCACGTTGCCTTCGGAGCACTTCATCTTTCGGATTGCACAGCGTTAATGAGAGCACAAAACTTGAAAATTGCATTCATTATACAGTGGCGGCGTGTATGCAGAATTCATAAATTCTGGAAGGATACGCGGAGGATAAAAGTGTTGCGGTTCATGCTTTTTTAGTTTTGCGCTTTGTTTTCCCAACACTTTGGTAAGAAGTGTGAATTACAATCATTTGCATATTCTACAGTTTGCCCCAGTGGCGCTGCTCTTCATCTTCTCTTCGTTACTTGCTTCGCCGGGGCTGGAATTATGCAAATTTTATGCGCGTTGTTAATGTGTTCGTTTGTAAGTGCTTTGGGGCTTCTTGCGCCCGGCTGCAGCCGATTTTGCTCTGTTCTTAGCTCGGCTGAAGACATTACTTCTATGACTTTTGCACACTCGACTGCCGGCCTTTTGTTTATATTTTTATAATCTTATTATGTTTCCCACTCGGACATTAATCTAGTCCAGATATGTAAATGAGTGGGGCACTTTCGTCCTTAGCTTAGCACGGTCTATGCCAGCACGCAATCCTAACTACTGGCTTCCTCTGCTAAATATATTTAATTCAGGCAGAACCGTGTGCCGAGTTTTAGCCGCAAAAAAGGTAACTAGGCTGTTGTTTCCGCACAGGTATAGACTTACATCTTTAGATCCTGTGTGTAAATACGTATTTTCTCCAAATGGATTTCTCACTCAGGCTATTTATACTTTCTAATGTATGTTACTGGCAAAAGTAATTGGTAAATGATTTTTGCAAGACTTAGATATCCTACAAGTTAAAAAGCAGCTACACATACATACGTACCTACCTACCTATGAACAATAATAGAAATCACTCATCCTCCCTATTTCGTAGCCTTTTAACATTAGATAAAACTAACTATTAAGAGAATACCTAGATCCATCTCTGAAAAATTAAATTATCCCTTCCTATTTTCATTCCTTCACTTACAGATCAAAAATAACATTAGTGTGAAATTATCGCCGTTTACTTGAATTTTATTTATTATAATTAGTAAAATTCAGAATTTCGTTAACTTTACGCATGTATTTGCAAGTTTCAATATTTGTAAAACTATTGCTCAGATGTGAATATTTTTCTACAAAATTAAAATATATTTTACTGTACTGTACATCTAGGAATACACATATACATTCACTTCAAAACACCCAACTTAAAAAATTTAACATTAAAAGTATAATTCGAAAAATATGTATAAATTAAATTAACTGAAGTTGCTAAATAAAAAGGATGCCTCCATTTCAAGGTTAATTGATTTTTTTATTTTGTAAGAGAGCCTTTTTATTTATAGCTGTTTTCAAGTGTAATTAAAACTATGTCAAAATTTCCATGCTTTTTAATTAGGCACCTAATTGTTTTAATGTGTTTTCATTTAAATTTCTGGCTCACAATTTTTTCCTCGAATCTAAAAAGTTTTGAAAGAACAAAAGTTAAAGTCTACAAGAACCAAATTCTTAGAAAGAATACACTTTATCTCGTTATTTATTTTCTCTTTCAATTGCAGATTAGTCTTATTAAAAATTATAGTCGAATTTTCGAGTCGCATAATTGCATAAAATTTATTTTATAAAAACTCCTAAAAAGTTAAATGGAACAGTAATGAATTTAAAGGGGTGAACAAGGGCACGTTTTCCTTGCCCTAACAGTCCGAAAAGCGGGCTTTTCGGGACCACCTCCCACTATATGGGTATCATCGCGATAAAGTGATGACAGCGTGAGGTACGAACACATATTAAATATTTGTCTGCTTCCGCTCAGCATAACTTCGTCCGCAAATTCATACGTAGAGTGTTCGTAAATTATGGACCACCATCTGTGCGGAACATTAATAGTTGCAAAACGCATTTAATAATTACGCCAAGTGGTCGTTTCTAACAGGCGTGTTCCAGTTGGCACAGTTTTTGGTCTCCGAATGGTTTTTGCGGCTGATTCGTTATTGTGCAGCATATTCATTTGATATAAGCAACCAAGGGCGAACCAGGAGTCCTCACTGTTGATACAGGGTGCTCCTACGGCAGCAAAGCACTTCAGATACCATCGGGACTATCCTTGGAATGGTACAACGCAATGCTTAAAGTTTCTTAAATTTAAGGGATTATTACTTTGAGTAAGTAGTGTACGATATCCACTAGTGCAAAATACATACAAATTTTAAAGGATCTTCTAAGGCTTCAAAAATAGAAAAATATCCAACAAATCTTAACCTACAATTTTACATAATATTAGCTAAAAAAATACCCACTCTTCCTAAAAAATTTTCAAAATAAAATGTTTTACAATAAGTTAAACACTTTTATTTGTTTGCCTGTGTTGATCATCATTTTTTGTTCTTCAAATATATTTGGAATTTAAACTTTTTAACGACTACAGCCGATTTCGATTATTATAGGCTAAGGTTTTTCTACCCAACAGTTTGTTCACCTGTAAACAACACCAAAAGACTTATTACGCTAGATTTAATTAATAAAATTTTAATATTAGCGAGTTGAATTGAAAAAACATCTCAACTTTCCTGAAAAGTAATGTGAATAGCAGATTCCGACGACTAAATAAGTACATATCTTAAATATTATGCCTGTTTCTGCAAGTCAATTACGTATTTGCCCATTAGAATTGCTTTAATTATTTAATTAAAAGGTTGTCGTAAATCCTATCTTGCAATAATGTGTAGAAGTCAGATAGAATAATCAACATTAAATCATAACTTGCTCAAAATATCTTCTTTTTTAGGGTTCCGTAGCAAAACAAGGAACCCTTATAGTTTCGCCATGTCCGTCACAGTCATTTTATTTAGAGACTACTAGGACTAGAGCGCTAAAATTTGTATCATCATTTTGGAAAAAAAAAACATTTAAGGCTACATGAAAAATGGGGATGAATAAATAAATGTTTGCATAGCCCATCGAGTGGGGTATCGTTGAAAAGGGAATTTATAATCATTATGAGGTTTTTTAAACCGTTTTTCAAAAGTATGTCCCGTTTTTGAAATATTCGAATCTAAAGTGGCCATTTTCGATTAGGTTTGTGTCGGCCAAAAGATATCACCCTGAAGGCAATTTCGGCAAACATGTGAAAAATCTAGCATACTAGCACATGAACTGAAATTACTTTCAAAAATAACACGACTTACTAGTGTTAAATAGTTTACGAAATAGAGTCAACCAAGTTATATTTATTTGGACTCAACTGAACGACTCAACTGACTTTGAACAACTGTTCGGAAAAAACCTTAAAAACTATACACAGCTACGCAACCCTTCACTAAGCATGGCCGGACATGCTATTGACCGCTTTTTTTAAATAAACATTGTGTAAATTAAAAAACGATTGACAATTGACATGCACCAGCAATAAAAATAAAATGTATAATCAGAGACTACATATTAGGGTGGAGTGAAAATGTATGGAGAATTATTTTTTTTGTTATTTCGTAATAGCATAGTGGTAAAAAGCTGCCTATGGATGAGCAAATGAAGTATGTTAAATATCATTTATGTATTATAATGTTTTGAGGTGCCCCAAAACAAAAGAATTTTGAAAAAAAGTATAATTTCATTCATTTTTGATAGCCTCATTTAGATGTATATAAACGTTAATAATGTATCGAAATAGTATTGTTCATGTTGTTTAAAACCTATATTTTTATATAATAATAAAAATATATATAAAAGTTTGGAATTTATGGTGCCCCAAAACCTCTTTAAACAAAAATATATCAAGAATTTTGCAATAAAACTGCGATTCATATTTATGAAACATTTATGAGAAAAATGTTACAAAATAGCCAATTAAGTAGAAAATTCGCGTTTAGTATTATAAAAAGGCATCATCTGACGTGATGACAGTCTGGCTCTGATAAAACCATCATTTTATGAAGTTTAGCATTTGGTTTTGCACTATTGAACATTGACAAGTTTCTGATTTTTTTTCAAAACTTTGTCCCAACGGGGGCACCTCTAAATATAAACCTAGACAAAAAATATTTTCGCTTTTGCTTATTGAGCCTATTACACAGCTTTTAGTCGGTATGCCATAGTAAATATATAAAAAAAGTAATTTCACTCCACCCTACTACATATAATGATTATGTTAAAAAAAATTTAAATTACAAAATAACGATTATCAACTAATTTTTATTTTTCGATTAATTGATTTTTCTTTTTTGATTGGTTGATAACCCACCAGTTTTTGTTATATATGTATGTACATTGTAGATTTATGTATTTATTAATTATTATTAAAAAACCCTTTTTAACCGACTTAAAAAAAAGAGAAAGTTATCTTTCCGATCAATCGTTATCACCTCATAATCGTTATTATCCAATTTATAATTTTTATTTAACCGATTTATGCAAAGTATTATAGAAACTAAAAAATACTACAAATGAAATAATTGCTTTTAGGTTATAAAGTGATATTTTTTTGTTAAAAATTTCAGAAATAATCAGTATTTCCGTTCCATAATTATAATTACTTTTTCACCTTTTATAGTATTGATAGAATAACAAATAGCAATAATATAACATGAATCATGGAATTCTTAGTAGATAATTTAGTTAAGCAATGCACTTCGAAAAAAGGACCATCAGAAACGTGATTTAATAGAGTAAAATTCAAACTTGTTAGTATCGAATTAAGGACAAAATCGTAGCCATTAAATAAAGCATTTATTAATTTCTTGTCTTATGGTATATGAAAATCGTTAAACTTTAGGTGTAAGTACTATTAATTAAAATGTGTTAAAATTGATTGATTGAAGTGGTTTTTCGAGCTAGAGACTTATGAGGAATGCTGTAATTTATTTACACCTTATGGCTACCACTGAATTCTTCCAGTTGAGTTAATAGAGAATCAAAATAAGAAAACCGAATATCCAAAGCAAGCCACGTTGAAGTATCCCGTCCCAAAAGGGCTGAATTGAAGAGACCCAAAAAGTATCCTTTGGTATCGATGATAAATGGCCATAATTAATTACCAACACATTAATACTCAATTATTAAGATTAAGGATCCGCATCCTTCGGGCTGCGGACTAATTACACCCATAAACTAATAAATATTCGGAGTAGTGCAGGTGACACTCTTCGTTATGGCCACCAGGGGAATTCCAAGATTGTGCGATATTGAGGCCGAATTAATTCGATAGACAGAGCGCCTGCTACGATAGTTTTTTGGTATCCAACTCTTACACCTTGATTGGACCAACTGTGACCTGGGTTAGCCTTAATTGAACACGGGGAGTGGAGGACAAGACGATATGTCATAAATCAAATCCAGATATGAAGGGCCCCAGGTCCGGCCGGCGTCCATATGTCGTCTTGCTGGCGTGTACCTCCGGGCGTCCTACAGGAGCGAACTGTGTAAGTTCGTGGAGGACGTCCCGTCCAGGTCCAGAGCGCCGGGACGTGGAGGCTGCCATTGACTAGGCTGACATTCCGAAAGCAATTAACGGCGTATCCTGTTAGAAATTGTAACTGAAATTAAAATATTATGAAAATGGCAGCTCCGAACGTGACGTGTTTTCTACTCCTACAATATCCGGCCGGACAGACATTCGATTATTTAATTAAAATCTCATTTGCCAGCCAGATTGGTCTCAGCGGCGGGGACGTGTGTTCGGTCCGCATATTTTATTTAAATGGCCCCCGTACGTGCAAAATATAAAATTGAGCGACGCCAGATGGTAAAAGGCCGCCGCTGCAACGCACGTCGCTGGCGTTAGCAGATATTTATTTTCTATGTTAATTTGGCGTTCAGCTCGAAAGCATTACAAACTTTAGCTGGAAGTTGCATTTTTTGTGGTCAGAAAGCCATTAAAAATGCAATTAAAGTTGCTGCCCTCGGTAAAGCTAAATGGGCCGTCATTTGCAATTCCTTATCTTTGCGACTTTCGTTGGCGAAACATTTTCCGACGGCCTGAAGCCGCTTTGGCCGCCCCCGCACCCACTATAATTTTTCATCCTCCGCGCCACTTACAATTCGCCCCCTCCGTTCATATCCCTCTTAAATGTATCACTTAACTTTGTGAGCAGCTCCTATAAATGTCAATGAAGTTTTTTGCTTTCTTGAAAGTTCTCGTTGTTGAAGGAAAAGTTGTTGAAATTGTCGTTTCGAGTGTAGCTGCGCTCAAAAAATAAAAAAACAGATCAACTTTCCTTAAGCAGGCAATTTACACTCTGTTAGACCGGATAAAATAAGACGGCCAAGGCGGGCGACTCTCCCAGGTCGGGAGTCCCAAACTCCAGATCCCGATGAATGCGCCCCGGAGCAGTTCAGGCATACAGGCCAGTGGAGAAAAATGTCCCGGTAAAGAACGTTTGAATACTTGAGGATTTTATTAATAAATATCTAAGAAGGAATCTTTTTCGTCTCGAGCGAGCCGGAAGTCTTCTTTCTTGAATTCGCTTTAGCTGTCCACCAGCCTTTGAAATACAAGGGAGTCTCGAAGAGAACCCCTGTCTTCTTCACTAAGACTTATCAGCAATCTTTAAATTTACTGATTTCCCGAGCGATATTTTTTCTGGGTTAGGCCAATATTAGACAGAGGGGTTGAAATGGTTTCTTTTAAACCTCCTTTAATTTCAGTCCATATGTGCCATTAATTAATCCGCAACTCAGTATGCCATTCATTATAAAAGTAATGCACTGAGAAAGTAATACTTTACATATTATCCTATATATAATGTATATATGAATAAAGTAAGATACCCAAATAAGACCCATCCGTTGTAGTTGTTAGTCATCAAAAAGTCAATAGATAACGATATAACAAATAATTTATTTAGTTATGTTTACAATAAAACATAAGTAGGTTTGCCTCATTATAAATATTTCCACTTTTTTACCATATTATAAAAAGTATGTACATATAAGATTTGGTAAACTCAAATCTTAATAAGGTCCACTCTCTAGTTGTACGAAAAATATATTAAAAACTAAGTCCAGTTTTTGTTGAAATAAAATAAATTACTTTATTTTTGGCAATTATAATACATACATATAAAACATACATACATTAAAGAAAGGCACCAAAATGCCTTTTCTACTCGTAAACCTACTATCTTTGTATTAATTTTGGTAAATTGTTTATTATATTATATAATGTATTAAAGTAAAATATACAGTTATTTTATGTATTAAGTTTTCTATTTACATATATAGAAAACTCCAATTTAATAAGTAACAATCGAGCACAATTTCTTTTAATATATGTATGTAACTAGTTGATACTGAATTCAAATTAATATAGAATATAAAATTAAGGTAACATCAACATAATATTAGCAATTGCGTCCTAGACGAAATTTTTATAGTAGAAAACCTAACATAGCAATTCTTTATATTACGGTTTTAGACTGAAAAAGAGGGACTCATTACTCATAGTCAATTTCAATAGTCCTGCAGTAGCTCGTTTACAAAACATAGCCTCACAGCAAATGTTTACGCCAAAATAAATCTAGCTGACTTTTTAGATGCTTTCTGTTAGGTCCTGTAACTTCGTAACATTATAAGAAAATCTTACAATTCACTTTTCATCCACTTCTAATTGTTGTATTGATCTGAAACTTTGCAAATATTTATAATTCTGATAATAATACAGTATATCTAATATCATTCTAAATTCAGTATGACGGACGCCTCCAAGATGGCGGACCTTTTTCTTCACAACCTCCTTGATATGAGTATACGCTTTAAAATAAAAGGGTTTGACGAGTATAATTTTATAAGGGCTCAAGTCTTAGTCAAGTACCTTATTTGCTAAAAATAATTATAATACAACATTCATGTAATTGTTAAGGATATTTTGTACTGTTTTTCTTGCATTTCAATAACGATTTTTAGTTACTTTTTCTTCTCATGTAACATTACTATTTAATTGCCTTCTTTATTTTCAATTCCACTTACCATTAAAGTAATAAATACTTTCCGTTTATTCATTTAATTGTCTAATCCCAATTCAATTTCCATGGTTTTCCTTCTTATCAACTTCTTTTCATCATTTCATTTTTGTTGTTTCTGCCCCCAAGTTTCAATTAAATGAAAGCAAACTCGCGAATGATCGAAGTTTAAAACCATTTTGATTTGATAAAGCTTTGGGAGGCATCGCAGTGGCGAAGCATTTCGTTGTTCAAGATGAGATTTCATATCTCAGCTATTCTTTGATAACACTTAAATTATGTAGTTCAATTCGATGGCATAACTTGTAGATATTGTAAATCTTCTTATCTGATAAAATTGCAAAATTGCAATGAGCTCAACAAAAAATTTCAAGATGTAAAAGAAATTGCAAATTTAATAGTATTATTTTAAAGTAAATATATTTATAGTATTTAAATATTGATTCTTATTCTCGTCTGGCTTGGAGTCATTTGCAAAGCTCTCGAAGTCTCGTATTTTCATACGCAAATATTTTAGATAACTCATTTACTCATATTTAGTAGATCTTACAAATAAAACGTGTAAATGACTTTCAGCTACTTATACCGTTTAAGTAGTTAACAATAAAAAAATACAAATGGAAGAAAATGATAAAGTTTTTCGACTGAACTAGTTATTGATTGAATCTCCTTATTTCCTTGTTTAGTTGAAAATTGATCAATGTTAAATGATTCTGTTTTTTTACAGAAAAATAATGATTTTTTGAAGTTGTTTTGTATAATACAAACGTTTCTAAAATTCAAAAATTTATGTTGAATGTAAAAGATCATCATAAGATAGACTGTTATAGACATAGACTGTTCTTTTTTCAGTTTTGCATTATTTTTGTCTTAAAAAATAACTATTCAAATGTAAGTCATGTGTTTGTTAAATGTTTGGAAATGTTTGTTTTTCAATGTATTTTGCTTTCCCATATTTCAATGTGTATCATATTTGGTTTAAAGCACCTTTTTGTTTGCAAGTTTAATTTTCAAACATTTCGCAATATTTCCTTGAAATTATATTTGTATGTATTATTAAAAATATAAAGTGTACAAGCACTGGAGGATAGCAATAAATCCAGCCACATTTTTTGCAAATAAAAATTTAAATTTTCATAATCGATGACCAAAATATTCTTATAAAAAGTTATTTTTCAAGCCTAAAAATTTTTTACTGCGTGTTGAAAATTAGAACTTTCATAATATTAGTTTAAATTCCATAACGTCATATACATATTTCAGAAAAAAGAGGGCTAAGAAGTAGACCAAAGACTATTTTAGAATTTTGACAAAATCAAGCAACGAAATACTTAACATGGGAATGTAATTCGTATAAAAACTATAATCCTTAACTATATTTATAAAATATGATTTATCCATAACTTTTACAAAATACATATATGGGAAGAATATTTTCATGAGGTCTTTTTTTCCATGTATTGTTTAGAAAAAAACCTTTGACATGCACCGGATAAATTAAATTTTTATACGTACATATATGTGTTTTCCCTAGATTGCTAATCCGCACATTAAACTATTCCTTACAATTTCCGAAAATGTTCAAAATACGATATTATTTAGTTAACTCTACTTTTTCCAGTTAATGAAAGGGCTTAAGCTGAATCAAGAATTGTAATTGATATTTTAGAGCTATTAGTTTAGAGTTCATTTTTGTTCCAAATGAAAATTGTGAAATTGAGTGCATCATTCATTAGTAAATGTTCAGCTGAGAAATATTCAATGTTATTTCAATGTCACTTTTTGTATTATTTTTAAAAATCTGTGAATTTTGGTTACAGTATGTAGCGAAAATAATAATGAATGATTGAATGAATAAATTTTAAGACTAATCGTGTATAAATTTTAAATATAAACTGAAATAAAATATCGACCTTTTCAGTATTTGTTTGTGAGAGAAATAAGTTTCTTTGGCAATACAACTAGGTACATGTTTAAGCAAAATATTCATAAAATATTCGCAAATTAGCATTAATGGGCTTTCACGTTTAAGTAATTTGCTATTTACTGAAGTACATCATTGTCCTAATTCAGTTAATTCCTACTATCGTTCAAAATAAGGGGAAATAATAATTTAGAGTAAATAGGTTTCCACAAGATATATTTCTTAATTTGCTCGTCTTAATTCCCCTCAGAAAGTTTTAGAAATTATCTTTTATTAAAGCCGCAACGAGGAAAAAAGAGAAGAAATCCTCTTAGTGAAATTAAGAAATTTAAAGCGCGATGTCCACGAGACACCGTCTGAATCCGCGTGGAAAATGTCTTTTTCATCCTCTTTAATCTTAATAAGTCGCCAGAGTGGTGACAGTCAGTGCGGTAGTAATTTTTCTTTCATCATTTTCAGGCAATTTCCCCGCTAAGGAAACATGGCAAGTTGTTGAACATTAAAATATTCCCACAGACAGGAGCCATCCGGAAATGTCTACCGGCAGGTCCGAGTCGGTCGGGGCAATAATAGGGCGTAATATTGCGCACTCCTCAGAGCCCTAATTGAAGTAATTAATTTAACAGAAATTTTCAACTGAAATATTTTCTCATTTTCCCCAAAAATTTCCACGGCACTGGCGACGAGGCATCCTGATGCCGAACACGGCGCGGCGCTATCAACCCGCGTCTGCACGAGACGAAAGGCAGATGCTTTCGCATTTTTAATACCTCGCATCAAATTATCTTGCAAAAATGTCGCCATTCTTTCCACACAACCCTGTAACTCTGAAAGGGTGAAAACAATCTACCCCCGGGTTATGTCTCGATCTGTTCACATGGATTCTCCCATTTTCGGAAGAGTGCTCGTCCTAACCCCATCCGAGGGGGTTCGTGGGAGTGAACCCACTTCCTACCCTCCGAATGGGGCTCAGCTGAACTCCACGTCCCTGCAGCCCCTTATTTTTCGACGTTCTGACTTCTGCTTGCCCCGAAGAATTCCATTTTGGGTCGTGCGGTGATATGGCGACGGGCTGAGCACTTTCATTAAGGAATTTAATACACCTCTGTGGTAATTAAAATATGTTGTGTGATTTAATCCAGCGGAACGAGCTTCTTTGGTGAAATATTTTCGCTTGCTCTTCAAGCGGCGGCATCAATATTCCGAGAATTTCTCACCAATGGACGCAATTTTAGATCGCTCAGAATATTTTCGGGGTAGCAATTCAAGCATAAACTCATCTACATATGTCTTCATAGGACGAGTTTTCCTCTTAATATTGTTCATATAAATTACAAATATTGAAGAAAAGCTGATATTTTACTTAAATATGTATTAATTTTATACATACAGTGGGAAGCAAAACTGTAATAGAATGTGGTATGGTTGAATAAAATGCTGATATAAGTATGTATGTATTTTAAAAATATTTCTTATACTTTGACTAATTCGCTTAATTACACATCAAGAAACTAAAATAATTTGACATACCTAATTGAATTTGCAATATTTGGATTAAAAAAAAAAATATTAATAGTTCTCTAGAGAGTGCATTCTTACACTTTTGCACAGTAGATAGAAGTAGTTATTTTTTAGAAAAATATCGTAGTAACACACTTGAACGGCTACTTTTATTTCCTAAACAATCATTAAACGCTTTCCAGAGGAGTAACAAGTGCTTGGATATATCAAAAGTAAGAAATGAAAAACTTATGCTCGTATAGAATACTTTACATTATCGATTTGTCTACGAACTGTTCATTTATCGGTCTGACGAGACCAAAGTTAACAGATTTGAGTCTAAAGGAAAGTTTAGGTATAGGACAAGATATCTAGAAAAATATCACCCGAATAAAATCAAAGAAACCAACTACAATATATAAATTCTAACAAATAATTCAATTAGTTGCTTGAAAATCCACGAAGAGAATAGTTAGTGCCTATTTCTAATCTTCTCTTTCAGTGTGTGAAGAAGCATGGTGGCGGTAACATCATACCCAGAGAAAAAATTATTGTAAAATTACCTAAACCAGCTTGGGTAAAATGTTTTGTATGGAAGTTAATACTTAGGTAAAAATTGGACTTGTAGATATTTGGTTGTTTTATACCAGGCTTAGACTTCATTAGATTGGGTAAATTGTCTAAAATAACTTTGTTAATTTGCCTTAGCAAATTATACATAAGGCTAAGCTTATATTGCAGGGGCGGCTCTACCTTAGGGGCTAGTGGGGCTTAGCCCCACCATAAATTTCTCAAACAAAATTGTGTAAACAATTCGAGTTTAAAGAAAGCGTCTTAAAACGTTATTGCAGTTTTGTTGTCAAAGGTATTAAGAGAACATCGTATATTCCATGCAGGCATGCAGCTACAATAAGAAAGGGCTAAAGAGAACGAGCCCCAAGCCAAAGCTGCTAAGTCTTGTTCTCCTGATAACCTTAGTTTTATTTCTCTTCCTTTTCGTTGCGTTTCTATGCGTGGAGGGCTCAAACAAATTAGCCCTGCCAAAACCTTCTGCATTTACAAGCCGTGAACTGGCTCGGCGCGCACACAGTTGCTTCTCTCTTACATAAATTTTAGATATTTCTCTTCTGGCTGAGTGTCTTTCAAAGCGCAGGGGGCTGAAATTTTCTAGCCGAGCGGATGAGAGAGGTTTAAATGTGTGTGCTAGCTATCCTCTAACACTCGTAACCGATTTGGCTTGCACAGATAGCTGTGAAAGAGGCTGTTAGGGGCTAACGTGAGATAGCCCCGAAGGATTTGAGTCGATGAACTTATATGCATACAGTCTACGTCGCTATAAGAAATCTCGTATTTTCTAATTTAAGGTACTATTCTACTCTAGAGCGTCAAAAAAAGGCCTTTTTCAAACTTTTATTTCTCAGCCGCTTTATTAAGTATTGGGATGAAACTTTCACAAAATGTAAATGGACCCTTTTCATATACAAACTAATTTTTATTTTTGGCATATTATTATTATTATTATTAAATAGAGGGCGCCAAAGTTAAGTGTAAAAAAAAAGATGGTTCCATGGCTGCATGTTAATCTCCGAACTGGCATGTCTGAAACAAAAAATTCGAATGGAGTTTTAAAAAGGAAGGTTCCTTACGTGCTAATTCACCACCGTTAGTCAAAAATTCCAACAACAAAAAAAATGGCGAATGTTTGAAAAAAGAGTTAGAAAAAATGACATTTTTTTACCTTATATCTTCCGCCATTTTTTTTCTTTTATATTTTTATGCAAAAATATGGTGAATTGGCATACACGACACTTTAATAAACAAAACGCACTAAGATTTATTGAAATCGGTTCAGTAGATCCGGAGATTAACCTGCAGCCAACTTGAAAAATGTTATTTCGAGAAAAACGCGTTTAAAGTTTTGGTAAAGGCCGAGTGTAGAAAATTGAAGAGCCAACCATCGCCTCGGTGCAGCTCAATAGCATCACTTGCGCTTCAGCCTTTGAATAGTACACACATTGGACCTAAAAATTTAATAAAGCCGTTAGATTGAATAAAATGTGGACTTTCATTTTCGATTGATCGGTTGCCGCCAATACTCTCCCTGGCTATTTTCGATACCGAGTTCTCTCACGCGGCTATATGTATATAGTGCTATAACTTTTTTTCTCATCCGAATTTCTCTACAAATATTTGAGAGGTCATTTTTGAAGATGTAAGGAATCGAAGAATGCAAAAAAAAAAATTTCGATTTTGTGAAAACTCTAGAGTAGAATAGTACCTTAAACACTTTCTCCTGAAATGTAAAACTCCTTTTAGGGAAACCGAACACTTCAATTCGGTTAACGCTCTGAGTGCGGTACCTCTTGGGTAGAGCGGAAACCTGCTGGTTCATTATATTACTTTTGGTTTTTTTTTCAGTAGTTAGTTATTAGTTAGTTATAAGCAATATATTTTGTAAACCAATTTCTAAGTCGGTTACACATACATACATATGTACACACATACGTACGTCCGCAAGGGGAAACGGTGAATGGGGAATGAGGAATTAGGAAGAAGGAAGGGCAGCTTTCCTCCCTCCTCGCCCTCAAACTTACCTGAAAATTACGTTTCAAGTATCATTATAGTAGTATTTTAAGGTAATCCACCAAAAGCTTTAATCGGTTCACCTAAGTTTCTTGTACAAATGTATGTATATAAAATTGCCCAAATGTTTTTAGGTATTATAATTTATCGAAGTTTTTTCTTGTTTTCCCAAAATATTTTTACCTAAGTTTTGTTTAACTTTTTATGTGTGTTTCACCAAATAACTTGGAAACCCAAGTATGCACTAGCAATATGACAACTTATATACATGGTTTTTTAACAATTTTACATACATTTTTCTCTCAGTGTAGCATGGGGGTGTATTGCATTTACAAGGCCTGAAGTTGGAACGTTTATAAAAATTTAGGGGTAATGAATACGGGGCAATTATTAAATATTCTCAAGAACAACCTCCCGGATGTTATCCACCAAGCAAAAATTGAGGACAAAAATGCAATTTTTCAACTAAACGACCACATGAATTATAACATTATTAACAATTTTCAACATTAATGTGGTCAGGATATAAATTCAATAAAATATGTGTAGGGTTATATATGAAATAAAGCTGGCAAATTATAACGAGGCGCCTAAACAAATGAATGAGCTATGAGAAAGAAATGTTTAAGAAATAAGGCAAATTATTTTATTATTGCAGTTAACACCGGTCGTAGAATAATTATTCTCATCAATAATCATTTCTTTGTCTTGCCACAAATTTTAAACTAAGTGCTTTTTTGAATTTATAAAGGGTTCTTTGAACTTGAAGAAACAAAAATCGTATAGGCAGTTTCAAAAATTCTGATTTTTAAAACACATACAATTTTTGAAAATTGAAAGAATCATTACCAAATGTATACTGGTTTTAGTATTTTAATTTTAAATTTTAATACTATTTTAAAATGCTTTTGGCATGTTGAAACCTTTAAGTAAACAATGAAAGGACATTAAGGACGTGATTATCAATTTTTCCAGAAACATCTTTAAAAATAAGAAATGATTCGCGTAAGGTATGTAATCGATATAAAAACGATTGAAGTGAAAAAGAAAGACTTGACTTACAAAAAACACGTATTCAATTTTGTTTGCTTATAGAGGTGGCCAAAATCTAGCAGATTTAAAAAATTGTTTTTATGTTTAATTGTGAAGCAAATATTTAAAAATATTGCTTTTTTAAAAAGATTCAAAAAATTTACGAGCGAATGCTTTCAGAACTAATGTTTAATTAAAGTTTTCAGATAAAACCATTCAAAATAAGTGAAAAGTTTTCGATATTCTTTAATTTAATTCTTCTAATATATGTATGTATTTCTATTTCTTTTGCATAAAGAAAACTTCTGAAAAGAAACCAAAACTCAAGGATAAATTTAATTAACTAGTATTAATGTTGTGACTGTTCACTCTATATATATGTATGTACGTACACATATGTAATCAACTACAAGTCGATATTTTCAGATTTTCCTTTTACTACGTGCTTGACGCTGAAGGTGCAAGTTAGAGAGATATGCTAAAATACTTTGGAAGTTAAAGTAAATAATTACAAAATATTAATTTAATCTGCTAGATAATTACACCGCTGAAAGAAACCTTAACTAATTTGCAATTTAGCCTGATTTTATAATAGCCCGCATTTGATGTACTCGTTTCTACCTCAGCGTCTTACAATGAATTAAATTAAATTAAAATGCACGGACGTTCAGAAGGCACACGGAGGATCCTACAAAGCGGTTTCGTACACCTAAGCAATTTGTAATGCAAAACTGCAACGATATACTGCGCTTGGGGCGAAACAATGGCGCTAAACAAATTACTTACATACGTTTCTTGCAGGTAGGAAAAGGTAGGGAAACTGCAGGCCTGCAAATAGGCACATTGGTTGCTTGAAATTCTGAAATAGGCACATTTTTCAGGCCACTTCGGAACGCATTCAACCGAGAAAGTTTCACTCATATCCAGCGCGGCATCTGATTAAAAGCAATTAGCGCACCTGATTTACACCTGAGGGGGTCCGCCCCAAAAAGCGTTCCTATCTCGGCCGGATATGTACTGGGGTATAATTTGGAGCGAGTGATTTTACGGTCTCCACCACGAACTCGACGTGGATTTTTAGTTGCTTCTGTCAGGTAAAGGTGGAATTTATGCATGCAAGAAGGGAGTGGAGTGGATAACCCTTCTTTGGCTTGTTAATGCTTTTAAATTTAAGCAGCAGTATTCTTGATTTCGGCTTTTCAGACTGATAACCTGGAATATATTAGGGCGTATAGTGCTCCTCTAGACCGCTGAAATATTGCGTGATAAATCCCAGTTTGCGAAGACAAGGGAAGGTCCAAGCCGGAGACTAAAACTAATCCTGCTCGCATTTTTTAGTAGCCGCTCGCCGCAGGGCCTCCGCACGCTTACGTGGATTCGATTAAGAAAGACCATACTCACCTAATAGACATTAAAGATATATCAGTTGGCCTCAACAATAAAATGGGGCTGAGAACACGAAAACCGACATCGGAGCCGAGGGCAGGAAGGAAAAATTTATAAGGGCTGTTGTTGTTTCAAGTTGGCACGCCATTTGCCCATATAAGGCCGCATTAGTACAGGATGGAGAAATAGCCGGGGTTTTCTAAATAATTAATAGAAGGCTTCCAGCCGGGCGGCGTTGCGAAAGGTACTGGTGATGAAGAAAAACCTATTTACCACCGGGGAGAAGGCATAAAGTTGAATGTTACGCCGTCATGGCATCTAATAAAATATTTTAGGCACTTGACTTATCCACTGCCCACTCAATTACTAGACAACGGCGGAGCTCCGCGTGGGGTCCCATCCCATCGATCGGGAAGGTTTCCGAACTTGCCCTGACAGCCACTCCCAATCTCCCTGAATATAGGTCACGCGATAATGCATCAATTGTCTCCGGCGGGCTCGCATGTGTCCAAATAAGTCACTAATAGACGTTTAGTAAGATTAAGCGGCCTCCTAAATGGCGGGGGTGATTACCACAACTTGACTCCCGCCAATACGCCATCGGGAGGAATTGAAACTTTTTCAATAAGGCGAAATTAGATTCTTCCGGCCAATCATTTATTATGTACGACAAACACAAACATTTCCTCTCTGTGGTGATCAGCCAGCAGGGGAGAAATTAATGCGCTGAGGAAATTATTTGCGATCAAATATCCACACGAACTGCGCTATTATGCTGGTGTCTTAGTAGTTTCGACAAATTGTCTATTTTTATTACGCGCACTACAAATTCATATAACAGCTATGTATGTATGTAGCTGTGTCACGATGACTGTTTTAATAATAGTTGTTATTTTTCACGCCTTGGTACATCACTATTTATAATACTTAGTTGATGCAATTAAACAAAATCTAATATAAAAACGTAGTTCTGTCGAATATTGCTCCCATGAGGAATAATGATGAGTATAATATCTACTGCAAAATTCCATTAATGGATCATTCTCAATTCTCAACAGTAGAGTTTTTCTTTTTATTTGTTTCGGAAGGTATAAACCTTGACATCGAAATTCATTATAAATTGTAAGTTACCTCAAAGCAACGTTTTCCAAGTGATAAAATACACTACTGAGGCGATCGAGTTCAAAGACGAGATATGTAAAAGTCACGCCATTATCTCAATTTTGAGAAAAACAATTTATTCTGGTAGAATCTGAATGATTAATATTGTTTTGATAATCCATAATAAACTAAAAATATCGCCAATATTTAAATACATAGTTCATTTTCAATGAGAGAATTTATAGATATAATCTTGCTTTTCATGTCTCATTACCAGAATAGCTGCACTCTTAAAATTTGAGATTCGCGCTCAGACAAACAGGCAAAACATTCAAAAGCAACATTCAACAAATTCGCTAAATTTTATTATACATATTACATATTACGAATAAATATAAATAAGCTTACACTCTAAAAACTGAGTATAAAATCAAATCACAATGAATTTAAGACCAATTTTAAATTTTTTTCTGT
Organism: Eutolmus rufibarbis; assembly: GCA_963920795.1. Classification (NCBI taxonomy): domain Eukaryota; kingdom Metazoa; phylum Arthropoda; class Insecta; order Diptera; family Asilidae; genus Eutolmus; species Eutolmus rufibarbis. The sequence continues at coordinate 22,001,948 of OY987204.1, forward strand.
GGAAAACTTTATCGCGGTCGTAAAAGTACACATTTTTAGTGTAATACACTAGGCACACGACACACAGGAATGATCATTAGTATAATTACTTAATTGATTCAATGATCATTCATAAATGCTTGCGATACACGACACAATTGGCAGATTTTTGAAAATAAATTGTTCGCATTTGTGATAAGAGTTAGCAACAATTTAAATGAGCAATGGAATGTTATATGTGTCTGACAATTTTATCAATAAAACACTACTACTTCTCAATATAAAATTTGTATTTCAAATGACAGATGGTTGGAAAATCAGGCATCCTCTCTTTTAGGACTAGGATCGTTGCTGTCGTTAAGTAGCAATGGTCGTTATTATCGAATGAGCTTACGTAGACGTAATTCATTCAATGACGGAACGTATGATCTTGTATCAATTATGTTGTGACACACATGTTAAGCAATGATCATTCTCACTCGAACGATCATTTTTATGTACCGTGTATAATTCTGGTATAATTCTGTAAAATAGATGAGGCAAACTTCAGTGAAATCACTTTGTGAAGGAATTTCATGCAGTTAAGACGAACTACTAAAAAAATTTTGTTTATAATGAATTATTTCTTATTTTTCAAAAAAAAAGAAAATTTCATGTTGGAACAATAACATTAATAAAATGTGTGGTAATGTACATTATCAGTTCGCATTTTCCTGAAGAACTATTAAAGCTTCTTAGTAAATAGAAGTCATGATTTTAATATTACTCTTTGTACACGATTTGTCGATTTAAATGCTACACTTTTGGATTTGCAATTTATAATCATTGTTCCTCAAATAAACATCTAGCTCTCTTAAAGAAGTAAATATAGAAAATATTTATTGTACAAACTTGAAATCTTTTATGTTAAATTTTCCGCCATCTACATAGACGTTTACGGAATATTTTAAGTGTAAAGTTCCTGCCATTAATTTATAATACCAAAATGTTTTACAGTGTAGTTCATTTCGCACATTTAAATTGTATCATCAGAACGTTTCCAATAGCACAAAACGGAACATTTGAAAGTAATTTTAGGCTTGGGCTGATAAAAAAATTTAGAATTCATCAAGTGACTAGTTTCACTAACACTACGTGGACTCATGAGATTTTTAGATTCTTTCCGGTTTTTCCGGTGCTTTCTTTAATTATAATAATAATATGTGCGGAAAAATTGATTATCACTTACTGATCATTATATTCTTTAATCAAAAATTTAATAATTAAAGATCATCACCTTACTTACAATATAAAATGGTACCATATTTGTAATTAATTATGTATAATATTATGCATAATTACATACATAATTATGCATAAAAACAATAATTCTACTAGCAAATTAAACTTTTAAATTAAATTAAATTAAATAAAATTAAAAATCGAAAAATGTTTTTTTTTGTCAAAGAAGACGAAGAAAAGCAAAGGGTGCAGTTTGCAAATCTGGAGTATTTCATGAAAGTTAATTGTATCATCATAATTTAAAATGGATTTTCTCAAAAAATTATATTTTTCCAAAATAATAAAATAGTAGAAATTCCTTCGGCCAAATACATACATATGTACATACATAGTAGGGTTAAATGTAAATGAAATTTGGCAGTGATGTTGGACACACGATAAACCGAAATCAGTCGTTATTAATTCTTATGGAGAAAATAAATATTCACAAATTCTTTTAAGAATGTGTTTTGTGACCCCTCAAAAACCAACAGGATAGCAATTTTCACCCAGCGAATCTTCCGATTTTCAAAATTTGCATCAAATCTCTCCTGGAATCATGCCGTATTACGAAAAGATAAGGCTATTTCGTTTCTCGGATTTGTTTGCCTTTCTTCGCCTAGAAAACCGAATAATCTAATGAAAAGGATAACCAGCCAGGTGAGAACAGGCTGCGGGAGCGGTGCCCTCAAGGACCGTGCAGAGGCCCTTGGATGTAACTCAATTCCAGGCCACAAAACAGCTGACAAGGATGTATCCGAACCAATATGTAACCATCGTGCAAATCCGAAGTGACACCACCAGAGGAAAGTTTAAAAGTCGACCCTGCTGAACGCGGCTTGACCTTCCTGCAGGAGGAAAGCCGCACATGTCGGGAAAAAGCTGCCAGCAAATGGAAAGCCATAAACTGTTAAATCGTCTGCAAAATGTCACCCTGCTGAAGTTTAATCATGGATAAAATAAGCTTCCGCCAGGAGAGAGTAGTCATAATATCGGTTTTCTGCGAATTTTCACAACCCTCATACTGCACCCACCCTGCCCTTGATAACAGACGCAGGTGAAAATTAAAAGGCGTGCAAAATGAATATTCGATTTTATAATTTATGAATATGCATTTTTTTATATTATTTTTGAAGGCCTAATGGAACAGACTAGTTGCAAAATTTTAAATGAAGTCCCTATTTTCAATAACACAACATTATTTAATAATTGTATTTTACTATAATAAAAGATCTATAAAAAAGAAAGCAACAAAAAGTGTCGTAACTCAATCATAATTTTATATATTTGTTGTCCATATATTAAATTACGTTAAAATAGTTTGACTATACAAAAACCTGTCCTCAAATTATCCATAGAAAATTTAAATACTATACTACGTTTGTTTTTTAAGTTTATTTGCAATTCTAGTCAAATTATTTAAAAAAAAAGGTAGAGCAAAAATATTTCGCACACAATGTAGAAAAAGAAGAAAATTCGAAAAAAGAAAATGTTTTCTACACCAATATAATCAACCAAATAAAAAGATTTATAAATTTTCTAATTAATCGACATACAAAGAGACGGACGAAGGGGTTATTGAATATTGTTTTTTTTTTCGAATGCGTTTTTAAAGTTTGAAATTCTAAATATATTAGAATTTTAAACAATTTAAGTATTTCTGTCGAATGACTTTGTATACTGTTCATTGTTCCACTGTTCTTTTGTCGAAAATATTAGCTAGCTCAAAAGTGCTGATGTGTATTTTAAAATCGAAATGATCAATAATAATATTTTAATATCAAAATTTATCCGTCAAAACCAGTAACAATTTTTTAATATTTATAAAAATTAGATAAACATTTTTTCCTCAATACGAACTATTTTAGCCAACATCAGTTTAAGTTACGAATTCACCGTGCATATATGATGCAAAAAGTATAGACCTACATATGTTTTTATCTACAAAACGGAGAACGAAAAATTCTTAGAGAAAAATATAACACAATTTTCAGGTGAAGAGTGAACATGAATTCTTCCATAAAATATTTGGCACACTACATAGAAAATACGTGTTGCTCCTGTCCATACTTGCAGTCTTGTGGATTAGAGAATTCTTAATTCTGTCGTAAAGCGAGGTGCACGTACAAATGGACGACGATTTTATTTCTGTTGGAAGAATTCATGATGTTATGGTATTCGTGTTATCATATTAAATAATTATTATTTTATGCAAAAAATATTTATTACAGTGGTAACGAATATCAAATGTAATAAGTTTCAAATTCATATTAATTTCGACGTACAATACAAGTTTTACAAGGTAACGAAACTAAAACAAATGTTTTACTCTATTAAAAGTGGTCCAATACCTTTAAAAGTGCTTACTCTTAAAGTTTGCAAATTAATAAAATGATTAACTAACAATTTTTGCTGTTAATTTAGTTGATTAAATAATTAAGGTAGACAGCCGTTTTCTTAAAATGAAAATCAAATATAGAAGCTGGTTCTTGTTTACCTTAAATTCTTGCATTATTGCACTATATACCATAGATAGCAAGGATATCAGGTTTTACCCAATAAACATGTTTATAGTAAACGAGTTTTCTTATGCTATTTGTAGTTAAAACCACACGACATAACGAAAAAAAGTAATCAAGTTTGCAACAAATTTAGAGAAACATGCAACGTTTAAATTAGAAAGCTTAAGTTTAAAACAACTTCGCCCTTACCTTCCTGAGAGATGGGATGAAGAGTAACTTTAACATTTTAAATAGGAATTGTAGATTTGGACTCTACACCGAATACTAGATAAAAAGTTTTATCATAAGTTCAACTATGCCCGGGTGAAAAATACAGGCCGAGAAATAGCTTAAAATTCCGATTTTAAACCGAATATACACGTAACCTTTATCAGAAGCCGAGAGATTCCTAAAAACCTACAAAAAAACGGCCTGGAATTTCATGTCATGGTGAATTTAGGCCGATTTTGGGCCGACAAAACACCCAAAATTTATCAGAGGCCGAGAAAAAGCCGAAAAGAGGCTGCGTAAAAAATGTATACCGTAAAGACACCGATTACACAGGTCAACACCAATTTTGTTCTCAAAGTATTTGCAAATGATTTCTGTAGGACTTTTTCCGTAGATTACGAATTCGTAAATGAAAATGTTCAAACATTGTTCATTTTCGAGAAAAATAGGGTTAAAAAGTACAAAAGACCATATTTTGACCATTTATGAAAAATTATTACAAAATAACGGATTGAGCCAGGAACTTAAATGTTGTTCAAATAATAGTTGAAATCTTGAGCTATTATATAAAAATACAGAAGGCCTTAAAACATTTCGAAATGATCCATAAATTTAACTTTTTTCCATTAACCAATTATGTACTTCATATAATAAATGCCGAATAAAGAACATGACAAGTGCACACTCATGAAAAACTTGTTCGATAATATGTTTAAAAAGGGCTATTGAGATAAATGGCATTTGGTTCTCTTAGATTAGGATTTAGGCTTTCATTTAAGCCAAGTTAAAAAGTTCGATGATGATCCTTTATTTTTTAATAATGCTTCAAAACTGGTCAAAATACGGTCTTCTCAATCTGTATTATTACTACCAACACTAAAAAAACAAACTTTAAGGAGGTTGTGGGTATTTTTTAATTATTTTGATATATGACAAATAAAAAAATTATAAAATAAACCGAGACTCAAGAAAAAATTTTTTTTTTTGTCGACCGGTGTTATTGGCAGATTTTAGACCGACAAAAAAATGTATGATGGTTTATTTTAAATCTAAAAATCTAACGTTCAGGCAGCAAACAGGCTTTCTTTCGACGTTTTTTCGGCGTTTTATCGGAGTTTTGTTCGGCGTATCGATGTTTTTTCGGCCTTTTGTTCACTACCCCAGCTAATTTTCGGATTTTTCTACCATTTAACATAATGTATAGGCCTTACATTTCGGCCTTTTTTTCACGCGGATGTGAACAAACTTTAATTAAGCACGTCCAATTTCTTTTTAAATAATGCTTTATTTTTAGAAATCGGTGTAAATATGAAACAGGAATCAAAACTGTTAAGTTTTATTGCTGTTACATATTATTCAAACCATTTTGGCCTAGTTAATAATATACAATGGTTCAGATATGACATCTTTTATTATGTTTGATGAAATAATTTAATGTTGTAATTAAAAAAATATTTTTTTTTTTATTTGGCAATAAATCAAGGTTCTGCTACCCAAAATACTGGGTGTCTTATATTCACCCCGGCTAACCTTATGACTGAGCCTTCACATATTTTTCAATTTTATGTGTGTACATTATTCATAACTAGATTTTCCTAAGCTTAATGTATGTATGTAGATTTTGTAATTTCCAACGAAGCTTAATAATTTTTTGTTTTGGAACAGAAAATTTACTTATTTATTTTCTTTTTCATATTTTCATATAAAAAAAATAAGAGCAACCCTATCCCATAGTTCCTTAGTGTAGGATATGTACTTATTTTATTTGTCCAGATAAATGAATCCAAATTTTAAAAGACGCACCTTACGGAGCGGGTGGGTATCAAGTACAAAGTGGGACCAGGATTACAAACTACAGCCGGGGAATTGCAAGAAGGCAAGAAGTAATTAGTTCCCAGAAACCACTAACCGGAACGGGCTCCTCGTAGCAGCAAGGCACCGCAATCGCGGCTGTTGTGTTTTTGGAGATTGATTACCAGCGTGGCTGTGACATATGAAAAATTAAATGAATACATTTGAACACGTCAGGAACAAGGGCCCTAGGAGCGGCGGCACTTCCTCAGAAGGAGAAAACATTGCTCGAAAAGTAATTACACTCCCTTTCGTGGCCCAGTTAATTGTTCCCTTTTTACGGAGTCCCGGTAATTAAACTGGGCAGGCCTGGATACTTTCCTTCGATCTAGATGAGTTTCGAATGGACATTCACTTTTCAAAGGCCACTTAACGCAAAATAAATGAGATAATTGTGGCGGCCGAGGCCGCGAGCAAATCGGAGCCCTGCTTACCTCAGTCCTAATTGATATTAAATCAAATCAACCAACCGAAACCGCACTGGCGGCCAATAAATTTCCTTTCGGTTGTTGGTCTGCTGCCGGTGGTCGAACTTTGGGCCCTCCTAGCATTAGTCGAATTAAGAAAATTAATATTTCATGTCGGGAACCACTCCTTCCGTGGGACATTACGACCTGCCAGCAGCCGGCCGGCAGTTAATGATCTGAGGAGAACTTTAGATTTTCGCCTCGTTCTTCAAACCGATGGGCCACGCCAGACCACGCCCAGTTACACCTGCTTCGAGCCCTGCAAGATTTTCAATTTTCTGGAGTTGGCCGCTGTTGACAGAATAGCGATAATTGCGGCTTGTATTAGTTACCCAGGCGACCCCGTCATGGACCCCACCCACCGTTCGGACTTGCCCTTAATTATTATATTACTATCGAGCCCAGGACCAAACCAACGTATTCCCAGTTCGGCTCAGCGAACAGGGCCAGCTTTGCTTTAATTGAAATTTATTGTGAATTCATCCCCACAAAGGGCTTGTGGTTTTGTTGTTGAACACTTTGCGGGTTTTCCAGACTATGCAAACGCCAACATCGGACATTGGGGTATTTGATTAAAAAACCTCACTATCAAACCATTTCCTAAAATGTTGAGTTCTAAGAAAACGTTACATGTACATTTTGATTCGCTCTAAATTTATCATATTCAGAAAAAAACTTGACTCGTTTTCAGCTTACCGAGTTTTTGATCACAACTTTGTTAATTTTTACCTTAGCTTATATAGTAATCAAAATAGACCAGGAAAATGTTGAACCTAAGCTCGGTTCCGTTTGCGAAGTTTCTTTTGTAGAATTAAGAAATACAAGCGTACTGGTCTAAAAATAGAAATTCTGCACACTACAACTTTATTTGCGCCCAAAGACCATATTTCGATTTCAGTATTCGACAGGTCTATGGTTGGAGACGGTATTTAGAGTGAAAAGGGTTAATATTAAACATCTGCGACTGCTTACTTTTAAATTGTTCCCCCCTACGAAAACAAACAGCACCGCCCCACAAGTATACAGAAGAACCACGTAACCACTATATTCAAATATTGGATCTCGGTTGTTCGGCTTTTATCAATTTCTACCCCTTCCTATTTTCATTTCCACATTACGAAGTTTCACTTCTTCCGCGCGGAGGGACCCACGCACTATCATTTTTTTGGACCAAATCATGAACCATTTTTGGCATTGAACTGAAATTTAAAAGCTACTTCTTATAGTTATAGTTTTGAATTTCCCAGTCGTGGTCATACAAACCTTCAAAACATAAACCAATTTTATAAATTTATTCAAATAGAAGTTGTAGTCAATTAACCAAGTACCTTAGTTGAATTTAAACGAATTCTAATTCGCTAAACTGTAAGGGTTATATTAAACAGATTAATTTGTTTCAATATATTATAAAGGTTTTTAACTACGTTTTACCATGTATTATTACTTTTAATCAAATACTTGGAGAAAATAAGAAAGTCATTTCTGTTGTAGTAAATATAATGAAAATAACAAAGTATTTAAGTCATGCTATCATAGTTTTGATTTAGACAAACAATATTTTGAACTAAACATTTTGCAAAGCTTAACTTGTAGATTTAACCATTGTTATTTTTCTCTGTGCTTTCATTCTTAAAAAAAAGTTTTTGACCGAAAACAAGCATCAGATGATTTCTTTACATATGTGAGTATATTTTTTTTCGTAGATTAATAATCCGTAATTAAAAATATTCCATCACATATGCTTTTACGAAAAAGTGCGAGTTATCAAAAACAATTTCGAAACCCGTTGAGCGTCAAAATTTCTCAAAATGAAATGTAAAGAGAGTTATAAAATATGCAACCCCTAAGTTAATTTTTTTGAGTGGCATGTATTTTATGATCGTCCATCTGAATTAATTGTCTTTTACGTCGTATGAAAAGAGTTTATTTTAAGGAATATGCCATAGGAATTTTGAAGCTTTTTTGTGTTGTTATATAGAAATTCAAGCATTGAGAAAATGCGAGTATGACTTTTTTATCCCATAAATAAGTATTCAACAAAATCTTAAGTTATATTGTAAATAGAAAAGGATATTTTTAAAATGAAAGTTATCTTATCGTTTTTTTTTAAAGCGATTTTACAGTGCCTGTTATGAAGCAAGGAAACATGACTGAAACCAGACTGTGTATTTTTTATGAGCAACATTTTATTTTTCAGTTCCTAAAATTAGACATATTATATTGTAAATATTAAATGTAAAGGGTTTTCAATGCCGCATGGCATATTAAGTATTTTAATATCGTTATCTATCAGATGCAAGCGAGACTAAAGCCTCTGTTTCCAGCAATTACTAGGCATACAGCCCTTAATTAAATCCCATATAAAGCTGGAGATATTGACGATAACCTGACGTGTCCGTAATTGATAAGATTGTTATTAGATTAAAGCAATCAAGCGCGGGATTACCTTGATTGATGGGGCAATAATTAATTCTGGGACAGCACGACCGAAGGACAGAAGAGCGCACAAGGCCTTGGGGTTTTGCGATGAAAATTCTTTTTAAAAGAAGCTTCTGCGAAAGACAGGCAGCTGGTAAAGCGGCACAAAATTAGATTTCTGCATCCTTTACTCATTTCACTTCCGTAACACGAGAAGATGCGATTTGCATCCAAAATGGCCTTTTCGTGTCGCATAAAATTTAAATAAAACTTATCAAAAATTACTTTGGCCGAAGTAGAGCAATTTTCTCAGGTTCTGCTGTCGGGCAACCACCAGCAGCCCCGTCAACAAAGTCATTTTCGCCGGGTAGCGGGGGTGGGCGGCGGCGCGCAAGAAATTTTCAAATAACATTTCCATGCAAACCGCAATATGACAACACATTTTCTTCAGCCTCTGCCAGCGACCAGTGCCGCGCTCCTCGAGGGTAATTCTGTTGCAATTTTCTGGTCGTTAACGGAGCCACAAGGAAGCACCAATCCCCGGGCTAAAGACATGTTGGCCATGGAAAGTGCAAATTTGGATGTAAATTTTTTAATGATGACGTTAAGTCTTTTTATTAAGCCGGGGAGGAGAGCGTAATGATGGGGAAGACACCGAGTCCCGGCGGCTCCTTGTTCAGTCCCTCACCTTTTAGCTTTCATTGCCGATTCTGTGACGATGCCAGCTCCACCTGCCGGCGTTTACTGTTCGAGTGGAGCCGGGAAATTGGCGCTGCAACAGATGAGTTACTTCAAAGTTTTGTGATCTCGCCCCAAAAATGGCCAATAAACAGTGAGTTTTCATTCCTCATGGTCTTTCACACTTTCGGAGTAAAATGAATTTTAGCAGGGGAGTTTTGCGACATTTCTAAATGAAGTATCTTCTTACTTCTAGATGTTCATTTTTACTCTAACAAGAAAGTAATGTATGTACCATACATACTATTTCGGTATATTTCACTCCTTATGCACATTTACTCATAAGAATTATTCCTAATGTTGCGACCGACTTCAATTAACTCTTTTTCTAACAATAAAACAACTGCGAACTTATCCACAAGCATGTGGGAGTTCCTACATCTCTACAATCTTCGCTGGATAAAATTAATTTTTGATTGTTTAAATTCCTGGGAATGTGTATTGAAAATTTATTAATGGTTTTCTCAAAACTTCATTCCTTTTATCGTTGACCAACTCCTTGCGGAAGGGATTTTGATCAAGAAACCCTTAGGAATAATAATTCTGTATTAGAATTTTAATTTCATCAAAATTCCAATTATTATAGATATTTTAATCGTATCAAATGGGTATTTCTTGAACATTTTGTATTGCCATGTTTATTAATTTATTGTTTGCTTCCAAAAAATAATTTAATTTATTTTTTCTATACATATACATATGTATTACCTACATTAACTTTTCAATTTCACTTTCAAAAGTTGCAGGAATTATTTTTATAAGTCTCATTCCTCAATTTTCTCTAACATAAATTATATACATACATACAGTACATAACTTAATTTGGTAAATAATTTTCTTTCGTTCACTCTTACTTGTCCCAAAATTTCAAAAGTTAGGTTAAATTTTTTCTAATAGCTGGCACTTTCACCATAATTTTATTTTTTTCATTACATACAAATTTCATAATATTAGCTCTGAGTTATTTAGAATTCACAAAAGTATATTTCTTTGGTACTTTTATACCAATCGCGTCCGCCTTTTGAATTTTGGCTCATTTCTCCACTAAATGAGTAAAATAATATGATATTATATATGTATCTATGGCTCTTTATGGCGATGACACTCGAATGATTGTGAAAATAATATAATATTAAATAAAACTATTTTGAAAGCATTAATAGATAAGAAGAACTGAATGTTTTTAAATTACCCTCAGTAATAGACACCTTACTTATGAGCATATGATACTGATTTTAAAATAAATAAAAATAAATATGGATACGGCAGACTTTTGAAATTAGATTTCTATTGAAAACACTTTCTAATCGCCACGCCATTCACTATCATTTGCAAAAGTCAGTTAGTAGAATAACATTATTTCACTAAAAAATATTAAAAGCTCATATGTTTAACTTTTATATGGTATTTGATAAAGTTTAGGCATATTTATATTAGTACTGCTCTAAGTGGCAGACTTATTTTAAACAAAAATTCGGACTTCAGCTTATGTGAACTGGACAACATTTGTTCCTCATCCTGAAAGAATTAAACGATTGAATGTTATTCCCCAGGCAACATTCAATTTTTAAAATGTAGATTGTGTTCTGAAACTAATATCGATCATGTAAATAGCAAGTGATTAAATAATACTCATAACCAGAGATGGCATTCCATAAATTGATAAGTGTTTATCACTAGGAAGTGATAAATTTGCAATGATATCTAAGTAATTGTCATTTTTCGTTTGAAAATGTTCAAATAATCGATAGAAAGGTTACCAACGAAATAAAAGAGAAAATTTATTTATAGGAAGTTAGTTAAGGCTATATCTTACAATGATTGTTCTGAAATTAATATTATTTTAATTATTTGTTCGCAATTATATAAATATAATTTGTTGAAATGTAGAGAAATAAAAAAACAAATTCGTGAGGAAACATTTTTACGTTTTCCTACTGCAAAGTTGCCCTCCAGAAAAATATTTCTTATGGGTGAGTGTTATCGCAATATTCGTAAAAGTTGAAAAACAATAGACTATACTGATATTTTGTTATAATTGAAAAATATCAAATCAACGAGAATATCAAAATGATATCAGAAAATATCGCTTTTTTTGTAAGCCTTCGATCGGAAATGCGTTGCAATACAAATAACTATGTAAAGATGTAATTCCTAAAATAATTTGTCAGGAAGGAAATGATTAAAATTTATAATGTACAGGGAGTTCCATTAAGGTCTGCACGGGGGTATGCAAGGTTCTTTAAATTTAAAACCGCAATAGAAAATTTGGGAGAGGTGAACCCAGAAAATGATTTAGAAGTTCTTTCGAAAACATCGTGTGAATTTAGTTGATAGCGTCTTAGATAGCTGAGCCTTCAGGCTTTCTAAGCATACCTCTTACCATCCATTAACAAACAAGCGAGAGCCTAAAATCTGACTTTGGCCCTTCTTCCTACCGATTTTTTATATGCGAAGATCAAAGAAAGCTTTCCTGGTTTGCGACCTTTCTAAGAAAAAAAAGGCCAACTCTGAACAGACGTTGATCATGTAGAATCGCTTGGCATACCCCTGTTCAGACCTTAACGTAACACCCTGTATATCCTTGAAAGTATTTTGACTCGAAATAATTAAAATTGTAGAATATACCTACCCGTGATTGAAATAGCGAAGTTGACCATTTTACAGAAAGAATTCCAAAATAGTGAAAGAGGTCCTTACAGAATATCTTAATTAATAAATTTTGAAGACATTGTCCAAAACTTATGGCATTTTATAGGATTCTTTCAATATGGACAGGTAAAGTAACAAAACACAATAGGGCATGTATAGAATTTAAGAAAAAGTTTATTATAGTGAAACGAAAGTATATACCACATGAGAGTTACAGTGCACAACCGCACATATACCACCTGTCCTTTTTGGTTTGCAACAATGCTTTTCATCTTAAAGTAATAAAAACATGACTGAAACTAGCGCGGCTGATATGATCTTACATTGTTATGAGCAGGTGCATAAAAACAAAATTTGGCGGGAATTGGTTTTAGTTCCTTGCAACGATTACAGAAAATGTGGAGCTTATAACGTCTCCCACACGGTGTAATCCAAGATGCAATCTTTAGCAATTTGCGCTTTAATACGGTGGTGCAAAGAAAGTTGGAAAGTTTCGATGGAAAAGAGAAATTGACAGGGAATTAGCTGAACAAAAGGTTTATCCTGGTTCAGCTGAAAGGTGAGAGCTCAATGGGTGGCGGGAACTAAAGCGAATTGAATACGTGCGCTTCGGCAGCACTTTATTGCGAAAGTTTTATCTGGCTGCAATAAAGGACCTGATCCTGATACAGCGTCTATGCTGGCGAATCCTCAGCAGTTCGCATTACAGGAGACGTGCGGCTGATAAGTAAGGGAAGAGCCTCGCACTTCAAATGCCCTTGAGTGATATTAATTGAAAATCCAGAGAGGTGCACCCACCGTAAAAAGTCGTTAGCATGTTGACCAGCTCGACCTCCCGGTGGAACGGCCCAAACAGCACCAAAACACGAATGGAGAGACACGCTATCGGAGAAAATCAAGGTGTGGATGTGATTTCTTGTCGTGTAGCCGGGAAGAGCCAGCGAAATTGAAGTCACTCCCAGTTTTAGTTAATTTCCGGAAGTAGCAATCTGCGGGAACAGAAGGACGGTCAGGTGATAATGCACGAGGTGTGGCCGTCGCCGTCCAAGGCAAACCGCACAAAGAACGACGAAAAGGTGACTTTGATTTTTTACCGCATCGCACGCGATTTCGGTGTGCCTTTTGATGAACGACTCTGGCGCTCGGGCACGTCCTGAATCCCATTTCGTTCGCTTCTCGCTCTCGGAAATTGGAGTGAGAAATGACGCCAGTTTTAATTATTTTTATTCATTGTTCACACAAAGCATAAATCTTTCAGCGACCCAACTATGCCACAAAGAGGTATGAAAAGTAATAATTCATTTCAGTAATACTCGTCTATATTATATTTACATGGTGACTCAAGATTGTTTTTTGTAATTCAGGGAAATCAACCTCTAATAAGATAATAATCATTCTAACAAAAACTTTATTATAACTTGCAAACGCTACTCTCAATTGTGGTTCAAAAATTTATTATTATCAAAAGCTCTCGTGATGCAAAGATCAAATACCACTTATAAAATTTCCAAGTTAGAATAAGTAAGGATGATAGATATATTTTAAAATTAGAAATACACACAGGCTTTCTCCTTCTTGCGAACTGAAAAACTAAAAATTGACCTTTATTTTATCTTATTCAAAGCAGGGTTTACGTTTTAAAAATTTTGTATAACTAATAACTTGTTAGTTATACAAAAAAAAACTAATAACTTATTAGTTATACAAAATTTTTAAATCGTTAACCCTGCTTTGAATAAGATAAAATAAAGGTCAATTTTTAGTTTTTCAGCTCGTAAGAGGGAGAAAGAGTGTGTGTATTTCTAATTCTAAAATATATCTATCATCCTTAAGCCAGTCATTTTAGACTGAAAATAGTTTAATATGCGAAGAATTCCGCGTCAGCTGGATTTTGTATAGACCTTCTTTATAGCATTATAAGCAACAACCGACATTGTAAGATATTTAATGTCAAATATCGTTAAAATAAGTTCTACATGAAAATCTAGGTTTCTATTAATCAGAAATCAATAGAGGTTATAATGAAAATTTTACAATAGATCATAAAATTGTCAACAACAAAATGTGGTATACGCACTTTTTGTAAAATCAACCGTTTTTGTGGAGCACTACGCATTTGCTCATGACATAACGCACTCTATGACATGGAGTTTTGTAATAACTCAATGTTGGTATTACCAAACTATGAAGACATACGTTAGTGAAAGATGCTCAAAATCCTTCACTTTATACAGACAATAGCCTCTAGTCAATGTTGTACTGATTTTAACTCATTTGAAAAATATTTCTCAATACACAATAAACAATTTTTACAACATAAAACGTTGGCAACTAATTGCCATCACTCAGCATGTAAAATTACACTCCAAAAGTTTAGTTAATTTATTTTTGTAAAACAAATTGTCACATACGTACGTAAATTACAATCCAAAACAAAATTCAACTCCTTCTTCTTTCATTAGAAATATGTACATATTATAGTTTTCTGTATCGGTGTTTAAATTACAAACACAAGCATGTAAAAATAAAATGCGTTTTAATTATCCAAGCTTAACAGTGGATTACAAATTTTTCAGGGTTTTTTAAATGTTTTCCTTTGAAATAAAACGTTTTGATAGTTTTAAACGCCTTCCTTTACTTTCACATGCAAAGTGTGTACTTTTTTACAATAATTTTTTTTTCTAAAATTCTAATGTATTTTTTACTGTGTATAAGATGTTATATTTATAATTTAATGCTAGCATAACAATATTTAACATGATGGTAGTGTGGGAAAGATTGCGTAGTTATTCAATGCCAATGTTCTCCTAGCTCTACAACGAAAACGGTTAGTTCTACAAAGAAAACAAAATTCCTTTTTTTCCGTTAACAGATTACTTTATACAGTTGACAGTGAATGCAAATTACAACTAGCGCATGCTCATTACAAACAAACAAACAAACAAGTTCTCTAATATGCTTATAAAAAACTATGGAATGGTGATGTGTCATATTTATATCTAGTGGACTTCGTCGGATCGAGTTGAGGAAATTGAGGGACGAAAGCGACCCATTTTCTTTATCACATACGACTTTCATAAAAATTTTTAGGCTACCGAAGAGGCTATGCAAAGAACTGTTAGATGAGATTGCACCCTATGAGCGACATAAAACTAGTATTCCTTTTGTATTCAAGGTAAAATTTTCTTACATAGAAATTTTACTAATTTAAACGAGTTTCTGTGTAGCTCTTATCTACTTTATATTTCTACGGCCATGGTTCTTACCAAAAATGCATTTCAAATGATTACATCGCACCAATGAGTCAGGCTTCAGTTTCCAGGAATATTTCGCTTGTAACATCGTTAATTATAAGATTGAAAAAAAACGAAATAGTCTTTCCTCGTACACAAGAAGAAAAGATGTTGTAAAAATCTGGGTTATTAATTTATATATGTACTTCATTTTTGAACTTTATGCAATATTTTTCGTAGATTTTATTCTAAATTTGGTATAAAAGGAACTATAGGAGCCATAGATTGCAGCCATATTGCAATAGTTTCTCCCCCGATCTATCATGTAGAAAATCCCGCACATTTATATATGAACCGTAAGGGTTATTATAGTATCAATGTGGAAACAGTAAGTAATTTTGAAAAAATATAATAAAATAATAACAAACATTATCCAAATAAATAGATTTGTGATCATGAATTGAGGTTTTTGCATGTAAATGCAAAATTTCCGGGATCTTGCCATGATTCTGGCATATGGATTACTTGTTCGGTACGTCTGCATCTTATAAAAAATCATAACAACCAAAATTTTAACTGGCTTATTGGAGACTCTGCGTATCCTTTGGAACCGTGGCTTTTAAACCCAGTTTCAAATCCAGAAACCGCTAAAGAAAAAAGATTCAATGAAATGCATATAAAAGCTCGTAACTGCATAGAAAGAGCTTTTGGAGTTCTTAAATCTCGCTTTCGATGTTTAAGTAAAGATAGAACACTACATTATAATCATACAAAAGCAGGGAACATAACTTATGCTTGCATAATATTGCATAATATTCTTGTGCAATATGGTCTTACTGAAGTTGGACTCGAAGAAATTGAAATAGAAAACTTTGAAACAAGCAACGAAACGGAAAATAATGACTATTACAACGAAGGTAGAAGAATTCGAAATTGCTACATAAACTCCTTCTGAAGTTATTTTTTTTTAAACATACCTACACTTATTTTTATCAAAAAAATTTCAGAGCAATTTTTTTTGTTGCAATGCGTAAATAAAAAGCACTTGTATATATCCATGTATTTATTATTAAAAAAATATATGCTTTAACATATGTATGTTGGAATGTTTAAAGTGAATTTACAATGGGAGACGGAATAAGTGCCATGGCATTCCCTTAGCTTTTCAATGTTTTTAGAACTTCAACCATGGCACTTATTCCGTCTCCCATTTTATCTAAAGCCTCCGTAGTTCTTTTTTGCACGACTAAAAACTCGTTACGAAACTCCTGATCGGTTTTGTTTTTTTGTTCAATTAATTCAACAACATTTTCATAAATATGCTCCACAGTTATTGCCTTACTTTTTGGAGTCGATTTTAGAGGCGTGTTTGCATCTGAATATTCTGAATCTAGGCTAGAGGACGACTGATGTACGAAGTGCGTAGTCGGCTCGCTCATATGAGCATCGACAAAATCTTCTTCCTCTAGCTGTAGATAAGTAAAATTTGAATGACGTTTAACGTTGAATGCGAAACTTTGTACATACCTGCAAGCCGAGTGTTTCGAGTTTTGGGTTTCCATCGATAACAATATTTCCAAACATCTCAAATGCTCTTTCTTCAAATTTGTTGGTAGTTTCAGCTAAAGGTGGTCCACCTCCTGTTATTGCTTTCGCCGCCTTTTGTTTCCTCGAAGATATGCTTCCAGCTGCTCTTGGGAGGTCCTTTGGTAATCCTTTTTTTTCTTCTTTCCTGCAAAAGCTATAGATTAGATTCCCAGTTTTTTAGTAAACAAATGCTTACCTTCCATGCTGTTAATGTACAGTTTAGTTCAACTATATGGCCCCTCGAGAAAAAGAGATCCGCCGACTATCGGCCAGAGAAGTCGTGTGCCGCGAGGATAATTGTTAATTCGGAGAACGCGAAATGAAACACTTGTTTTTATTTCTGTTTTCACTACTTTTAGGAAACTTGTTTTGTATTTTAGTCAAAAAGTTTAACCTCGAGGCACGACATAAATAAATTTGCTAATTAATGCGTCCTTCAAATTACAACCTCAATAATACACAAATGAAAACTGGCTGCCTGACAGGTCTCCACAAGATTGGAGAGATTTTTGTGATTTTTCTTGTGACTGTAATGCCAGAATACCAAACAGCTGATTAATCACACAAAAAGATCACAGCAAGCAATCACTGGATTGAATCACAAAAAGTTGTGACTTGTGACTGATCACAATTTGTGAATAGGGGGGTAAGTAAAGATTTAGATTTTAATTTGAACCATGTTACGAGCACTTTTCACGTTCCGTACATTTTTGGTTTTTCAATTTCCAAATATGCTCAAAATAATAGTGGTTTCCGAAATTTTTCCACGAGAATTTGGTATTGGGTGCTAAGGTTCGGTATTGTAAGATGAAAATTTGGTTTAGAAATTTTTGACCATCGTATTTGTTTCTCCATCTTAAACATTTTTATTTGGATGAAAATAATCGTAAATATTACATAGAAGAAATTTAGGTTTATTTAACATTTTACGAATGTTCCGCCAAAATTTTAATTAATAATATATAATTAATTTTAATGAAGTTATCTTCAATCTAGCGACCACTCTAAATGGTTGATCTCAAATCAAAGAAACAAGTAAATTTTCTCAGTTTATAAATTTATCAAATGCAATGCAAAGAAAATGACTGAAAAAAACTTGCCCGAAAGTAAAACTATAGATTTTGCGGAAAATACATTAAATTTAAGGGTTAAAAATAAAAATTCTTTGATTTAGTGCTATTATGTTCAAAACATAACATTTTTTTCCGAAAAATTGGCGAATAATTTTCATAGTATTTTTTCCGTAAATTACGAAGTCGTAAATGAAAATGTGTCATCAGTTCCCATTTTCGTAAAAAAAAAAACAAAATTTGAAAAGTATAAAAGACTATATTTTGACCATTTACAACAAATCATTACAAAACAATGGATTAATCCAGGAACTTGTAAGCATCATAAAATATTATATAAAAATACAACAACCTTTAAAATAAAACATTTTGAAATATTCCGCGAATTTGACTTTTTCCAATAAACTGATTATTTCATACTTTAGATGAAAAACTTGAAAAATGTATAAAGGACATATAGAGGTAAATTGTACATGGTATTTCTAGATTAGAAGTCAGACTTTCATTTGAGCCACGCTACAAAGTTATATGATAAACTTTCATTTTTTAATGATTTAACTGATTTTTAACCCTATATTTCTCGCAAACAGGAGTTGGTCCAGTTTAATTAGTAAAATTGTATACTAATTGATTGAGCGATTTTTGACAACTGAGTGGTTGCATTAAATCGAAATTCTCAGAAAATATTTTTCGGATAGAGTACTTTATAAAAATGTAAGTTTTTTACCCTTTTGGTACTATTGTATCCTCTTAAAAATTAAAATTTAAATGTGTTTCTCCTCCGTAACTAGACTGACCTCATATTTAGTAAATGGGGTAAATTACTGCGCAAAATGAGTAATTGCAGTCTACTTTCTCAAAAACGTGCTACTGCAGTGCGCGATCCGATTGTGCATTAATTTTTATTATTTTCGACACTCTTGCAGTAATAAGTCAACGCAATTGCCGCATCAAAGCTAACTAGGAAATATTTGGAGCCAGCTAAGAGCAGCAGAGAGAAATGTGCAGCCGGGTTTAATCCGGCTCGTAATTTGGCACTGAAGGGGCTTATTACAGAGCAGATGCCACCGCTTGATGTCCATTAACAATTAGAAATTTCAGGTGTCTGGCGCTCTGCTTGGCAGGTGTAAGGTGGGCTCGCGGGGCCGCGGCGCGCGTCGCTGGACGAGGGAATGGTCGGAGCCCCGCCGGAACCTCCTGACCCACCCCGGCGCTCCTCGGTCGGTTGGCTTGTTTGTTGTACCCCTGTTGTGCAGCCACTAACGATTTTATGCCGCGTATCCCTCTCATGATGAATCTTAATTAACCTAATTAAAAAGTGTGTCAGTAGTGAAAATTTATGTGAGTTTGTAATTATGTGGCCTGCCCGTCCAGCTCATGCTCGCGAACTGTTGGCGTTAACACGTGAAGTACTTGGAGTTTTTCTAGAGAAGTTGCACTTTAAATGAGCGACAGAAAATTGCTTCATCTTTGGCTGACATCCGTCGTTTGAGTATTAATGAGAAGCATGAAGGTTGAGGGTATGTGAAAATACTTCACAAGTACCTCTGAATTGAGCCAGCATGAAAACACAGCATCCTTTCGTCGAGTTGTACCTTAATTAGAAATATTGTGGTGTCTCTTGAGGGCGCGTTGACACACATCTAATTTACGATTTCTACGGGAATTTCTCTCGTTGGAGGTGCTTTTTTCGCAACTATAAAACAAATTTAAGGAAGCCGCGATAATAGGAGAGCTGCATCATTACAAATGCACGGATATACGACTATACATATGTATTTCACGTCTGAAGTTATAATTTCGTATAAAGAATTCTCCACCAAAGGGAGGCTGACACTTGCCTGCAACATTGCTGCATCATATTCGCTATAATTAAAGTTTTAGGGATAGACGCTCATTAAGTTTAAGAACATACATATTTAATATTATATTAGAAAAAATAAATTGCATAAAGTTGATAGAAGAAAATAAAGGGATATAAAAAATAACGCTTTGTAAAGATAATTTTATGCTTCTTCCAAGATTCTGGCTTATTAAAATCACTTAGTCTCACAACTATGTACTTATCTAAATATCGGGTTCTTAACTAGAAAAAGAAACCGGAGCGACTGTTTCAGAATAAATTGTTTTGTCATATGAGAACATTTTTTCCCAAATGTTTCAATGTTCAATATACTCTAAGTATATGCCATTTTATTTTTATTTTAATTTTATCGCAGTCATCAAGTTAATTATTGTATATGTTAATAATTTTTATTATTTTCGAATTCATTTTATCCCAGCTATACAAATATTGCAAGTTATTTAAGCTCGAAAGAGGTGGTGTCTTGCTGTCTTTTTATCCTTAACTTCCTTAGGGATACTGGCACACTTAACAACATTTAGTTTTTGAGAAATTAAAATTATTTTTGTTAGAAAAAAATTAAAATCTGTTAAAGAACTATATTCACTATATTATCCTTCAACAATTAAACAAGAAACTTTTTAGTAAGGCAGCACTGACAATATTTTATTCGACTGGAAATTCAGTGCTTTAAAAATATTTCAAAATTGCCTATGATTGTCGCAAGGTTTATTGAAAAAATATCGTAATTCTTTGATAAATAAACTACAAGGTGTGCAAAATATGATCAGTTTTAATGAATGCTTTACTAATAGCTTTTTACTGCCAAATATATAAGTGAACTTGATATATTTTTGTATATTAATTGTTTTTCCAATTTTTTCTTACTTACTAAATCACTGTCGATAAAATATATAATAATTAAACAAGTAATCAAACAAAACTTACCCTTTCGTAATTTTTCGAGTACCTATTATTAAATTTTTCTTGCAGTTTTTAACAAAAAATGTCTATGGTAGCTCACTATTATTACTATCACTACAGTGGTGGAAATTCACATAAAGCCACTGACATTTACGTTATTTTCTCAAATAAATTTCATTAAAGTTCTTAATTTTATATTGCATTAGAATAGTAATTGGCTGTTATATATAATACATGTGTATAAAAAAATTTTGATTTGGACTTAATTACCAAAAACAGTTAGGAAAGAACCAACATTATTAAAATTCAAGTGGAAATTCACATAACACCATCTAATGTTTTTAGCAAACTATTAGAACTAAAGATTACATTCATACTCATAATAAGAATTGAGCCCCCCGTTTTCTTTTACAATTGCCAACATTCACCGAGGCATTGATTGAATTAGATTTTGGAGCTCTTTTACGTAAATTTTAGATCATGCATTTTTAAAGCAATTTTAAACCTCTGGACTCTATTGTATGGCCGTCTATTAATGTATGCACGATTTACAAGTATCGATCAGAGATTATCCAGATCGTTTAAGTCCCGACTTTTTGCTTATTCTGTTGATATTTTTGTTCTCCAATCATTTCAAAACTGTCTTAGATACTTGGATGCCAGCGTTGTCTTGTTGGAAAAGGCTTCTAAACCGTACAAATCTTCTGCTCGCTGAACCATAACTTCTTCTAAGAGCTGAATATTCCATTTCGGAATTCATTTTTCCTGGAACAAATGCAATTTGCGTCTTCCAATTAGAAGCAAAGGCAAAACCAACCCACATCATCACACTTCCTCCACCAAAGGCACAGTTCATTCTTACTTCTTCATTTTGGCTTTTATCATGCCAAAACATATTGGCCGAAAGGATAAATGAATTGGACAATATTTATTGACACGATAAAAGGCAAAATGAAGAAGTAAGAATGAACTGAGCCAGGGCTGTAGAAGTACATTTACAATCCTTCTCGATTTTTAACAACTACTGAAATAGCAACAGAGTAATCAAATCTTTCTGTACGCACGTATAACATAACATATTGATGTGGTTCGCGACCCGGGAAAGAAAAGCTCACGACGAGAATCACAACCGAGACGGAAACCACAACCAATAACGCTGACCACCACATGGTAGTTATTAATTTTTAATTAATATATGTACTACATAAAGTAGTATTTTTACATGTAGGTTTAGTTAGTTTTGCACCATAACTTATATAATAACCTCTCTAATAGGAACACCTCGAAATTGGGACAGTTAAAGGCCTATTCCGCCGGTGTCTCAATTATGGAGGTTGCACTGTAAATTTGGAAGTATCTAAAATATTCTTTAAACGTTATTCCCAAGAGTCTGTTCGAAAACTCTTTAAGATAATCACAATATTTTTAGTCAGTGTGCAGGCTGCATAATTTTCTAGGGCAAAATTAAAATTATATGTTTAAAAATCGATACCTGCCGGACGAGTTATTGACATTTGCACCTGAGTGACATGCACGAACCCACAAGGGAGAGAAAATAGAGTAGCTATCCTTTCATATCTACGGTTGGATGCGGTGAGGGCCTCATCTCCCTATGCAACTTTTAAACTTTTAGCGCAAGCACCCCCTCCTGCAACAAGCGGAGATATCTGTTGAATATCTTAGAGAATAAGTGATGCATCCGAGGGATGCATCCGAAGGGAGGATGCTGCACTGCGCGAGGACGAGGTACGGAACGTATGCGGCAGACCTGAGAATGTGCAAGTGGGCGATCTGGATAACTTTGTAAAGGAGAAAACAAGGAAAAATTGAAATTGGGAAAATGAATATTCAGGTTTTATAGTGTTACGCCCCATCGCTACTTTGGTTTTGGTTTTAAGCGTAAGTGAAATTAAAAAATGAAAATTACAGATTTGTAAAGGCGTTGTTATAAGTCATTTGATTGTTGTAAAAGGAATTGAAAACAATTTAAGTTTTGCTTGTAATTTGGTTGGGGGCTTTTGAATTGGCAAATATTTTACACATTTATGGAAAACATGGTGAACGTCTTACCTGAAATATTTTTTCAATAAAAAATGTAATTTTCTACTCCTCTGTTTCCCAGTCTTCGACTTTACCCACTTTAAGTTAAGTTCTTCCCAAGGCGAGCAACACCTCGATGACGAGGTTACTTCCTGAAAGTAACATCCAGAGATACGAAAATTCATTTCTGGTCGTGGAAACCGTCTTCTTTGCACGCAAGAAGACGGTCTAAAACGAGAAGAACAGGTTTTAAGTATTTATTATCCCTTTGTTAAATGAAATTGCGATTGAATTTTTTATTATTTGCAACATATCAAGAGCAGGAGGCAGACGGTGAAGTAACTCTGGTCGGGGGTGGTGCTCCCATTGAAACCACCGCGCGCCTTGAGCCAGCCTTTGTTAAGCTGGGGCTCTTTCTCCAGCTAGTCTCGAGCCCCGGGCGTGGTATGTACTTGAAAAGAGCTTTTTTGTATCTTTCCAATAAACTTCACCAACTTGGATTTATTATTCCTGTTAAATTCAGGGGAATTTAAGTGAATAATTTCCCTGAAAGGTGAGATTACTCCAATTTTAGGGATGGTTCTTTTGTTCACCATGACGTGATACCAAGCAAAAATCGGTTGCTGACTGCAGCCAAACGAAATAGCGTCGGTTTTCCGTGACCCCAGCCCATCTGTTATTAATGTCCCCGTAGTGTGGACATGCGAGGATAATTAAAGGCGGACATAAATAATTGAGCGCTGGCAAAAGTAAGAGTGGCTGTCGCCCAAGACAGATGACCGCAATTATTCCTGGGACCAAATTCATTTCTTGGCGACTGAAAATGGCATGTTAATCTGGACATTTCCAAAATACCTCTTTTCCTCTTCGTTACCTTGATGAAAGGATGGTAAACTTGTCTTGGACTGGAGAATCGTAATTTTCTTATTCCACATGTTAATTTTGTAGTAGGGGTAAATCTTAGAAACGATTAAAACAAAAAATTAAACCACACTACAAACAAACTTACTACCAATATCTAACTCAATTGAATACCATCCCATCCCCACAACGAAATGCCCGAATTTATTGGCGCATAAGTCGATTCCTGTCATTCACTTCGCCTAATCAATTCACAAAGTCAATTCATTTAATTTTAAAATCAATTTGATTCCCTCCGAATGAACCATTTGTTATTCTGGAAACAAATTTCGCTGGAAAGAAGCGCATAAATCTCTCGGGCAGACTCATTTCGTGAACACAAAAAGTGATAAACTTTTACGTATGTATTCGTATATACTGCAGAATTTGAGTTATTCGTGGCTTTGCAAAGGCGGGAGTTTTAGTGGTTTGCTCTTGCGTTTTCACAGGATAATTGAAAGAATAAATTATAACTTATATTTAGAATATTGAGTTGCAGAAAGGTTCTCATTTTTGGAATTAAAGGCAAACATCAGTAGATAGATTTGTTTATTATCTTTAAGAATTGTGAAGTTTATTTTACGAGGAGGCCAGTATTTGGGTGTACGATACACATAAAATTATAATCATCGGTAAAACTTGAGGTTCTTTAAGAATTCGTTCAACTACCCTTACTTTTTGAAATCCTCACACATTTCCTTTATTTCTTTAAGTATGTATTACTTCTCTTTATAAATTGTAGGTTTTAGGACATCCTATCAGAATATAGTAAAAAAGCAGTTTTAATGCGAAATTTAATTATTGGATTATAACTCTAACCTAAAAAAAATAGTACTAAAATACGAAAAACAAGTATTTCTTTGACTTCTTTTTGATACTTGGCAAAATACAGAAACTTACTCAGACTCAGAATTGGACAAATATTATTCGAAGAACAATTACGAATAAAAAATTACTCATTATCCGCAAATGATGAATAACTTACTGTAAGTTAATTTGTAGAATTTAATGGTATTCGTAATCTTATTCGCGGAACGAATTAAGGTTATTTTAAAATTCAAGCGACTGCCATGAAAATTAATGTCGGTGAGTTATTGTTAATACAATCAGCTATAAAAATTTGAAAATTCAATAAAGTGACTCCTACATACATATGTATATGGCGATCGATATTCTTTAACTTTAGGCAATCTTAAATAAAATGAATATGTATAATAGAAAATTTTCGGCCTACGGATTTCAAATCTATCGATATTAAAGATGGCGGACCCAAAATGGCTACCAAAATCGGTTACTGGGTAGGGGGGAGGAGGAGTTCATATTTAAGTTGCTGATTTCGAATTTAGTAAGAATATTTTCAAATTCAATTAAAAAAGCTAGTGTATAAATTAAAATATTTCAGGCGATAGTAATGAAAATCCAATAGCAAACACAGATTTAATAGTGAATGTAGATGAGA
This sequence comes from Eutolmus rufibarbis, assembly GCA_963920795.1. Taxonomy (NCBI): domain Eukaryota; kingdom Metazoa; phylum Arthropoda; class Insecta; order Diptera; family Asilidae; genus Eutolmus; species Eutolmus rufibarbis. The sequence goes on from OY987204.1 coordinate 22,027,101, forward strand.
TCTAACAGAACATAATAGTCAGTGTTTTAACGATTTAAATTAAATTTCAATGTCAACCCTTTTTTGAACCTTATTATCCGAATGAAAGTCAAGATCAAGCTGCAAGATGCAACGGTGACTGCGATATTGGATTCATGCAAATGCCCATCATAATACCTACCCTTTATTCACGTTGCTTAAAATAACGGATAAATAACGCATAATTATTTTTCGCTTTATTCATGATTAACAAATCATTAATTATTCACGAATAAATTTATTTGCAGATAAATTATTCGAACAATAATCAAGCTGAAATTTTATTGGACTGATGCTCAGACTATATGTACCTACACAACATGTAAATAAACCAAATTCAAAAACTAGGCCTCATCTCCTGCATAGAAATCTATACGGCACTGCACTGAAAAGTATCTAAAATTTTCGTCTATAAATTTAACTATAATCAAAATTTTTTAGGGGTCATCCACAAATTACGTCACATAAATTCAGCAATTTTTAGACCTCCCTCTATGTCATATTACGTCACATGCGGTTGCACGCCCCTCCTCTATGTGGCATCACATTATCTTATAATAAATGCGTAAGAAAATTATAGAATTACGATTTTCCATAAGACTGCATATTCTTACAATATAATATTAGTATCATTTGAATCGCACTCAAATTAACTTGATTATAATTAATATCAACTGCAAATAAATTTGCAGTTTTAAGTAAACGCATTTTGTTTATATCCACTTTCTTGAATTATACTATAGGTATTTTATTTTTTTGTAATATATGTAATAATTCAGTTAAATATATATGTTTTTCTCATCTATTTGATTTGTTAGATTCATTCCCTATTTACTTAATAAAACTGCAAATTATTTTTCTTAGTGCATGTAATAAATGTAGATACCCGATTTTGTTCCTAATGATGTTTTTTGAGCAATATAAAATTAAAGTGTGTGTTTAGTTTTGTTTAATATAAAGATTTACATACATAGAGAACAAACCAAAATTTATAGAAACTTTTGTGCTAGCTTGACACTCTTTCAGAAAAAAATATTAAATTTGGGTTAATACTTTAAACAACTACATCCTGACAAAATAATAAATTAAAATTGACAAGTGAGATCAGGAATAACAATAAAATTAAAATGTTGTCAGGACTTCGATATTCTCGATGATGAGATGTCACAGCGGCCTAGACCCTATTATTATTATATATTACATTTTGCCACACTTCTTGGAGCCCCATCTGCGGGTGGAGCGAGAATAAACGGGTGGGGGTATGGGCGAGGGGAAACAGGGGTGGGGGTATGGTATCGAGTTTGCCGGCATAGGATAGATTTTCAAAAAATATTTGACACATATTTTCTCCTTTTTTCGATCCGATGTGTATAGTCTTCGAGATATTCGTGCGTCCCGGAACTTTTTTACACTAAACATCCTCGCCCGAACGAATTGAAAAAAATGTTTCAGATAAAAGTTTCCCATTTTTTTACCGTAGAATCCGAATTCGCAATTAAAAATGGGGGTTCCAATTTAAATCTCAAAGTTACCCTTCCCCCTCCCGCTGCTCCCTCCCCTTTCCTCACCACTGGGTGTCTGCATGGGAGCAATTTTGGTTAGGCTGATTTTCCCCCACGAAAACAATAGTTTTTATTAGGGACATTTTTTTCGTACAATGCGTGTTTCTTAAGATATTCGATGTCTCAAGATAAAAAACTAACCCTGTGTAGGCAAAAAAGTAATGATCCAAGCACTGACCTCTGCGGGACATCCGCATGCAGTCTAAGATATTATGCCATCAACAACAACAGCCTGATACCTATCAATGAGGTAGCCCCATGTGATATTAACCGACGTTCTATCAAAGTTAGAATACTTCATTAGACGAAAGAAAGAAATTTATCCATTATCACCCTATATAGGAACATATTTCATCAACCAGATCTACAAAGGTAAATTAAGGGCAAATTATTATCTCTCATGTGTTCTTTTATCTGATCCTTCATAATATACTCCAAAACCTTAGACAAAATGGGGACTACGCTTATGAGCCTATAATCCTGAGTAGTATCGTAATGTTTATGAAATTAAAAATTCAAAGTTTAGAAATAGTTATTCTTCGTTTTCTATCTATCTGTTTAACAAATGTGAATTTTGTAATGAAAATATAAACAACTCTTTCTCTAAATAGGCATATTTCAATCCATACCAAATCTGTTGTGGTTAAACCAATTAACACAAAATATTTTTCTTATTTCACGCCCTTGTACTCAGAAGAGAATTAATTTCAGATTTCGTAGTTTATGGAAATCCTGAGCACTGACACGGAAGATATATAGTGCCCGACCAGCAGTGAAAAACTTCCCAATTATTTTGGGATTAAGGCCAAAAGTAGAAAATATGAATTCGCGAGCAGAAGAACTGAAAAGTATGTGTATGGCTCGGACTGAACTAGCACAGAATGTTGTTTCAAGATATATGAATGCACTACACCGGAATGGGAACGTCTACTGACTTTCGAGCAGTTGTCGGCTTAAATTTATGAATAAAAGGATTTCACTTTTTAACCTAAAGTTACTAATTTATGGGAGTGCAATCCCAATTATTTATATGTATATATGAAAATGCTTCATTTACTGAGTCGCTACATGTTGAATGCACGAAATTTTATGGTATTATTTGTGATTATACATATATACAACGTGGATTTATAAGATCAAACTTTCGGAGAAAAAACAAGAAAACTTGTAAAGGGTTTGATCCTCCTGCCAAAAATATAAAACTTGATAGTATATTTTAAATAAAACTCTTTTTTTTCAAAAAAAAATTTTTGTACTACAATATTTCAAAAAATATAAAAATACAAACAACAATTATATTCAAACACAATCGCATCTAAATATCAAACTTATGTAACGTCACTTTAGCTATCTAAAAGTTTGTTTACCCAAAATTAAACATCAATATGTGAAGTGGTTTGTCAACATAATATTGATAGATTGTTCATGATTCTACTGCGCATGTATACAATTGTTATAGAAAATTAGAAAATAAGCACACTTTTCTATGCACGACACAGAAGATAATTTTGTACTGCAAATTATGGCTTGTAACGTTAATTAAAGTTTTAAATGCGATTTTTAATTCACCTTTGCCTTGTTACGTATGAAATCATATTTAATAAAGTTTCACTTTAATTGACAAATTAATTTTACAATATAATGTTAAAGAAGTAAAATCTTCACACAAAATAAAAACTGATATATAAATTTAATAAAACTGAATAAAATAAAAATTATTTATACTTCAAATTTGCTTATCTGCCCATCAAGAAGTTTATAAAAATTTGCAAAGCAAGAACAAACAATCTCTAAATAGATTTTTTAAAACCTAAAACTACCAGAAGTGCAGTCGAACTTGTCGATGAATCAAGCACCAGATTTTGAAATAATGCAAGTCCAACGTCCTCTACCAACAATAATAACGATCAGGAATAAATTTGTTTGCATAGCATTATGTTTCTTTTTAATAGGCGGGCAACTAGAACATGTCACATATCGTTTTGAAAGATCTGTCATATTCAAAGGGGATCCTGGTAAGTAAACTAAATAAATAATACAACTTTTTGATATTTTCAGATAAAAATGGGTAGAATAGAAGGAACAAGTGAATTAAGTGTTATTTATAAGTGAAGTGATAATTCACAAGTGAACAAGTGAATGTAAGAAGTTTCGACAAAATATGCAAAGATTTTTTTTTGGAAAAAAAATGTTGAAATGTTTAAAGTTAAATATCTCGGAAACTATAGTTTTGCGACAAGAAATGTTTGCATATTGGCTCGGTTGGGCTCCAAAAAAAAATTTCCACAAACTTTCATAAGAAGCCGGAGACTTCACGGATTCTTAACTTAAGCCTAAACCAGTTCTACCTTTTTACTTCGTATTTATTTACATACTATCTGAGTAACCCGGTTTCACCCGGTGTATCAAAAATACTAATTAGTTAAATACTTCTGAAATGTTGGTACTACAGCCAGATTAGGAAGTTTAGAAGTATTACTAAAATCTGTAGATGTGGTATAGAACCGTCCAAATCTCATTTGCTAATGATCTATTCTACACTTATAAGTTTTCATTCTTAGGTGTTAAATAAATAAATAAAGGTATTATTTTTTTTTTTTTACTATTTCATCGCTACCTGACTTAAATTCGTAGAATTCCAAAAATTGTTGTCGTCATATTGGTTCCGCTATTTTGAAGTTCCAAATTTTGAAAACAGGTTCGAAATTAGTGGCCTCAAAATACACATAATACTAATTTTCAATTAAATTCGTTGAAGTTCAAACATTTTTGGTCGCCATATCGGATCCGCTTTCTTGAATTTCTAAATTTCGAGCATAGATTCGCAATCAGAACCTCCACAAATTCCTAAATAACAATTTTTACGGCAATCCCTTGAAATTTACCATCTCTGGCCGCCATCTTGGGTCCGCCATTTTAAAACCCGTGAATAAAAAGTAGCCTATATGTTAAGCCGAAATTTGTAGAACCTTCGCTCAAAAAATGAAAATGATCGGACCAACCGTTAAGGCGTTATTAAGCAAAAAACAAACACACATATTGGGTCGGCCATTTTGAATTTCCAAATTCTGATAGTAGATTCGAAATTAGTAGCCTCGAAATACCCATAGTACTAATTTTCAATTGAATTTATAGAAGTTCAAAAATGTTTGGTCGCCATATTAGATCCGCCATTTTTAATTTCCAAATTTTGAGCGTAGATTCGCAATCAGGACCTACAAAAACCCCCAAATACCAATTTTCATGGCAATCCCTTGAAATTTACAATTTTTGGCCGCCATCTTGGGTCCGCTATTTTGAAATCTGCGAATAATAAGTAACCTATATGTTAGGCCGGGATACGTAGTATCTTCACTCAAAAAAATTAAAATAAACGGACCCAGCGTTTAGACGTTATTGAGCAACAAACAAACAAACAAACAAACAAACTTTCGATTTTATATACATACATATATGTATATAGGGATTATCTGGTTGGCCTCTTGACATTTTTAATTATTTTTACTTTTTAGACTTCTTTACAAAAAAAAGGAATATCCGAAAAAGAATAAGTCTTATTTTAAAGGATTAAACATGTTACTCTAAATATACATAAATGTTAATTTCTCCTTTAATATTTTGCAAATATCTTGAGAATAAACTAGAGAGAATACTACTTAAGAATGGTTAATATTCAGAAAACCTATCAATTTTCTAGCGGCTGACTCTATAAGTGTTGAGCTGTACATAAACGCCTTCATTGCCTTTATGACTTTCGATCCGTAAGTGCGGCAAATCTGTGCATTAATAGGCCCTCGCAACGAAAGAGTCCTTTTACATTACCCTTAATTACATTTGGACAATGAAACAGGGGAGATTTCACATGAAAAGGCTCCCAGGTGACACTTCTGTGAGTCAAATGGGCCCCTTACCTTTATGGAGCGCATTATATTAAAACAATACATGACAGCAGTGCAATCTTGTCATATTTTACGGCTGCAATCGTACATAAAGACGGTCTCGTAAACAGGTGATGTGCCACTGTAAGAGCCCGCAGTGTTCTTTTGGGGGCGGTAGTTGATGCTCAGATTTACACCGCTGTCGCACACTACGTTCAGATGGCTTTTTCCTGTAATTCGAGGTATGAAATCTAACGTGGAGCTCTGATAACCACACGCAATTAAATATGCACGTCGACCTGACGACGACAGTTCCAGGCCAGATAGAGGGAGAGACGAACATATTTTCCGATTTCCCAGTTACATTCACCTGGAAGGGTATCAGCACAAGGAATGTTGCGTTTTAAAGTCTCATTACCAATAGACATTTGCACGTAAATATATGTCACGTGTAGTCAAACTGTCTCAAAAATTACCCCATCATCTTCAAGATGCATTACACTCATGCGCAGGTATTTAGGTACAACCGATATTAAGAACTAAAATATACTTTCTAAAATCTATTACCAAAGATTAAGAAATACATATAAAAGTGAAAATTATGTTTATATACTGTCTATATAATGTATGATATTATTTTTTTTAATTGATCTGTTTTGTTCAGCAAGCCAACTGGCTGATATGATTTTGCTGTAGAAAAATACAAAGAGGTATATGACTCTAGATTTACACATTAATTTTGAAACTATTAGTGATATTTTTATTTGATATCTTCTCATGAAATAAACACAATGACATTGTGACAATCACAGAGAAAAAATTAATTTTGAAAAGAAACATTTTCTATTTTTCCTTTAAGGGGGTATTCTGGTCTAGAAAAAAAAAAAAATCGTTTTTTTATATTTTCAAAGTTTAACTATTTAAGAATATGTCTACAAGAGGATTTTTCAAAATTCAAATTATTTTCGGAGATATAGGTATTTTGCTGACCCGGCATTTCATGATTTAGACTGCGAAAAACTTTACGCGAAACTTTAAACGCGTCCTTCTCGAAACTATCTTTTTCAATACGATACCCACGATTTCTCAGGTTCTACTGGACCGATTTACCTGAAATTTTTAGAGAGTCTTCTTTATAGTCTTGTCTATGGCCGGAACTAACCTCATCCCAAAATTTTAATTTTTACTATATTTAAAAAAATTCGAAACAGTCAAAAACAGGGGTAAAAAAATTTTTTTTTTTTCAGGCAGTCGCCATTTTGTGAAAAAATGTTTGTCCAACTTTTCCTTAGTTCCGGCCATTGCGACATTATTCTAGATTAATAATCTTTTTTTTTTTTTTGGTTTCCGATTGCTAGGAGGGTTGAAATCGTGGGTATGGTCACGCGCCAATTTTTGGCGACCCCCCACTTCATCACCTGCTAATTTGTGAAATTTTCAATTTTTTTTTTTTTTTGATTTTTTTCTGCATTCTTCTAATGTTAATAAATGACTAGTAAAAAAATGGATAGTAAAAATATTAATAGTTTTTTTCACTTCAAAAATTACATGAAATTCATGCCTCTAGACCAGAATACCCCCTTAAGTGTTAATCATTTCCGAATTATTAATATTAAGTTATTTTCACTGTGTAAATACAAAATTTTTTTGATATGGCAGCAAGGTATCTTTAAATAAATATTTTATAAAGATACAAAAACCTCTCATAGGGCAGAGCCTTATAAAGTCATATTACAGAACGTTTTAGTATAAAGAGAGAGGAACCCAATTAATAATTGAGGGATAAAGAAGCAACAATTTAAACTTTTTGATAAACATTTTAAATTCTGGATACCAATGGATATGTGCTCGTAAGTAATTGATGTTTTTGGCAAATACTAAATTATACCAAGCTTTTATAAAATAACGATTTACCTAGCCTGAAATTTTGAGTCTGATGTATTTTTTATAATCAAATGAATTGACGTACTGTTATTTTGTTTTGTTATTTTTGTAAATAAATCCGCTATTAACGCTTAGTAAACTACGATGATATTAGGAGTATTTAAACACAAATTTCTCAATTTATTGAATATAGTTTTATTAATCATTTCATTTTCCCTCAAATCGAAAATTTTAAATAGTTAAGCGTGGAAGTAGAGCTATCGTTGTAAAGAAGATGTAATGCTCCAAAATATCAATTTTTTATGTTTAAGATTTTTGTTATTAAAATAAAGTTTAAGATTAAAATTCGTTTTGATTTAAGTCTTGGCTCACGAGTGATTTAGTACTATCGCAGGTATCTACGGAATACGGTGGAACCACAGATCCGCGGAAAAGGAGGCCTACTATATTTTTATATAGGAACAGATTCACTTTTGATTTTAATGAAACCTTTTAGAAACGATCATTTTAGATTAGTGACGAATGTGCAAAAAAACATTTGTTGGTCATTTGCACTTCCCGAGATATTTTATTTTTACCAAAATTAAGTTTTATTTCTCACTAAACGGTCTTCGGTCCAAGCGTTTACAAGATTCTTGTAGTAATTGCCACGGACCTTGAGAATTTTTCAGATGTCAACGATATGGAAGCAAATTCAAGTGTCGTCCAGGGCAACTAGTGTCTAAATCCAGTAGGGTTTAATTTCGATGTGACCTTTTGGTGAAATTTCAGGATCGAAGCGAAGCGGAATTAGAAATTTTCAAGTGCCTGGCACGAGCAGTGCAACAGAGTTCAAGCAGAATGGCCATTCGCATCCAGGGAGGTATTTGCGCCCTCCCCGCTTCGAGTGGCAACAATCTTCCATCGGAATTTTAAAGGCCATTAATTTCGGAACGCTCCTAAACGTGGCAACTGCAGGTCAGTGCCGTAAACTCGAAAGTTGCCTATTTTTCATGTCTCCATTAAAGCCGGAGCAATAAATGCTGACATGTTCGGACTGTGTTTAGGAAATTTTTATTAGCCCGAAGCCATGTTACCTGGAAGTGGACTTGTTCTAGGGCCTAGCCGCTAGGGCCGGCAGCGGGGATATCACGCATGGATCCTTCGGAGGCATGCCAGCCGACTGAAATATTCGAGGAATTTCCTTTCTTTAATAAGGTCGCGTGCTTTTCCGTCTTAAGCACGCATGCGATGAGCCTCAGAGGAGGGTTTTCTGCCCGCCTTCGATTACGTCGCCAGGGCTCGGGGTGCCAACCGGCATCCGATCTTTGCCCCATAAAAAACTTTTGTCGCCGGGACTTCATTCAGTGTCCTTTCGTTTCGTCGCCGGGGCAGTGGAAATGCAAAACATGGGAATTAAAGAGGATACCGCATCGCGCCCGTTCTCGGTTAAATGCGACTATTTTATGCCCACTGGGCCATAATCGATGGGTTTGTCTCCGCCAGGACGACCCCACTTTGCTATTTTGGCATCGTGCGCCGGGTGCGGCCCGGTGCGGGGGTGGCTCAGTACTGCCGTTACGGCGGCATTATGACCGCAATTGAAAACACAAAAGCGACGCATTTACCTCTCCTCAAGGGGCGATGATGAGGGTTTCTTACGCCATTTAGGATGCCTTATCGCCTGGAAGAAATCAGGGAAAACAAACAAACATATGTTTCACCCTGCTAAATGGCACCGTGTAAATGTTTGCCAAATGGAGCGATTCTTGGGAACGTACGAAACTTTTTGGATAGGTGCAACTGCAGGGTGTTCGTTTGCTCAGTGCCTTAAAATGTTTGCTGGATTTTGGCGAAATTTTTCATTGCTGCTGTTGCTTTGTAGAATCTCGCCAGCACTTGCTCTGTTTGTAATGAGAATGTGTCCACAGTTCCAGTGAATTAATTTTTCGCTTTAAATAAACTTAAAGTAAATGGAAACACGTTACAGGAACAAACATACGCGGTAATGCCTTAACAAAAATAAGACTCTGCCGTCTTACACCTAGGTAAGTTCAAGACCAACATTCATCTGCTGGGTTATGATTAGACAGCGGATTTTTATGCAAAATTCATTGTAAGTCGAATCAAAATTATTTTTTAGGATTTACATGAATTGTGTTAATGTCAGTAATACATAGGCATCTTTCATGCAACAAATATGTGAAAGGATGTCTATAGACTATATGTATCATATATGCAACATATACATAAGTATATTTTGCATATGCAAAAGAGAATATTAATACTTCATCTTAAACAAAAATTTGAATTCTTCCTTTGGCCTGATATTTTGACATTTTATTTAATTATTATAATAAATTATAGAAAATATCATTTTATATGCCGAAAAAGATCGTCACTGGAGCATACTCAGATGCTGATGCTGTTGGGCTTAAACTTTCTCGTATTTTCACTATATAGTTTCAATATTTCGATTTCCATTCAGAATCATCATAAATTTAAGATCTAATTCTCGCCCTAATTCTCCATGGAACAAATGATTCATTCAGACTCATACCACAGAATAAAGACTAATCAGAAGACCAATCTAGAACAAAAAATTTGTCTCTCTTTCAGTCTACAAATTTTTAATAAATCAAATCCCACTGCAGAGGAACTGATGAAAAACGCCAACGTTATTTATTTGTGCGCATGACTTAAGCCCTTACGACACCTTAAGGAAATTAGGCGAAAGATCTTAATGAACCTTAGGTAGGTCCATTATAGTTAGGGCTTTATGTAGCTATACGTTAAGACCCAACCATAATCGACATGACTTAACATAAGAAATTTAACGAATGTCAAATGTTAACATAAGCAAACCATAATGACATGTTGACATGAACATAGCAAATTTTAAAACAAACCAAAATGAGTGCCGAAAAGTTGCTTGAATTTCTAAAATTACTAAAAGAATTGAAAGACTTCATATGCTTCTAGGAATTTTCCCTTTTTGCTCTGTGATGATATGAGCTATATATGTATAAGCATCTCTGACTTTGAACTTTAAATATTATTTATTACCAATATCTCGAATTGTTCCATTTTTAAATCCTTCCGAGAGCATCAATGGAAATTAATTTGCAAGCTCTTATATGGCTTCAATCGTGAGACATGTGTTTAACGAAAGTTTCACGAAAAATTACATGTTATATCATGTCAATTATGGGTAAGTTCAACCTAAGATCGCATCACTTAAGAGACGTCACTTATGTTAAGTTGTGTCGATTATGGATGGGCCTTTATAGCTTTAGCATCAGAGAACATAGCGAACTGAGAGAAAAATTTTTCACTGGATTTTGGGCCCTAATCTTTATTACAATATTGTAAGCGCGATTTCGAATTAATATGACTGAATCAAGATTAAAAAGCTATTGGTTGATTCATATTGTTCGAAATATTATTATAAAATATAAAAAAATTATTATATATTGAAGGCCAAACACCAAAGCTGTAAGGACGAAAATTTGTAGGTAGGCAAAAGGAGGGTAATTTTTTAGAAGTGGGGTACTTGGCTGAGAGCCCAACCTTTTTTTTTTTTTTTTTTTTTTACAGTGAAAACTTCGCCAAATATTATATTTAGTCGCCAAATAGAGGGGAAGCAACACCAAAATTTTAATATTATTATATAATATTTTTTTATGGAGATTTTCCTTTTACAAACTGCCTACTGACAGAATTATTAAAACTATCCAGTTGAAATATTGAATTGATTATTTCTGGACTTCTTCTAGATATTTTTAATTTCCCTTTTACAAACTGCCTATTGACTGAAAATTTTGCGGAAAATAGGCAGTTGGTACAAAGATAATCTCCAGTCAATAGGCAGTTTGTAAAACGAAAATTAAACCGTAAAAAAAATAGAGTTTTGTTGCCCTTCATTTGGCAACTAAATAAAATATTATCGCATTCAATCTTTTAAGCTTTGTAGATGAAGATTCTTCCCCTATTTACAAGAACTTTTGAGGTCGACAATTTTCCATTTACAATTTTACTTATTAATATTCGAATTAGCTATCACAAAGTTTATGCTTGTACCAAGGATGGGACTTACAAAACCAGTCTTTCAAATTTTCGTATTTGCTTATTTTAATTTTCCAATTTTTAATTATAGTCTCTTTTACTTTTTGAAATAAATAGCTCTTTCGAAAAAATCTTGACATATATGAGCCGATCAGATATTAATCAAGTAAATTTAGTGATATACATACATATATAATCATGTTGATTTGTCGATGACAGAGCTGCCTTTAAATTGAAACTTAATTTTCAACTGTAGCTATTGTAAAAATTGTTAATTGTTGCACTTATTTATTGTATTGTCTGTTGGAGTTGTACTCTGTAGACTAAATAAATAAATAAATAGGTAGACTAAGATCAAAGTAGGCAGATTCACATATGTATAAGATATTAATTTGGATTACTTATAAATTATTATGTAGAATAATTTTAAGACCAAACAACGAATGCGACTAGCCACTTTGCCAGTTCACAGATGAATGAATACGAAAATTTAGCTAGAACCAGATACATGTGGGATAAGTTTGAATGGCGCGCCTAAACTCTCCCGACCGCTCGCCATGCCATCTACGATCAACTTAGGAAGACAACGGCCGGTTAGCGTGCGATGTAGCAGGCAGTGTGGAGCTTTTGTTTTTTTTCATCGTGGGACGTAGCAGGCGGTCTCGATTTAGGGGCAGTTTCGTTTTGCGACAGCCATAGAAAGGACGATTTTCTCACTAGAGACGATTTTGCTGCTAAGGACGACTTCTTCTTTTGATGACCTTTTGCTGTTCACCTATAAACTATTCCTACATGGGGGCTCAACCGGGATTCACATTTTAATTTTTTTTAGCGTGAGCAACTGGCGAGGGAATTCGGGAAGAAGGCGAAGGCTTATCTTTAATCTTTACGTGGCGTGCAGCAGATGAGTATCAACGACGGTCAGCACTAGCGAGAGATCTTTTGAAGAAAAAAAATTGTGAGCAACTGGCGTGGAAGTTCGGGAGAGGCGAAGGTTCATCCTTCATCTTGGTGTAGCGTGCAGCAGAGGAGCATCGACGACGGTCAGCACTAGACGGGAGATCATCGGAAAAAAAAAAAAACTGTAAGTACAGCTGACTTGTTCTTAAGGGGTGTTGTAAAAATCGTGGGGCACAATGCCAAAGAGGCGCACGCTTGGTAGGCGAAGTACCATGGAGCCGGTAGAGGCGAAAATCGACGACGAAGATAGCGTGATGGCGAAATCGCTGCTTGAAAAGGACGAGACGATTCGCGAGTTGCGTGGGCAGATCAAAGATAAGGAGATAGAGTTACTCCGAATAAAATTGAGCTCGTTGTCAGGTGAGGATAACAGTTTATCCCAGGTGAGGCAATTTTCACTAGCCGAGGTGAAAGGGTCGATGAGTGCGTTTGACGGGCGCGAGGGATATCGTGTTACAGCCTGGCTCGAGGAGTTTGAAAGCATGGCAGGTGTCATGAGGTGGACGGAGTTACAAAAATTCGTTTACGCGAAAAGTTTGTTGGTCGGGACAGCCAAGTTAGCGGTGCAAGCGCAGCAGGGAATGGTAATGTCCTGGGAGGCATTAAAGGATTTCCTTAAAAATGAGTTTGATACTCGAGTCAATAGTGCTGAAATTCATGAAAAATTGAGGTTAAGGAGAAAACGAAGTTCGGAATCCCCCTATGAGTATTTTCTCACAATGCGGGAAATGGGCCGACGAGGTGACGTCGAAGAGGCCGCGGTAATTAAATACGTCATTGATGGGATCGACGATCGGGATACGCGGAAGTTAGTCTTGTATGGAGCTAAGAGCTTCATTGAATTTAGAGAAAAACTCGACATTTACATGTCGCTGCTTCCGATTCCGAGAGTCAATACAGCTGGTGGTGATGGCCATGCAAATCGGTCATTAGTTACTAAATTAAGTCGTAAGTGTTTTAATTGTGGTGAGGACGGCCACTTATCAAGGCAATGCCCTAGCAAACAACAAGGTGTCAAGTGTTTCCGTTGTCAGGGTTTTGGCCATAAGAGTTCAACGTGTACAGCGAAAACTACGGATCGGGAACCGCAGAAAACATCGGTCGCTCTAGTACACGAACAGCAACAGTGCAAGCGAGACATGTCAAAAGACATATTTTTCGGAGACGTTAAAGTGAACGCATTAGTGGACACGGGAAGTGATCTTAGCTTCATAGGGTTAGATGAATACAAGAAGCTAAACATGCCACTTACAGGTGAGAAAATTGAATTTCGGGGTATAGGTTCGCAAACCCTAACCTCAATCGGGTCATTCGTCGGTAATGTTTCCATTGACGGGTACGTTGTGTGTGAAAAATTTAACGTTGTGGAATCTGTGCTTTTACCAAAACCTGCAATAATAGGGAAGACCCTATTAAAAAATTTTCAGGTAGTAATTAATCCAGATAGTATGCAATTCAAGCCGGCAGACACTTTTCTCGATTCGCTGTGTGCTGCTGTGCAGAAAGTAGGTGAAGCTGAAGTGGACAGCTCTGCGGACAGCCGGAGCGTCAAGTGTGTGCGGGATTTAATTGAGAATTATCCGACTGAACTGACGAAAGCAGTCGTGAGCGATACGATCCGGGATTTCGAAATGAAAATTTTCCTTCGTGATGAAACACCGATTGCGCAATCGCCTAGGCGTTTACCTCCTTTGGAAAGGGCTTATGTCGAACGGCAAATAGACGAGTGGCTCGAAGAAGGTATCATTACTCCGAGCTCTTCCGAATGTGCTAGTCCAGTAGTCGTGGTACGGAAAAAAGAGGGTAGTTTTCGATTGTGCGTGGATTACCGGCGATTAAATCGAGCGATCGTGAAGATCCAATACCCACTACCAGTGATCGAAGACCAGGTGGATAGATTGAAAGGGGCCAAGGTCTTCTGTGTGTTGGATCTGCGAAATGGTTTTTTCCATGTGCCGCTCGAGCTCGCAAGTAGGAAATACACCGCATTTGTGGTACCATGGGGTCAGTTTGAATTTACTAGAGCTCCATTCGGACTGACGACCTCACCGAAGGAATTCCAGCGTTTTATTTATACCATTTTTTCTCCACTAATCCGAAAGGGCATCTTGTGTGCATATATCGATGATCTTGTCATTCCAGCCGGGAGTGACGAAGAAGCGGTTAGTAGCTTGAAAGAAGTCTTCGACATCGCCAAAAGATATGGATTGGAATTCAAATGGTCAAAATGTAAGTTCCTCATGAGAGAGATAACTTACCTTGGTTATAAGATAAGTAGAGGGCGAATTAAACCATCAGAAGAAAAAATAAGAGCTGTTGCAGAATTTCCTCAACCTACCACTAGGAAGCAAGTTCAGTCGTTCTTGGGGTTAAGTGGGTATTTTAGGAAATTTGTAAGAGGGTACGGCAGTATAGCGAAACCGTTAAGCGATCTTTTGCGAGAAGGGCAGACTTTCAGATTCGGCCCAGAACAGATACAGGCGTTTAACCAATTGAAGGAAGGATTGATCAGTGAACCAACTTTAGCCATTTACAGTCCTACCGCAAAAACAGAAGTGCATACCGACGCCAGCAAGCATGGTTTAGGTGCTATATTATTACAATATGGCGAGGAAGACGGTAAACTGCACCCAGTTCACTACGCTAGCAGGAAGACGACAACGGTGGAGGAAAACAGAAGCAGTTACGAGCTTGAAGTCGCTGCAGTAATAATGGCCTTGAAAAAATTCAGAGTTTATCTTTTAGGACTCAAGTTCAAACTGGTAACAGATTGTTCGGCTTTTTCCTGCACTATGCAAAAGAAGGACATATCTCCGAAGATTGCCAGATGGGCTATGCTTCTTAGCGAATACGATTTTGAAGTAGAACACCGAGCGGGGACGAGTATGCGTCATGCGGATGCACTCAGTCGAAACCCGTTAATACTGAATATCGTTACGGATAGCCTCAGGACACGTATCCGTGCTGTACAAGAGAAGGACGATCAGACGAGAGCAATAAGAGAATTATTGCAGTATAAGGACTTTGACGACTATTTCGTAGAAGCAAACATTCTGTACAAATGGAAAGGCGGTCAGAAACTTTTAGTAGTACCGCGCTCGCTACAAATGGAAATAGTAAGAAATATTCACGAAGATGGTCACTTTAGTGGAAAGAAATTGGAAACCCGTATCCTTAGTGACTACTACATTCCCAACTTGGCTAGACGAATCGACGACTGCTTGAAGACCTGTGTGCCCTGCCTTGTGGCAACAAAGAGAGGACGTAGTGAAGGCTTCCTTCAC
The DNA here is from genome assembly GCA_963920795.1 of Eutolmus rufibarbis. Classification (NCBI taxonomy): domain Eukaryota; kingdom Metazoa; phylum Arthropoda; class Insecta; order Diptera; family Asilidae; genus Eutolmus; species Eutolmus rufibarbis. The sequence goes on from OY987204.1 coordinate 22,042,731, forward strand.
CCTATACCCAAGGAGCCAGTGCCGCTCAATACCTACCATGTCGACCATTTAGGACCACTTACAGCCAAGAAAAAGGGATACCGATATATTTTGACGATAGTTGACGCTTTCACGAAATTCGTTTGGATTTACCCGGTCAAGACATTAACAGCAACCGAGGTCATAACGAAGCTAGAAGGCCAGCAAGTGATTTTTGGCAATCCTCAGAGGATCATTACAGATAGAGGATCCGCCTTTACATCTGCCGAATTTAGGAGCTATTGCGACAGCGAGAAGATAGAATTAGTGCATACCACTACCGGCGTTCCAAGGGGCAATGGTCAGGTGGAACGGATGCATCGGACAATAATTTCCCTCCTGACTAAACTATCAATGGAAGAAAACCAGTGGTATAAAAATGTGAAGCGGACGCAAATGTGGTTAAATGGAAGTTTCCAAAGGAGCACTGGGTTTTCTCCCTTTGAACTACTCATGGGGACCCGAATGAGAACAAATGTCAACACTAGCCTGCGAGAAGAGTTAGAAGCAGAAACCGCCAATCTATTCATGGACGAACGAGATGAAGTGAGATGTCAAGCTTCGAGGAACATTGCGAAAGTGCAAGAGGAGAATAGACGTAATTTTAACAAAAAACGGATAGAACCCAGGACGTATAATGTAGGAGAGTTGGTATTTATTCGCCGCACCCAATTTGGCACAGGACTCAAGGTCTGCCCTAAATACCTTGGACCTTACCGCGTTACTAAAGTGAAAGAAAACGACCGGTACGAAGTGGAGAAGACTGGATCCTGTGACGGGCCTAAGAAGACGTCGACAGCGGTTGATTACATGAAACCCTTTGCGACCACAGACGGAGACGAAGCAGCGAGTCTTACGGAGGAAGATGACGCCGACGACGTGAACAGCAGCGTGTACACGTAACGTACTGAGCTACCCCGTAGAGACCCCTGAATGTGTTAACCCTTATTAGTCAGTTGTACTTGTTTCAGTTTTTTTTTTACTTGATTTTTCCATAGTTCTACACTTCATTGTGAGATTGAATTTTAGAATCATTTGAAGATCAGCACTTGACCCTCATCGAGACGATGATGCTATCAGGATGGACGAGTGTGGGATAAGTTTGAATGGCGCGCCTAAACTCTCCCGACCGCTCGCCATGCCATCTACGATCAACTTAGGAAGACGACGGCCGGTTAGCGTGCGATGTAGCAGGCAGTGTGGAGCTTTTGTTTTTTTTCATCGTGGGACGTAGCAGGCGGTCTCGATTTAGGGGCAGTTTCGTTTTGCGACAGCCATAGAAAGGACGATTTTCTCACTAGAGACGATTTTGCTGCTGAGGACGACTTCTTCTTTTGATGACCTTTTGCTGTTCACCTATAAACTATTCCTACATACATATGTATAAAAATGAAGTGGGTACATAATATATGTGCACAAGTATATAATGTGCTTCCACGCAGCTCGGGCCGCGCGGCTCAGCTCAAGCGCTCCACATAAGGAATGAGATTTTGACGTATTAAGAAATTTTGCTTTCATAGAACGAGTTTTTGTTTTAGATGGGACTTCTACTTAGTCTTTATTCTGTGCTCATACCCTTCGTCTCCAGATTTTGAATAATCGTTGGAAGTTTTTCAAAATTATTTTTAATAAAAAGTAACTTGAAGTATAAATTGAAATTATTAGGTAGTACCTGTGCAGATTTTATTGATACTGCTTCGCTTCGCTTGGATCCAATAACTAAATAACCTAAAACATAACAATAGTTACTGTTTGTGTGTGTTAGTTAGTTCGATAAAAAATGAAAATAACTGAAAAAGTAAAATATTTATTTGCTTTATTTGATATTGGCAACCGAATATATTTCGAAATGATTGTTTGTGTATGTAGAACAACTTTACTATTAAAACTTCTCTACGTACAACGTAAAAAAACATAATTTAGTTGTTTTGCGAACTTTTGCTCTATTTTGGCAATGACGAATTTATTTATGCAAATTTAGTTATGTAATGTCAAATTCTTAATGCCTACTTTTAACTTTTATGCAAGAAAAATAAATAAATAATATACTTTTACCAAAATTTATTTTTTCAAATAGCGAAAAATCAACTGATTAAAATAATATAATATAAATTTCAACATGACAGGGATCCAAAACACAGCAACATTTGTTTGTAATTGGTTATACATAATCAAAACATCAGTTTTCTGCAGTGACCAGCTCAACACCAAATTTGCAGCCGAACAAATAGCAGATCATTTACATATATAGGATTTTTTTTCGTAGATTACGAATTCGAAAATAAAAATACTCAATTGGCTTTGATTTTCAGAAAAAATAGGCTTGAAAAGTACAAGTGGCCATATTTTTACACCGTATATGAAAAATCATTAAAATATAACGGATTTTTCTAGAAGCTATTATAATTGCACGACTTAAATAAAAGCTTGAATCTAAAGATATCATATAAAATACAAAAAACTTTAGGACTTCTGAAAATAATTTTGTGGAATTGACTTTTTTTCCTTCCATTCCAATTATATCATATAGGCAAAAGGTGAATGAAAATCATGACAAGCCGCCGCTCACGAAAAATTTGTTCGCCAAACTGTTTAAAGGGATAAATATTACTGGTTTAAAGATATGTAGATATCACTAGTATTTGTTATATCTAGATTGAGATTCAGGCTTTCAATTGAGCTATGTATATTTTGAAATTTATTTTTGAAAACGAGAACAAATTTGAAACTTTCGTTTGAGAATTCATAATCTATAGAAAATATAGGTACTATAGAAATGACCTTGGCTTCACATTCACTTATTCTGCTGTAAAGAAACAAATAATAATAAAAATTTGTTCCCCTGTTCATGTGAAAGAAAGAGACTGTAGAAACTCAAAGAATTATGAATAAACCACAAAGTGCAATGTAATCTAACACAATTACATAATGATTTGTCGCTTTATGTATAATTGTTTGAATTTGAATTATTTAATTTTTTTCTCAATTTAATTACAATAATAAAAATAAAAAAAATATAAAAAAAATTTTTTTAAAAAAATTCTTTTATTTAACTTAAAAAAAATGATAGAAACATTAAAAACTAACTAAAAAGTAAATAATAAAAAATATTAACCAAATAAAATAAATAAAATATGTAAACACTATGACAACAAAATAAAATTCCTACTTATCTTAAACAGTTAAATAAAAGAATGACGCATTTTTATCACTTCGTCATATTGACCGTTAGGTATTCTATAAGATAATGATTCCTAAATTTAAAGTATAATCAAATATTGTCTGATCGGTCAATATGACGAAGTGATAAAAATGCGTCATTCTTTTATTTAACTGTTTAAGATAAGTAGGAATTTTATTTTGTTGTCATAGTGTTTACATATTTCATTTATTTTATTTGGTAAATATTTTTTATTTTTTACTTTTTAGTTAGTTTTTAGTGTTTGTATCATTTTTTTTAAGTTAAATAAAAGAATTTTTTTAAAAAATTTTTTTTTATATTTTTTTTATTTTTTTCTTTTTAGTCTTTTAAATTAATTATGTTACATTTCCAAATAATCAATTTGCCTGTCAAAACTGAACAGTCTAATTCCTCGATCCTTAGACCTTCTAACGACCGAACTCTACTCAATGCAACGTAGGTACGCTTGTCCTTCTTGGAATATTTTCGGTCCCAAGTAGACAACTGCGTGGTCGACGGTTAAAGTCTAAGTATAAAAATTTTGCATTGCAAGATTTGACGACACGTAGTGTAAGTTAAATAAAAGAATTTAAAAATAAACTTGACTACCTTTTAATAATTTGCTTTTCTTTTTTTTTCATGCAAAGAAACAAAAAACTACCAAATATGGCAACATTTTTGCTCGTCCAGTATATTCTAAAAATAAATTTTTACTTCGAATTTATTTTTGAGTGGAACGGCAAAATATCATTTTCAAATGTTAAATATTGGCAACTAGGGAAGTACAAGTGGCCGACAAAAACTACAAAAATATTTACGTATTTGTAATTGATGTTTTGAATTCTTTAGTACTACATTAGGAGAAATTGTAATTTGCATTTTTTTGATTGATTGAAAATTATTACTGTAAGAGCAAGCACAGTGGTGTCTACCTTTAGATTAGTAAATAATGTCAACTAGGCAACACAACACTATTTATTTTGTATTCTTAACCTACAGACACATCCTATTAATGATTGATTTTGAGAATAATAGAAATCAAATTGAACAGAAAATATGCCTACGACTTTCAAAACAATTTTTCTTTGATTATAATTATTGTATTATAATCAAGGCAAAACTTTAAAGAAGTGTCTGAACAAGGGTACTATAGGTATTGGGTGCAAAGAGCATGGTATATAGTTTTATCGATTCCACTAACATTGAAATCGTTTGTAATTTTTTTAATTATTGCCTTCAATTTTAGAATTTAATAGTGACAAAACATTGTCCAAATGATATCTGAACCTTGTCTTTAAGCCCTTCACAACAATTGTTTAACATTTACTTTACTGCTATTGCTTTGAAATTGAATTTCATAAGTTGTTGTAACAAATTTGTCATATGTATTAGGTATATGTATTCTTCTAGTATTCAAATAATCCATAGCGACATTTTTTCCAATATTTAATTCTTACTTAAGACGTTTAATTCCATTATCAGTTATTGGTTGTTTCAACTCGTTTTCTAACTCAAAGTACTTCCACAAGTCGCAGCTCTATAGACACAAACGATTAGAAATTTATTCTGAATTCAACGATCTCTTAAGTACCTTTAAGTACTCTCTTCAATGAAGTTCTTTCTTTGATTTCAACTTCAATAATTTCCTGCGGTATTGTCTTTACAATCTATTAATGAACAATACAAATATTTTAAACATATGAATATATAATATTTCTCATAATGTGCGATGACCGTTTTATCTCATTTTAGTATATAAAAGAAAACATAATAAAAGCAATGCTTGAAGTGCATTTGATATAAAGAATGAAAAGGAATTTATAAAAGTATGCAAAAATGGGAGTGACTTTCAAAAATATTTCAAAGAAATAATGGCAATACCGGATATTCATCTCAAGGTCGTTTATTTCAATTAATATTTGTTCGTATAGAAAAATGACGAAAATTTTGAGATGAATGAACAAATCAAAATTGTCTCCTAACATAAAAATAAAGTAGAGGTAGTATTTACGTACTTAAGTTTTAAATTTGATAACTGATAGCGCCATTAATCCAGTAACACAATTTGAGTAGCGCGCAATCTATGCGCGCTGATAGTATTTACACGTGAAAATTGTCTATTGTTGTCTTTGATCCGATAAACATTCAATTAAGAAGATAATGCAAACTTTTGTGCTATATAAAACAGCAATGAGAAGTAGTTGCAGCAGTTCATTGTCACCTTTCTAGGTAATAAATCAAAAAAAAAATAAATCATGTGGAGAAATCTATTATTTTTGCTGTTCGGCACAGTTCTTTGTGCAGGAGTGGAGCACTATGAAGGGTAACTTGTGAAAAGGTAAAAAATATTGGTTCGAGTCAACAATTAATCGTTTTAGGTACAAAGTGTACGAAACAGTCCCACAAAATGCCAGCCATGCCGACCTGTTGTGGCAGCTATCTCAAATATCGGAGGAGTTTGACTTCTGGAGTTTGTCAAAGTTACCAAACATGCCAGCTAAAGTGATGGTCCCTCCGAAACTGCAGGAGCATTTTGAGGCGATTTTAACCGAAAACGGACTTGGGTACAGCATAATTAATCACGATGTGTCCGAGACCATTCGCAGGGAACGTGTGGAAAACCTTTTCGCCCGGCCCCTCACACCCTCCGTTGGGTTTTCCAAGTTCTATCGTCATGCACAAATAAACGCATATTTGGACGAGTTGGAGGAAAAATATCCCGAAAGAGTTCACGTCTCGGTCGTTGGTGAGTCGTTCGAAAAGCGAACTCTTAAGACAATTACCATTTCGAATGGGGACGGAAGGACCGGCAAAAAGGTCATTTTTGTCGATGCGGGGATTCATGCACGTGAGTGGATTGCGCCATCCACGGCTTTGTATATTATCCACCAACTGGTGGAGAACTTCGATCAAAATGAATATTTGCTGAAGAATATCGACTGGATTATCCTGCCAGTCGTTAATCCCGACGGGTACGAGTACACCCACACAAATAGCCGTCTGTGGCGCAAAACTCGCAAGCCGAATAGCCGCTGCGTTGGCACCGACGGTAACCGCAACTTCGGGTTCCACTGGGGCGAAAGTGGGGCCTCAAATAACGAGTGTGACGAAACCTTCCAAGGTTCGACCGCCTTTTCTGAGCCGGAAACGCAAATCGTACGTGATATCCAACTCCAGCTAAGCGACCGCTGCAAATTCTACCTCACTCTGCACTCCTACGGAAACTACCTGCTGTACCCCTGGGGATTCACAAGGTGAGCCCAATAATTATAATTTTCTACAAAGTAACTACTTTTGTACTTAATCCGGACTTATTTTTACTCCCACAGTGAGCTGCCCGACAACTGGAGGGACCTAGAAGAGGTTGCGAGGGCGGGGTTCAACGCCATCAAGGCGTTTTCTGGCAAGAAGTACTCCGTCGGCAGTTCAACGAACGTCTTGTATGCGTCAGCGGGTGGTAGTGACGACTACGCCATGGGGGCTGCGAACATACCCGTGGCCATCACAATGGAGCTCCCCGGCGGAGGCTCCGGCTTCGATCCCTCGCCCTCGCAAATTAAGCCCATGGTGACTGAGAGCTGGGAAGGAATCAGGGCCATGGCGCAGAAAATCGACGAAAAGTATGTTTAGTTTAGTTATTAATTTGTAGAAGATTTTGAATACATGACTGTGATTTTGAGAATGTTAAAGCGGCCTTATAATTTCCGTTTTGGAGGGCTTACAGGCCTCCAGGTATCACATAACACTCCAATGTCTCGGTATGATACCAAAATATTATAGACGTTTTGGTACATTAGTCCAATTTTCCACTTACTCTAAAGAACATCTGGAATTTTATGTCGATTAGTAAATAGAAGTATATATGACACCGGCTAGACCTGATTTCTGATCAAACTAGTTTTGACTATGCTAAAATAGTTTGCACTAGTTTTAGAGCCGGGTGTCATCCGTTAGAAAGGCGTCAGGGTCCGGACCATGAAAGAAATTGAAAGAGTTTTTATTATTGAAATGGTACCACCTTGCACTTTATTGTCCGATCTAACCCAACTACAAACTCAGCATTGATTTTATCCTAAACTACATATTTGTAAGTAAGTTTCATCTTGATCTGTTAACAGAATACGCCTTCTAGAGAGTGCGGCCCTTAATTTGCCAACTTTCCAACTTCTTTAATATTCCACTCTAAAATGTTGAATATAGAAAGTAAACAATGTGAGCAAAATTTGAACATGATCGAATAATTCTTAACCCGTTCTACCGAGCGATTGAAATTTAAAACGTAAATCCGTCAAAAAGTCTATTTAATTTTTCTCGTTTTCTTTAAACTTTTATGAGACAAAATCCATTAACTTAAAGCTAACTAACTTAATTTGTTTTAGTTCGAAAGCATTTTATTTAAATTTGTTTTTATCACTACCCATCGCTCCATGAAAGATTGAAAGCGAATAAAATCTTAACTTTTTAATAACTTAAATATAATATTATCTCAATAGATTGTATAACATTTTGTAGGGTGATATTTTGCCAGTTTAAAAAGTCGAAGTCCTTGTAGTAGGTAGACATCTGCCTAAAATATCGTAAAAAATTGCTCATAACAATAAGTCAAAAATAAATTAAATTAATCATAAGGATTGTCCAGAGGACCAAGTTCAATCAATGTAAAACTACACGCTGATAATTTCTTTTCTTTTTAATTGTTATTAAAAATAAAAGCAATATATGTAGGTCGCATCAAAAATTTTTCGATCTCCGATTCGTAGTTTATGCGATAGGAATTTAGAAAAAAAAAATCTACAAAGTTATTTTAATCGTGAAGTAACAATATATTCTAAATAAATTGAAAAAACGAGGAGAAATAGTTTAAAATTGTTTAATAGGTACAATAAATTCTATTAATAATAATTTCAAAGTTGAACGATTTTTCAACAAAACTTTTTTTATCGCAATGCGCAAAAGTAATTTGTTTAAATTTTAAACTTAACTTATTGTTTGATTTTATTACTTTCATAATCATTAAGTGAGAATCAAAAAATTGTTGTAACCATGGTTCTGTGGAGGTCCCGGTACGCTCGACCCAGCTGCGCCGCCGTAATTCCAGCTCTAACTAGTTTTATTTAAATATAATATAAGTTAAAGTAAATATGCGTGCTTGTCAGCATATCTGCTGGTGATACTGCTTTGGCCTAGGCAAAACTAGTTCGACCTGAAATCGGATTTTGACGGTAACATTTGTACTGTTAAAGCCAAATTTGTGATTTAACCTAAAAGAAAAGGTTATATACATAAATTGAGGATCACATACCGAAGGAGATACCTAAAAAATGTGCTAGAAAAATATAAAGACACGAAAACTATAACATTCCACACTAATTTTGTGGCCAAACAGACCCTAGATAATTTCTTTAAGAATACTTTTTTAAATGGGTTACAAACGAAGTGAAAAGGTGTCAGGTTTTAAAACTTTTCGAAATATGATCTACGAAATTAGCTCTGACGTGAATTATAAACATGTATGCATGTCCATATATATGTACTGTAGGTATAATATTGTTTTAGAAAAAACTCACATGAATTGTGAAAATCGTCAAATTTTGGAAAATGTGGCCTATTATAAAAGTGGGTTTATTTTATGAAGTATGTATTTTATTTTTATAGTATTATATATTTAAAGTATCTTTGCATTATCCCTATTTTTACAAGCTTTTATTTAAGTATAACTTTCCGTGTATCGTGAAAACTTGTAAAGCTGATATTGCATACACATACATATAAATCCTATGGCAATGCAATACTACGACATATGTTATGTAGGTACGATTGATCAATTCTAAGGTATCTTAATGACAAAACTTGAAATTCTCGAAGGATTAAGTTTTATATATATATAAGATCCGAAATAATCTGTCATCAATTTGTAAAGGCACTTTTATTTTGTTGTATATTGCATGAGGAAATCAATGTGCAATTTTTGGCAATTTAACATACAGCCCCAATAACTTATATTTACTACTAACTACAATATACATATTAGATTTTGAAGATTACCCTTTTTTAAAAGCTTTTACTTAGCTCACTTCGCTCTCTGTCTGCTTGGAATCTTGCAAGTCAATTTTGAACCATTTCGTGTTATCCGAACAGGCTGAAATTTTGCACAGGTATATAAGTCCCGTGACAATACAATATAATATATGTAACGTCTCTCTAAATCCAATATGGCAGTTGCCTCCAAGATGGCGCAGTACCCTTTTCTTTACAACCTCCTTGATATGGGAATCAAATGAAAGGGTTTGACGAGTAGAATACGAAACCCAATACGGCGGACGTCACTTTTAAATAAAAGCTTTTCTTAAAAACTATTATATTTTTTTCCGTTTACTTATTTAACTACATTGTACATATAATTTATGAAGTTTTAAACGTTAGGAACAATGACTCTTCTTTAAGCAAGCTGAAAATATAAAAAGATTTTGTTTCCTATTAAAAGAAAACTCAGCCTTAAAGCAGCCACTTATTGACACCCTGTAACGTAACGAATTATTTTAAGTAAGTTAAACATTTTGTATAAAATGAAAAGACTACAAATTAATAATTCTACTTTGGAAACTTAAAAAAGGATAGCCTAAATTAAATTATGACAAATATATTCCTTACTAAACGATTTTTTTAATCTAACCAAGCTTGATATATCTTTACAATATATTTAGCATATTTTATCCTTGACATGAATTAATTTTTAATTGTGAGATATAACAGTCGAAAAGGTCGCATCGGAGTTAATAGTTTTCCAGTGAAGTTCAGCTTATCTCCATGAAAATTTCCCAAATGTCACTTAAATTAGTAGGGAATACGAGAGAATATTATGCAAAACTACTCGACTCCGGCGGGAAAACATAATTTTTCTTGCGGTGAATTCCCAAGCACATAATTCACCGCACCACCACACCTCCAGCACAAGTTGCATCGAGAGCACTCCTGCCGCTGATTCTCATTTGGAGCGCGTATTCAAGTGTAAAATCGAAAACAATTTCATACGCTGTCAAGTTTTCTTGGTACTACCTCTAATATCGTCAATTAATCTCATTGCGATTTTCCACTCGGCGGTTTTCACACTTAATTAAAGCTTTAGACCCCTCAACCCCTAATTGAAGCGAATATGAATTTTAATGAATCACCGAGGATGCCAGTTGCCGGCTGCATACCCGACACTCCAGCGCTCCATAACTATTTTGCCTGTCATCATCTTAATTGCTGATCCTTCAATTTAATTATTTTTTTGCAGTAGCAACCATGGAAATTGCATATTTTATGGTTTAGTGAAAATGGCTTTCTTTGTGGAAGGCACTCCCGCTTCCAGGATGAATTTTAATTTTTTCCTAACATCTCAGTCACTCTGCTGAAGAGGGAAATTACAGAATAATTACAATACATTAGTTTTAGTTGTAAGGGCACCTTTCTCATTTCCACATCCGCAATTTTACCATATTAAAGCGGCGAGAATGGCTACAAAATTCAACCTCTATCCTTTTTGCATGATAATGAACGCAGAACGCCTAAGGGTAAAACTAATAATAAAACGATTTTAAAAAGTAGCCATCATAATTATCGAAGTATGTATGTAGTTAGTTCGTCTTTTACGAACACCAAGGTTTTTTATTTTTTAAAAAGTTAGGGTAAACAGAGAGAACCCATTTGCCTTCTAGCAGTTAACATGCATGTCATATACAGATATTAAAGAAGGGTCTGATTGTCCGGATAGAGTTCATTTGTTCTTAACTTTGCCATTAATGCGAAATTTTTCCAATAAATATTAAACCAGAACCATGTCGAGTTGGAAAGTTTTCCATTGTTGACAACAGAACCCGCAAGAATGCAAGCAGCTGGAATCAACAACAATGCGGCACGACACGACGAAGACTCTAAGTCCACAAGCGGTGCCACAGACAACGGCAGGGTCAGGAGGATCACAAAAGAAAGGCGCTTTTCGGGACATCCCGGAAAGTTTTGTAGGTTTTTCATAAATTGCATGCAACAAGTTCAGTCCTTTAATGAATTTCAATGAATGCATGAGAAGGTGGGGCCACACTGCCTGAATTTATTGAGAGCAACTGGATTACTGCAGTTGTGGCAGGCTGCATTCAGAAAACTGCCCTGGACTTTCAACTGAATGGAAGTTAGGAATATGTTTATAAGGACAGTTGATATTTATTTATGGTTTTCTATTGTTTTCAGTACAATAGAGATTTTCAGACTATCTACGTCTGTCATACGTGGTGAGTCTAAATAGTCTCCTTAACAGATTTTTTTGGACTATTTAGTCATTAGCCCTTGTCTTGTCCCATCTGATTCCGCTGTAAGTAACCGAAATTAACTTATTTTTGTTTACTTGATGTTTAATTTTACTGAAATTTTACATACACTAACACTTGATAATCCGATATTTATGGTATTCCATTGAGCTGGTGATATGATGAAGCCGGAAGGTTTTCGTGCGTTTTACTAGTTCAAAATAATAAAATCTAGATTTTAAGGAGGGTCAGTTTGGTTCATAGAACAAACAATTTTAATTAATATATCGTGTGAGGTATCATTTGAAAGAGCTACCTCTAAGGATTCTATAAATATCTTTTTTGTAATTTTTGATACAGTGGTCTTAATGATAGCTCAAAATTTACCAGAAATTACAATTTAGGAATTTAATTGAAAATATAAAAAAAAACAAGCGAGTCTTACAGTAGTCGCATATGATGTGTAACATCTGACATCTCACCTTGGTAATAACCAACATTAACATTATATCCTGAAAAAAATGATTCAGGTATTATTTGAAGTAATTTTTCGTAACGAAGAATAATTTTTTTTAATGAAAATTGTATTTTATTTTATTAACAATACGAGTAATGCAATTTTTTATTAAAGACATTTTTTATTAAAGATATTTTTTATTTTGGTTCAATTTGGGGGAGAGCGGAGACAATAGACTTATGATGACTAAAATATGAGACATATACTTGTGATTTCAAAGTATTTAAAAAACGTTGAAAAACTCCGTCAATAACACTACCACTGTTAGTTGTCGAAACATTTCGATCCGTGTTCATTTCGAGCTTGAGTTCGTCATTTAAAAAAAGTATGAGAGGTTCAGCATCTGGTGAACTAAAGTTTACGTTAAAATCACCACTTAAAATCATGGGAAGAGAGTGATAGTTTTTTTTCAAATAAGCGGAACCACCTTCGGTATATGGTAAAAGCACAAAATGCAAAAAATCTATTATTTTTTGAGTTGATTGATTTGGAGAAATATAGACAACTACCGAAATCACTATTTGTCCATTTTCAAATAAGCATTCTGCCACACATATGTCCCCAATATCTTGAGTAAGAATACTTAGCCCAATTGTTTGACGATAAGTGATCTCCAAAAGTTATATAAATACACTAGCTGACCGGTACCCGGCGTTGCCCGGCCACTACTATCCCTATAATAAAGCTAAACTTTAATAAAGACATGGCTTTGCCAATTTCAAATTTGTCAAATGTCATTCTGGAGGTTAAACGCAGCAAGCCCATAGAATTTCATCTCAATCGAATAAATGATTTATGTGTGACTCACCATAAACATATGTATCACTGCTCAAAATCCCCCCCTCTGCTCCTTCTCATACTTTCCTATTGCAATGCATAGCCTATGTCACTCATGAGGTTATGCGCAATATGCCCATAGAATTTCATCTCAATCGTATAAGTACTTTCTGTGTATCGCACCAGCTCAACATTTTCTCTTCTTCCTCTTCCTCTCTCTCCTTCCCCTACCACACTTTCCAGTTGCGATGCATAGCCTATGTCACTCAAGAGGTAATGCGCAACGTGCCCATAAAATTTCATCTCAATCATATAAGTGGTTATTGCGCGACTCACCATGAACTTATCACTCCTTAACATTTTCCCCCTCTCTCTCCTTACTCCTCCACTTACCAATTGCAATGCATAGCCTATGTCACTCAGAAGGTTATGCGCGACATGCCCCATTCATCTCAATCGGATAAGTACTTTTTGCGTGGCTTACTATAAACATCACAGATAAACATTTCCCCTCCTCTCATCTCCCCTCTACTTTCCAATTACAAAGTATTACCTATAGCACTCAGGAGCTCATGCGCAATACACGTGTAAAATGTATAAAATATATAAAAATATTGACAGCCCGCTATTTTGAATTCGTAAATTTTGACAGTCGGGTTGAAATCAGTGAATCCGAAAACCCGCAAGTACCAAATTTGGGGGAAATCGCATAAACTTCAAAATTTGACAGTCCACCATCTTGAATTCGTAAATTCTTACAGTCGGGTTGGAATCAGCGACCCCGAAAACGCAAAAGTACCAATTTTGGTGGAAATCGCATAAACTTCAAAATTTGACAGTCTGCCATCCTGAATTCTTAAATTCTGACAGTTGGGTTGAAATCAGCGACCCCGATAACCCTCAAGTACCAATTTTGGTGGAAATCGCATAAACTTCAAAATTTGACAGTCCGCCATCCTGAATTCTTAAATTCTGACAGTCAGGTTGAAATCAGCGACTCCAAAAACTCCCAAGTACCAATTTTGGTGGAAATCGCATTAACTTCAAAATTTGACAGTCCGCCATCTTGAATTCGTAAATTCTGACAGTCGGGTTGAAATCAGCGACCCCTAAAAACGCAAAAGTACCAATTTTGGTGGAAATCGGATTAACTTCAAAATTTGACAGTCCGCCATCCTGAATTCGTAAATTCTGACCATCTGCCGGGCTGATTTGTGAATCTAAACCATCCAGGGCGCCACCCAAACGCATACAAAAAAATTCATTCAAATCGGTCCAGCCGTTTAGGAGGAGTTCAGTGACATACACACGTACAGTAGAATTATATATATAAAGATAATATAGATATCGCAAGCAAGTTGGTCCAGAAGCTGCCTCCTTCTAAATTTTCTTTGAGCCAATTAGGATGTATCGTATATTCGCAGGAGAGCAACTACACTGAGCTGATTTTGGATCTGAAAGTACATTCGATATTCTTACGATTTCCTTTTGTTAAACGTGTGCATATATTACTCACATATCATCTAAATCCCCTAATATATCCAAATCTTCGTCCTCGTATTTGACAAATTAATTATGCTTTCAAAATAACGTATCTTTCAATTCTGTGACCTTTGAATACAAAGCTAACGGAAACGCTGCGTCGTTCCCTGTACGGGAACTTAGTAAAATCGGGGGTGCCCATAGAAAAAGAAATACGATTTTAATAAACGAGAGGGAAAGAGCGAAGTAGCATGGGCTCTCGTTGACTTCGCACGGTTAGGCAATTCCTGGATTAGTTAGCAATGGATAAATGAATAAAACAAATTTTCCTATGCACAAACTCCCCAAAAAGTATTTTTCAACGCCAACTATAAAAGAGCACCCCTAACCGGGTTTTTGCACGATACAGCGATTTCTTGAGCTTTATATTCGAAGTTTGGACTATTCGCCATCTGACGGCCAAAATAAAAAGCGCGCGCTTGTTACACATTTCCGTCCCATTTCACGAAATCACTCCCACAGATTGCAAAAAGCGATCGGAAAGATGTTACACATCAATAACTACTTACTAAGTTTTACGGTAATATAACGGAACGGAACCCTTATCTTACGAGTTCTACTCGCACTTCTCCATTCTATTATACTTTAATATCTTGTTATATTTTTGAACACAGCATTTATTCAGTTTTTAGTACCTACTTGATATATTTCATTTAACTATTTTTTATGTTAAACTATTTAATTTCTTTATTGCGGTTATAAACTTATAAACATATAGGTAATGTACCTAAATCTTGCTGTAAAAATTCCATATTTTTATAAAGCTTTTATTGTTTCTTTTTTATAGTACCTACTTGCATTTTGTAAAACTGATCATCAAATATACAAATAAAAATACTGGTATAACAATTCTTATTAAACAGACAATGTGAGTATTAAAAAAAAAATTATATCTACTTATATATTACACAGCGCCTGACCTAGTGGTCCACTCTTAACAAAGAAAAACCTGTAATAATCCAATCATGTGTTTTTTTTTTTGTTTTAGCGTATAATAAATAATTGATAAAAATACAACAATGGTTTTCGAAAGTCCATGTTTTTGTAAAACTATTTGTATTGAAAAACATTGTAAATTCGCTTAAATACAGCCAATCTCTGGTGACGTCTTATTTTTTAGCATCGCTTCCAATCGTTACGTCCACTCCTGGAAAGTTTCTCTGAAATAAAAACCCAAGTAGGCTATGTTGTTTATTATCTAAGCAAGGGTCTAAACCAGGGGCGGGCAAATACTTTTAAGCGCGGGCCAAAATGATATTTTCAAAATGTCTCCCGGGCCGGAGTACTATACCGCGTACGCTGTGCACACGCGAATGTTTTGGGTGGAGTTTCCCTGTTCAAGAAATTTTTTTGACAAAAACACTATAAGTATCATTTTAAAGCATTTGGACAGAATAAATTTGACAGTTAATAAAAGATAATAGTAATAATAAATTGTCTTATTATAATACTCTCTATTATTTATATATTTCATTATTTATATGTACACTACGCACACAAATACTGTTGATTTCAATAAAATCGCATATAAGAGATTAAAAAAATTGCATGCAGGATTTTTCAACGGGCAGGATAAAGTAAGCAAAAGGGCCGGATCCGGCCCGCGGGCCGGCTTTTGCCCGCCCCTGGTCTAAACGATGGTTTTGACACAAATTGCAATTGCAACGTTATTTTCGTTCAGGCCCCTCTTATTTTCATAACAAACACTCATATAAAATTTTAAATTGATCGCATTAATAGGTTTTGTGTTATCGTGACTGCAGGATTGGTACTTTTGAAAAAAACATATTTAAATTAAAACTTTAAATGCGATCATCTTTAAAGTTTTAATTTAGTTTGACTCATCATGTCAAATAGCGCAGCGCACGCTATATGGCTATAACTTTTGAACCAATGCTCTGATCTTTATGAAATTTTGTATAAATGTTCTTGAGATAATTTATTAATCACTAATGTAATAAAACCGAATTTTTTTTACCCATAATCCTATAATGCAACAAATGAACTACGTATATATACTAGTAGTCTATAGGTGTCTGAATAACATGTTGAAAGAATACGATAGTAATCTATAATAGATCGCTTTTTGCAGGAAGATGTTTTGTTTGTAATGGCCCTTATTTAAAAGTGAAAAATGGTCAAAATTATTGCAACGGAAGGCGCAAATAAAATACTGATGTGATCAGTAAATATTATATAAATATACAATTTGTTGCCAAGGGCATAACTGGCATTTTACAGGGCCAACCCACGCGATCTATGGCTTCTAAATAATAGTCCTGAAAATAGAGGCTATCGCCGTTGCCAAATGATGCGACAAATCGGCCCCGTTCAAAACAAATACGCCGGCAAGGGCTCTACTAAGCATCGAACAAATAATCGAGCGGCACAATCAGTACGACAATTTGTATCCATTATCTGCAGGGGGTGGCGCAACTGGCTGCGGCTAGTATTTACTTTCCATTACAAGGACAACACGACCGAGATATGTTTGCAGTGCGGCACTGTCGTACACGCCCTCATCAGCCCAATCCTTGTCTAGCAAATCAAACTCAAATCAATATTTATCGAGGAGCTTTGCCATCAATTGTGCAGGTCCGATTGCGCTCACAAATCTGAACGTGCAGATTTTTCATGTTCACGACCTGCTCGAATTTATAAGTACTTGGGCGAAAGGAATCTCATCCTAAAAAGTCATTTTCTTCGCGGCCTGAATACAAATTATCCGTTTGTACACCGAAAGTCATTATCGTTTGATTATAATTCTTCCGCCCAGCGTAACCCCCCCCCCGCTGTCTGTCTAGGAGTAATAGGATCGATCCTGCAGGACGAGGACGAAACTCGGCTAAGGCTGGCGCGGCATGCCTCCGAACACTTGATATGAAGCACCTCATACATCTCCGCCGCTCAGCGAATTCCTCCACTAATCCAAGTTCCAATCTTATGAATAGGATTAAGGTTATATGAATATATTCAATACGCTGTCAGGGCAATATCCAGGGCTTAAAATTTTATTAGAACCTTCATATTTGCCACTAAGTGAGCCAAATGGATGAGAGGGCTCCCGACAATGCGGTCGGCACAAAGGGCCCAGAAATGACCCTGTGTGACTCAGGGAGGAATCCTCGTTTATTGTCATAAGCCGCATTAAGGAGCTCCCTGGCCATAAGTACAAGAAAAGTCCCTGCAAAAGTCCCCTGCTTTAAGAACATTTAGTTTGCGAACAAGATTTCTTCAGACGTTCTTGTAAATAGCTTTACATGACGGCGAGTGTATGCAAAAATATTTTCGCAAGTAGTTTTGTAGAACTCGAAGAAGAAAAAAAAAACATCTAAAGCTTGTTTGAGTAGGATGCATGTATGATGGCATTAAACTCAGACCTTGTCGAAGGTTTGCAAGTTAACGACGGAGTCACAAAGCAACTTCATGGTGCGTAATACCACAGTTAAAAAAAAAAAATAAATTGGTCTGAATTGTGAATAAAGTTATTTTTAACAAGGAGAGGTACTCGATTTGAAGCGGTGCAAAAACCGCTATACATCATCCTTAATATGCTTTATTTAGATTTTTTTCCGAACTCATATCATTCGCGAAAATAGGAACTTTAAGCTAAAATTGAGATGTTAAAATTTTACACTTAGATAATAAACAAATAAGTTTAATGCCATGCTTCCAAAAACTACAATTACATAAGTATACCCGGGTGAAAAGGCCTGAAACATGCCTAAAAGGAACCTAAAATTCTATTTTTGGCCTATTTTTTGCCTAAAAGGCACCTGAACTTTTTCAGAGGCCTTCATATATTAATTTAATAATAATGTTTATTTTTGTTATTTTTTCAGTTCATTTTTGGGCATGTTTTAAGTATATTTGGAGCATTTTGAGGCATATTTTAGGCAGATTTAAGGCAGATTTTAGGCATATTTGGGGGATTTTGAGACATATTTTAGGCATATTGTAGGTAGACACATTTGAAGCATATTTTAGGCAGATTTGAGACATACATATTTGAAACACATTTCAAGCAAATATGGGGTATACTTGAGGTCTTTTGAGGCATATTTAAGGCCCTTTTTTCAACCTTTTTGAGGCATATTTTAGGCTATTTGAGGACTTTTTCAGGCATTTTGTTCAATACCAAATTTTTCTATAATTTAACATATAGATATGTATAGGCCTAAGAAGGGCCTAAATGATTTCATTTTCAGACATTTTTTTTCACCCGAGTAAAATTCGAAGTAAATATATGTATTTTCAAAATACAAATGAATAAATAAAAATTAATAATTTTATTATTTAACTTTTGTACCGCCCGATGTTATTCTTCATAAAAATCTAGAAGATATTTGCATTATCTTGTTAGTACGAGTCCTTTTGTACAACAAATAAATAAATAACATTTCATGTTAAAAATGTAGCCAAGACCTCCAACACTTTTACTCTTAAAACGTTATGAAATCTCATGTAAATTCAGCCCTAAGTAAGTAAGTCTAAATTATGGTCAAAGAAAGTTATAAGGCTTGTTTTTTAAACGAAAATTTTACATGAAATCTTCACCATTTGTCAATTGACTTCTTAATTTTCTCGTTATTTATATGCAAACCAGCCTGCATACCAAAGGCTTTGAGAAGTACCCTAAAATTTTGATAATCATCAGTGAGTGAATGAATGATGAAATCAATGAAATTTGCGTATTAATTAAACCTAAAGAAGTAGAGCTATAAAAATTTTGTATATTTCATTACTTTGGTGACTTTATCCTAATCCTATCCTGAAAATTTGAGCTCTTAGTATTGTCCAAACCGAAGTTATAAGGTCTGAAAAATACGCTGAGTCGCTTCGAGAAAAGCTATGGCAGTCGCTCGTCCTCTTGGCAGGTTTACCACTGTGCACCTATATCTGTTAAATGCGCTATTTTGAACTTAAAATATTGATAGAAGATTTAGAATTTTCAAATAAAACCCATTAAATTCGATACTTCTGACCTACTTCATTGAAAGATTCCAAACCACTGAGATTGTATTTTCATGGCGATGGCATAAAATTTAATATTGCATTTCCGACCGTCACATTTCTCAAACAGTACGTTAGAACATTTGAACAAAAGTCCCAAATATCAAAGTAGGTGATAGCGGTGCAGAATATTTTCATATTTATCGCCTATTTATTGCAAAACTTTATTCTACAATTTAAGATAGGAACGATATCTAATGTAAAAATAAAATTGAACTCTTACATAACATTTTTATTGTCTCCGTCGTCACTACTGTTCTAATAATCTAATCTAACTAATAGCTTCTTCCGAGAATATTCTTTACCGTCGGGATTGACCAATGGTAAAACAGCTCAGTCAAAACTTTCGAGTGAGTACTGTAGTGTAGATGCTTTTCCGTGAATACAGGAAACAACGAACATCACTTTTTTATCCGCTTTCTTGATACTATTGGAACATCATCATTTTCTAAGGAACAGAAGTTATAATCTTTATAATTATAAAAGCGTTCGTACACATAGTCTCTTTGCCACTTATATGTTGGTTTGATCCTATATACTTTGAATATTTAAAAATGATATACATATGTATGTATATTTAGTTCAGTTCTATTTTGAAAAGTTTGCTTTTCATAGCGAAGATCATGCGAATAAGCAGCAAAAACAGCAAACTAACCAAACTTAAACAAAACTACATTTTTAAAAGACGTAAGCTCTCTGTTGAAACTGCTTAACTTCTTTTATAATGCTATCATCTGCTATTGATAAGCTTACGCTGACAGCTGGATTGTTCAAACAAAACTGATCTGTTCATCACCTGACTCAATAAAATTTTACTTAATGTAAGCTCACATCAGATGAACTCTAATTTTTGAGCACACAATTATCGTAAGCAAAATAAAATAAACTTCCTTAAACTCTACTGTTCTAATTCAATTCGCTAATTAATGTAATAATATTGTTGTCTTTTCATATTTTCGTTTTTTTCATCTCAAACATGTTGTATTCTTATGGAAATACCGAACATTTTTATTTTTACAGGCAGTTTAAGTGAAAAATCTACGGTCTAGGTCATAACCCCATATTTTACAAATATTTCTAATTTTTTAAATTAGATCAATTACACCATGCATAGGTACTATGTAGTATGTAACCTTTCAATTCTATTTTGAAAAATAGAGCAACATTTGTTTTTCGATCGATTCTATTCAAATAAAATAGTTTACGTATTTATTGGAACAATTACGAAAATTATGTAGATGTTACATACGAATGTATGAATGTGAAAAAATACTAAAATTCTAAAAGTCTTAGGCAAATATTTATTTTATTTGAATGAGGAGGTAAATGATCTTATACCTCAATTACACCCTGCCAGCTACACTTTAATTTCTTCATCTTGCGTACTTTTGATCAACTTTTTCTGCCATGGCCTGAATTCCAACCCATGTTTCTTTTACCATACCCAAAATATGTCCTGGATATGGATCAAAACCAGTTCCACCACGTGGTAATTCCATTGTCATAGCAATTGGTATTCCCACAACACCATGAGCATAGTCATCACTTCCACCAGCGGCCGCATACAAAACATTTGTTGAACTTCCTACTTTATATCTTTGACCAGTGCTGTAAAAGATGGCTGCAGCTCCACTTTGTGCAACCTCGTCCAGATCTCTCCAGGTAGAAGGAAGAGCCCTATTCAAAAACATTTTAATGAAAGTAAGTATTACATATATACTTATTAAGATATTATAATATGTCTTACGAAGTATATCCCCAGGGGTAAAGAAGCAAATTTCCATAAGCGTGAAGACTCAAATACATCTTACATGTGGCTTTTACCGAATGCATAATGTCGCGAACTATGCGGGTTTCGGGTTCAGAAAAGGCATTGGGTCCAGCATACATAACATCACATGCTCTGGATGAAGTCCCTACTTCACCCCAATGGAAGTCGAAGTTTCTATTACCATCGGTTCCATTACAACCTCGTCCAAAAGGTTGACGAGTTTTTCTCCATAAGCGATGGTGATCGTGTGAATATTCGTAACCATCAGGATTAACCAATGGCAAAATTATCCAGTCAAAATTCTTGAGCAAATGCCAATATTCGGCCGAATTCTCTGTCAACTGGTTAATAATGTAGACAGCCGCGGCGGGAGCGATCCATTCTCTAGCATGAATACCAGCATCGATAAAAATCACTTTTTTGTTACGTCTTTTATCTCCATTGCTAATTCTTATAGTTTTAATTTCACGACCTTCGAACGAACTACCAACTTTCTCTACTGTTACAGTATCCGGGTATAAAAGAGCCAAAGTGTCTATATAGTCATTAATTTCTAAGGCTCGTAAGTATCTGTTGAACTCGGCCTTTTGGTATGAAGATCTAGGACTTATGACTGATCCTTGGATATATATATTTTTGGATAAATCGGAATCAATAACTCTGAAAGGCACTTCTTTAACTTTAAGATTATTTTCAAATTCTGTCTGGTATTCAGGATATACCATAACAACAGCTGGCACATTAACAGTTTTTGGTAAGCTCCAAAAATCATATTTATCATCATTTAAGGATAAATTATATAGAAAACGGCCTTGATCTTCATTTTTAGGAGTAGCTTCATACACCTTACACCTTTTATTAAATTAATTAAAAAATCATTAACATTATTATCACTTGAAAGGTACATTTTATGTATTAAAATCTTACCCTTTATAGTCATTATCGTGCGCAGAAGCAATAAGGCTGCACAGAAGAGTCACAAAACTCAATCGAAACCACATGTTTTGACTTTGGAAGACACACTCTGACTAAATGCTATGAAACAATGCACTTTTATATGTAGCCTAATCAGGTATAATACTTCCGACCTTCTTTATTCTCACGTATGTTTTGTGAATGGAACAAACAAAATCAAATTAATTGATCTGTTACCAACGGATAAGTGAACATCATTCCATTGTCTTTCAAACCGTTAAATCAATTTTTGGGAAGTAATTTATCGACATTTTGTCAATTCATTTAAGTATAAAACTACTAATTGCATCGAACTTTATCAGTTAAAACTATGTACTATTCCAAAATATAATACTATAAAGACCGTCAGTTACTTTTAAACGTAAAGCAGCTGGTTACTCTTAAACAAATTCATTCCGATGCCAAAGCGCTTTAATAAATTACCTATATTTAGGGTAATAATAAATGACCTATAATTAGCGTAATTTATCAATCAATTTTGGTATATGTATTTTCTAGATACACACAGGTCAGTCGTGTACAGCAAACAATTGATAGATTTCTGGAAGAATTGGTCTCATTAATGTTTAGTTTTTCTATAATACTTGAATTGAATTGAATTTTTTATATTTGTGTTTTTCGACACTAACCAACTTATTTTAATAAGATTAGGGAAATATAAGTAGTCAAAAATATAAGTGGAGGACCATGAACAACGTATTAACACTTAACCGTCAAAATTTACGTGTAGCTATATGTATTTATTATATTATAATATATGTATTTTAGAAGCTGTACCTTTTCTAGGCAAATTAACGTATTTCTCGTAAAATATTACATTATTTTTTAACAACATTTTCAGGGAATGTGAAGAATTCATGAAACTTAGAAAATATATTAATGCGTCGCCGGCCAGTTACCGGTAATATTATTGACTTATTTAGTATTTCAACCTCTTGAACGATGATTTTGTGAAGTTGGAAAAAAAGGTTCCAAATTATGTTTCAAAACTTCCTGACATAAATAGGTATATGTATTTTATCGCCAACTATTCAGTAAGTAAGGAAGAAAACGAAATTATGTTCGTACATTTGATAGTAAAACGCTATTCGTAAAAATATAAAAGAAAAACTTTTTGTATTGATACCTATTTTGTTTATCAAAGATTTTCAATAATTTTCCATCAGGATTTGATGACACTCCTACAAAAAAAGAGTATACAAAATGTTATGTTTTTTTAACCCTAGAAGCCCAATCTACATAGGTCAATTTTACCTACACGCAAACGTATATTTGCTATATCTTTCGCACGTTTCGTTCGATCGCCGTGATTGACCAAACCAACTTAGTGCCCGCCAGGAGCTAACAGGAGACGGTCGTATCGCTTTGGTAAGTATCGTCATTTTGTAGTTATCGCAATGTTATAGGTCATTTTGACCTATGTTTGGGCAATGTTATAGGTCATTTTGACCTATAATATACTAAAACTGTTAATATTATTATGAAAAGTTGATTAGTTAGTCCTAAAAACAAGTATTATTTGATTTTTTAAAAAATAATATAGCATTCTAAATATAAAACCGAAAGGATCTCATTTTGTACCAATTTTATGTATCGTTACTTAAAGTTTTCATTTTTATAGCTTAATAAATAAATATTACTCTAATTTTCCTTTTTCTCATTTAACAACAAAAGAACATAACTGTGCATTATTAAAAAATAATAGATATAATATAATAAACTGAGTCACGAGTATATTTATTCGTGCAGGTTAATTTGACCTATGTTTGGGCTTTTGTAGCTAGTAAAATATGATTGGGCTTCTAGGGTTAAGCTAAGGAGAAAATTTATGATATTTATGATAATAAAAACCCTAGCGGAAAGATTCAGCGTAAGTTAAATTACACCTTGTGGGTGTAGAAAGAGATGATTGTGGTGAGAAAATTAACTTATATTTATTATAGAATTTAGTTTCTACACAGCGCACAAAATTTAAGTACAATCTCGATGAACTACACTGAAAGACAATTTTAACTAATATTATATTTATTTTATTTATTTATTTATTAATAAGCAGAAATACAATGAATTATAATATATTCTGGGAGAACCATAAATACTGGTCGATGAACTATATCTTACGGATGCCAGACCTGTAACTATAGAGTCTTTTAGTATATTGCAAAAATGTATTGGTATCATGACCATTTTATTGCCCTTCAAATCCATAAAAAATAGTGTACGCCAACAGACTCTGTATGGCTGTTAGTACCGCACTTTTCAATGCTTATTTTTTCTTTATTTAATGAATATTTTGTTTCACAAAACAAATTTTATTGCACTCTTACTATCAGTTTTGACGATATTATAATACTTGTTTTCTAAAAAGTACAATTATTTCATAAATCACTAATTTTACGACTAGCCCGCTAGGCTAGTTCACGCTGTTATCCGCTGTAAGCTCAAGTTGTTATCCGCAGATATAATGTGCTAAAAGTGAACTTCAAGTAAAATAACATATTAGAGGTATTCACTCTTCGGTGTATTTTTATTCAAATGGTAAATTTGTAGTACCTAGGTACTATATTTGCTTACAGTGAAGAGTGAGCCTCTGTAGAAAAATATGATATGTAAAATTTCGATCATCTGGTTCAATGACAAAACATTCAGTTGATTACGTGATAGATTTTGAGTTGGAACGACAAATACGTATGAGTAAAATGCAATAGTAGCAGTAGTATGCAATAGCCTTCTGCCTAGATATTATATATATAAGGGTTTAATATTCAAATACTAAAGGCATCTCCTATTATTGCTAACTTTTACATCTAGTATAGTACAATATGTGCATTTTCTTGTTGCACTTAGCATTTAAGTACAATGTAGTAAGGATTTACTATGATACAAGACCAAATATACCGAAGAGTGAATACCTCTATTACCCGTGCGACTATACTACAAAGGTGTTTGGTTTTATTGTTGAAAGATAAAGTCTAGTGAATTGTTCTTTAAAACAATTTAATTTTTTTTTTTTCACTTAGAATAATTCTAATTTCTAAAAATCTATGTAAATGTATAATATGTACATATGTGCCATAGTTTCCCTGAAGAGGTCAATTAAGGCATTAGCATTAAGCTGATTCTTAAAGATTATTTTCAATTTTTTTCTTATTATTATTTGAAAAAATCGTACATGAATCTATTTCGTATTTCTAACTATTATACTGCAGCTATTTCTAATTCTTTTTTTTTTAATTTTATTATTCCAGTAAAAATTATTTGCGTAATAAATTCGCTTTCAGGCACGGTTAATATTGCCTTTTAAATTTGGTACAAACTTTTTTTATTTCATTTTTTGGAGTTCCTGTAAAGAAATTTACAACTTACCTTATTTGTTACTTCACTCTTATTATAGAATGAAAAAATATGTATCAAAAATTTTTGTTGATGCTTCTTTTAATTTCAGTTTAAACTGATATAATTTAAACATATTTAACATGACATAAAAATAAGTTAGACGTTTGACTATTAAATAAGTAGATTAGTAGATGAAGAAAATTGTTATAAATTATTTAAACAAATTCAATCAGGCGTATTTTTCATCAACTTTTTTGGCCATAGCTTCGATACCAATCCATGTTTCTTCCACCATCCATGAAATTTCAATCGGATACGGATCAAAACCAGTTCCACCACGTGGCAATTCCATTGTTATAGCAATTGGTATTCCCACAACTCCATGAGCATAGTCATCACTTCCACCGGCAGCAGCATACAAAACATTTGTGGAGCTTCCTACTTTATATTTTTGACCAGTAGAGAGATGGATTGCATCAGCACCGGCTTTTGCAACTTCGTCCATGTCTTTCCAGTTAGAAGGAAGAGCCCTGTTTAAAGAAATTTTTATAAAAATATTTTCAACAATGTTAATAAATCTCTTACGAAGAGTATCCCCAGGGGTACAATAGATAATTTCCATAGGAGTGCAAGGACAAGTACATCTTACAGGTTTCATTGACTGAATGCATAATGTCGCGAACTATGCGAGTCTCAGGCTCAGAAAAAGGAGTGGGTCCGCGATAAAGTCTATGGCACGCCAATGTTGAAGTTCCAACTTCTCCCCAATGAAAATCGAAATTTCTATTGCCGTCGGTGCCATTGCATCCTTCTCCGAATGGCTGTCGCGTTTTTCTCCATAAACGCTCATGATCCAGGGAGTATTCATAACCGTCTGGATTAACCAATGGCAAAATAATCCAGTCAAAATTCTTGAGCAAATGCTGGTAATTAGTCGCATTTTCCACTAATTGATTAATAATGTAGACAGCCTCAGCGGGAGCGATCCATTCTCTAGCATGAATACCAGCATCAACAAAAATCACTTTTTTATTACGTCTTTTATCTCCATTGCTAATCCTTATAGTTTTAATTTCGCGACCTTCAAACGAGTTACCGACTTTTTCAACTGTTACATAATCTGGGTACAAAAAACCCAAGGTGTCCAAATAATCATTTATTTCCGAAGGACGTAGATACCTTTCGAAATCCGCAGTCTGAAATGCAGATCTTACACTAATACCTGGCTTCTGAATATAAAGTGGCTTCGCTAGATTGGAGTTAGTGACTCTAAAGAACACTTTCTTGTCTTTGAGATTTTTCTCAAACTCCGTTTGGTATTGAGGAAACACCATAATAACAGCTGGAACATTGACTGCTCTTGCTAAAGTCAAGAAATCATATTTGTCACTCAAATATAATCCATATAGAAAACGAGCTTGTTCTTCATTTTTAGCAGTGACTTCGTACAGTTTACATCTTTTAGGGATATTAAAATAAAATAATTATAATAAAGTATATTAAAATTATACAAATATATTATACATTATATCTAAATAATTTTAAATATTTGATATTCACCCTTCAAAATTATTATCATACGCAGAAACTGTAAAACTGCACAGAAGAATCATAAAACTTAACCGAACCAACATATTTAAGCACTAGTTAACTACTGCTGTTCCATGTGCCTTTATATCCTATCTATTCAGATGTACGACGTCGCAATTGCACTTGTTCTATTATAACATGTGTTTTTGATATTCGAAAAGAAAATTAATTGAACTGTTACCAACGAAAAAAGTTAGAAACAATCCACTTCTTAAAAAATTACATAGACTTACGCTCTGGGAAAACACCTGCTCAGAAACCTTTAATTGTTTGGTACTTTCCTTATGAGCATGAAACATTAAAATTTGAATAATGAGAGTATTTAGTAAAGACTTAGAAGTCATTAAAAAATTTGTTTAGATGCGAAACATATGTTGTCTACGCAAAAAAAAACAATGTGCATACAAAATTTTAATAAAAATTATTTGTGTAACATGTGTATGGATTCTTAAATTTTACTAACACGCGTTTTTTCTAATACATATTTTAATTTCGCACTGGATATGCAACATTTGTTGGTATTTAAAAAGATGTTTCAGCTAAGCATTACCATTAATTTTATCTTACATGCTTGTGAAGTCGAATTTCAATATTATAAGCATGAATAGAAATGTAAAATAGGGTTAAATAAATACATAATTTGTATAGGTACGTGATCGTGTCGAAATCTTACAACTTGCACAATTAACTTAATTTTGAATATATAAGATAATTATTTTTTTTCCAAAATTACCATTTCTATATTTAGCCACTTTCAGTTACGGATTCCAATTCTGATTCCGAAATAGATTCTATATATGATTTATTTAACTCCGATTTCTAATCCGACTCCGATGCCGCTTCGGATATCAGATAAAAAATCTCACTATAAATATATGTAAATATTTAGCATAGCTAATCGTAATATTATAAAATGTCTAACTCTTTTCTATTATAATAATTTCAATCGATTTTTACTTCTAGTGATGTAAGTAGTACAGGATAGGGTGTGGTATACCATAAAAGTGGTACTTCGAATCAGGAACGCAGCACGCAGCTAACTTCACTTATGCTTTTTCATGTCAACACATCTGCGGCGGCTGTTAATTTTTTGTCTGAAAAAGTGTGAAAAACAAATGCACCAAGTTTGAAGTTTTTAATGTGTACTCGCACGCGTACTCGTACACGTCCGATTATTGACATTATTTCGTAATCGATTATTCTATTGTTTTTTCTTCTGCGTTTTTTTCACAATATGAGCACCAGAAGGAAGAAAATAACAGAACCGACGATTTTTCTCCTAGAAGTCGTAGAAGGAGAGAATCTGGCAAAAGTATGCATGCCAAAATCGAGCCCCAGGTAACATTTATGACGTCAGCATACATCTCCAAAATTTGGAAGATTCGACACTATATTATCGAAGAAAATTTTACCAATTATTCATTATTATTCAGAAAACCAACAAGCGCAACACGAACCCTATCGAAAATTCTGTTTAGCCATGCAAGGTTTTGGACGACGCATCTATTAATTTTACCAAAAGTTTACTATATGAAAAGCCAAAATATGTACAATATAAAAAGCCTTCATTTCAAATTTCATAAAAAACTATTTAATATTTTAAAAATGATATCAATAATTGTAAAGTCGAAAACCTTAAAATATGCCCGCTACAGGCAAAAGCTTTCACACAAACAGCCCGAACGATAATGTGTTAAGCCGTTTTACGTCTTACAATAATATCAAAAATGCGAATTCAAAAGCATTCCAACAAGATTTGAAAACATTCGAGTAGGAGATACTTAACCCAGTTCAGATAATATAAAATACTTATTGAAATATCAAAATTGATTACAACAAATTAAAAATGAGTTATTAAAAATATTTACTTATATTTATTAATTAAATGACTGATAACTTTACCATATGTAGATAATAAATTCTTTAGCAGCGCGAACAATTATTGAAAGCACGAGCACAAGACGATAGCATGTACTTTAAGTTATACATAAAACCTACTTATTCCACGATCTGGCGCTATAAAATATAAAAATTGATAAGTTAATTTGCCGAACATATCTTATTTTATTCAATAAAATTTTAAGTACCTACGTAAATGCTTTGGGTTTTATATGTTATTATATTGATTATTATCATTAGATCCTCTTCTTTTAAACCGCAATTTTAAATACTAACCTTAGTTCAAACTTGCACTAAGCCTATCTTGAACTGGATTAAGCTAATTTCAAGTCGATGTAAGCTGTATAAAATATTATAATAGTTAATGACCCCCGTAGTTCCCGTGTGGAACATTTCGTTTCAATCGATTGAATGTTTTAGAAGTTGAAGATCAAATCTGGTCTAAGCGTAGCTCAAGCTAAGTAAGTAAAGCTTATGATGTCTTTGGTTAATTTTAATGATCGCTATTCTCTCGTCTTGTCTTGTATTAATAAACAAAAAATATATTGTAACAATTTATTCAGATTGTGCACAATTAAGAATTTTTTAACTTGAACATTTTAATCATATTTCTCATCAATTTTCTTTGCCATTGCTTCAATTCCAACCCATGTTTCTTTTACCATCCACAAAATTTCTGTTGGATGAGGGTCAAAACCACTGCCGCCGCTAGGCAATTCCATTGTCAAGGCAACTGGTATCTTTAGAACTCCAAGGGCGTAATCATCACTTCCTCCAGCAGCTGGATACAGCAGATTCGTAGAACTGCCCACTCGATATCTACCTCCAGTCGATTTTGAAATAGCATTAGCACCAGCCATTGCTACCTCGTCAATGTCTTTCCAAGTTGAAGGAAGAGCCCTTAATAAGATTATTCTATTAATTTTATTTTTTAAAAACTTTAAATTATTCTTACTCGGTCCATCCCCATGGATATAGCAGATAACTTCCAAATGAGTGAAGGGTTAGATACATCTTGCAGCGATCGCTAACCGATTCCATAATTTTCCGAACAGTGCGGGTTTCAGGTTCAGAAAAGGCCTTGGGCCCGTGGTAAATGTCGTCGCATCCAGAATTTGAGGTTCCTACCTCAGCCCAGTGGAAATCGAAATTTCTGTTGCCATCAGTGCCAATACATCTTTGGTTGGGCTGACGGGTTTTTCTCCAGAAGCGATCATTGACATGAGTGAACTCATATCCGTCGGGATTGACGACCGGCAGAATTTTCCAGTCAATATTCTTAAGCAAATGTTGGTTGGCCTCTGCATTTTCCGCCAACTGATAAATAATGTAAACTGCCGCAGCAGGGGCGATCCATTCCCTAGCGTGAATTCCAGCGTCAATAAAAATCACTTTTTTATCAGGTCTTTTGTCCCCATTACTAATCGTAATAGTTTTCATGTCGCGGCCCTCGAAAGATTTCCCAATAGTCTCGACGGTGACAGTGTCTGGATATTTATCGGCCAACATATCCAGATAATCATTAATTTCACTGAAACGTAAGAACTTGGTAAAATCTGCCTTCTTCAATAGCGATCTAGGGGTTATAGTTGGCTGTTGTGGATATAATGATTTTGATAAATCATGGTTATTTATTTTAAATGAAAACTCTCTTTTCTGAACAGTTTCTTCAAATTCCTTTTGGAAACATGGAGCTACCATAACAACAGCTGAACCATTAACAGTCCTTGGTAACGCCCAGAAGTCAAATTTATCGCCCTTCGTCGACAGTTCATACAAAAATCGCGTTTGGTCCTCATCTTTAGGGATGACTTCATACACCTTAAACCTTTAAATATAACGTTTTTATATTCATATTTAAATTTTAAGCAAATAAATAACTTACCATTTATATTGGTGGATTTGTGCAGAAGCAGCCAAGCCGCTCAGAAGTACCAACAAACTCAGCTGGGACCACATGCTCGAAAGTTGGATCGGAACAATTCCAGTTGATCACAGTTTGATTGCTTTTATATCATGTACCTTATCAGTTCAGGTGTGTTTGGGTGGTTGTGGATCACTGATTGTTTTAAAACGAAAACAGAATTGCTGATTGATTAAGAATCCCAAGCATTTTACTCCCTAAATCTTTGAAACTCAAAATTCAATTTTTGTTTGGATATGAAACAAGAGAAATATGAAGGATATTTAGTTCTATACGTCTCCAAAGTTTACTTAAAAGCTATATCGTCTTAAACTTTTTTACGCTTTAAAACAGCAAATAATAAAACATTTTGAGATAATCAGACCTGAAGGTCAATGTCAAAATTTAGATGCTTACATGTTAAACATACTCAACAAGCAATGTTAATGAAATGAAGTGATAAAATACATTTAGTTACTTTAAGTAAATAAGCATAATTTTCTTACCTGCTTTGGGCGTAGTAATTTTCAACTTTCGTGCCTGCTTTGGGCGCGTATGTATCAGCAAAGGGGCGTTCTTCGATTTGTGCCTGCGTATTTTTAAATTTTCGTGTTTGGCTGTATTTTCATGCTTGTTGCGAGCGTATTTGTTCGCTATATCTGCTAGGTTTGGGGGCGTGTGTCCCAACGAAAAATGTTTACTTTTCAGAATGATCATCGAATAAGATGCATAAATCGATCTCATTTTTAACTGCTCTTGTATGTACTTCCCAATGAAAGCACTTTTCAGTCAAATTTTTTTTCGTTTGTATTTACCCGAGAAATCCGTGCAACCCCTAACGAATCGCGGAAATCTTCCACATCGGTGCACCCCAGCCATATATGTATATACAACGGTTCAATTGAGTCAGAGATATACCGCGAATTTCCTAACGGATCACGAAAATCTTCCTCGGGCCGTTATTATTCCGTTTCGCGGGTCCTTTGACGCTACTATTTAAACAACTCTCGCGCAGGACAAACTTAACTTCTTCAGAGGCCTTTGTGCAGGAAAGAGCCTAGTTTGTACCGTTTAGATTCAATACATAAAAATAACCGCCGTTGTTTGCATATATACTCAGTTTTAGTTAGTTATTATACTATCGCGTCGCGTGGGATGTGATAGTGCTTGCATATCATCAGTTTTAGTTAGTTACTGTCGCGCCGCGTGGCATGTGATCAGTGATTGCGTATCATCAGTTTGAGTTAGTTAATATCGCATCGCGTGGGGTGTGATCAGTGCTAGCTTTATAATCCGTGTTTGATTTGTTTTTACCGGCTCGAGTCGAGCACCGTGTCGTCGTCGTCACCGTCGCCGTCGTCTCCGTCGTCCTGGCATTCCCGGTGTACCCTTTTTCGCGTTCTTTCCCTTAATTTTGTGTGTGTATTCGCGGGTGAGTGGTCACTGTTCGGTCAGTGTTGTCGCCGCTGGGTGCATCCCTCGCCAGGAGCATCGCCATCAGCTCAGTATCCCAGGTCGTAGAAGACCCTAACACGCATCTTGCTTTTCACACCTTCTCACACCTTCTTACACCTTCTCACACAAAAAATCGATGTTTTTCATTTTTAATAGACCTCTAGCTCCTTACCCCATCCTTGTAGAGTCATTCAGATATTTTATGTAGTCTCTTTGTAAATTGTTCATTGGCTTTTTA
This sequence comes from Eutolmus rufibarbis, assembly GCA_963920795.1. NCBI lineage: Eukaryota > Metazoa > Arthropoda > Insecta > Diptera > Asilidae > Eutolmus > Eutolmus rufibarbis. The sequence continues at coordinate 22,075,231 of OY987204.1, forward strand.
TTTTTAAAAATATTGAAATACGGGTCTTAGGCTACGAGCCTAATTCTCGACGAAACACAATGATATTAATTCAAGTAAGCAGTTTATTTCATATATGTAGTTATTTAAATTCTCACAAACCAAAATTTTATTTGAAATGATTATTTCAGATCTTATTTCAATTATCAAACTCATCTTAAATTATGATTGAAATAATTTGCTATTATTTTATTATAATGCCTAAGCCTGGTACTACTTCTCCTGCACAATTCATTGGCGAGGCATACCTACCTATTCATTTTATATTATTTTAGATTTTAGAATTCAAAACTCGGTAAAATTCGCCAAAACAAATTTTTATAAAAATCTCCAAGATTTCTACTGAGCTTCATGTGGGATTTGTAATATTTTACAAAAATTATTAACAATTCTAAAAGTATAAAAGAATGAACCGTAGCTGTATACATGTAAAGAAAAAAATGTAAATATTTGTAATTTGATAGGTAAGTTTATATCCTACATTAATCATTCAAGAACAATTTACTAGGCTATCACACGAATTATGTAAAGTTTCTTACTTAAATAAAATCCTAAAGGGGCCATTAGACCAAATTTTCAGAACCGGATCAAAATCAGATCTTATTTCAGTTTAAAGTTATAACAAAAATTATTTATTTATGTACATGTATTCAGTTAAATTTGTTATTTTTGCACTTTCTTCGCCATTTTAACAAATCTAATTTAAGTAAATTTGCTACTGCGTTCTCGTTTGATAAAACAAACTTGATTATATTTATCAAAAACTGTTCATTGTCGAAATACCTAGTAAGTTTAGCCTGTAAGTTATTTCCTATGTACTTTACAAATTTGTTTGTAAATTAAAGACTTAGAAAAGTATAGATAAAAATTGTTTTAATGAATTGTTATCGTATTGCTAATTTTCCTCCACACTTTGATTTATGATATGGATAACCCTGGATTAAGAGTCGTCTTCACATGGATTTCGTGATTACTTTCTAATCGGTTTACTATTTACAAAATAGAAGCTTTCAATATAATTAATGTCCCAACTTATCTATGAGATATGAAATTTGAAAATAGCAAACAATCATAAACTTTGTTGTACAGATAAGTGTTTGGTTTTAAAATCTTTGGAATTTCCAGAAATAAGAGTACTTGAAACGTAAATAATTGTAATTTCACTAAAATAAAATTTATTATCCTAAAACAAAGTAACATGTCTAAGAAACTCAACAAATCCAGCAAATGTTTCTTTGCATATTGGTACTATTTCTCTGGGATCTACTTCAAATCCAGTCCCAGGTAACTCCATGGTGTATGACATAGGAATTCCAAGTGTACCATAAGCGTAATCATCCAAGCCACCGGATGCTTCGTATAAAATTTCAGAAGAACTTCCTATTTTATACGACGTTCGTCGATATTTATAAATAGCAGCGGCTGCTCTCTGAGCAACTGCATGTAATAATGACCTTGTTGGGGCTGATTTTCTGTAAAAATGTTTGCTAGTTTAGAACATGAAAATATTAAATTAAACATTTAATTTACTTTGTAAATCCCCAAGGATAGAATAAGAATGATCCAAACGAATGGACATCTAAAACCAATTTCGTCCGGGCTCTATTTTGTTCCAAGAAACCTTTTACAAGCCGTGTTTCAGGCTCAGAAAATGGCGCTCTTCCTGAATATACTTCTGAGCAGAGCTATTGTAGAAAGTAATAACATAATCTTTTAAAATTTGAATTTTTTATCTATTATAACAACTAACATTTTGACTTGAACCAGCATCATTCCAATGGTGTCCAAAATTCCTATTAATATCAACACCTCTGCATGCATATCCCGGAAAGTGTCTTCGATTCTTCCGCCAGTAGCGGTTCTGTAAAATATAATTTTAAAAATTAATTAGTTTTTGCAATGCTTAAATTTATTAATTTATATGATTAAAGCTACCCCTGTATGAGTGTATTCATAGCCATCCGGATTCAGCATAGGTACGATATAAACTTCTGTATCATGCAAGATTCCACGGTATATATTCATATTTGCTGCTAACTCAGTGGCTAGGTACAGAACCGTAGGTGTAGTTATCCATTCCCTAAGGTTTTACATATGATTATTAAAATTTTTAGGTATTGTGGAAGAGTGTGAAAGACCTGGCGTGCGCTCCACCTTGAATGTATGCCATTTTTCGTGTACGGACCCTTGTATTAGGAGAAATTGACAACATTCCAATTGGTCTACCTTCCAACGATCTTCCAAGTGTATAAAGTTTTACAAACTGAGGATATCGCTTTGCTAACGTCTGCATGTATTGGTATATCTGTAAATGATGTTTAATTTGTAATAATAGTAAGGGGAACAGCAAATTAAATCTATCTTTAATGTTGTTTCTGAAGCATTATTTAGGCATAACATGTTTGCTCCCACATTTAATTTTATATATTATAGTACAGTACATATTTCGTCAATACAAGGTATCCTTTTTCTGTAGCCTGAGAAACCAAATAAAAATATCTTTTATGTCTGATTAGGAGAGTTAGACAGAAAAACCTAAAGAATGCAAAGAATAAAACATTTCTAATTATAAAGTTCCTAAGTTACCTTAATAAAAATTCTGCTCGAAAACTTCGTAATAAAAAGAAATATTTTCTAGTGAGTTATCTTAAAATAGAACTAACAACACCAGATATAACTTAAATTGGAATCCCATACAATATGAACACAACCACCCTATCTAATATAATTTATCTATATCTCCTGACATGTTATCGTTTGTAGTTCAGTTCTTGAACGCAGATAACTTTGTATCACAATCTCGTTTGTTAGAGTCGTATAACTTCTTTTTAGAATGTAGAACTTATTAAAAACAAAACTTAGACGTAGTGTTTATACGGGGCAGAATTAGGAATATACATATAATATAAGATAATATACAGAAAACACTTCAATATACGTACCTATTTTCAATGAACAATGATACGAACTAAGCCCGATTTCATTTATATCAACTCAATTACTCACGCACAAATCTAAAATTCAGCGAAGATTTTAACCTAACTTTAATTGCTGTAATATAATAAAATACTCAATCGAGATAAAACAACGTAAGTTCTAATTATATTTTTGTATATTCAGTATGAAATAATTAAATTTGATAAATAATATAAATAATCCCTTTACTCACTGTTCCATATCTATGATAAGACCTAAAAAATCCTCCTGATTGCCTTGTAGATCTTTTCAAAGGACAAAACTCATCGAAGCACTGTTCTTCATGATTTTGTTCTTCACTAAAAAATCAACATAAAGTTGTTGTTAAGGCTTTTATTTATAAAACTTACCCGCTCATTTCTATAGGTCTTTCACTAAATTGTGCATCTAAATTATGCAAAATTCCTTCAAAAGCAGCTTGAGACCTGGGCGGAATAACAACTATTGACATGTTCCTCGTTATTATCCAGAAATCTAAATCTTCTACGGAGGTTTGTAGTGCCACCATTTGCTCATAGATTTCGTCCCTTGAATGTTCCACGACATACTTTTTGTAACTAAAAAAACAGAAAAAAATCAGTTAAGTAAAACATAGTGTCTGGTAAAATTTTAGCCAAAAATATTATTTATTATTTATTAAAAAATATAAATAAATAATGGTAAGAAAACATTTTTTAATGAAAACATTATTTACAAAAAATCTAAACGTCAGATTGAACGTTACACTCACCTCGTTACAAATATTAACTATGAATTTGTATGGAAAATTTCGAATTAGTTACTCATGACGATCACCTTATTGAAAATAGATTTAAGAAAAATCTCCTGTTTAGCCATTTTAGCCACAAATGGCACAGATTGTACCTTTCAAAATGCAATCATTTTATTATTTGTGTATTACCATATTCTTGTAACTTTTTTAAAATATTATGTACTCTATAAGAATATCAGAGAAAAAGTACAAAAAAGGTGTGTATTGCCCTTAATATTTGATTTTAAAATAAATAACTGATGGTATTACAGATCTCGAGCTTTTCACAAATTTGTCTGTTCCCTTCAAAGCAGCCGAAAGGTCTTATTACAATTATTCAAAGATGAGGTCAAAAATTCCTGAATGTTATATGTAATTTAATACTTTACAAAAACAAAATAATTTTAGGAAATCAAACTGAACTAACTTATGGTTCATTCATTCATTCATTCATATAACTTCGATCTGCATACCTAATGCAAAACGTACCTCTAAACCTTACTCACCGATCGATTATGCATAAATCGATCGACATTAGCAGGTGACTTTCAACAGAATTGAAATTATTATCAAATTATGCAAATTATTTATGGTAAATTAGTAATTTCAATTTTGCACTCTTTTTGCTCTTCGGCCATCAATATATTGGCAAAAGAAGGAAGCAAAAAAATTAGCTATCAGTTTCGGATGCTTTTTGGATTCTATGTGTGAAGAAATATTGTTAGAATCAAGTGTGAAACTAAACGTCATATAAGTTATAAATTCAATTAAATTTAGTTCTTTTTTTTTTTTTGTTAATTGAACTATGGCACGGCATAAAATCTGCTTTCGTTAAATGGATATCTCTTAAATATTTTATATAATACATTAAATTTTAATATATTCGTATAACTTGATCTTAGCTCTTTCTGAAAAATCCCAAACTACCATTGCATCATTTTGTAACAATCACGGATGTCTTCATAAATTTTTAAAGTCAATTATTATTTTACATGATGTAAATAATAACATTTTTGTTTTGTGAGTTTAAACATAGCTTTAATTTCGCTTCATGATTTAACTATTTAAATTCTGTTAAAAAATTGACCCCAAGTTCAGAGCTTAGAATTATATAGTACTAAATTATAAAAATATTGCAAACAATAAGATACAACTCTGACAACTATGTTTCTCTATTTATAAATAGCTTATTGATATTGAAAGACTTGTAAAAAATAATGAGCAATGAGTTTCATCTTTTCAGAGTCTTCTTTTAACAAACTAAATAAAAAATAATACAACACTAAACTGTTTTCAACTTTTAACAAAGACAATTACTACTTTTTGTTCAGAAATTAGTGCATCGCAGTTCACATGTTCTATTTTATGGCAAGCGCATTTGTGCATTTTAATTTTCTTATTATTTCTCGCTCTTTATGCTGATAGAATAATAAGATTTGCAAGAAATCGTTCTTGTTGGTGCTTAATATACTGGCTATAAGTATAAATTTCTAAATAAATTCCACACTTTACAATTCACATTTTCAACTTCTTGAGAATGATGAAGTGTTCTTAAAATATATTCTCACATTATGTGTGGTATGACACTCTTTTTTATTAAAAATAACTCGTTTTTAGTTTACAAAAGTGTCTGGTTCACTGTTTTGATTTATTGTGTGCAATTAGCTAGCGATACATTGATTGTGTCTAAAATTGGTCTAGTTAAAAAATCACAGGCAATAAATCTGCAAACTGTAACTGAAATTTGAGACTTTTGCAGATTAATTTTGGTTCTATAATTTCTAAGTATAAAAATCGTTGAGACAAAAAGCCAGTTGAAAAAGTGAAAAACAGTATTATTGGATATTTGTTAAGAGCTACAACGGATTTTCATATGTATGACCTCCAACCTCAAATGAATGCATAATCCCCGAATTTCTAGTTTTTAATTACAATTTAAGAATAAACCTTAAAATAAGATTGTAAATATTTTTTAGGGAACAAGTTTTTAATAAGTGTACCCAAGGTTTGACCTTCTTCATTTATAGTTTCAGTTACAAACAAGTTATACATATATCATTTCTATATTTTTTCCGCATCTTTGAAAGTCATGATGCGGCTCAAACAATTCCTTGAACCCCTAAGTTATTTCCATAAAATTCAATAAACTTTGAAGTACATATAAGAAAAGTTTCTGTAAAATCTAAAAGTTGGAGTACAATTATTAAAAAACCTTTTTTAGTAAATATAACTTAAATTTTAAGGTTAAATTAACTTAAGACTTTAGCTTAAAACGAAGACAAAGTGCTATAAAAATATACTTTCTTGAAAATTACTTCATATACATATGTATATTGTTAACAATAGGTATAAAAAATATTGCACATATTACCTGAAAAATTTTAACCCAATATGTCAACCTTAAAATATAACATGAAATTTTTTACTAATTAGGCAAAATTCAACAGTTTCAGATTACAATAATAATCTCGTTATACTTTTTCAACTTTCATAAATGTGCATATGCAACTCAAAAGAAAAATCGATAGACTGTGTAATTCATGTGTTAATAGCATCATTATAATACCCAAAGGAAGTAGTTATCGTGACCATTTATTCAAATCGAATTAAATAATGCACAAATTACAAAAATTACAATAAGGTCATTTTCATTTTTCGCCGGCACCAACGGTTGTCTGTTTTATCATGACTTTCCGGAAACACCGCGCACGCTTCGTTGTAAAATGCAGATTCAGAAGCTGGCAGTTCTCAAGAGTTATTTTATTTCTTTCTTTAATTTAAAATATCCACGCGGCAGAACCAGAAAAAATTCATTAATTCATTTGTGACGCGGTAATGTCTCACAATACCTCGGGCTCGGGCCTTACATCAAAAGCAATAATCCGGCAGAGCACTGCTTTACATAATTCAGGGCATTTACATACATATATACTTTATTTCGATTGGTTTCAAAACATAAAATTATGTAACAGCTCCAGAGTACCTTCAGCATCCTTCTGCTTTTTTCTTACCCAGATAAATCCTCATAGATAGCACTTGCTGCCCAAATAAGGGTGAGGCACGTCACCGCTCTTATTAACATTTTTAAACTCGCCACAAAAGCTGTAAATCTTCACACACGAGATCTCACCTCACGATCGGAAAATCACAAATCCACGTTCACGATAAATTCCGATTAATACAAAAAAATTAAGGACGATCAAAGAGTGGTACGATACCGTCCTAATTTTCGATAGCACTAAAACCGTCCGTGATCATCTGCTTTCGATTTCGTAGCAAATTAGCGACTAACCAACCACTCGAAGTCGATTCAACTCAACTCATTATGTGTCAAGGTTAAAGGTGCTGTGGAGTGGTTAGCCTGAGATTACATTTGCATATCTTCTTATCGGAAGAGCTATTCACATTTTTGTATTTCTTTTTGTTTAACAATAATTCTTCACACGCTAGAAGTAGAGTACTAATTTATTTTAAAGAATGTGCAACAGACTGAACAGGTGGGTAAATCGTAAAAGCTAGTCGAAATCTAGCACCTCTTGTATAAAGCCGAAGAAGCACCCCTAAAAACTCCTCAAGGTTTCCTGTCAGCAACAGACACGAATAGTCTGTATTTTTTTCTACCTTTAAAACTAAATTTACGAATTTCGACCTTAGCAACTGACTAACTTACGAAGCGTGTCTCTCATAAGGAAGAATTCGTTGCTTGATAAATGAAGCAGACCACATTTTTCTGTCACAACTCGATCAATTCTTCACAGAGGTTCTTAAGATTATCATTTGAATATGGTTTATTGCCCCGATGAAAAGAAGTCTTTGTAAATACCCGAAACAATTTCGGAGCGGGTTCTGTTGTTTAACCAACTCAATAGTAAATAACTCATTTTCGTAGAAGTAACCCACAAAATACATCCGTCCATCAAAGACACATTTAAATATAATTTATTCAAAGTGGCACTAGGAAGATGTGAAAATGGAAATTACTTGGCTTAAGGCACTTTTTTTAAGATCTTTGTTTTTTGTTTTGTAAACTGACCGGCGCGCGGCAAAAAATTTTTAATTATGTAATGTTGCAGAAGTTTTTCTTTATTTACATTTTGTAATCGTGACATTTCGGGAAAACTTTTATAGGTATATATGTATATACCTACAGGTTATCCCGCACTAGTTCATTCATTTTTTGTATAACACCAGGTTTTTTTCTTAAAAGTGACACTATCGTAAATATGTAACTAGGCAAGTCTAGCTTGCAAAGCTTTTCTTATATCCAGAGGTTGGAATTGGTTGGGTTAAAAAATTAACCACTCCTATTCCTCAGTTAATTTGAACATACATATGTATTGTGTAATTCGAAGGCTTGATGCTTCCTAATTTTTATGTTTTCCCACGCAAATTGCCATTTGTTTTATTATTAGTGAATATGTTATCCCAATAGCTTTAAGATGTTCTTCGAGTTTATTTAATCCAACTTATATCCACAAACGACAGTTGACCACTTAATTTTTTTTATATTTATATCATACATCCACTTTCAGGCTTACAAAGTGAGAAAATCAGGTACAAGTTCAGCATCATTATAAGCTCTTCTTATTTTTTAGTGTAATTTGCATTTTCCAAATACTTGTATTGTATTACGCTTCAAAATATTATTAAATATCTAGAAATATTAAGAAGATAAACTAGCTTTTCTAGAAAGTAACACTCAGAATGTGAAGTGTTAAAAAAAAATTATATTGCCAGGACAGGCTAGATTTTTGAGAATGTTTTAGAACGAAAACAACATCAAAGTTTACACTGATTACTGACTCAAAGTAATGGACATTAGATACTCTAATCTAAGGAATATGTAAAATTCTGACATTTTTTTTATTAATTTGATGCAATTGTTGTTCGTTACTTGTTAACCGTGAAATAAATTTGTATAAGCTTATTTCAAGAAAAATTATGTAATATTCAGTGGCCATCAAGAAGATTAGATTCAGTGCCTTTGCATTATTTTTTGTTTTATCCAGAAATCATGCCGTGCCTACGATATGATGATCAAAACTTAAGAAATTAAAGGAAATTAATGATATTAATATAATCAACTTTGAATTTTTAAAAGTTATATATTATAGGAAAATATTATTCAACTTATCGACAGAAACAAGTACGCATTTGTCTTGCAAAAAGTTAATATTAAGAAGTAATTTTACTTAAATAAACTAAAATTATTTTAGTATATTTAAGTAAAATACAAAATGGAAAAATTGTTAAGTAATAGAATAAATGAATTTTTTTTTATAAAAGTGTATATTGTTCTTACACTTTTGACCACAGCAGTAAGTAAAAAAGAGGCAAAAACTCTTCAGATGTGGACCGTGGTAGCATTATGACTTTTGTACTATGGTTCTATACCACATACTCAGATTTTAGTAGCACTCCTAAACTGGTGAAATATCAAACTTGAGCATTTCAAAAATCTTTTGATGCTCCGAGTAAAACCGGTTTGATCAGCTAGTGGTTAATAGTATAATTAACTCGCCTCAAAATTTTGCCAACATTGTTTTCTTTCTTCTATTTTAAAAAGTTTAGGAGGTATAAGAAATCCAAAAGATTTTGGATTAACGGCCACGCTAATATAAATGTTTATAAAAAATAGAATTTTTCAGTGCGTACCAAATGTAATATTAATAAATTTAAGATGATGCAACTTGCTATGACAGGCCTTATGTTACCTAACCTACTCCAAAAGAAAAATAATTGGGGCGCATCAAGTACTCTTGAAGGAATAAACTAAACACAGTGTCCCCATTAAGGTGGTCATCAGCAAACCGAAACAAATAATGACGTAGAAAGGTGGCGGGTAAACACCGTAATTGAGTTAATAATAGTATCGTTGAGAAAGTGCCCTATAACGCCTTATTTATCTCGACGAACGTGACAAATTGCGGCTAGATTAAGCCTGCCCGCCGATTAACGAGTTAAGTGAATTTCATCGCATTATCTGAAGTAATCAGTTACGGCAAATCCGAGGCAATTAACTATCTGCGGGCGGCTGAGCGAGGGCTTTTTGGGGCCTAAATCATAAGACCACTAATAATTGCGAGAATTGGAGGCGTAAAATCTACCGAGGAGCGAGGGCGGGGGTGGGTGGAAAGGGCGGCGAACAGAATCCGCCCCACTTCTCGCTCGAAACAAGGCGAAGCGTGTTCGGAGCACTCGCCAACATGTATCCACTCGACACAAGTGGCTTCATCAACTTATCTCGTAATTGCCCCGAGCGCTGCCGTTGTCACTTTATTGATGGGCTTTGAAAGATTGAAAGATTCCCTGCGAGTGGCGTGGGCGCGATTTTATCAATCGCCAGTCGCAGGGCAGGGCATAGATAAAAGTTTCCCACGTTGCTCAGGGAAGGTGAACTTTTTCGACTTTTGTGGCTTTCCCCATCCAGAAGGTGATGACATCTGCTTCTGACGCCCCAAGGCGGCGGCGACAGATTCCCCGGGGACGTCTTCATCGGGCTGCTGGTGGGGCTCTAGCCGTAATGAGTTGACATTAGATTGCAGGGCAAGAAATCAAGGGAAATTGCTGTTTTAGTTCGCTTCTTTCCTGAATTATGGTCGGGTCTGGGCCGCGGGGCGAGAGGCGACTCAAGCGAAGAACGTCTGTCGCAGCGCTACCGCCACTCGAGGACGACACAATTTAATTGGCAACATTAATTGCTTGTTTTCTGTCAGTCGCACTCCCATCTGGCTAATGGCTTCTTGTATCTGATGCTGACGTGATGCTCCGACTTTGCATTGTAATCAATTTCCCAAATTACCACCCGAAACAGCGCCGCCGGAAATGTTGCGCGATCGCTTGCGTTGTGGATACCCCCCGCATGTGACATGTGGCAGAATACAATGAGAATTGCACTAAACGAAAAAGCTTACTATTTATTGTATGTAAAAAATCAACCATGGTCCATCCAACCATTGTAAACCCCATCAAGACCTTCTCGATTTTAAAGAAAATCATTAAGCATTTTTTTGAATAACTTAACCCCTTAACCCTTTCAGTGGCTATGCGAAGATAACCGGACGAATTTGACGATTTTACTAAGATTGGGGAAAAAGCTCATAAAAAGCAAACTAAGAAAGATATTCAAAAATTCAGAATGAAGTGCATTAGGGAAGAAAGAGAGAATACTGTAATGCCAATTGTATTTCAATAGTTGTTGAAAATCATACGAATAACATCAATATAAAACATAATAAAGAACATAAAGTTTCTCTTCTACAAAGAATATTTGCACATAAGAATCATAAGTCATAGTGTGATCACAATTTTATGTAGGTCACGTAGTATGAAGTGTAACTATAACATTTTTGATAATTTTTAATAAAATAACCAATTTCGGTCCTAACAAATTTGGTCCTCTTTAGAAAATCCAAGCAAAGACTGAAAGAAATATTTTTGTCTTAATGCACGCCGTGGTACACGAGCTCTCAGATAACTATTTGCTGCGTTTATTTGTGTCCCTTGTTAAACCCAAAAAAATTTTTTAAATTCTTTTGAAATGAAATTAGATCATTTATAGCAGTTTATAAATTTATTTTGAGATAAAGTTTTCTCACAATGTGAAGAATAAGACGCAATCGCACGCGCAACGATATATCGTCTTTGGCACTTTTCGCAAGTGTAGTGAACGACGATATATCGTCGTCCGGCACTAAAAGGGTTAAACACTGCATGGGGCTAAAGTTAATCCAGGTACCAGGACAAGAGCTTTTTAAGAATACAGCAAACAAAATAATTTTTAATTTAAAAAACAATCAAAAACTTATATTTTCATTAAGGTATCATTCTGGTTTAGGCGGTCAAAAAAAAGGCTATTTTCATTAATTTTTTTAGCAAGGAAATGTTATAAATATTTATAAAAAGTTTATTAAAGTTAACTAATACACTCTTAAAATACATAGAAAAACAATTTTTTTTTTTTTTCGCTCTTCTAATACTTCAAAATGGCGGGTGAAAGTAACTCCGTGAAAAAAGTAGTTCGCTGGCGGCGGTGGTATCTCGATAACGGCTCATCCGAAATGAAAAAATCAAAATTGTTTACATTCAGTATGTGTGTAGCTCTCGTGTGAACTAATTAATTTTTATTAATTAATATTAATTTTTACCGATAAATAAAAAAATGGCGGACATTTAAAAAAAATTTCAAAAATTTCGTTTTATTTTCACTGTTTTTGGGCCAAAAAAAATAGTAAAAATCAAAATTTAAATTCGATCGTAGTTCACACTAGAGCTGTTTATATCTACAATATGTGGTTAAAATTTCATGAAGATCGGTTCAGCGGTTTTGGCGAAATCACCGCCGCCGACCGTAAAAACATAGTTTTGAGAAAAACGCGTTTAAAGTTTCAGGCATACGGGCGAACGCACTCAGATAGTAAAAGTTGCTACGAACAAGTCACAAAATAATATGTTTAGACTGCTCCGATTATTTTAATTTTTTGACACAATACTTTTAGATATATGTACTTTCGAAAAATGCAAAAAAAAAATAAAAAAATTTTTTGAAAATTATAAACCAGAATGATACCTTAATTTTCTCTTAAGAATTATTATTATTTTTTATTCCTCAAAAGATAATATTTATTTTATTTTTGTATTGACTATAGGCCACAAATATAAATTAACACCCTACACTAGTAGCACATTCGTGTTCCTTACCTAACTAATGATAATTCCAATTCAATTCTTACTTTCAACTTTAATTCCAATTCTAATTCTCTTTTTAGTTCCAAATCTTATTTTAATTCTAATTGTAATTCACATTTTAGTTTTAAATCCAGATCTAGTTTAACATTTTAGTTTCTAATTTTAATGTTGTTACAATAAATCAGACATCAGTCAGAAATTAGATATTTGCAATGAAAGACGGAAAATATACTCAAACCATATTACATCGAGATAGTTAAGACGGAAATCAGACGGAAATTTTTCAAGTATTGCATTTAGCAAGAAACTGCTAAGAGACGGAAGTCAGTTGGAAATATGTATTTCAAATATTGATTTCCGTCAGTAAAGTACCGTCTCTTGTTTACTAAATTAATTTACTTGCCTTTTATTTTTTCACTCGGGAAATTTAAAAAATCTACACCTATTGCAATTATGGCTGATAAATTTAGAGTCTATTAAGGATATTGTGCTGTGAGAGTATAGTCATCAGCGATGGCGGGAAAAATAAGATATAATAAAACCTTTTTCACTTTAGCTTTTGTAAAAAGAATGCATTACCTACTTGAGTAACACTCATTGACATTTGTCTGAATTCACTTGCATTAAGCCAATGAATTAGTTTGCAATACATTTGATTAGTTTTGTTAACAAAGTTAAAAAGTTTAAAAGAACAATTAGTGCAATAAGCAAGTATATGTATTAATTATTTCCACGAAATGAGAAAAACCACTTTTCATTAGGCAATGCATTTATACACTCATATCAAATTCGAAATTCAAAATTGCATACTCTGGACAGACTGTAAACTTTTTAACGATTTAAAACATTAGAGTTTTTAATTTTTACAAACAAGTATAAAGAAAGTATAGTATTCATCGAGTGAAAGTTGAAAACGTGAAATAAAATACTTTTTTACTTATTTATTTTAATGGATAAATTCTTTTAATTTTTTTTTTTTTTTCAAAAATGAAAGTTAAAAGAATTCAAATGAATACAAACAAATTCACAAAAGTTTCACTGAATGCAAAACATTCCAGAAGAATGCATACGTTTTGCAGAAAAGGAAAGTAAATTCATTCTTCAATGTTGTTCTACAAATTTTAAATATTTAAAAAAATAACTAAAGCTTAACTACAACTATATTTGAATTAGAATTAGAGCATTTATAAAAATGCAGATTGGAAAAACATCATTCTTTACAAACCCTGATAAAAACGTGTCAATTGCAATATCAAAAACATTTCGGCGACAACAAGAAGTAAAAAGTAGATTTGAATGCTTTAATTGAAAGGCAAAAGATTTTCACTGAGAAGAGGAGGAGGTTTTGATCAAACTTTATTAATGCAACTATAACATATTTCTTCAGGTTACTATTATGAAGTTTCTTTTTAATAGCGATCAAAGGTTTAATGTCAGAAAATAAAATTGTTTTCAACCAAGTCAAATGAGTGTCGTTAGATTTGCTTCAGTTTCATGGGTATCACCAAATTGGGTTCAAAATACTCCCACCCTGCCGATCCAAGTATTGTTAATTTAAACGCATATCAACAATCAACAGTAGTTCAGTAAAAAACAAACCTATCTGTGGGGCCGGCGAATAAAATGATCTAATTATACAAAATTAAATTTTACAGGAGAAGCAAAAAATTTAATGACGTACTTCCAATCGACTTTTAATGTGGTTTTTTATTTTGCCACATAGTGTTTGTGATTCTATTTGACATATGTTAAATCAAGATACCTATCTCTAATAAAACGGAAGAATATTCCAATTAAAAATATGCTATTATGTCGTTTTGTTTGCATTTGGGTGCAATTGCTACGTTTTGATTGCCACTTGATTGCATTTAATGGGTCACATCTACCTGAACGCATCGAAACTGAACGTTTTTTTTAGGAAATACAAATTGACATAAAAGGAAGAGAGAGTCGAATGTATTGTTGCATCATTAAAAACAGTATTACTATAAAAGTACAAAAATTCAAAAATGAAACGTCATCTTATAGATAACTATAAAAGTTATTCCATTTTAAATGAAAACGGGATCGCTTATTAAAACATATACCATTTTGATCCAAATCACGAACTACTGACTCCATTTTGACGCACTTTCAAGGCGTTTTAATTCAAAACAAGTACAAAATTATATGCATTGGTCGGCCGGATTTGAAAAAAAAAATTGTTTTACCAAAAGTGTAATTATAGATCGTTTTATTTGCCAGCTCCTCATCTCTCATGCATATGTATATTATATAACGACGAACTCTTCAACTTATCTATACCCCTCAATTTTTTAATATGAACCAAATAATAACAATTGGCGACTTCATCAAATACTTGAATGTTTGTTATGTCTTTAAAGAATTGAAAAAATTATATTGAAAAATATTTAAGGAAGTTTAAACGTTGTGGTGCTAGTCGTTTCAGTGTCATATGTACATAAATGGTGAGTAACTTTTTATATTTTTGACATGCCTATTGATTTTTTTTTATTTTTAGTCGTTTGATTTTTCATTGGACTATTGTTTACAGTAGGTATATTATATTGGTTTCTAAAGGTAAACAAAATCCCACTATAGAAAAAATAAAATACAAACAAGTCTTTTAAGTGTCGATTAATTGTTTTTGTTTACAACGGATTAAACAAATTTACATTATTTTTATATCGTTTTTGTGGATCACACATATCTAGCTGCATGAAGGTCAAAATGTTTAAAAATGCTATTATACTTTTTCGTCTAATGTGAACTATTGTTTCAACTAATGTCAAGTTCAAAGTTTCTTCATTCCATACAAGAGTAATTTTACATTATCTAATTTTGGAAAAAGAGTTAATAGGAAGGTTATAGGAGGAATTTAAGTTCTTATTTGTGGGAAACTAATAATATCATTGTTAATTTGATGAAAAAAAACTAAATGCAGTTTATATACCAGTCGTTTTTCAAATAATTTTATTGAAATATCGATGGGGTATACAATTATAACTTCTGAATTTAAACAAGAAATTTAAATTAAGAAAATTATGATGTTGAACATTACGTTGAAAGATTAATAATAAAAAAATATTGTTCACACTGTAGATAGATACTACTTAGATACCTAAAGATTAACTTTTGCGGATTTTTCGTTGCAGCTGTGCATTCCGCTCATTGTGCAGAAAACGTGTCAATGGACAAGCACCTTCGACCGCAAGAGAGAGTGGCCTAGTGCATATGCTAATTTTTTTAAACAGCGATTGTAGTAAATCACACGGCGTGTGCAAAAAACTATTTACGCGACTTTGTCCATTAATATTTATAAAAAAGCATTCGCCATTTGTGAGATAAGCGTTTGCGAGAACCCACCATTTCCTGTCGATAAAAATGCTCTCCGATGACGAAACTATTGATTTTAATAAAGTTTTTTTAATCACAGTCTCTTTAACTTATTAAAATGGCTTCATGGTCAAGGCAGGAAATTCCTGATTTACATACAGACGACATTCGTAGGCAGCTAATTGGATCTAATACTTGAAATTCCCTTTAAACAGTTAACTACCAGGGGCAAATTGACTAAACAATTCGATTTTAATCGCGTTACACTGACCGCGGCTAATTTGTGTAAAATTGATACAATTTCCGTATTGCTGGAAAGTGTAGCAACTTTAATGGTTAGCATATTTTTTTGACTGGCCGGCAAATTAAATCAATTCAAAACGCAAATCTTGTTAATGTAGGTTTTTGACTTTTTTATTGATGTCTCAGGGTCTAAGAGATGGTCTCTTTTCTGTATTTGTTCACCAAAAGAACAAAACAAAATAGTTTTGATTTCATATTAATTTATTCATTGCATCGCCTTCAGCAAGAAATATATGCTTTAATGACTTATTGATTCTATCTCAACATAAGAAAAAAAAAGCACCTTCAGAAATTATAATTATATAAAAAATAAATTCTGTTACAACCTCAGAACCTTAAGAAGAAAGTTGTTCACTTCTTTTTATTTTAATTTTTGAAAACAATGTAGAGTTTAGTCGGAATACTTAACTTTTTGAAAATAGGAGCCAATTAGTACATTTTCATTTACGAAATTTTTAGCTACGGAAAAATTCCCATAAAATTGATTTGTCAATTTCTATTAAATGAAAAATAAATTAAATGAAAAATAAAATCGTTTGTTCGTACATAAAAAATAAATAGATATTTAAATTTTCAACTTAATTAGATTAATAGATTAGTCGTTTTTGGGCTTGTCTTTTTAATTAGGCTACCATTAACAAATTTTTGAAATCATTAAATCTGTTAAAAGAAATGCCGTCGAATTAAAATTGGTGAATTATGCAAATATAAATCTAAATACATATGTTACATATACATACATACATCTATTAATGAATGAATTAGTGAACATTGTTATTGTATGTCGCTTTTTAGCTATAATATAAAAACAATTAATAACGACAAGTGCGAAGATTGTGTTATTGGAAAAATTGTAATGTTACATTACGCAAATTTTTATCTTTATTAACTTCCTAAGATAACATTTTCGCGATTAAAATTAAAAATATTCTGTTTGATTTATTTTAGAATTATTATTTTTAAATAATAATAAAACATCTTTAAAAAACAACAATTGTGTGGATCTTTAAACAAATTGTATATAATTTTCAGTTCAGCGGCAATTTGGTAACTATTTTGACTAGTACGTGTTTTGGTATTTAACCGATTTACATATCTTCCATATTTTTTTCTATGATATCCGTGACGTCACAAGATCTCGTTTTCGAATTAATTCTGAATTGAGTATTCTTACAGATAAGGCTTGTATTATTTCGTTTTCGATAAAAACATGAATTTACGTAAAATATCTATTGAATTTCCCTTGGCTAATTTCATGAAAGCGTTTTTAAATATTGAGTTCCATACTATACCCTCAACATCTGCTTAAATATTTCCTTTGAACCCTCACCATTAATTTGGTGAATTAAAGCTAGTGATTTTGGTGCATGTCGCAAAAAAGGAAAAAATTGCAACGCCTATACTTGTCGGTTTTAGAAGGCAGCTTCATACAGTCTGGAAATGTTTAGTCATGATTTGACGAAAATAGTATAGAAATATCGACGAAAGTAGTGCGTGGCGTAATAGATAGGAGTCAAATTTACTGTTTAGCCTATGACATTGCAAAATAAAGAGCTTACCGTGTTCCATTGTTAAATGATTTGCATTCCTGAGGCGACAAATTCTAAGCTTATACATATAACCCTGGTCATACTGAAATGAATTTGTTTTAATATTTATCATGCTGGTTCGAACTTTCTACCATACTAAAAATGCTGAAAAATTCTTATTTTTATAAGATAGCGTGAGGATGTTCAGTATGAAAAAGTTAAACATTTAGAACTGCTTTAAGACTGGTCGAGCTGAAATTACCTTCCTATCATACTGAACACATTGTTTAATATTTAGTTTTTGAATTCAGGATATTCAGTATGAAAGAAATTAGAGCATTACTTCTTATTTTTTAAATGTACTCGTGTGATCCATCCATCGAGTGATCTTAACAATGGAATAAAATTCGAGGTATATATAATTTTTTGATAAAAAACAAAACCTTAATTTTATGAAAGATGGTACGCTGAAGCACAAAGTGTTATTGTATAGTCTGTGTTTTAAGTGCAATAAAGAAGCTGTAAATATTATCGATATAAGTAGTAAGGACGTATTTTATAAGCATTAATTAATCCGCTTACAATACTTTTCATGAATATTTTAATTATTCTTGTCTACAACTATTTAAGCTATATTATGCATTATTTACGTATTTCATGTACAATGAACGTAAATTATATTTTCAACATATTGTTGTCAGGTCACGTCTTTTGTAATCTGTGGCTTTTGTGACAAAATAGAATACATATTTAAAAAATTGTTCTGTTTATAAATAAAATTATAGAAAACAAAATGGAAATTTTAAAACATCACGAAACATCACATAGTGAAAAATTCTGCATATGCATTTTGAAACTAAATGAATACTTATATTGAAACCTATTGCTCAGCCTGCTGTATTAAAGTATGAGTACGTATTACAAAAGTTCAGAATTTTTCGCCTCCGGTTTATTTTGCAGCAGACCTTATAACATTTGGTTTAGAACTCAAGGCTAACTTTGTCATTATCGACTAGTACTAATTAACCTAATTCGCAGCAATTTGCCTCCTACACCGAAATACAATTAAATTTTTTAGCTCTTTCATCATCGGCATTTTACCGAGGGTTCAGGATGGTTCAAATTTCCAAACTGCATCACTTGCAGTTTTACAGCCCATTCCCGCCTAATTTGAATTTTTTGATCCGCCAGCTCCGCGCCGAGTTCTCCGAGTCGGCGGGCAGAGCAAACTGCCAACAATCAAACAATATCGTTAGCAATTTGAAAAGTTTTATTTATCTAATCGGAAATTCAAATCAGCAATAAATAAGTTGAGCCGTTGTCGGTTTCGTTCGGCCCGCCATGCAAGCGGGAGCTGCAACCAGCTCCGGGACTCTCTTATCAGTGCCCCAGAATCGCGGGAAGGCGATTTTTTCTTATTTATTTTTTTTTAAATTTTTCGCCATTCAAATTTCAATCTGAATTACCCCGGCAGTCGGTTGCTCGTTGCGCGAATCATAATTGCATTACTGGCGACTGGTACCGAATCTACACTTTTGTGAATGGCCGGGCGGGGCCGCGGGAACGGGTTGGGTTCGGTTGTTGTCCTGAAAAACGAAGACACTTCCTGTATTTGCAATTTTTGCGTGGCTTTGCCCTTTTGGGGAGACCTGCTGGAAAGCGTTCCCCGGCACGGAATCCCGCCTGATTTAATATACGAGCTGAGACTGGGCATTAATGAGGTCGACGTATTTTTAGCAGGCCCTTCCGGGCCCGTCGTATCCCTTGTACGTGGCACATAGTCGGCCGCGGCGACAGTGTCGTATCACAAGTCAGTTCCGTTTCGAAATTCAAAATTTTTGTGCGGATAAGTAATTTTCGGTCAATTGAATGTATATTAAGCTTTAAATTTGCGACGGTAGTGATGAGCAATGAACCTACGCAAGCCAAACGTTTTACAGGGGTACCTACGCCACAAGGAAATCAACGATTACCTTCAAATTTTGGGTCGTCGGTACTCGAAATTCGTGACCATCGCTAATATCGGGAAGTCTTTCGAAGGACGCGATATTAAGGCTGTTATAATTGATTTGCATAAAAATAAGCCCCCCAGTTCCACGAAGAACTGGATCCTCATTGAGGCAGGCACCCACGCCAGGGAGTGGATCACCATTTCAGTCGCCCTGTTCTGCATCTACCAGTTGACGGAGCGGCACATCCGGAACAAGGATATTCTGGAGAAGGCTTCGTTTTATATCATACCTGTTGTGAATGTCGACGGATATGAATACACTCACGAGACGGTAATTCTAACTTTTTAGTTGAATTTCTTAGATTTAAGATATTCTAAATTAAGCTATTATACATATACAATTAACAATTTGGGGTATGTTTTTTTTTAAATCTAATCTACTCTTTTATAATTAAATGTTGTCGAAGGAAATTAACTATATACTCAGAGAACTTAAGTACGAGTACCATTTTAAATACGTCGACTCGGAAAATTTCAAATATATGTACAAGTATGGAGGACTTCTACTTGTACTTAAGCATTTTAACTACCGGTACTGGTCTTGGTACTTAGAAGTACTTAAACATTTTAAGTCCAGCGCAAGTACCTCAAGTTTAGTTTAATTACCAGACATTAATACAATGTAAGTTCACTCAGAGTGACTTTCAATAATTAATTTTAGGTTTAAATATGGAAAACATTTTTAAATTTAAATATAATCTTATAATACTGCCTTATTTTCCGGAATTTCATTCAATCCAAGTGAGATTTCTTAAGCTGGGTTGGTATATAACTTTGCGTAGTTACGCACATAAAAATAATTAAAAACTTTACATACAGCTATAAAACATTAGAAAACTCTCACATTTTAAAAACTTATATCTTTTTAATAAATACTCTCTGAATTGCGGGTTTATATTTGAATTACAGACCAATATCTTTACTATGGTTTTGTATAGAAAAAATCTCTTAGTACAGCCATATTGATAACGTCATCAATTATTTATCAGTCAATGTTCGATGCTGCAACATAAATTCCGCCAAAACCGTTGAAGTAATTCGTTTGAAATTTTAGTTACCAATATAAAACGATATTATCTACTAATTGAAGATTCACATTTTTTAATTTCTTATAGTAAGCCACTACAAAAAAGAACGCAATTTAAAACAATAGAAGAAAAACTAAAAGGAATTTTTAAAAAGTCGGGTCGTCAAATACTAGATATTTTTGTTTTCTATTGGTAACGTCAAATTCAAGCGAATCAGTTTAATACAATGGTTTTCGAGAAATTTTGGTATTAGTATCGTATTGGTTTCAATTTAAAAAACAGATTTTGGTAACTAAGCAGAACTTGAATTTTTAATTAATTTGATTTATTTTAAACTCATTTCATGAATTTTTTATTCGCAAAATTTATGGCAGATGCATAGATAAACCTAACGAAATTATAATATAGAGTTCCCTATCCCAGTAATTTAACAGTCTGAATTTGTATATGTATTAAAATTACCGGAAATTTTCTCTGATCTTATGAACTTATAATAAGTAGGTACCTACATATGTATGAATGCATGTATAGGTAAATACTTGCATTTTGCAGATTGTCTAATCCAAATGCTCTTAGGTCCGACACATAATATGTTATATGCAATATTTTTAGTTTATATTGATCGAATTTTGTCAAATCAATGGTTACTGTCGGACCAAGTGCGTAAAAATACCAGAAACCGTACTGGTTATAAGTTTAATGATAAAAATATAACATATATACTTTTTTAATTATATTGGTTATCGCTAATTATTATTTTAAAATTTATATTATAGTTTTTGGTTACTGAATAACCATTATTTTACAACTTATTTTTATTAATTATCGGATAGGAATTATCGATCAACGTCAGAAAGCATCTTGAATTCGTAAATTTAGTTAGTTTGAAATCAATGTATCTGAAAACCCCCCAAGTACCAATTTTGATTGAAATCGCATGAAAATTAGAACTTCGGTGAGAAAAAAAAGAATACATTTCTGAATAATGGTTATTATAGAAATAATTCTCATTATTGAGAAAATTTATTAGTTGATCGATAACTCTTATCTCATATCCAAAATAAATAAATTGTAAAATAAAGGTTAAACGATAAACAATAAAATTTAAAGCAAAATATAATTGTTATAGTCCGATTTTTATCATAAAACTTATAGCCATTACGGTCCGTGGAGTTTGTTCATTGTAGCTTAATTTAATTGTTTTTAACATGCAGAACCGATCGTGGCGGAAGAACAGACGACCGCTTTCACATAGCAAATCAGTAGGAACTGACTGTAATCGGAATTATGACATCCACTGGGAAAAGGGCACAACTAAGGCCTACAGGAGCACCTACCGCGGTGAGACTCCTTTTTCGGAATCGGAGACGTGCGCCGTGCGGAATGTTATGGAAAAACTAAGACCTCACCTGAAATTCGTGCTCTCCCTCCACTCCTACGCCGAGTCCATCATGTACCCGTGGGGCTACACTGAGTAAGTAGAATGGGGCCCCAGCGACGCAAACTGCTCACCTTCCTCCTTTCCAGGGACTTGCCCAACAACTGGGAGAACCTCCAGAAGCTGGCCGAAGCGGGAAGGGACGCAATCCACGGGGCCACGGGGCGCTGGTATCGGTGCGGGAGCATCTCGGGGGTCACGAAGCACACTGTGTCCGGGTCAGTGGCGGACTACGCCTTCGGGGTGCAGAAGGTGCCCTGCGTGATCGTCATGGAACTGCCGTCCAGTGCCTATAAGTTTTTCCCACCCCCTCAGCAAATTGCAGATATTGCCGCCGAGAGCTGGATCGGCGTCAAAACTATGTGCCAAAAGGCTGTTACTATTTGTAAAGAGTTTGTAAAAACAAAAATTAAATAAATTATAGGTATTGTTGTTTAGATGCAAGTTTTTTACTATGTTTCTCTGAGACGTTTGGACTCATCCATAAATTACGCCACACAAATTCAGCGGTTTTTACATACATATATGCATAAAGTATTTTTCTTTTTGTAAGATAAACAAAAGAAGAAACAAAACAATTCGTGTAAAAATTTTTTTCTTTTTAACTCGTGTTAAATTAAATTCGTATAAAAAAATTCGTGTAATAAAAGAATTAGGTGTACATCAGTTAGGTGAATATGTTTTTCTCATCTATTTGATTTGTTAGATTCATTCCATATTTACTTAATATTATAAAACTGCAAATTATTTTTCTTAGTGCATACATAACATTTATGTATGTAAGCGAGGTAAATATGGACCACCCATCCTTTTTTATGAAATAAATCTCAAAATTCATAAAACCAAACGCTTATATTTATTTAATTCATTAGGAAAAACAATTCAAAATCTGATTAACTTTAAAATAAATGCAATTTCAAAATTTAATTAAAATTTAAAAAAATTAAAAATACACAAAAGAAAGAGGAAATAAAAGTGGAGTATAATATGTACCAGGTAATCCATATTAACCGATGTACATATTTATTTTATAAATACAAAAGCCGTAAATAAAATGTATATTTCACATCCAACACATTCTTCATTACTCCAATTATTGCAGGAGACACATTTAACCCATACCTCGCCATGGCAGTCTTCTGAATGAAGAGTATTACAGAACATATAGACATCTTGCATCCTCTTTTCCTTGGACTTGTACGAGTCCTAGATCATCACCATCAGACTCGTCATGAAATGTGATTAGCAACCAAATCTCAAGAGGATGATGAGTAGATTTTTTCTCAGGCCCCTTTCTTTTTCCTAAAATCGTGGTGGTCCATATTACCCTTAAAACATTTATTTATAAGACAATCATTTTTGTTAATAAATTCTAAATAATATGTACTTATATAATATTAAGTAATTATTTCAAAACAAGATATTCTCGATGATGTGACATCACAGCGTCCTAGACCCCTCCATCCCCGACGTCACACTTCTTGAACCCCTCTCCATCCCTCCTTACGTGTGACGTAATTTATGGATGAACCCTTTCCCAAAATGGAAAATCAAGAAGCTTGGTAAGTAATTTAATGAAATAAATTACATTTTTACCTAGACCTCTTTATACGAGGTCACGTAAAAATGTCGTTGAGATTTTTTTAAAAATTATTTAATTTTTCCATTTTTTTATTGAATATTATTATAAAAAAAAAAAAATTCGAAATCCTTTGGTAGACAAAGGCACCCCATTTTTCCATAGAAGAACTTTGCTTCCTTTCTCTTGCGAGTAATAAAATTTTATCTACTTTGGGCACATAATATACAATGTACAATTGGTGCTTCAAAAATATGTAGCATCTCACTAGTATTGAAAGGGAAAAATTTAAAATATATTTGATTTTTATTTAAACAAAAAAAAAACAAAAATGTAATATTATGTTACTGTACTATATTTCTGGGTTTCCTTTCTTTGACTAAAAACAAAAGAATGAATTTGAAATTATACCACCTGAACAAACTCGCGGTTGCTTTGATAGTGGCGTGCGCGTTTCTATTTTTCTCGAATACCCAAGAAGCGAGATCAAATAACTCGTTTCAAGAAAATTGCGTAGCCGATACTTTCAAGGGTTAGCCTGAGCAATTTTTAGATTAAATTAGAGGGGCCATAAAACTGCAGGCTCCTTGTTAAGGAAAATTTCCAAATAGTTCAGCGCATAATTCATTCCATGTTCAGAATTTAAGGTGAAAAACTTACTTATTGTTGAAGGCAAAAAACAGGAATTTTTAGTTTGCGAGGATTTTAAGCAATTTTAGGTGAGTAAATCTCACTGAATTCAAGTGCATGCGAATTGTTTGTTTTGTCTAGAAATATAAATACCTCCATAATATACGTACATATTTGTATGTGATGAGTGACAAAGATCAGCCTTTTATTTCGTGAAAGTAATATTTTTCTATTATTTTTGGAAGCAATTAATGGAATATGGTTGTTTTCCTATCCTATCAATTGTTTAGAGAAGAGGAATCGGCCATGATATTTATTGCCCAACGAAAACACGTTCCCTACTCATTTTGAAGCTCCCTTAGACACAAAATCGTAAGAAATATGCCAGTTTAATGATATTTGGCACAGATGACGTTCTTCGAGGCATATTTAAATTTGGTTCAAGATACATATTCTAATAAATGACATTTTTTTTTTTTTTTTCAATTTCAAATTTTTTTTAAATCTACAAATGTTGGATTAAAAGTTAGTATATTAAAATAGAATTCCAATAATTTAATATTTACCTTGATAAATTCAAATATATATAACGTTTTGACCCAGCTGATATATGTATGTATTGTACATATGAAAAAAATCGAGTCGATTCTGTTGATGCCGACTCACGCAATACAGACTCTTTGGGGTTAAGTGGGTTAAAAACAGTCCCAACTTTTGCTTAGCTTTTTATGCATGGTGGGATATATTTTAACCCACCTCAAAAAGTATAAATTATTCATAGTCATATAGTTTAATATTAATTGAATGTCTTCATTCTTCTAATAAAAAAGAAAGTTCTGTGCAATAAGGGCTTTAATTATCTTTGAAATTTTGTGCCTGAGTTAAACCATTTGTCCCAATTATTTTTGATTCGTTTTATACTGAAACTGTAAGGCGATACGTGTACTATTATTATATTTTATTTTATCTTCTATTGTGAGACGGTGAAAAGTCGACTACTTTTATATTATTAAAAGTTTTAATGTGAAATAAAGCCACGAAACATAAAAGAAATTTTTATTAATTTATTTTAACGCGATCATGCTATTTTTTTCTCTTGGAACACGAAGTAAATAATCGGAAGTCCTTTTTAGCCCTTGCACACACCCAATAGAAATGGGTAAAAAAAACATAATGCGAGTGAGCTTTATGTAAAAAAAGAACTTTATTGAAGTCTTCTACATAAAGAATACCTTTCAGGAAGGTTGTGAAGGAAACAAATATATATATTTGTAATTCATTATTATAAGATGGGCAGAGCAGGAACTCATTGGTGTGAGGAGAAGTGTGCACAAATTATAAATCCTCTATTTCTGCTCTCGGCGCAGCATACTTTATTCGCAGCTTATCGTACATTTTTCGCTCCTGCAGTAAAAAAATTATGAATTAGAAAAAAATCGAATGACTACTATATAAAATAAATTACCTCCATGCTCACCGATGGCTTAACTAACTTGAGAGCATTGAGCAGATGTTGTTCAGTAACTTTGAGTTCCTCTGGTTTTAAAATGGGATTCGATATCGACTCCTTCAGCGTGAGTAACGCAGCCTGGCGTATTAAACCAGCTAAATCAGCTCCTGTAAATCCTTCAGTCAATTTGCCGATGTGTTCCAGATCTACATCGTCGGCTAAGACAGGCTGAGTTCGGTGCTGCAAGATAGAAATATTTTACAATAACCAGCAAAACTAGAATTGAATTAAAAGTACTTTTGTCAAGGCCTCCATTATCTCGGCTCTATCCTTTTCCTCAGGAAGACCTACATACAGGATGGTGTCTAACCTCCCCGGACGTAGAATGGCAGGATCGATTATGTCTGGTCTGTTTGTTGCAGCCATCAGGAAGACGCCCCGACGCTCTTCAATGCCGTCCATTTCTGTGAGAAGTTGGTTCACCACCCGAGTCCCGCCACCCCCCTAAGGAAATATTACACCCCATTAGGATTTGGGACTTTTATCTAAAATTTGGAACTTACCTCTGCTGAGTCCGACCTTTTCGGGCATAGAGAATCGAATTCGTCAAAGAATATTACACAGGGTGCCGAATTTCTCGCTCTTTGGAAACACTGTCGCACTGCTCTTTCGCTCTCGCCCACGTACTGTAGATAAAAAGTGTATTATAGTAAAAGTTTTATTGAAATTTTGTATTCCACGAGTGAAACGACCATGAGAATTTACAAGAATACGCGAACAGTGTTTTATAATGTGAATAAATTCATTAAGTAATGAGTTTTTAGGAAAATTATCAAAGTTATGTATTTATGTACGTTATTCACTTTAGACGTCCTACAACTTTTTTTTAATATGCACGTAAAGCTCCCTAAGCCGATATTAAAAAGGCCCTTCTCCATTGACTCCTTAAGTAGTTCTCCTTCTTCCATGATTCAGGTTCCAATTGTCGAAATTTAAAAACAGTTCGGTATTTTCAAGAATTTTGAATAGAAATAAATTTTTTTTTTGGTTCTAAACTTTGAATTAAACAGTGAAAATGAGTTTTTTCTCAATTTATAAAAAGTAATGAAAAACATCTGAAAAATTTTATAAATGATACATTTAAGAAACGTAAATTTAGTGCAGAAAATTACTCCATATTTAAGTATAGTATAGTGCAACAGTTATATCGCTAGCTGCGACTCATTTGTCAGATTTGATTGGTAAATTAAAATTTAAAGTAAGAGAAAAATGCAGAAATTTAAAATTATGAGGAGAGTCAGGAGATAATTGAAGTTATTGGATCATGAGATATGATGCTTTCCTAAGAAATAGTTTTATTTATTGCAGAGAATACCTCATGACTTGCATTTTTATTGTATTTACCACTTTTATTCATATAATCAAGCAAATTTTCAGAGTCGTTCAAAATTTCCGATACAAAGAGTGCTCTGTTTTTTAAATTTAAATTATCTACCTACCATATTCATTAGCTCGGGGCCCTTAACAGATATAAAATTAATCCCTGCCTCATTGGCTATAGCTTTGGCTAATAATGTTTTTCCGCAGCCTGGAGGTCCACAAAGAAGAACCCCAGAAGGAGAATTTAAGCCGAGAGCTTTTAATTTTTCTGGATACTTCACGGGTGCCAGGACAGCCAGCTGTAGCTCCTCCCTGATGTCCTGCAAGGAACCAATGTCGTCCCATGTTACATCTGGAACTGTTATGAAGCCCTCCCTCTTTGCTGACGGTTGGACTACTTTTAGAGCTTCCTTAAAGTCGTCCATTGTAATGCACAAATCTTGAAACTGTGACTCCTGGAAAGGTGGGCTATCGGCATTCAACCAAGCAAGTAATTCTGATAAAGACGGATCCTTAACGGGCCTCATGGAATAGTCTTCTGGAACGTCGGAAATTTCATCGACGTCAATCGTCTCTTCAGCTTCAGGTACATTCTTATCTTCGTCTTGGGCATCTTTTGAGGAGTCAACTTCCATTGCTTCAGGTTGAGTAGACTCCTCTTCCGGCTTTTCTGTACTGGTGGGCTCATTGTCATTCACTGCTTCTGGAGGTGCCTCCTTAGCTGTTGCTTCTTCAGCGGGAGGTTCAGTGGTTGTTTCACCTTCTTTCTCCGGAACATTTTGGGTTTCAGCCTCAGTAGTGGTCGTATTCTGTTCATCTATTGTTTTATTGTTTTCTACATTTTCATGCTTCTCTTCAGACTGTTTAGTGTTTTCATCAATTTCGGCGGTGGTATCGTCAATGAGGTCGACAACCGTAATGTTCTTTGATAATTTCTCAGCGCGTATTTTATTCAGATGGCTGAAGTATCTGTAGATTAAAAATATTAATCAGAGAGACATTAAAACTAAAGGCGCTATTCTGATAATCGTTTTACATTCGGCAGGACTAGAAACGAATTGAAAAGCGTACAGCTTTAAAAATGTCTCATAACAAGCCATGTAAATAGGGAAAAAAAACAGGAACCAAAAATGTGATGAAATGCTTATTTTTAGGGTCTTATTCATGAATCCGACCTAATCGAATCGAAAAGAGCTTTCAAAATCACTTTTTGAATTGAAATCTATTTAATAAAACTCTAACACTGACTAACTGACAGACAAGGCGCAGCCTAAACTGGTGGGTCTAGAAGCATGCAATTTTGGACAGGAGTTCTTTATTGTATAACGTAGGTAGAAAGGATTTTTGAAAATTCATCCCCTAAAGCGGTTAAATAGAGGATGAAGGTTTGTATGGAAGTTCGTCATTTTTAAAGTTAGTAATATTGTTCCTGAGATGTTGGCAATGAAATAACTCATCGAGCACACGGCTAATTTCTTAATAAAGTTCCTAATTTTTTAACAAATTCGTTTCAATTACCTTTGACTTCAATTAATTTGTTCGTTCAAAGTGGTTAAAATTATCCCATGGAAAAACCCAATCGAATTATTTTGACGTTTGGAATAAAAGGTTTAATTTTTTTCAGCTAAATAAAAATTATAAATTGAATAATAACGATTATGAGGTAATTTTTTACTTTTCGATCGCTCGATAACGACTACGAAGTACAATCGATAACGATTATCAAGTTATAATCGATCGATAATGATTAAGAATAATTTTTTTTTGTTTGAAAAAAAACTCATTTCACTATTTTCCTTCCTTTAAGGGGTGGAAAAGTAAAAAAAAAAGCGATATATACGATTCGGACTGATAGCCTCTTCTTTTTTTAAGTCGGTTCAAAATCGTTTCTTTTTATTATTTATAATAATTAATTATTACTTGATCGTTATCAACCAATCGAAAAATAAAAATCACTTTTGAATCGTTATCGAGCGATCGAAAAATAAACATTACTTGATAATAGCTATCGAGCGACCGAAAAATAAGAATTTTCAAATTTATATATTTCTGATCATAATCATTACTGTCGCTGAAAAAAAATATTATCAGAATAATACCCAAAAAACGAGACCTTACTTTCTCTTTACTGCAATCGAAGCTGCTCGAGTGGCTAGAGCCAATAAATCAGCACCAACATATCCAGGAGTCAGCTCAGCAACCTTACGATAGTCAAATCCACGATCTAAAGTTAGTGTCTCACACACAATGATCAAGATCTCTTCGCGTTCCTTTCTATCTGGAATACCCAGGGATATTTCATGATCGAAACGACCCACCCTCCGCAGAGCTGGATCAAGGACTTCTGGACGATTTGTTGCTCCTATAACGACAACCTGTTCTCCATTCTCGTGCCTGGACAAGCCATCAAAGCAGCTAATCAATTGCGCAACTATGCGTCGTTCCATGTCCTTTTGAGCGGTTATTCGATTAGAAGATATCGCATCGATTTCATCGATGAAAAGAACGCATGGGGCACAGTTGGCAGCTTGTTCAAAAACTTCCCTAATACGCTCCTCAGATTCTCCAGATACTCCAGCAATTAATTCAGTTGCAGGCACTTCGATAAATCCAATATTGAGTTGCTGGAAAAATAAGAGCAATTAGCTACCTGTTATTCTAAATTTAACTCGAATTATACACTTTATGAAAAGAACAATGTTTTTAATTTTGTATTCTAGACGCTTTGGCGATATTTTGGAGGATAAAGTTACGAAGGATAAAAGGTCTGGTTTCGTCTTTTACGGCTGAATTATGTGTTATATTTTCACACATTTAAACACGCCAATCAGCTATAAAAGACGAAATAAGACGATTCGATTTGTCCCAAAGAGCCCCTGCAATATCGATAATTTCTACATACATACAAAAAAACGAGTAGGTCGAGCAAGTTTTAAACCGATTTCGAAAGGTGTTTCATTGCCTAAACAATTTTAGAAATATTCGTTTAGGTCTTTTGACAACAATCAACGGCCCGTTAACTGTTTGATTGCTAGATTTTATTCAGCTAAGTTTTCAGCTATGAGTCAAAATATAAAATAACTAAAAAGTAATTACTCGAAAATTATAATAGTATTTTACTTTTTTTTATTAATTATTAACCCTTTGCACTCGAAGCTTTTTTTCACCAACGTTAATTTATACATTGGTGGTGACTGAGAAGCACCTTTCGAGTGCAAAGGGTTAATACTTCGCCTAGGTGGTTACAATAATAAGAAACAGGTGCACCATTTACAAATGATTTTAATAATTCAGATGATTCATGTTGTAAATATCGACCGGGTCTCTTAATTTTAAAACTGCAACATTTTATCAAAATCAATCTTGTAGTTATCACGAAATACTTCGTTTCATCTGTTATACAAGTTTTCTATTATTCAGCTATTTAAATTTCCAGTCTATGTATTTTAGTAATTAAGGCCAATTGGTTATTAAACTCCTGGTGATAAGAATCGGCGATATTGTGTAGGAGTCAGGTTTTTTTTTGTTTTTACAATTTACATAAATATAATTTATAAATATTTTCTCGAATATAGTCGCACAAAATAGAATAACTGCGTTGTGTAACTAAATGTCGAGTAATAGATGGCAATAAAATTAACATTATTTAATATGATACTTACTCCAGCAATGGCCTGAGCCAGAATAGTTTTGCCGCATCCCGGGGGACCATGAAGTAAGAATCCTCGAGGTGGAGATAGCCCAATTTCCAAATATATTTCCGGGCGCTTGATATGAAACAATAATTCGCACAGCTCCTTCAAGACCCTATCCATGCCCCCAATATCTCTAAACATGAACTGGGGCTTCTTAATTTGCACTTCTTTTTTGTATCGGCGCGTGCGTAAAGCAGGCATAGCGTAAGTGCTTCCTCCAGCTTGCGCTCCAATCGATGCTGTTAATGGAGGCATCTTTGGCACGTCCGTGCCCTGGTCTAGCTTTCGTCGTTTAGGTGCTTGTATCAAAGGTGGTCGTACGAGGGCAGCTGCGTTCTCCTTGGCAGCAAGCTGCTCTTCTGTTTCTGTGGTTGTAGCGATCGTGGTATCCTTTACTTTTGTTATAGTCAGCCCAGTAGGAGCTTTAGCTCCTCCGGATGGCTCTGGTTTAGTAACTGGAATAAAATTCACTTGGCCAGTAGGAGGCAAGACTAATTTATTGGTCTTTTTCGGCTTGCCATTTTTCTCGTCGCCGCTTTCATCGCTACTGATGTCGATTGCCTCGTTGTCATTGCCTGGATGAGTACCTGGTGCCTTTATTAAATTTTTGTTGTACATGTTGGTTAGTAAGTTGTTCATATGGTTTGGATTTGGGACCTAGAAAATGTAATAAGTCTTAATAATTTATCTAGGTTATTCCTCAATACCTCCATCATTTCCAAGTCAGAGTTGCCCCCTTCGTTCTCGTCACTTGAAGGGTTGCTCTCTATTCCATAACTGTAGAGGACCGTTTTGTATGCTGAAAATTTAATATTACAAAAATTCTCCCAACAACTGAAAAATTAAAGTCAAGTCGTTTTCGGCCCTGACTTTTCATTTAACACTTGGGTTTAGCATACCATATACATTTATAAGACATACATATACAGGGTATTAGCGTATGCCAAAATGAGTGGGATGGAAGATCTGACTTAGACATAGGTCAATAAAACAATAAGATACTAGTCAGGGTTTTCTAAGGAAAAGATTTTTCGACCTCTATTTTACCTAAACATGTACCTTTTTGGATAATCTATTCGATAATAATATTAAATAAGTGCATTAATTACACGAATTTCGGGGAAAAGTTAAATTTTAGAAAAAAAAAAACACGAACTCTAAGCTGTATGATCGTTTTTTCTACGAATCCATTATTATGGAAATGCACGTCTATCGGTTTTTTTTTGGTCAGAAGATTAATGCTCAATAATTAAAGGCGTACCAATATTTTAAATTATCCAAATGTAAACAATACACATTCCAGAATTATCAGTTTATGGAAAAACATACGATTCAATTTTAATGATATTAAATAATGTGATTAAAGCTTTTGAGTTCATTTCTCTTCTTGAAAACTCTTCGATCTTGATGTTAACTTATGCAGGTGTCCAAATTTATTTGGCTCTTAAAATAAGCGAAAGTTAAATAATAATATCTACCGATCCCTATATAAATTTCTCTTTGGAAATTCATATGGGAGTCTATTGTCATAGGTTTCCCATTTCCCACATTTCCTTCAAGATGAAATAACTCGTGATACGTATTATGAAAAGCTGACGACAATATTAGCGAGCATGGGTACGAAACCCTATCATGTACATATCCAAAAAATTGTTTGGAAACTGTTCTCCGAAATCCATTATTGTGTTTTACGACAATTGATCCCCATAAAAGTCAATTTACTGAAAAGCATGTACGCAAAACTCTTAGAAACTATACCTTTAAGAATCTTGCAATGTCTATGTCTTGTGCAAACCGTGCTTGTTGTAGAAATTGATCATTCCTGGGTTTTTTGAGTAAGAACTAGTCTCGCAAAATTGTAGTAGCCCTCTACTAACGGTAGCTGACTACACACGTTTTGAATTAGCAGTACCACTCGAAGCGCTTCTATTACACTTCAATTTATCTTTTAGCCTTTATCTACTTATACCTTAAATTTTGAAATAATGTAAGAATCTGTTAAACTTGAATACAAAGGAAAACATTTAAACATGTTCTAACAAATGGAATGTACATAAATTCAGCACAATAAACACTTGGCAAAAAAAAAATTTAGCTGAAGTATAACTAAAGAAGAATGTAATAAGTGATAACATAATCATTGCTGCTGCAAGAAAGCAAAGGCGGAAAAGGAGTGGTGCATTCTTCCAAGAGTGTATATTTTCCTATGACTATTTTTGTACCGCTCTTGCGCACTGTAAATTTTTTGCAATTTTCCGAAATTGTATTTTTGCTAATTTCCCACTTTTGACTTTTATTTCAGCTTAATGTTTCTAATGTTGAGGTCACAAAAGCATCAAAGAAATCCCGCTTGGATTTAAATGTTTAAAATCAAAAGATCATGGTATAACCTTCTGAGCAGCATGGGTGTTTTCGAGGGCGAGCAACGCTATCTGCACTAGTTAAGTAAACGGAAAAAAAATATTTCTTAAAAAAAGCTCTTATTTAAAAGGGGACATCCGACATATTGGATTTCGTATTCTACTCGTCAAACCCTTTCATTTGATTCCCATACCAAGGGGGTTGTAAAGAAAAAGGTACTCTGCCATCTAGAGGGCGTACGCTATATTGGATTTAGAAAGATGTTGCATATACTATATTGCATTATCACAGGACTTATATGCGTGTGCAAAATTTCAGCCTGTTCGGACAACAAGAAATGGTTCAAAATTGACTTGCAAGATTCCAAGCAGACAGGGAACGAAGTGAGCTAAATAAAAGATTTAATCCTTATCACTCCAAGAATTTTCCAGACAATTTTTGTTCATTTCGAAGTGATCAAAACAACGTTGCATACGTTTTATGAGGTAGTGTTTTATTACATAGTAATAATATCTATAAATGTTGAGTAAACACAAAATTAAATATTTTATTTGCAAATTACGGCATACATTTCCATAGTTACGATGTGTAATATACGCTGGCTTATAGTAAACTGCGAAACTCTGACAGTGACACTGCCGGTTGGAGTAGAACGCTGACTAAAGAATGGCAGTGACACTGCCGGTTGGAGTGACAAGGGTTAAAAATAGCGCTGAACAACTGGTGCATAAACGATTCAGATGGATCGACATAAACGGCTTGTTTGCATGAAAGTGCTAAAAGGAAAGCGCAATAAATGTATTCTTTTGAACACAAAATGATTCGCGTTCTGTGCACATGGGCACCAATTAGAAAGAAAATCACACATTTCATGTGCATCTACATAAAGTCCTTCGCATACATAAATGCAACGAAGAAAACAGTAATCAAGCGCCTTCTTAACTGATGCACACCCTAAAATGCTTATTGATTAGGAGCCAAAGGATTTATTTAGCAGAAAGTATAAAAGGTTAGACATGCTTAAAGAACAGGATTTGCAATTTTGACTTTAACGTTATTCAGATACTATCGGACGCGCTGTTGAGTTGACAAGAGCAATTTGGCACTTTGTCATATTACCCAACATTTATTAATGAAAATCGTCGAATTCGAAGATCGTATAAAACAATTTTGCTGATGCAGTGCCTACCGACATTAGTATTATTGTTCACCAAAGGAACAACAAATATTTTACTCTGAATGTAAACAAAACATAATTCGGTGGCTGGTTTCATTTCCATATCCTACCCTAATTTGTTTATCCTTGCAATATGAAAGATCTAAACACACGATAGCGCTAATCAAAAATACATTTTGGAGGCAGATCGGTTTTCGCATTCGAGGACGCCTGAGGCAGACGAATTAGTGCTCCATTTTTATGTGCATGTGATTTGTGATGAGTGAGTGTTATTTAAGATATGCAAACCTAAACAGCGCAGGTATCAATTTAAAACGTTTGGTTGTTTAACCACTGCCTATTAAATTGTGGCGGAAACGCGGCAAGTCGTCTGATTTCGGAACTTGATCAGATTCAGCATGTAACATCTATCTTAAGTGATAATATATTATAAATCTGAGTTACTTAGAGAAGTGTTAAGTACTTCCAAGTAGTGGACTAGCATTTTTTCGCACTTAAGCTGAGTGAAGGAATGTTGCAAACATATTTGACGCTGGAAATTCATGCAGTTAAGACTCGGATAGATGTTTCGCTATTCTTGTTTTTTGGTTTTTCCGTTAATCAGGAAGTATGTGCACTGCGAAGGCCCCAAGCTGGTGAACAAATCAAATAAGACTCACCTTTCTCCACAAGCTGCCGGAAAGGGGCCGACTTCCTCCTGTTGTACTCCCGGTAGCGCTCCTGCAGTTGTCTGGCCATCACAGCCACATCGACGTACGTCTGGTGAACGTTCTCCTCGAGGTACTGCGGGGAAGGGAAAGGGTTAAAGAAGCCACCAGATCGCAGGAGACGACATAGCACCTAACCTCAAACTGAGGCGGCGCTGACGCTGGGCGATTTTTCCGCAGCTTTGAGAGGGCTAGAGTTTAGTTACCTGTTTAACCCGGGGAATTATCTGGGGATCGTAGAGAATCGGCTTCACCTTCTTAACCTTTGACTGCATCATTGTTGCCGGTTGAATTGCTGGAAAAAAAACACGTTTCGTTAACACCACGCAAACTTAGGGAAACTTCTACGTCTAGCTTACTGTGAAGTTTTCTATTTAGCCCGGTAGAAACTGCACGCAACTCAGCAACTCACAATTGCATTAAAATCACACTGCGCGACGCTTTACCAATTATTCCAATTTGCTAACACCACCGCTTCGCGAATTTTATTGACAAGCCGCCATTTATGTTTGCTTGCACTCACACTCTCGCAATGACTTCGCGACGCGACTACTCGGACAGGGTGACTATGAGAAATTAAACCGTATAAATTCCGTTAACATTTGAAAATTAATAATTCACTTTTTTTTTTAAATCTGAACTGTTCTTGCTTTCCGCAGAAAATTTGTTAAAAAGTTTTGTGTTCCGCTTTTTGAATTATATAAGTAAAGTTAAGGCCCAAGTTATTTCCCACACAAATTACAATAACACAGGTCAACACAAAATTTTTTCTCAAAGAATTTGCAAATTATTTCTATAGGATTTTTTCCGTAGAATACGAATTTGAAAAAAATAGTGTTAAAAACCACAAAAGACCATGTTTTGACCATTTATGAAAAATCATTACAAAATAACAGATTAAGTCAGGAGCTTATAAAGTTGTTTAAATGCTAGCTGATATATTAAGCTATGATATAAAAATAGAATAGGCCTAAAAATTTCGAAATGATCCATGAATTTGACTTTCTTCCAAAGGTAAACCAATTTCTTCATACAATAAATGGCGAATAAAAAACATTGCAAGCGCACACTCATGTAAAACTTGTTCGACTAAATGTTTAAAAAGGGTTATTGAGATAAATGGCATTTGATTTTCTTAGATTAGGATTTAGGCTATAATTTAAGCCAAGTTACAAAGTGTTCTATGAGGATTCTTTATTTTTTAATGCTGATTCAAAAATTGTCATAATACGGTTTTGGAATTAAATTAGACTAGTAATTAATTATTCCTTTAATTTTGAGTGTGACTCGGGAAATGGTTATAAACATTTTTGAGTTGTAAATAAATGAATCTTACAACTCCGATGTGTGACTTATATTGAATGAAAATAATAACGAGCTTATTTGTCAAGTGTTACCACACGGTCTTCAAAATGTGTATTATTACTTCAAGTTTTACAAACGCTAACTTTAAGGAGGTTGTGGGTATTTTTTCATTATTTTGATACATGACAAATAAAAAAATTATGAAATAAACCGAGACTCAAGAACAATTTTTTTTTTTTGACCGGTGTGTAATCAGATGAAATCATCAAAGAGCTGTTGTAACCCCAAAAACATTTGTAAGGCTTTCACCGTGATTTGACGTATGCTTTCTGACAGTTCTCAGGTAGCGTTGTTTTCTGCTTTAGTTTTCGTTAAAAATTTTGAAATTTTCGGATTTGTGAAAGAGGAATTATGGGAGGCTGCCGCTGCACATTCCGAGGATGCCCAAACAACACGAATAACTCACCAGGAATGCATTTTTTCCACTACCCCTTGAAATATCAGGAGAGAAATCAGCTCTGGATGAAGTACGCCGACACCAAACACTTCGTCGACCTGCCGCCCTCGAAGGCGCGGAACAAGGTCGTCTGCGAAAACCACTTCCGCGACGAATGCTTCATGAATTACAAGAGGGAGCGGCTGGTCCAATTCGCGATCCCGACGCTTGTCCGCCTGCCGAACGGGCTGGTGCTGGACTACGAGGAGTCGGACGATCCCAAACCGAAGACCCTGACCCCGCCGACAAGTAAGCATCTAATTCGCCCAAATACGCCTCCCAAAGGCAACGTAGTCACTCCTTCAGTTGTTTCTTTTGGCGATCGCCTGGTTAAGGAGGAGTTCTACCTCGAGGACGTCGAGGATGTGAGGGAAACCTCCAACAAGCGAGTCTACGCTGTTTACGAGGAAACGGAAGCTCCGAGAGCAAAGGCCACAAAACTTACCAACACTCCGCACATCCTTAACTCAGGTCTACGCAATTTCACTGCGTTGAAAGCTAGGCAAGTCTCCCCAGCTTTCAGCACACCTTCCGAAAGAGACTCGACCGAGCGAGAAGTACTCTGTCAGGAGATCACCATCAACCCCATTGAGCCCGACGATCCCCTTTACAAAAACACCGAAATTGTGATCGACATTCCCCTAGAATCCGAGCCCTACAAGGTCCAGGAGGAAGATGAGGTTTCGGTCAATGAGGAACACATCAGCAAGTCTGAGTACGAGGACGTCATTTCAGACTATGAAAGAAAACTGAAAGAGCTCCGGGACAAATTAGAACAGCACGAGGAGGCTGCAAAGGTAAAAAATACTCAGGTTGAAGCAGTGAGCACCTCCCGGCCTGTGGGCGTGCACCCAAGCACCCTCACCAAAGGGCAGCTGTTCAATGGAATTAAGAAGTACCTGAGCCCCTCGATGGCCGCCCTCGTGCGGATGGAGATGTTCGGGGGTCCGGAGCGAGAGTGGAAGACTGACGAGAAACAGGTGTCCATGGACCTCTTTAGGCTGGGCGAGCAGATCTTTAACTATTTCAGGGACGAGTTTAGATTTCGACTCCCTTCAAAAAAAGATGTGGAGCAGTGGATCGCTGCCTCCGATATCTTGGAAGAGGATGATGATTTCTAAAATTTAAGATTAATGTACCTAGCATTAGTCTAATTTTAGATACCTCGGTCGACCTGAGTAGTTAAGTACTAAGTAAAACTATTTTAAAACTATTTTTTATTTTTTTTATTATTAGTCTAGCTGAGGTTTCCTGTTAGATAATATAATAATTTTTTGATTAAGTACTTCTCAAGGATTTAAATCTGATATTATTAAAGCTTTCTTTTCCGTTAAAAAAAAAATTATGCGGTTGATACCCGAAAATATGGGAAAAAATAATAAAATGCATATTTCACTTTTTCTCGTGGATTTTATTAAAATCAAATATGTAGTACGCTAAATATACTTAAAAACAAAGTTTAATTTGTAAAAGTATAGACCTAATTCTTCTTACAAAGCAAAACAATGAAATCATATTGTCAAATTGTCTTTTTTTTTTAAAGAAAATTGAACGGCCTTGAAAATCAAAATTGGACGATCTTGAAAAAATCAAAGGAAAAATGAACAGACGAGAATAAATTTTGACGCCTATCAAAATTGGACCCATCAATAGTAGAATACGGTTTAATTCTCAGATGAATTAAAATTTAACAGTCTGATGGAGTGATATAGATTTTTTCTAGAAGTTGATCTCTATTTTAGCCTCGATGGCTTGATTTTTTTATCATCCTCTCAGTTAAATTTAATTGTATATGCTTTAAAATTTGAACTGATGAAACAAGAGGATTTTTCTTTCATTTCACGGATGATAAGAGCGTCGGCTCTTGATGTCGTTTTTCATTATCACAATAATAAATTTTCTTAAATGTCTTGCTATTATAGACTTATTTATGTTATACTTTTCACATAAGTCTTTGTGGCTTAAACCCCTTTTAACCTTTGGGGAACACACCTTTTCTGTTCTTCCAAGGAGAACACTCTAGATCAATCTGACCCTACACATAATTTGATCGTCCACCATTTTAAATTGACAATTGCGATCAGCTTGGAACAGTTTCAAGATGCATTTGGAACATTGTTTAATCAATTGATATATATGTATATTGTATGTACATAAGTAAAAAGTGCCGCTGGAATTATTTACATATTTTAAAAAAATTCAGAAAACAAAACGTAATTTACGAAAAGAATTGTATTGTTTTTCATTTTATCATATTTCTGGCTAACAATTTACGTGTATATTCTTGAAATGTAATAGAATCGCCTTTAAAAATAAATGTATTTATTTTGCTAGGGAGTCGTATTTTCCGCATCGTCGGCTTGGTTATAATCTGAGCACGTGTCAGTGTTTGACTGCACTGACTCATTATATTCATCAGAAGAACTGCTGCCATTGAAATATTCTTGCTCGGTGCATATATACTTCGAATAAAAGTATATTGAACTATTTTAACCTCACTATGTACTATTACTTATCATATCACTTCAAATTAAAAGTGTTTATCCGGAGCAAACCGACGCTTAGTACACAACAGGGTCAGAATGACCCTGCACCTACTTCGAATAATTCCTAACGCCTACTACCTACAAAGGAAGCATCTTAATGTATAGTTAGTACCCTAAACTACTGCTAGAGAATCTCAGGTCCGCGCATTTTCAAAATGTTTTCAAGTTTTTTAGTATTAGTTTAGTTTATAATTGGAATTAAGATAATCCAGACCTTCGCTCGGGTAATATTGGTTACCCATGAAGGATGTACTTTATAAAATGTTAAAAAATGTACATTTTTATATTGAATTTTTATTCTGGAAATAAATTGAAATTGAAATTGATATTTACGATCAAACTCGAGGTAAGGGTCAAATTGACCCTGT
Organism: Eutolmus rufibarbis; assembly: GCA_963920795.1. Lineage (NCBI taxonomy): Eukaryota > Metazoa > Arthropoda > Insecta > Diptera > Asilidae > Eutolmus > Eutolmus rufibarbis. The sequence goes on from OY987204.1 coordinate 22,115,003, forward strand.
AAGCTGAGCTGTAATTTTGTGGAAATGTAAAAAACGCTAATTTAGGTTTGAAATTTACGAAGATGTAAACAGATTTTGTCATTCACTAGTATATTTCTCTTTTTGAAACTCATTTCAATAAATTAAAAACGACTATAATTTTTCATTAAGCTTTAAGATTGAAAATCTAATTGATTAATATTTCATTATAAAAATAATCACCAAAAATATTACCGGGTTGATCTTATTAAACTTTAGTTGATTAATGAGTCTGTTCACACAGTTCAATTCTCTTTCGCTTCCACAAAAAATGTTTGGGACAAATCAAGAAAGCTGAATTAAAAATTCAATTGACTAAAATGTTGTTCGATTAATCCGGTAATTGTTTTGCAAAATAAATTTATAATCGATTTAATTTTCAACCGCACATGCTGATTGCAATTGATTAAATATTTAGTTTAGGTTCAGATTAAATTTTTAATCAATTGCGATTTTAATAGATTTATCGCCCGAATTTGTTTTAAAGTGGATTACAAATCATCGACAATCCGTTTGACTTAAAATGGAGTTAAAAATTTATAATGATAACCCAGGGTATAAGTTCTAATGTTACAGCTCTTAAGAACATTTTTTAGATGATTCCAAATCAGAAGATATAATACAAGGAACTTCAAAGATTAGGAAATATGTTGACCGATTTGATCATATTGCAAGAATAGCATAATTTTTAATGAAGAAGACTGAACCAAATAATTTGGCAACTTTCCTTTTTGATAAAACTATTTTTGAGGAAAATTGTGTTCAGATACTGATTATAAATTGTATGTGGTTCTCATCATCGTGTTATGTATTACCAATTCAGATTAGGAGCATTGTATTGTATATGTATTTAAAACATACTCAGAAATATGGCACTTTAGAATATCGAATATCGGATAACTGAAGAGACGCTGTAGACTCATTGTCCTTAAAATCTTTACAAAATAAAAGTTATGGAACTTTGAATAAAATATACCTTTTGTGTATCTTGTAAATATATTCAAATTTTCTTAAATCTTATAACATTTCTTAAACATTCACTTACACTTAGCAGATGGCGTGCGGAGTAGTAAATACGGAGCGACAAAGCTCCTCGGGGAGGGATTAAACAACTCTGGATCGCAAAAAATAGTATATTTAAATATATCTTGTGGGATTGGGGCAACAGAGGGAACTTGGGTAGGAATCGTTAGTTGTTCACTGTTAACTGAGCTAGACGGTACGCGAAGAGAAGTACGCTAGATGGCTCTACTTAACCCTAGCAATCGTTAAAATTAAGTTTAAATTAAAGGTACGCGCAACACATGAATTTTCCTAAATCTACCGAATTTGTGTGTGTGTGTGTTTTTGAAATCGTTTGTATCGAGTGGGGTTGGGGTGCAAATTTGTGTCCCTTTTATGATTTCATAGGTGGACGGTTACTGAATCGCTGATATATGGATCCTGGTCGGCTAGATTGAGTTCGCTGCTGGTTGGCTGCTTCTTCAAGTCTGTCGAATTGGATGAGTTGCTGGACTTTCGCATCACAGGCCAGTGGGGCTCGTGTGGTTCACCGTCTGGGGTCATGGATATATCAGAAAGTATTCCACTCTCTGCAGAACAGCAATCAGTTTCGTTTCGTTTTTCGTTGATTTCAAAGTTAGACTCTTACCCATCGATAATTGACTGACCAACGTCGTTGATCTTTGATGCTTCTTCCCACTGGCTGGGGCGGTCACAATCGCCGCCTCGCTGATGTGCTCAAGCCCACTTTGGTTTCTGCAATTGCTCCCAGAGCTGGAAGCTGTTCCAGTGCTGAGGGAAGAGCTGCTTGTGCCCGACGACATTGAACATTCTGAGATTATTGAGTTTGGACGGCGATTTGGTTTGCCCTCCTGTGAGCTTCCTGCAAAGGAGTTTCGTAGTTTTGGCGCTGAAATTCGAGAATTTATTAAATTTTGAATGGACCATACAATGTCATTGAATTTACTTTTTCCGAGTTGCACAAATGTTATCGATCGATCGTTTATTTGGTTGTGGCTTGGTCTTATGTCTAAGCATGGCTTGTTTCCAATTCCCATTGAGGACATTTCGGCTAGACGAATTTCTGAAATTTAATTTAAAGACAAATTGATGTATTTATTTCATTGCTGAACAACTTAAAAATATTTTTCTTATATTAAATTTTCTTTACGTAAAGTTAAAAGTTACACCCATATAAAAGTTTTATTATAGATTTATACTTTTTGTAGCATTTACTTAATTCATTATAAATTAAATTTTGATTTAAGTCACTTTTACACTTTGAATATAAAGCCACAAAATGCTTTATATTCAAAGCCCGTCCAAATAATCAATCTATCTATTTAAAACTAGCTATGAATATTGTAGACAAAATTTAAACTGTCTGAGCGAAACGTTCTCTAAAAAAGAAAGAAAGCGAAACATGATGTAAAAGAGATCTTAGCAGTCTATAAAATCTTCTACAAAAATCTATCAGGTTAATGAAATGGGCAACCTGGGACTGTTGGTATTCATAGTTCGTATCATGACTAATAAAAGAGTTACTAGAATAAAATATCATCACAATATTCATTACTCTCACCTCTATTTCTTTTCGCCTGCTTCCACAATAACTTCGAAATTTCTTCAGCCCATGCATTTTTTATGTCCTCTGACATGGTCTGTAAAGTCCAAGTATCTTCTGGCTTCCGTTTTCGGAACCAAATTTCAAATTTTGTCGGTGAATCTCCTATATGAGCAGTAAGTCCGATGTCCGATGTTTTGATACTGTGCTTGTAAATATAGATGTCCAAGTTCTGTAAAATCTTGATTAGTTACAGGTTAGCTCACAGATAATGTAAACACTACTTTGTGATCAGGAAATCTCCTCGCTTTGCTGAAAAGCACAAGATCTTCGAAAAGGAAAACTTGTCGCAGGGACTTTTTACCACCACGCCCTTGCCACACTAAGAATTCATTTTGTCTTAGAAGTCTTCCCTGCTCCTTAACGTTAACATCGCAATCTCGCAGCGAGTCCATTGCAAGCAGATCATTTCCGTGCCTCAATTGGAACTTGACCATTTCTTCTGCGCGCTGAAGTTCCTCAACGTCTGCTGCAATTTCTTCGTAAGCCGGACCCTGTTGCAAAAATTCATCTAGTCTACTTGAACAATTTAAAATTTATTAAAAGCTACCTGGACACCGCTGCAGGCCTTCACCAGCTGCTGGAGTAAAAGCGCATATTTCCCCATCCGTTGGACGGGTTTCAGAAGATATGAGGCGAGGTCCATTTTGTCATTCAGTTCAAGTTGCTTCGACTGCATAATATCAAAATTAGGTACTACGTCTTTGAGAAGGGATCTCAGACTTACTTTGAAGAACGCGGAGCCGTACTCACTCATTAGGGTGTCACTTTTTGGTTTATTCTTGTTGTAAAGCGCGTACAAGTAAAACTTGGACTCATTCTCCAGAAAAGCTGCTCCAACTTTTAGCGGATTACATTCGTAACGTTCGAGCTCTGCTAGGAAATGGGGCTGATGAAATTCGAAGATTTTCTCGATATTTCCGAAAATAACATTCCTCTGGCCTCTGAGGGATTGAGGAATATCTTCGCGGAGGAGCTCGTCTACGTAATTTTCAATTACGTAATAAAGGGACCGGACGTAGTCGCGTTCAGTGCCAATCATTTCTCTCATGATTAATAGAAGCGTTCTAGAAATTAAGCAAAAATTTGGAAAGTGGTTAAACTTTTCGGTTAGTTCAATTTTCGTTTTATAAGTTGATAGTTTAACATTGCATAATTCTTAATCCCATTCAAGAAACGGGAATTGTAATGTTTTTAGATACATGTATCTTTTCAAGTATTACCTCATAACAATATAACCTGAACCTTACATCTTAATTAAATAAAACGACGAAAACGGATTAAGGAAGAAGTAATAATTATAATTTTTAGATAATTATCTTTTAACAATCAAATTGAGTTGGAGGTTTCCTCACGAATTTTGATGAAACTAGAAGTGTTCATTTGGAATCAAAAGTAACGAATATGCGAAAAAAAATTTGGCGGTCACTTGTATTTCCCTTTCGAAAATTGACATTTTGCCGCCACGACTTTTTACATATTCCCTCAAAATGTCATTGCAAATTATATAAATATCATAAATAAGGACATTTCCACCTTTTCATTCTAAAACATTCTTCGAAAATCTTTGAAATTAACTAAAGGCATTTGTTTTATAAAATGATAAATCGAAGTAAAATAAAATTTTCCTTATTTTCAGAACTTGCGCAGATTTTTTTACAGAAATTCGGTGGAAACATTTTTAATTTAAGGTTATCCATAATTTTTACTAAAAGATTGTGGGAGCATGGAGAAATTGCGGCAGAAAACAATAACTTTTCAGAATTTTAAAGTTGAATATTTTAAGAAATATAAGCATTCGACGAATTTTGTTTGCATATTCATCATTTTTGGCCCTAAATTCTACAAAGTTTCATCAAAATCCGTGAGAAGACCTCAAACTAAATTTACGCCTGGCCACGGAACTAAAGTATTAAAATCAGCAGAGATCATTTCAAAATTTCAAATACTGAAAATATAGAACTATTTATAGAATTCTTCAATGGTTTTTATTTTTTAAAACTACATACTTCATTTTAATAAGGTTGAACTAATTGTTTTGAGTATAAAAACATTTTCAACATACGTACATTAAAATAAAAAGTTCGATTTAATATCTTTCGTAATTTCTAATTTTAATCGCTTCATCTGAGAGGCTTGTAAAAAAATCAATATTTTTGAGTTTTCCATAGTTTTTCATCAAAAGGACATCAGGAAACTGTGTCTATAAAGTACAAATACCTCACTGCTGCAGTTATTTTCGACGCAATGTTTGTTATTTTAAAATAGAATATAACTGAAAAATCCAAGCAAAAAAAAATCGTAACTTTTATCAACAATTGTTGGTCTTAAGTTTCTCTATCATCTTGCGCGTTTTTGGTATAATAATGTTCTGAATTCTCAATTGGTACGAAGTATTGTCAGCACATTTATTTATTAATTTAAAACATTCTTAAAACCTTTAAATGCTAATATAATTGATTTTAAGTCTATATTTTCAAGTTACGAAGATTTTTTTGGTATTTTCGAGTGATACTAGAGGGTCTTAGGCTTTTTGTTTTGGAGTAATATAGATTCTCTTTAAAAGATCTCAAAGATGACTGTTGACAATTTTTTAAATAAATAAAAAATGTTTTTAATTTTTAATGTATTGAAATCGTTTGAGTGAGTGTTATTTGCAATACTTAAATTAAATTAAAGGATAAGACTCACTTTTGAATTTTTGGGTCCAATCCGCTCAGTTCCTCCATCTGAGGCAGGTCCAGACTCGAAGCGTGACATTGTAAATGCGTGTTGGGTTCAATAGGCGAGTGTATGTCTAGGAGTTGTTTTGAATTTCCCTCAAAGCAGTCTTCCTCGAGCTCGTCGCTATTATGACTAGAAATTGAAACCATTTTTAAGGTCTCTGACAAAAGACCTCGAGAGGTGATCTTACCTCTTATCACACAGATTACCAGCATCCTCAAAACTTTGGCAGGAGCAGACTCTCGACAGTTTCGTGTTTCCTTCGCAACGGTCGCATCCGCCCAAACCGGAGTCGGCTATTTTGGAGTGCTCCTCCTCGTCCTCCTCGTTCTGCTCGTTCTTCTCGCAAGTGAACTCCCTCAAGGAGTCCTCCCTCCAGCAATGGCACAATCCCTCACTGGAAGACACCAGTTTTTCTGGTGTGCTCGTCGTCAGGGGGTTTTGGTTTGGTTTCAGGTGACAAGTGGTGGTTTCTGCCGACATGGCAGATTTTCGACTGCGACACTTGTCGATTAGCCCAGGTACTCCAATTTTTTCGGCAAGCTTTGCCATCTCCAGTTGGACTGAGTCCTCCCTAAGGTCTAATCCGATGAGGTGGTGCAAGCGGGCAGCTCCTTCGATCCGTTCCCTGGCATTTTCCAGCTTTTCGCTGAAGCCCTGCAGAGTGTCCTTGAGGCTGGCTGCGTTGCCCTTCAGCGCGTGCAGGTCTATGGCGGCGTCGTGCAGGTCTCTACCTTTCGCAAGATGTTTCTAAAAGCAACAAATATTCAGGCACTTGCTCGAGTTTCTGCACTTACCCAAATTACCATTGATATGAAGTAGTACTTCTCAAACTCTTGCTCTTGGTCCTTGATGGTGTCTTTGCACTCGAGCGGGATATTCGTGAATCGCTGAAGCGTCTCATCTCCATCGCTTTGGATCCAAGAAGTGACCTAGATTAAAAAAGAGTCTTTATCGGTTAAGTGTTTTATTGGTCATTTTTCAATTTTCCCTGTTTCGTTGCGTATATGAAATCTTATCGAGACCAGCCGTTAATTGGTGATTAATTAATTAAAATTTATATCTAGATCAGAGCGCGTTGCGGCTCGAACTTATGGTCTTCAGGCGCAAAACTGTTAACTGCCGCTGCAGGCGAGTCGTTGCTTGCTCAATAAAATTCCAATAATCAACGAAGGTTGGCCAGCAATGCTCCTCTCGCTTAATTTCCACTCAATTAAAAGAACCAGTGGCATAGACGCGAATGGCGAGACTTGTTCCTAAGTGAAATAAAATAATTGACGAGGTGCTTTCTTTAGCGACAAGTAATATAAAATTATATTTTGACTCACTTTTGAAAAGAAGCAGCATAGTTGGACTTATTGGGTATAAAAATAATCGAAGATTTAAGGAAAGTGATTAAAGGTTGGAGTTGTTTTACGGTTGAATTTATAAAATAATATTAAGGTAAGACAATGTGTAACATATGTAGGTATGTACATAAGTTAAGAAATTCTAGACATTGAAGAGATTCTCCAAGGATTTAGATGACTACTTTATAACAAAGTTTCCGCATTTGATATGTCTTTTGTCTTTACGTAATTCAAATTAAAGTTATGAAGCAACAGTTTATTCCATACGTTATTGAAACAATTCTATCATAGCTCAAAAGGATATTTATTGAACTGCTTTTTTTTGAAAATATCTGAGCAAAAAAATACCTATAAGTAAAAAGTAAAAACTGACCAATTCAATATAGACATATGTAGAAATATTTTTCTTTGAGGGATTTTTATAAAAATCGGCATTTGGGGGTTTTGAAAATTCTTTTGATGGTGACTGAACATTCATAGAAATTCCAATGAATACACGAGAGATTCTAGTGTCATTAGTTTAGAAATTATTATTATAATTCCTAGTTCTTATTTCTGTTATGGCGACAAACAATTTTTAACTTCGGGGAGCTTTTACAAGAATTAGTGTATAGATTTTTGCGAGTTTAGAGAGTTCGAATCCGGTATCGAAACTTGAAAATTTCATAAACCACTATATTTATGTTCTATGTAAGGCAAGCACTTTTAAACTTAGAAATGCTAAGCCTACTAATTATAAATATACATAAGTCTGATATTCAAATGTTTGACTATCATAATTCTTGTTGATATTTTAATCTTCTAAGAGTATATGTACTACACACTTTCTCATCAAATGTACAAAATGTACGTCAAATTAACGATAAATTAGCGATACCATTTGTGTTTTTTTGGGAAATTGTAATAGATGTTAAAAATATGGCAGAATTACGAAATTGTCATAGACTTTACGAAATTTAGTTGTACATAGAACAGACACAGTCGATTAATTTATTAATCTTCACGACGAGTGAAAGCCCGAAACTTCAGTGAAATGTAATATACACATACATATGTATGAACTATGAGATAACTCGTAGTTGGAAATAGCTGAATATGCTCTCAGCAGCGAATGGGTTAATGCAATCAACAAATAAAATGAATGACAGAAATATGTGCTATAAATCGGTTATACATTTCATGGTGTATTAAAGTCAAGTAGATATTAAATCATACGTTTCAAATTCAAATTATTGACTCGATGTATGTTTTTCATTATCTTTGAATGCCTGAATATGTTCGCCTTAAGAACCAATATTTTCTGCAAAAGCTGTTCCCCAGTTTCTTTTAATTGGCCGTGCAATTGAATTTTCTAGATATTAAAGAGGCAGAATCCCCTTGCACTACCCGAGGGCTGCATTTGCATACGTAGGTAACAATTAGCATTTACTCGATTATATCCACAGCAACATCATAAAGGAGGAATCAATTTATTGTTCCTGGGGGGAATGCTAAATATGAAAGGAAGAGCAGCCAGTGAAACCACATCGTGCCTATCATCCGATTCGATCAGATAATTTGTGGGAAGTGCCTGGTGTCTTCAAGAAAGTAAAAGGCGCTTTGTCAAGTGTTTCATTTTCAGAATTAAAGTGGTTGAGAGACTAATTTTGTTTGTTCAAACCCCGTGAATAGGATGGTTTTGTCTACGGGCGCCTCAAGAGTAAAAGTTGCGAAAAACTTTCTTCCTAGAAATTTTTATCTTTTGTTCTAATCCACAATTTGAGGTCATATCCTCAATACGGCCTCTGTCCGTTCCGCGGTTTGTAATAGATGCCGTCATTACTTCTACAGGAACAAGTTCGCCATGCAGTCAAATTAATAAAATTTGCGTTGTATAGTGTCATTTAAGAGACGATCATTAAAATCAGATTACAAGATATTAGCCGCAGCTGAATGGTGCAGACTTGCAAGGGTCGTTCCAAGCATGTCGCGATTGAATGAAATACTCGTTGAACCAAGTTTCGGTCAACCTGATCTTGGTGCGTATTCCTTTTATTTTTCTGGTATCGAAAGCAACCGAGATTTCGAGCCGGTGTCCCATCGGTTGGGACCAGCTGAGCTCACATACTAGAAAATCGCGAATGCAGTGGGCACTTTGATGGCCACCCATTCGATCAGTAACCTGATCACCAGTAGAAGATACTGCAAATCGGTAATAAACGAAAAGCGTTTTTATTAGTCACCCGGTGTAATTGGAAAAGATAAAGACGTTAGTATGCAGTCCAGGGCAATTCCTCAATGGTTGGCGCAAGGTTTCAGTTTACCTTGTAATTACTTTGCTCTACAGAATCCGGTGCACACGGCCTGTTTCGAATCGGATTAAGTCTATTAGAGGAGAAAATTAAGTCAAACGAACAACTTTATCTGCCAACTCTTGACATCTAATTAATTCGCATGTTCGGTATTATTTACCATTAATTCGCCTCTGCAGTTTATAGCCTACGAACACCACGTCTATTTTGAGTGCAAAATCATCAAAAAAATATCGCTAAATTATGTGATAACCAGTAACCACAAGAAACTTGTAGAAGATGACCCGACGAAAATTATAAAACCGCAACACATTTAACTTGATCGTTTTATGATCAATAAAAGGTATAGTAACTTTTACGATTTGAAGATTTAAATATCTTCTAACACCCATTAACCAAATGTATTTTCCCGTCGTCAATTTTGAAAGTATATTTCAATATATATCGATTTAAGATGATATGCAACTTTATGCAATTTGAAAACGGATTATTCTTTTATATGCGCTTTTGCTGATAATATATTGCTACTCATCTATTCCGCATTTATAGCATACCCACTAAAATACTCTATGAATTGCTTCGGCTTTTTCTAAACAGTTTTGAAAGGAGCCGCCAAACACTTTCACTACAGTAAGTTGTTCCAGGTAATCCGTGCTTAAGTGGCTATAAATAAGCTTTAAAATCATCGCATGACCGAATTAATCAAATTATGGTAAACCCTTTTTTATTTTTTTTGCCACAATACCTGCAGGTGCGGTAGGAATTTGATTTTTCCAAACATTAATTAGATTTCAGTTGAATATGCAGAAGGAAATATACAAATATGGCAGACAGACCCAAAAACCCGAGAAATGGGTCTACTAACGGACCGTAAAAAAGTCCATTAGCCACGGAAATTTAATCGCCTTGCATAACTGGTTGATCACAGCAAATGATACGCCCGCGGTCCAATTATTTCTATGTTCATCTTAATTATCAACTGATTTCGTAACTGGCTGGAATCAATAAATAATCCGGGGAACCGCTGCTGGAATCAGCATTTCATTCTTGCTCTTTTCCAGTCTGGGCAGGTGCCTGCGCCTCACAATTATCTGGCATCTTTCACAATTAGCAATAATTCTTGCAGGAGAAAATTATATCAGAGAAGAGACGGGCAAAATGTGCAGTCAAAGTCCAATTGGGTCGACGCTTACTGTTCTTGTCCAACAGCGAAACAAGAAATTTTCAAATGCCTAAGTAAATAGTGAATGAAGAAAACGAGTAGTAATTGATAGAAAGTTTACACTATTTATTCTACCATACGGGCATTAAATAATGGGCGTTCCAACGGTGCCTGCAGAAGATTACTGTCGTTTTTGCTGTTGCCCGACACTTTTGACTATCTAAGTAACTATAGTTTTTACTGCAATTTAATAGGTACATTGTGCTACTGTTAATTATAACTGTTTTCAAATTTACTTCCATCATAATCATTTTTTTAAAATGAGGAAATTACGGAATTCTGCATTTTGTTACAACAAACTAATACTGATGAGCATGAACGTAAACAAACTAGTCAAGAAGCATTTTGTTACAGAATCTTTCATGATATTATTTTTAAATAAAATCTTAACTACAAACCAAATATAAACTCTATTTCAAAGCTATAGACGCAAAATGTGATAGTACAATTTCTTATCTCGGGAGTAAGAAGGGAAAACAATGTGATTCCAAAATACATCGGCTTCTTGACTGTCACTGAAAATAAATAAAGATCACACAGTGCGTCTATAGCTTTGTAACAGAGTGTATGTTTGCATATAATGGCAAAAAAGGCATCGGACTCCTTACAATCACAAAGAACCGATAATTGATCAATAAAACACATATTTTCAAATTCTATGGCAAATCTAAATCAAAATAATGTCCAATCTTCGATATAGTTCTCATACACGATTGAAGGGATGATTTTGAATGCCTTCATCGAATTTTGTTTTATGAACTTTATGGACTGAAAACCACATACTTGACTAACTTAAACAGTTGCCGTAAACAAATAAATGACAGTGATGAACTCAAATAAGAAATACATACATACATATATGTTAGTTACAATTTGTATACTAATGTATACTAATTACTTTAACGGGGAAGATTTATGTAAATGACTCATTTCTGGTACTTTTTGATCATAAGATATATGTATTTTGGTATGTATAACACCGGTCTACAAAAAACAAAAAAATTTGTTTCTTGAATCTCGGTTTATTTCATAATTTTTTATTTGTCATGTGTCAAAATCATGAAAAAATACCCACTACCTCCTTAAAGCTTGCTTTTGTAGTATTGGTAGTAATAATTTGGAAACCGTATTTTGACCATTTTTGAATTATCACTCAAAAATAAAAGATCATCATAGAATTTTGTAACTTGGCTTAATGGAAAGCCTACTAAATCCTACTCTAAAAAAATTAAATTCCGTTTATCTGAATAGCTCTTTATAAACATCTATTCGAACAAGTTTTCAATGAGTGTGCACTTGCATATTCTTTATTCGCCATTTATTATATGAAGTAATTGGTTTATGAAAAAAATTCAAATTCATGGATCATTTCAAATGTTTTAAGGCCTTTTTTATTTTTATATAATAGCTTAAGATTTCAGCTATAATTTCAACAACATTATAAGCTCCTGACTGAATCCATCATTTGGAATGATTTTTGATAAAGGGTTAAAATATGGTTTTTTGCTTGTTTTAACCCTATTTTTCCCTAAAATAGGAGCTGATTGACAATTTTTATTTAGGAATTCGTAATCTACGTACAAATTTTGTGTTGACCTGTGTAATACATATTGCTTGCTCTCGACAATCTCCTAATATTGTTCAACCTAAGCATTATTTGTGGATGTTGTTATGTATATTTTTCTCGATTAAAATATAAAAAAAACAAAAACATCTGAAGGATCTGGTCTAGTGGGAAAAGTATCTATCAGCAAACCAGCAAAGAAACAAACTGATTGTCAATAGCTTTCTATAGCATGGAATTTATATCAGTCATGTTTTCGAGCCAAATTAAAACATTTAGTAAAATCGTGGGATGTTTTATTATAAGTACCAGCGGAGAAATCCAAAATAATTTTATTTTTATTTTAATTTTTTCTTGTTGTCTTCTTTTCTCTTTCTTTATATTTAGTATTAGATTCATCTACATATATGTACATATATATAAGGCCAAGGATCTGTTGTTTAATATTTTAAATCAACTATTTATAGCTGTGCTAATTGCTTCTATTACCTTTCTGAGTATCTAAAGAATATTTCTGCAAATATTTTAAAACAAATATCTAAAACAATGCCCGACAAAATACTATACATACCTTCCAGTGAAAAACCTGTCAAAATCGATTTTGATATTTTCATTTATGCTTATGTTTGCATTACTTATAGCCTAAAACCTTGCCCAAGAAGAGAAGGCATATTGGATCCAACATATTGAACCTTTTATAAATATTTAGCGCTAAATATGAAATTAACAACCCAAAAACTCTATCGTACCGATTTTTGTGAATTTTTAGTACAATTAGGTATTTCAGACCCGCCAGTTTGATTTTTGAAAATTAGTAACTAATTTGAAATCAGCAGAATTGAAAAAGCAGCAGCATCAGCAGAATTCAAAAAGTATTTATGTATATATTTTCCCCTAAGTTTATTTGGCTTAGCTTCTTCCTTATTATGTGGGACAATTTAGAGGAAATTAAGGCTTCCACGAAAAGAATAAAAGCAGAAGTTATAAGCGCGTTTAAGGCTAATTTAAAACTCCGGCGGAAATAAAAAAAATACATCCGCTAACGAAACTCAATGTTGCAAAACGTCTTGATTTATTTTCGTTTTCACTTTTCGCTTAATTTAGGTAGCTCGGTCCAATCAGAGGACCATCAACAAATAATTTTTCTTTTCGCTTCGGTTCAAAGGAGAGCGGCCCGCGCACTTCTCCACTTGTTGTCCGGCGCAATTGCAGAGCTCCGCGCATCGCATCGCGTCTGCTCGCACCGGGCAGGTAGCCACCGGGCAGTGTTAATATAAATAATAAAATCTATCTGCCGAGAACGGTGCAGGATCCAGCGGCTGCCCGGAGGCAATCGATTAGTTCGCCCCGGCCATTCAGGCTGGAATTTAAGGCCTTGCTGCTGAAAGAAATAAATTACGCTAATATTCAAGTCCGCTAAAGCGGCGAATTGTTTGCATATGCCGCGCCATTGACGAGCGGGGCGCGCACTCGCGATCACCGGAGAAATTACTGGAAGTGCTCGACCACCGCCGCGCAGAGACCCCCGCGAACGCAGCAAAATCAAAGTGATGCCTGCGAACCTTTGTGCAGACATAATCAATTACTTTCGCGTTTTAATAATAATTGTTCTTGAATGGGCCTTCAGAATGCGCACAAAAGGGCACCGGCGATTTTTCAATTTCTTTCCACGGTTTCTATTGCAGATGCGCGTGATCTCTCCCACGGTTAAATGCACCGAAGACCAAAAGTCCAGCACCCAAAGTGCATGCCCAAGACTTCGAACAAGCCGTGCGCCAAGACTTCGAACAAGTATAAGGAGCAATTTCACTTCTAATGAGCGCTCCGACATGGAAAAGTGTTTATGCACGATGCGCTGAGAAAACAGTCGGGATAAGGAAATATGATCGACATCTTTACACGAATTAATTCAAGATTATTCCAGACGGGAACTGCGATAGATGGGGAACAATTGCGCTTTTCGAGGACCTATCCTGCGATCGGGATCGATACTTTGAAAGAAAATTGAATGAGATTGCGTGCGGAGATCAAGATCACTTTGATCTTGCAGTGGTTAGTAAAGGTAATTGGGGAATCATTGGAGAACAAATCGATTTAGATGTGATTTTCTCATTTTACTTCAATTCAGGCCAATATTTGAAGCAATAGCTAGGTCTTTCTTTTTATTATTGTTTTCTTACTGATAGCTTTAGAAGAAACTGATTTCAGAAAAATTATTGGTTTCGATAATAAACCTATTTAATAATATACCAATAAATTTTCTGCGAAAAACAAAGATATAGTTTTAAACCAATATTGCTTTTCAAAATAGTACTTTTAAAATTAGTACATATTTACAAGTATACTAGAAGTACTTCAAAACTTCAGCAAGCAATCAAATAAAGATTCAAAAATTTATTTATTTAAATTTAATATGTTAATCGACAAAAACTAGATTTGTTTATACATTTGGATTTCTTTCCTATTTTAGAAATTACTGATGAAGGAATAAATTCATATATGAAAACATGTAAAACAAACACTTTTATAAAATGTTTGGGCAAGTACTGAAACTTCATTTAATTAAAATTGGAATTTTGAAAACAGCCCGAATTCTATCGATTCGATTTTATTATTTTTATTGTATTTATTTGTAATGTAAAGTAATTTTCAGCCTCAGGACTAATTGTAATTGAGAGCAACAAACTTAAAATTTAATTACCTCGTCTAATCATCAATTTCAAAATAGCGATTATTCTTCTATTAATCGATAAATGAAAAACACTTGTTCCTTCCTTGTCTCGATCTAAACGGACGCTTATCTATTTTTTATAGCTTGCTTACTTCAAGCGAGTTCCAACCGCAAAAATAATAATTCTGCTTACTCGAGGAAGGAACAAGAATTTTTCGTTTATCGATTTAATTAACTTCCTCCAAGTGTAAAATGGTCTTTCATTCATCTATTAAGTTCAAATTTGTTTTCTATTACAAGAGGTTCGGATAGTATATGCAGGAAATCACTGGATTTTAAGTTTTTTTTTCAAGGAAAGTTAATATTAATATAGAATAACACTACAGTTTTTGCTAACTATTAATTAGTCTTATTGTACATATGTATGTACTCTGTTAAATTTGAAACCGTATTAAATACATAGATAGTAATAGTAAAAATTGCAAGAGGTTTGAACCATCAAAACCATTAGAAAATTAAAACAAGACTCACGGATCCAAAAATCCAGTTTTTTTTTTTTTTTTGCATTTTCTGAAATATATATATACATAGAAATGTGTAACAAAATTTCAAATATAAACTCGGAAAAATGACCAAGTTGTAGCCATTTAGGCACATGGGAGCTCAAAATTTCTCCTCTTGTACTGAAATTTTAAACAAAGTTTTTCTCAACCTGCTGGGATTCATAACTCTAGCAGCAAATGTTTGATATTAAAATTTAATTATTATAAATAAATCGTAACTGTGAGTGATATTTTAATTCACACAATTTTTGTTCAACATACGTAATATTGTGATTTGTTTTTTTAAAGGATACTCTGAACGAAATAAATTTGCATTTATTTTTATAGATTGAAACAGGTTTTAATTTAATTACGTTGTTAGTTTTTAATTTTTAAAAATATGTACAATTTTATATTTCCGCTATTCCGACATGTCTTCTATTTAAAGTTGCAAATATATGTACATCAGATTGAACGCTTGATGTTGTTTTTGTGAAGAGTTCACTCAACCTTAATGCTCACATCTTACATTATTTATGATGTCAAGAAAACCAATTCTATTGACTACTTTGTTTGCTACTTCCAACATAAATGTAACATGGTAAACCATCTAAATACCAGAAATTCTTTGGCAAACATACGTTCATTAAGCAAGTAATCTCAAAAACAAACAAGGAAGAAAGTCGAAGAAAATCAGAGGAAGCTATCAGATAATTTCTCGAAAGCATCCCCCGTGCCTCTACATAAGTTAATTAGGCTAAACGCATAATTTCGAAATGCTTATCACAGCGACAGCATGTTTATCTTCGAACTTGAATAGGAAAGTTGCCTGCTCTTTATAACGCTTGATATCTTCAAGAAATGTTGATATGCTCCTCCGATTCCCCCAGGAGTTATAAAT
The DNA here is from genome assembly GCA_963920795.1 of Eutolmus rufibarbis. Classification (NCBI taxonomy): domain Eukaryota; kingdom Metazoa; phylum Arthropoda; class Insecta; order Diptera; family Asilidae; genus Eutolmus; species Eutolmus rufibarbis. Next base: position 22,130,911 of record OY987204.1, read on the forward strand.
TAAAGACGCCTGCCGAGCAGAATCACTGAAATGATTTCCATTTCTTCTTTTTCATGAGCAAAAGTGTTTTCGCCGAAGAATGCATTTCTCGCATGAAATTTAATTTCCAGTTTCATTCTGAACTGATGTTTAGCGAGAAAAGCAAAATCCCCGGAAGCGAATCCCAAAGTGTTGTGTTGTGGTGGTTAGAAAATGATTCACTTTCCCGTCCGGAAGGTTTTCGTGACCTCAATTATGATCCCCTTTAAGGTTTTTCAGACTCAAACAACTTTATCCATCCATCATAACTGGTAAAATGGAAACGACTGGATTTTGCTAAAACCGGGCATTTTGCAAAATGCACCGACCAATGCAAACAGGACTGACTCCGTACGGGAGTAATTAATTGGCGGTAAGTCAGCCCAAATGAATCCAACTGTCCTGAAGTTTTAATTTGGAGAAAACTGACAGAATTCAATTAAGCTCGCATGTACCTGCCAATTAGTGGGGTTTTGCGGACAAAGAGGTGTTTTCAAATATCAAAACCGATCCGAACTTTCATTATAATATTATCATGTGTCGTGAATTTTGACACTGATACGAAAGTGGCAGGAGTGGTCAGCGGACTTCCTCCTGGTCCCAAAATTAATTGATAATAGCATTTGAACAAGTGGCGCACTGCATAATTGCAATAACGTCCCAATTGGGTTGCAATTTTTGCCGCAATGCTCATTCTTAAAAATGCTTTAAATACTTTCATTTTCCAGTAAGAAAGTGAATTAAGGTTAACATACATATATCTTAGTAATTCAAAGTTAAAAAAATACAGCGATACCTTAATAACGATGACCCTGCTTTTTTTTACAAACACGAAATATTAGAAGAATGTGGTATTTAAAATAACTATGAAATGACTTCAGAATTTGTGCAAGAACTTGAATTGAGAAGTTATTAAAATAATTAAATGCAAATTAACATTTTCCCCACATTGACTATTACTTGTCCACCTTCACATTATTTTAATGTTAAATTAGTTTTATATTGTCTGAAAGTAAATGTTTCGCTTTTATATTTCTAATATTTACCATATTATTATATATGTATGTATGTTCGTTACTTCTGTTTTGCATAAAGTATTGGTAAAGTTATGCTTCTTTGGGTATAAATTATGATAATTTAAGAAAAAATCGTTTTTAAAGCTACATTTGAATTAATTTAGTAGAAATGGATCCATTATTAATCTCTAGGTTACAAAATAGCACTACGGCTAAATACATTTTAGATGGTTTAGTAATCAGCTATATGGAGATATCGAAATAACCAGTCCGAGATTAAGCGCGAAGAAAAACTAAACAGACTATGATACTGCTTTTATTTTCTTAGAGAACAAAACACTTATAGAAAAATCATACTGCATGAAAAGTGAGCTACCTTCAACAAAACTAGACATAAAAGTAGATCGATAGAAATTATTTGTCATTTTATCCATAAATGTGCTAATGTAACGATAAAGTAAAATAAAAACAATAAAATGTTTCAACACCTACATGATATGTATGTATGTACGTACGTCTACATGTATACGTATGTACATACATATCGAGCTTTGCATGTGTAGGAAAAATCTTTACCTTTTTGGATTTAATGTACTGAAAGAGTTTTCTTTATATAGAAGCTTATTATTAAATATATCTGCGGACTTTACAAATTAAGTTGTTCAATTCCATTGTCGGCCAACCTTTTATTTTTAGTCCATTGGAAGTAACGTTGAAGAGCCTCTTGACTCTCCACTCCTTCCAACCTGAGCTGAAAACAAAAGTAGCCTAGCCATAAGCTGAGGAAGGCGCATTTAAGGTTTTATTTGGTAATTACGACTGGTCAGAGGGGCTTCATATAGGCAAACATTAATTAAGATTAGGACGCTCCACAAAATAGGTAGCGACGCCTATCGCCGGGCTGTCGTCGGCAGCGAGCGTTTACGTTTACCGGGACATAAAACGTGCGACACTCAAGGCGGATTGTGATTAATGCACCATAAACCGCGCACTGGGCCCAGGAAGATTTAATCCACGATCAGCACTTTCTTCGCTTAATAACTGCTCGCATCTGCCCGGTCGCTTACTAAATGTTTCACGCTGTTCTGACAACTTTATGAAATCGTGATGGACATCACCGTGACTGTGACAGTGAAAATGAAAACAAGAGGAAAACACGGCTCGGCCTTATCTGGCGAGGATTGAATCTAGACCTAGAGTGACAATGTCAACACTTGTCTCAGATCGGAGGTATGCATATCAAAGAGGAGGCCGAGGCCGGCTGGTCGCGGTTCAATTGGCGAAGACGCTTCGTCGCAAGAAAGTTAATTGCTGCAGGTGCTGCTAAGGCGGAGGCGGGAAAGTTTTTTCTTCCCAATTTGAGAGCACTTTCCCAATATGACACTGTGCTAAATGGCTGCATGGCTTGATTTGATTGACTTACCTCTAGAGATTAAAAAGGGCAAAGTACCAGTTGATTTATAATGCTGTTATATGGTTTTAAATCGTATTTTTAGTCGATTTCGTGCTACTTTTCCGGTACGATAAACTGGCCGTTTTAAAGGTAAGAAAATAATATTGTAATTTTTTTTTCATACATATTATACCGGTATGTTTTGTATAGTATGTTTAATTTTATTAAGAGGACTTGGATTTTAACCTATGCCCTAATATGGCTCGAACGCCTACCTTCATATTTAACTCGTATTTTTTAAACCAGTAATATCTGTTAATGTAAATTTGAAATTGTACTAAGAATTTTGTATCCCTTTTATTATAAAAAATGTGCATAAAAAGGGGACAAAATAAAAAAATATGATCGAATCTCAATAGTGTCGATCAGGCTCAATAAATAAGACGTGGATTCTTCTTTTAAGAAATCCATTTCTTTTTCTGGCTATCCAGAATTTTACGAATTCATTATATTTATTATCTTTAAACTAGCTTTTAGAGAAAATTGGTTTGAAAGAATAAATTGAATTTTCCTCACGGTTTTTGATTAAATCTTGTAGAAACGTTTATTTGCGGTTAAAAGGGAAAAATAAAAAAATTAAGTACCCACGACATATGTACGAGTATTTAAGTTTAAAATGTTGGGGTGTCAATTTTCCGTTGTAGTTTTGTCCATATTCTTACAATGCTTTAAGACAAATTATAGACAATCTTATTTATTTCGATTTGTTAATTCACAAAAACTTTACTTTTAACTTGTTAAAAATCGTGAATGTCGCTTTTCGAAATTTCAAAGTTAAATACGACAGAAAGTATAAGGGACCGACTTTTGTTTGTACCTTCGTCACTTTCGATCCCGAATGAAAGTTTTTACGAGGTTTCATCAAAATCCGTGACAAGATCTCAAAATCAGTGCCCTCAAGATACCAAGTACACATTTTTATTATTAAAGCCTGATCAAGAGTTCAAAATAAATTCAATTTAATAAGCCTGCGTCTAAATATTTGTAAATTCCTTAAGTGGTAAAACGAATAATATTTCGGCTCAAATTATTATTCCTGATAGTGTTAAAACTTCAAAAATATCAAAATATGGTACTTTACTTACCTCATTCATTTCGTCCTCGAGCGCGCGCTGTCGCGTGAGTTCGCGGAGCCGTTCGCGTCGCTGTTCGGTGAGCTGCTCGAGCCTCTTGGCCGCCCTGTCGACTTCGTTGAAGAGTACTATCACCTTGCTGAGGCGGTTCGAGACGTCTTCGTTCCCAAGCACTTCTTTGTCTACGCAAAATTTGGTATTTGATTTGTTAAGATTTTTGGCTAGTTCTTGCAATCGACTAATGGTGGCTGAGCCCCGCTTCCGCAGATAGTGCAACTCGGTGTCCATCAGCGCTCGGCTCAGGGCGCGGTGCTGGGCGTACAGTTGGCGTCGCGACGGCAGCCCTTGCAGATCTGAGGTCCGGATGTCAGCCATGGCAGTGACTAATCGATGGCCCGTCTTCAGGCACTGGGCCTGGAACGGCTCAATTGTGACAAAGAATTCGCGCCATCTGCTCTGGTCGTGATGGTGCAGTCCTTGAAGTCTTGCGGGCGTATGGGCGGGCGATAGCTTCAGAGCGATTTCGTCGACGTGCAGGTAATTTACAGGCTGTGGGTAAACAAATCGCGTTAATGAGTTCTGCACGGCTTCGCCGCGAATTCCATTCAAATTCTTACCCCTGAGTGCTCCTTCGGGCTGCTGAGAATGATCTTGTCCAAACAGACCGCCAGAACCTCGTCGCATTGAAAGTGACCCGTGAGGAGCTTTAAACTGCTGCAGATCAGTTCGACGGCGGGCAACTCGCTGCTCTTGCTCAGCGTCAAGAGGACCGTGTAAGATGTCTTACTGAAAATATTTAAGCAAATATTTCGAATTATTATGAGAGCGATAATGTATTCGGATAGTATCTAAAACATTTGTGTAAGACAGAAGAAATTTAAAATTTGTTTATTCGTTTACCGTGCTTTACTAACTCCCACATCAGAAAAGAACGCACTTTTCAACAGACCACGGCAATAAAAGATCACTTATAAATTGTTGCAGAAAGTAATTTATCAATTGTATTTAAAAATGAGTGTTGCAAATTCTCATAAAATACACCACTCGAGAATCGAGAATATTACGGTAACTTTCAAATAGTTGAATATTGGCATAAAATAATTGTAAGTGGCTGATTCGATCTCAAATCGACACAATTCGACCATTTTTAGATGAAATTTTGTGAATGTATTTGTTATATTATTAAATTAAATTCTACTAAAGGATTTTGGGCAAAAAATTTTGTTTAAAATTTATTACAAAGTTAAGTTTGGCTGATTTTTTTTTGCGTTTTTCTAGTTTATTCTTCAAATATCTCTAAAACGGTTGAAGATAAAACTTTGGTTTTAGATTCATTTTAAAAATGATACTTTGAGCTATTATTTCACACATGATTTTATAAATATATAAATAAATATATAAATTTTATGCAAAAATGTCAATATGGCTACAATGAAAATTTTACAAAACTGGAAAAAACAATGTATCGGTAGATAAGTTTGACTGAATTTTTTACATAATTTATAATCAATCTGAAGATACCCTGAAAACTAGACTAGAGGGCGTTTTTTTAAGGACAAGTTTTTACATTCACAACGTGACGATGAAAGTGTTTGGCTATCAGAAAGTATATTGATGATAGCACCCTTAAGTCCTTTACTATAAGAGGATTACACTAATCAACATTTTCTATGTGCGTTTATGTTACAGACTAAGGAATAGATAATTTTAATATGATTTTTTGAATAGATTGCGAATCCAAAAATTAAAATTATACGGAACATCAGGTTTTTGAGAAAATATGGGATAGAAAAGCAGTAAAACTGTTTTTTAGCTGCTTTTGAATTTATTTCGAAACTTTGAAAATCATTTTTAGAAATGATAAAGAGGTTCAAATAAAACTTTAACCCTTTAACTAACTATACATAAGATACGAAATGACTCAAAATTTAACAGAATACATTAAATGTTTTTTAACACCTTGAACTTGAATAGATTTCTGATTCTGGATTGCTATGTGCTATGAAAAATTTGCTTCAAGAAAACTACGAAATAAATTTTATAGACTACATTACTTTAATATTGTCTTTACAGTTTATGCTTTCATTTACAATACGTTGTAAATTTCTATAACTTTTTGTAAGCTTTTAGAGTAATTTCAAAAATGTTCCAAAAACATATTTCTTTTACTTTTTGATTCCATTTTTTTTCAAAAACAATATATGTTGTAGTATTTGTGGATGATTAATTTCTGTGTTATTACTTGATTCAAAATTTAAGTTGCGGATTTTTATGATCGTTAAAAAAAATCCAGGACAAAATGAGTAAAAGACTAAATTAACCGATACGAATGAAAATATTTTTTCCTGCAATTAGAAATGCTAACTGAAGCTGCTAGTGCTTACTTACGAGTATTATTGTACTCTTTCATTATCATCATTATAAGTTTGTAGCTCTAAATTTGAAAATCGCGCTAATTTGAACTAGGAGCTTCACCATTAGCTGTTTGAACTTGAACTTGTTAATTGATGTGCTTATTTGCATTTTATAAGATAAATTAAAGACGTTTTCATATAAACTGATAGACTCTATCCTAGCACTTATATGTATGTACAATTGAATGTGTTTTTCTGAAATGCCCCCAAGTACCTTAAAGTTCTTTGAGCATATTTTTAATTTATATGCGCATTATATCCATCACCAAGAGGTTTTTATTTTTAAAGATTTCTTTCACGACGTCCACATGGATTGTTTAAGATAATCTCTGTAAACAGTTTTCTAGTGCCATTCATCGCATATTAGTGTCAAAGCAAGTTCTTTAAGCCCTATGACGCAATCTTGCAAAGTCTAGCAATAATACCACTCTCTAGGCTAGATGAAGTCATGGGCCCCGCAAATTTTTCATTAACGCGAGATTTATGGTCCATATCAAGACCCACTTCTGCGCAGATCTAAAGTTGCCGAGGTAAATTGCAGAGTGGCGTTCATGTGGGAACGACACCTCAATTACGCTGACGTGGTAGTTGTCCTTCACTAGAACTGAAAGAAGTAATCTCTGCACTTATTAGTCCGCGCCTAGCGCTGATATTATCATTAGCGTCCGCTGTTTATATTTATTTTAAACAGCGCGGCCTCCGCGCCGTGACACTTGGCAGATTGGCAAGATTTCCCGCATTCGAATTGCAGGTGTTAACTGGGTGTTTCGTAATTCGAATCGCCACACTTGTCCGTACCTGGGAACTCTTTCCGTCCGAGCGGTAGCTGACCACCGGCCAGTCCTGGACACTGGACAGAGCGCACCATTCACTGGATCTAGGCGAAACGAGTTATGATTCACTGCAAGATTCCTCGTCCAGAAGACATGTGAATATCTTCCATGTCATTTCGCTTTGCAGTTATGCAAATGAGGTCGTTTACCATAATTTTTGTAGTTGACCATGCGCCTGCTTCGGTCGCCTCTTCAGCCATGCAAAAATCGTCGATTCCGCGGGACGTTTTAAAGGTAACAACGAGCAAAGGTAGCGCTGCGGTCTGAAATCCCATAGGTGATCCAGGGAGCTGATAGTTTTATTGCTGTGTCATATTTTGCCTGGCGATCGCTAACTTCTAAGAAACAATGCCATTATATGTACTTATGCGGCCCGGGTAATGGCAGCCGTAGACCGAAAGTACGGCCAACAGATGTTTATCCTCTCCGGCTTACTCGCGTTTTTGTGTCTATATCGCGCAGTTCATATCTCGCGGTGCACGACAAACTCGAGTACAAATCTACTCAAACTCATGCGCCGAATGATTCACTTCCCAGAAAGATTTGAAGTAAATGGAAGTTTTTCGAAGATGGAGAAATGTGCCTTGGTTCGTTGTAGGCAGAACAGCAGTTTTTACACCTCCTGGGGATGAAGGGTTTTATGAAAAACCTGAAATCAGCCTTAATTGAAGACTACTGCTGTAAGTTCAATGGACTGAATATAAAATTGTTTTTGTACTATTTATTCTACAGAAATCAGCCGCTAGACTTACGGTATTTAGACAAGCAATTAGCTTTTTATTCAAAATTTAGTACTTCGAATGACCAACAAAATCTCTGTAAGCCTAGCTTCATAACTTTAAAATTTTCTTAAGAGCGTATTTATAATGAGCTCATACGCAAGCGTTAAAGCTTGCCCTTAGGTGCTATTTTCAGAGTAAGATTGAGTTTTATCTCATCTAGTATACATATAAATAAAATTGAAGTGTCTGTCTGTCTGTCCGGGCTGAACCGATTTCGATGAAAATTTACATACATGAAAAGGAGGTTGTTAGGAGTGACATAGGTTACTTTTTTTAATTGTTTACTATTGTTAAAATTTTTTTTCTTCCTTAGATAGCAAATAAGTCCCTCTTGAAATTTTCGGGATATTTCCAGATTGATTGAACGTAAATTATGTAAAAAACTGGATCCGTCATATCAACATTTTCAACTTTGATATTAAATATAAATAGTAAATAGTCATATTTTTATTAAAGGTCAGCTTTATTATGGGGATAGTTGTGCCCGGTAAATAAATAAGGCGACAAGAAATGTTTCCAAAATTGCACATTTGTAAAATTTGAAAACTCTTCTTAATATAATATTTTCCAGTTCGCAGCGCAGTTAAGTGCAAAACGCTATACTTGCATTAGTATTCCGTGCCATTAGCTCCTCATTGAAATTATTAATAGTAATGAAGGTAGGTTTGAAACATTTTTTCTAACTCATGAGACCATTCTTAATACTATCCGTGTGAGTGGTATGCGTGCGGCTTAAACTTTTTCTTTAAAACCAGTGGTTAACTACTTATAAGGAAATTATAATAACAATTAACTCTAGAACTACCAGCGCGTAAGCTTGTAATTTTAGTAATTTTCTTTACCTATAATGTAATATTCTTCCAAATTTAAAATTGTAATTATAAATGGGAAAATATTTTTGAATATGTCGTAATTTTGAACCTTAATAAGTTTTGGCATAAATCTTAAGGTCACTTTAAAAAATATACTTTATTCAAGGAAAAAATTGAGTATCCGTCAATTTGAAGGGTCTTGGTAGTTCTAGTGTTAAATGATCGCGTTAGAATTTTTCAATGTTGATCATTTTGGTTCAATCTCTCAATGTCCATGATCTTTTTCAATTCTGAATGTTCATGATCTTTTTCAGGTTATTCTGAGCGATTCTTTTAGTGATAAAGTTGGGGCTACAATTTGTAAGCGTTTGTCCTGAAAAATGAAAAAACATGTTTTTTCAATATCCCAATTTACACCCCGAAATTACCCTCCTTAAGGGGGGATCCTGATTTAGAAGGTTAAAAAAATCGATTTTTTTGCGGAATTTTTTTAAGATAAAAAAAAAACAAGTGTAGCGAATTTTTCAGATTATTATATTATATGTCTGAACATGGGAAAAAAATTTTTTTAGACAAAAATATTCACAGGCAACCGAATTTTATGTACATTCGTGCAACTGCTGTTTCCAATTGGCGGGACAGATGGAGCTCGTAATTTTCATCGGAAAAAAAAACCAAATACCATTTTAATTTTCATATATTTTTCTTCTATATGAACTAAGAATAACTAAAAAAATTATGAAATTCGAATGTTTTCTCAGGTTTGAAACAAAAAATGTGCTTTTTGTGAAAAAAAAATCATTTCAACTGGCTAAAAAAATTGTTAAGAATTTTTTTTTCGGGAATGTTTTTAGTTCAAATAGAAAAGAAAATAATACTGAAGCTAACAAGCCTTGGTTTGTTTTGATTGGTCGTCTAGTTTTTTTGCAATCACGCCCGCCAATTTAGAAAAATCGTAAAAACGAAAACTCGAGAAAACGCGCTTCAAAGTTTACGGTCAGAACAAATGCGCTCGTATATCTGCTCGACACCCCACTGCGTTCAGTGCTGTATCTTTGAGAATATTTCGAATTAGCCTATATAACTTTGTCTACACATTCTTAGATACATAAGGAATATATTCAAACAATAAAAAAAAATCGATTTTTTGAACCTTCTAAATGAGGATCCCCCTTTAATCAAAATTCAACTTTTTATACTTCTTGTGTATAATAGGGTTACCACACTCAATCTCTTTACTAAATTTAAAATTTTTACGTTTTCCATTTTTTGTGCCAAATTTTTACGTGTTCCATTTTTCTTATTTTGGAACACTAAAAAGGACAATTTTGATCATAACTTCTATTTGTAATAAAGGTAAATATACTTAAATGAACAACTGCGTAATTTAAAATACAAGTATGTAGATTCCTTTGCATAATGACCATCAGTAACCTGCCAAATATTTTAAGGTTGCTAAAGTGAATTTAAGCTAAATTATTTTTTGTCCTAAATCTCCTAAAACAAATGAGCTTGCCTTCAGTTATTATTCAATTATTCCTTAAACGGGAAATACTTTCATAATCCAATAATACATAGCTAAAATTTTGTTCGGGCGACAGAGTGCAAAAATATAATAAGACTTTCCTTGTGAATTTAGAGTTATAGCAGTTATAGCCCTATTCCATCCTTCGGGAATATCTCGCTTTCTGTTGGTTCGATAACAACATAACATAAGTTATAAAAATTATAGATTGCAACATTTTTACTATTTTAACGTGTGATCAACAATTTTTGTTTAGATCTACCACTGGCTTAAATGTCCTTTTTCTCGTTTAGGTAAATATGATTCTTTTGAAAAGGTTTATGCACGTAAATAAGATTCATTCCTACCAGAGTTGTTAAAGAAAGCATTTTTTCCGAGTCGTATTACTATAAATTCTTTAACCCATTCGCTGCCAACTATGAGATAACTCGTAGTTGGAAATAGCTGAATATTTAGCTGAATATGCTCTCGGCAGCGAATGGGTTATAATGAATTCACTCAAAGGTACAGATAGATTTCTTTTAAAGATTGGGAATGAAATTAGATGAATTCCTTTTCCTCAAAATATATTGAAGAATGCATTCGATTTTCCATTTGCAAAGAGAAGTCTTTGTGAATTCATATGTACATTCACTTGAATTCACTTTCACTTATTAGAAAAAAAAATCAAAAGAACTGTGATAAAAAATTTGTATTTATTGTTTTCCCCAAAAGAAATTATTTCCAGAAGGAGGGAATAAAAATTTAAATATTTTGAAGCAATTTGTTTGATGTTTAGTATCCTTATTTTGTCAATAAATAGCAGGCAAACCGTAAATATGATGAAATTCAGAATTAAAAATCTTCACCTTTAAAAAGAATGCAATAGAATGCATTGAATTCATGTGCATGCATGAATTCACAAAGACTTCAATGAATGCCTTGGATTAAAGAAAAATGCATTCGGAGTAATGCATTCTTTTTGCAAAAGGAAAATCGAGAAATAGGAATTCATTTTTAAATTCATAATACTTCTGAGGAATAAAAGATTGGCAAATATAAATTCAGTTGCATTATTTAACAGCTTTGATTCATACCTATTAGGATCATCATATGACGTGACATTCAATGTTTTCAAAAATTTAATGGACTTCAATTCAATTCTGACTGCAGTCGAATGCGCCACAATTGTTCTTTCAAAATTTCAGTAAGAAGCCAAATTTTTGTGTAAGCGCTGCATCCAGATGATTTGGCTCCGCTTGACTTTTAGATGTGAAAGTGTCGGTGCCGAGGATGATATGTTTAATATTTTCTATCGCACGCTTCATTTAGCGGATTTAAATCTTATTAATTCTATTTTAAAGAAAATAGAAAACTCAACGTAAACTGACAAACTTGCAAATAAATCGTTCGAAAATTTTGAAAAGTCGATTGTGACGACCTATTTTATAATATCTGCTTGCGGATGCAACAAGCGGATGAAATCTATGAAAACACTCATTTTGTTAAAAAAAAAAAAACAAAATAAACCATTTAAAAGTTAAGGTGGGAAAGAATATATTTTTTTTACGACACAGAAGAATTTTATGGAATTATATTTTTTTTCTGTTTAGGGTGCTACAAAATAAGGACTTCTTAGAAGGCAGTTGGGTAAAATAAATATTCTCTTAAGAAAACAAATTTTGCAATAATGAAAGGCAATCCAAATTCATGGGAAAGTATGTCGACATAAAAGGTGTATTCATAGCATTCAAAAACCCTTAAGATACTCTGCATTCAAAAGATTTCTCACCTTTCCGCAATTGTGCTGTAGTACAGCAGTACCGTGGCTACTTCATAGCAGTTGAGGCCGGCATCAGTCACACTGCGCGCATCGACAGTTATGATTCGTCTTCCACTTAGATCCCGAGTACCTGTTGAGAAAGCACATCAAAAATCAATACCACTTAAGAAATATTGACACACTCATGAACAGGCTCAAAAACTTCTTGCATTGCGAGAAAATGAATAAATTTCCGTCCGATTCAGAATGGTATTTGAGGCGTCGTCATTTCGCGGTGCATTAGTGTCGGAGGTGAAAAATTTCTTTTCATATTTAAATACAGAAGCGATGTTATTTCGCTAATTGCCTTCCGAGTCATAGCACTTCGTTTTTGCATACTTGCCTTCACGATGGTATGTCAAGATGCCAAGTGCCAGAGGTTCAACATGATTATGCAAAAATACCAAAAAGCATTTTCTCTCAGGAGTTGCTTGGCCAGTTCGAAGTCAGGGAAATGTATGAATGACTTCGGGAATAGGTCGCGTAAATTAAGCACCACTTAAAGGCTTCTTATCCCTCGGAAGAAGAAACGTGACAGATAACGATTAAACGCATTTATTAAGACGTTGGTATTAATTTCCTGATGCTGTATTCAAGCCAACAACCAAAGTCTTCCTTGCGGAAGGAGATTGCTATGAATAATTAATAATTACCCCTTTTATAGCTTAATAAAATTTTTTGTTAGAAGTGAATTTTCAGAATTAGGACAGCAAAGATAAAATATGCATAACCAACCGAAAATTAAAATTCTCATGTACCCTGGTTTTCTAATTTGTTTAGAAATTGTTTGACCTAAAATGTTAATAATTTAATATAATAATATAAAGCACAATTACTTATATCAAAATTCAGCTTTCTAGGTGGAATATTTTCTGAGAACACTACTGTGATTCCGTAAGTTATGTTCGGATTTATTGCTTCCATAGTAATTAAAATGCAAAATATGTAGTTAAATGAAATAAATTACAATAAAAGAATCAGCATTTTTCCTGGTAAGTATCACAGTTACCTTTACTTTAACTAATAAACAAAATAGTCCTAGTAATCTTCGTGTCATATACTGAAGCCATTATATCAATAAAATATACATATGTTGTAGCCTAAAGCAGTCATAATATTCTTAATTAACTGGAAGATAAAGTCGTAAAATCCTAAGTTAGGCTTTATACCTCAAATGCAAATCATTTTCTCTGAAACAGAACAAAAAAGTAGGGTTTATATGAATACTCATATCATACCAATTCCAGCTCAAATGCGTACAATGTTTTTAATCTTTAAAATAAATAAAAATACTACCTACGCTTTTCAATTCACTTAAATATAGTACTCTACTTAAACAATTTTATGAATATGCGAGTTTCTGTTTGAAAATCGGTTAATACCCTTTTTACATGACATATAAAAGAGAAAATTTTTTTAATTTGATAAGGGAGAAAGAAATTCTGAATATGAATGTAGTATGTAAGCTAGGCTAGGACATGTAGTGATAAGAAAAATCTTAAGGGGGTATTCTACTTTTACCGGCACAAATATTGGTAGTTGGAATTTATTTTTGCATTTGATTTCTTATTTTATTTATCAGCATAGTTCTTAAAAAAACATAAAATGCGTTAAGAGAATAATAATTTTATCTCTAAAGCGCCGATAGATCGCGCTGGATTGAAGACCTATCTCCTGTGCTGCTGGCGTTGATAACTTAAGATTGGCAAATATTATATAAGAACAAAAGACCCAATAAAACAGACCTACGACAGTTTCCCCCTGGATAAGTGATATTACTATATTTATGTATGTAAGGTTTACATAGTTACCGTAGATTAATAATCTGAAATTGAAAATTTTCCATCACATCACGGTTTTGAGAAAAACAGGGTCAAAAAGTGAGAATATGCGTATTTTGACCAATTTTGAAAATTTGTTCCAAAATCGTGGAGCCTCGAAAAAACTAGCGTACAACCTCTACTTTTAGTTTTGTGGAAAACACGTATTTCAAGAAACTGCTCCTACTAAACTAAATTCGTTTAAGAAAAAAGTTAATTTAAACGTACTAACGCAGGAATTTTTAAGCTTTGCGTATTTTCAGGTAATATGTCAGAGTGCTGAAATTTTTATTTAGCAACGTGAAAGGCTCCTATTACGTTCCGATATTTTTCAAGCTTTTCAAAAATTGACAAAAACATTTTTTTTTTAAATTTTAACGCAATTTTTCTCGAAAACTTGATGTAAAGAATAAGAGGTTTATGCCTTGTAGACAACTTTATTTTGTTCGAACGCCCCACAGTACTATTTCAGTTTGATAAAAGCCTCAAATTGGTGGCCCATAATTATTTTAATTTCTAGCTTTTAGTACATTATCGATTATACAATAAAATGGTTGAATTAAAAAAAATTTGTTTACCTATTATATTTTTGTCTTATTATTATTATTAAAAAAAATTACATTACTAATAAAAAATAATAGCTATACTATAGGCTATAGCCATTGATATTATTTATGTAGCTTTAGTTGCCGACGTTTGGCTCTGTAGAATCTAAAATCATTCGAATTTTTGAATGAAATTTTTTGGAAAGTATGTACTTCCACAATATAATGGCCAAAAATATAAATACACTAAGATGACATGGATGACATTAGAGAGTGTAACAGCCGAGGTAATTGTTAATGTATTTATAATATATTGGCGGGATACAATGTCATTTTGGCTAGATGTACCATATTTATTTGTTTGTCCATATGTGTATGTATGTAGGCCATGAATCCAATCGTATTGGATTTGCTATGTTTCCGTGACATTCATACAAATCTGTTGGCCAAGAAAGATAATATAATAACTCTCAGCCATATAGTGACCTCAAGATTTCGGATTTGATAAGGATAGTAAGGACCACGCAAGGCAGTTTAATAAAACCGCCTCAAACGACAGGTAACATTTAAATTAAACACTGTAGATCGAATCAAAATGACACTAATCCTCGGCATCGTGAAGCGAACCTCTTTGCATTTTAATTATTTTGTTAAATTTCTCAATTCGTTAAATGCACAGCGGCCAAGGACAGCCGGTGTCAAATGTAATTAATCGCCGTAAGTGCAATAACATCATCATTAAGTGCCGCGGCTAGTCAAAGCAGATGGTCGGTTGGTTGGTTGTCTGCCGTTCACGAGGCCTTCAATAAAAGTGCCAATAAACGCACAAGTCAGCAGGTCACCGCGAGCGCATCCCGCGCAGCCAATCTTTCATTTGCCATTATCTCGGACGCAATCAATCACGTTATCACTTTCAATAAAAGGACTGCATATTAATCGCTACTACGCCGCCGCCGCTGCAGCCGCTGATTGCGCCCGCGCCGTTCCAGATGCACTTTGGTGCGCGCGATGAAGTGGAGAGTTCCATTACTAGTTATTAGCCGCGGCGTACTTTCCACCGAGATCCGCGCTTCGGGAGATAGATTCATCTTCTCCTTAATGATTTAATTAGTGCTGGCGGTGCTGGCGGAAAGGCCGTTGCTGCGGAGGCTGCAAGCGAACTCGTGCGACCTCTGACTGGCATTAAATTTCGTTTTCTACCAAGATTTTTCACTTTCTCGAGGAAACTGCGAGCGAACAGTTCTCCTCTATGTGAGAAATGCCCACGGTCGCGGCTGGAGCCTGCGGCAGGTGTGATTACGATGTCCTAGTTTTTATTAGACACCAACGGCGACGGCGACGGCGGGGCGCAGGCTCGGATGGCGTGAGACAAAACCTCATCAAGAAGCGCACAAACAAGGTGAAAAACTTACCTGGGAGGTGGATTCCGGACGCCAGCAGCTTCTCAGGCACCTCCAGAATGGACCGGGGCGCGACGATCTCGTGCGGAAGCTGGCTGTCTGCAAACGAAAGGAATAAGTTAGAATTTTCGCATCCCACGTAAGGTAAGTAAGACTTAAGTCGCGAAATAACGCGACTTTGCGCAACAGTGACCGCCCGTTAGCTGCGCAGTCGCGGTGTTCGACATGCAGTTTGGCGTGTCTCGAGTAGGTGTCAATGGAGCAGGTCTTTGATCACGCGACGATCCCGATATGCAGGTGCGTTGAAAATTTAATTTCAATCAAGTCGCGGGCGCGGGCCCTGGGATCCGGGGCCCATCGGGGCACCACTCGGCCATTAGTCCCGGCTCAAGATAAGCTAATAGCCGAGATTAGTTTGGCTGCCAATTCTGGGCCCAACCGGATTAATTTCATTGTGTCGACGGAGGCGTAATGGCATGCGCTTTAGAAAGGCGGCACCGCGCTTTGTGAGCGCAATAAATAATTATGGTCCACCGAGAGGGTGTTGAATGCGTGGCTATTTGGCAAATGCCGAATCACGAAATTCGCCGCCGCCGCCCGACACAGCCACAGCCTCGATGCTTTGATTAGTTGATGGTCTTCATGTCAAATAATTTTTAAGGGTTATTTAATCGGCCAGCGAAAGAAAGTGAAATTAATCACTTAGCGCGATGGAACTTTCGATTTTATGACTTTCTATGTTTTCGGCGATCGCGAGAACAATCAAACTTGTCTAATTGGAAAGATATCGAGATGAGGCGGCAATGAGGACCGTCACGAAAGAAAACAATGTGGGTCAGAGTTTTCAACTGCTTTTTGCCCCATTCACATCGTCTTGTTGAAATGTTGCCTTTTTTACCCAAATCAAAAAGACCGTAATCAATTTCTTTTTATTTTGAGAGATTTCTAACTAGTGCACCAAGAATATATTGGCGAAAGCCCCTTAAAAGTATCTTGATCTTGATAGACATTAAAATTCTAGGCACATTTTTGGTTTATATTGAGATTGAATCGATCGCTGTGTATTTAGAGATATTTCAATTAAAAAATTGTATAAAATCCTTAAATTACAGATGTCTCCAATTGGTTTCTATTAATAATTTTGAGCGAATTCTTAATAGAATCAAATTAAAAGAAAATCACTGTCGTTTTATCGAAAAAATGATTACCTTTAATTATTTCATTCAAATGTTGATGAAAAAATTTCAAATTGAAATAAATTGGGAAATAGAAGTGACTGACAAAATTGTTTTGCTCATTCCTCACTTTTGGCCACAATCAATCTGTTTCACAGAATCTAAAAAAAAAATTTTTATAACTGGTGAGATCATCATAAACAAAAATTCTATTAAGCAGACTTAGACAAGCTATTTTTAAATGAATGAAAGAATGACGATGTTCAATAAAATCTGCTTAGCTAAAATATTCATTTTAATATTAACTCATTAACTCATTAACTCATTTATTTCATTATCTTAACATGCTCCAATTTAGATTTACAAATTTTATTTACTTATTTTAAGTGTTTCGAACGATCGGCTAATTCTTTACAACTTAGGTATACATATATCGGCTAAAACAGAAGATTAATGTGGTTGAAAAAACAAACTTGTATGTTGAGGAAAAATTTCAAAAAAAAAACCTCCTTGTATTATCTATCTACCCTATCTTATTATCTACCTACATACTACTTAGTTTATTAGACTAGACAAAGTTGCCGGATTAACGGGTTAGGAGAGTGCTCGCATTTTCCGTAAAAATTTGTTGCAAGTTTAACTAACCTGTCTTCAATTGTCTCAATATCTGCCATTAGATGCAATCGTCTTGTGGAATAGTGCCAGGGAAGGTTGAAAGTCAATTTGAGTAGCTTATTCTGTGCTACCTGTAATTTTTTTTTGTGGGTATTCGCGCAACCATACCATACTGGTGCACCATATGTGAGCACAGATTGGAATATTACCTTAAATATTAGAAGTTTGTTATCCAGGCTTAGGGCTGACTTTCTATTAATGAATGGGTACAAAATTCTTATCAGTGTATTAACTTTATTAATAGTCTTGGAAACATTAAGATTAAATGTTAGCTTCTTATCTGCTTAGCTAAAATATTCATTTTAATATTATTTTTTACTTTCCCATTATCTTTCATGCATACAAAACATTCATTCTTGATTCAGAGAGAAAAGAAAGAATTTTTAAAGCAGACTAACTATTCACGACAACTCAGCTAATTCGAAATATTCCAGCCTGAATGAGGAAAATAAAAATTGTTTTCAAAGGCTTTCTTTCTTTATAAAAACAAAAAACTCAGTTAAGAATCACTTTGAGTAGCGTAAAGAGAATTTATCTATCCATCTATAGTATACATATATGATAAAAGAAAATTGTGCAAATACTTAAATTTGCTTCCTTACTTTTCAGTCACTTTCAATTTAGTTGCCATGTATATCGAATTGTGTCGTTTTGATAAATGCATTCTTGCCAAGAAAGCTTAATAGAATGATTATTAATTATTTATTTTCCAGATAACTTATGATAGAACTACTAAAAAGTAAAAAGTATTTCCTATATTCGTTAGTTTTGCGGTTAATTATCTAATTCTCCGTGAAAGACAAATGGATAGATACCATTTTCACCTTTTTGAGTTACGAAAAAATAAAATCTAGAATTAGTACTGTACATAGTATATGTAAATAGCATAGTTAGTAAAAACAAAAAATAAATAAAAATATGTATGTATGTATTTCTGAAAATCCGAAAAATAAAATTTTTTTTATTAAGTTCCATACAACACTATCAGAAAACAATTACTGGCAATGTAAAAAGAATAAGTCGGTTAGTTAAGGAAGTGGTTACAAAATGCATAC
Source organism: Eutolmus rufibarbis (assembly GCA_963920795.1). NCBI lineage: Eukaryota > Metazoa > Arthropoda > Insecta > Diptera > Asilidae > Eutolmus > Eutolmus rufibarbis. Next base: position 22,149,308 of record OY987204.1, read on the forward strand.
CAATACGGTAAAAGGTATTTTAGTTTTGCATCATAAAAATAATAAGAACTTGCGACTTTTCAGTAAATAGTACACCTTTTCTTAATGTTCTTTAATTATTTATGAACCAATCAATAGTAAAATTGAGGTTGAGCTTGAAACTTTTATCTTTGAGGACTGCTAAAGCATATATGTATACTGTATAAGACTAAGTAATTTTAAGCGCTATTTGCAAATTATAGTATTTCACGTTGCAGATTTTTTTTTTTAAATATAAACCGGCTAAATTATTAGATCAATTTGGGTCGAAGAAAGAATGATCAAATAGTTAGGCAACCTCTGCGATATAAATATTCTACTATTTCATAGCTATATTTTTTTAATGACCGATAATTACATAAAGACATCAAAATAGACGCGAAAAATAAAGTGTGTTAAAATGAATAATTTTGCATAAAATTGTATTTCGATTAAATCATTTCTCACGAATGCGCTGACACAAGCGAAATCTTAAAAATTACTAGTTTTGCACCTGTTTTTATACAAAGTTAATAACAGGTCTCACTTAATAAATTATAGATGCCCCTGTGAAAAATGGTTGGAGAAGACGATACTGTCGAGGGCAGCTTTTTATATCTTTAATCTTTTGTGAAGTAGAAGGAAATAATTAAACACTATCAGAGGATTAGAGGCTGTAAAGTGATTCTTCCACGAATAAAGTAGCAATATTGCGTAACCGTAGTTGCTTTGAACCTTTTGTGCTCTTGCGATTGCCATCTCCCATTGTTATGCTTCACATGTGACCTTGCAACCTTGGAGCCCAAAAATAGAAGCGTTTTCATTCATAATGGACCAGATACTACCTCAAATGATGTCACATTTGATTTACATCTCAATGTGGCCGTTAATCTGGGCGCGAAAGGTCAAATTGTGATGTCAATTTCGGTCGAAAATGTTCAAGCGCCTCTTTTCAGTCAGTGATTACAACCGATAGGGATGCAAATATCTTCAAAAGAATGTTGACAAGCTATTAATTTAGCGTTTGCGTTCGCAGCCTATTCCGTAATTATAGAGCCCTTAAGCATTTTGTTCACACGACACAGTATGAGGCCGTAATGTATTAAAAGGTGATTGATTGCCGCTTAAAATTAATTAGCAGTGCGAAGCGTCATCATAATTCAAAGGGAAATTATCATTTGTATGTGGAAACTCATTGATTTAAATAAAAAATTAGGTCATTGAAGGGCTGTATTTGCATCTATGAAATTTTTTTTTTTTTCATGATCGAATCGATCAATTATTTCCAATATAATTTTAATAAAATCGATGGTATTAATAAATTAGACCTTCAATAATCATTTTGTATTTATACTTTAGTCTAAGCGCACACTATAGCCAAAACAGTATAAAAACAGACACAACTTTTCTTTCTATGGTATTAGTGCAACAGAGAGTTTTGATCGACTCAAGACTGTTTTGACTATAGTGTGCATTAGGCATTAGATATATGCATATATAAATATCACATTTGGCTGAACTAAATATTTTCGTTTGATAAATTAAAAATATTTTCGTAATTTTGGGTAAGAAACAACAAAGCAATCTTCTTATATGAAGAAGGAAGTAATATAGTTTAGCTGTTGCAATTTTAGGATAAACAATAAAAGGTGAACCAGAGTTTCATTGAAATTACATTAATTTGAACAAAATTCAAAACTTCAACAATTATTACTAGTGACGTCGGATGGTATAGACACCAACCGACACCCCAAGACATTCATCAGCAAAATTTTTAGCGTCAAGGGCTGTCTCCAATGTGTCCTTTTTAATATACGCCTGAAGCGAATAAGTGCAGATCGAGCATCTTCGCTCAGTTCTTTTCTTTTTGAACCGCCTCAAAATATAGTAGTTTCCAAAAAAATCAATAACTATTATATAATTCATGTTGAAACTTTTATGTACTTTAAAACAATAATATTGTGTTTTTATTGCTCGGTTAAAATACCTTGTGGTATTAATAGATTACTATAATTCTACTGCGTTTCTCACACATTTGTTTGCCCGCTATTGTACATATAAGATTAGCTATTAGCTTTACATTTGAAAAAGTATAGGGCATAAATTTAGTTTAAGGTCTCCTCACGAATTTTGATGAAACTTTGTAGGAATGTTAATTTAGGGTCAAAAGTGACGGATATGCAAAAAACATTTGTCGGTCGCTTATATTTCCTGAGATATTAATTTTAAAAATTTGAAAGCTAATCGTTTTACAAGCAATTTCTCCATGCTTCCATTTTGGTGAAAATTATGGAAAAACCTTATATTAAAAATGTTTCTACCGGACTTCTGTAAAAAATTCTACACGACTTCTGAAAATAACAAAAATTTTACTCCACTTCAATTTGTCATTTTATAAGACAAATGCGTGCTCGTCACCATCGATTAAGTCGGAGAAGGTATTTATTTACCTTTAATTTGTTAATTTCAAAGATTTTTGGAACACTTTTTATAATTAAAAGGGGGAAATGTTCTTAAGTTAAGGTATTTATACAATTCCCAACGAAACTTTGTGGGAAAATCTGAGTATTCGTATTGATGGGTGTTTCAACATGATAATGACCCGAAACACACATCGAAGCTGGTAAATGAGAATGGGAGTCAAGTTCTTGATTGGTCGGCTCAATCACCAGATTTGAATCCTATTGAAAATCTCTTCAGGATCCTTAAACGGGAAGTCTCAACTCAGCGTTCCCGAATAAAACAGAACTAATGGAAAAACTGAAAAAATAATGGGAAAGCATATCTCAATCTACTATTATGAATTTAATAGCGTCTATGCCACGAAGGTATGCAGATGTTATTCAAAATAAGGACTAGGTACCATACGAAGGGGAGGGAGGAGGCAACTAAAGTGTTAGTTTTTAAAATTATTTTAATTTGAATTGAATTGTAAATTTGTTGCGAAGTCAACTATTTGTAATGTTTCATGAAAGGAGAAAAATAGGATATAGCTTTTTATATTCCACTAAATAAAATGAAGGAAAGAACGACATAAAGTTTTTGTACTGGAATGGTTGCTATTGTTTTGCGCAACGCTGTATTTACAGAGTTTTATTTTTCGGTCCAGTTAGACCGAAAGAAGGAAGAACCGAAATGAAATGTTCATGGCCGCGACAAAATTTTTACGAAACGTTTTGCGGCAAAAATTTTACGATTCGGTTCGGATTATAACGTTTAATTTGAACTTTTTTATACTTTGTTATATCAGCCAGGTACGCTGCACTAAACATTAAACTTTAGTGCCTATTCGCTTCTCAACATTCGGACATTTGTTCTACCATATGCCAATTTCTCCATTGCTGACGAAATCGCCCGCATGATCAATTACGCCCTTAGGTAAATGGTTTATCTAATTTGAATATTGTAACAAATAAATTACCTGAATTTACAACCTTTCGGTCTTCAGTGTTCTCCTCGTCACTGTCAATGTGCGGAAAAGATCCTCCCAAACAAAATAGTGGGAGATTAGGCACCACCGGTTTAATTTCCACTGAGGCACTTTCACAAGTATTTGGTTCACATTTACTCGAAAAACGTCTGAGGATGTATTTGTTGTTCATCACCTTATTCTTGGTTATCAATTCACTCCGTTTTAGTGCGCACTTTGGGGAACCTATCACCTTGTCGTTCCGACTACCCTCACTCTGTTCTGCAGTACTTTCACTTGCATATCGATCTCCTATCGGAAATGACAATTCGTTCAGGGGAATTCTTCCAATTGCGCGTTCCACCCCTACGAGAAGGTTCTGTAGGAGCTGGGGCAGCTCGTCCGTCAGCATCTCTAAGGATAGAGGGCTCAGAGACTGCTTTGCACAATCAATGGTGTGATAGTGGACCACCGAGGTAGCTGATTGACGCCAAGCGACGCACAACTCTGGACTGGCGTCTTTAACTAGGAAGAAGTTTCACTATTAAATGCTTCCTTAAGTTTAGTCTCTTTTACAATTACCTGGTTTGATACAGACGTAGATGTCTTGAGGACGAACAATAGATTCGTCTATCGTACCTAAGTGCAGAACAACAGCTCCGGCTTCTGTTGCCAGTGGCCATCCTTTACACCAGGTATATGGCTGTAAAAAAAGAAAATATACTTTAAACTGTTTTCTAAATGTATTCACAGTACACAAATTATTCAGACGAAAGAAGTTTGAATCAATACATAGGTTGGTGTATAAATTAACTTCAAAAACTAAAACGCTATAAAAAATATGAGAAAATGGCCGATATCGATCACAGAATTTTAAGTTTGAAAGCAGGAATCGCAACTACTTATTTTAGCTTATATTGAAAAAATCAGAAATTAGTCATACTTTAAACTTATATAATTTCAGACAAAAAGTACTAGTTAAATTTCACTAATAATATTTTGAGTTATTTCTTACTAGTCTTTGCTGACTACTATTTCAAGTCTTTTAAAATTGTTATAAAACCTTTTTTTTTTGTTAATAAGATTAATAGACTAGAGTTGTTTTTTTAAATCAAAAATAACTATTAACAAATACATGTATTTTTTCAATCTTGTATAAAGTTTTTTTGAAGACTTATTTTTACTATTTTTTTATATAAGTCGTTTGCACAAGTAGATATGTATATAGAATAATAATTGCGATTAGGGAATCACATTATAAAAACAATCATGATACTGTGGTTAATAATAATAAAAAAAAAGTCCTCAAAACACTTTTATACACACGACAGGCAAAACTAAAAGTCTTTCTTAGTAATTTTTTTCTGACTTAAAAAGTCATCTCATAACAATTTTAAAAAACTTGTAAAATAAAACACATCCTTAAAGATCTAAAAGTTTTGCAGTCAAATTAAACTGGTATTGTTAATTTAAAAAAAATAAATTTTTTATAATAACAATTAAGTTAGATTTTTATAATAAGAGTATAAAATTTAAAAATCACTTCATCATCGTATTGTAGAGCAAAGGTGGCATGAAAGGGAAGGGAGAATTCAAAATACGAGCTAAATCTCCTAAAAAAAATATTTTTGTTATGTGGCAACACAAATGTACACCCATTAGACCCTAATTTCAAGTTCCTGTAATTCCAAAGATGGCACTGTTATACTATTGAATTTATTCCTGGTCCAAAGTAAATTTTTCATAATTCTATCCAAACGTTTTTTGAAATGATGCAAATGGTTTACTGAAGTGTTTGTCATTGTATATTAGTCATTTATTCAATTATAGGTGAACAATAGAAAAAATATCTTTTCGATAAAATTGTAGCCTTAGAGGTTATCTTTTCAATTTATGTGTGATATTTATGAAAGGGACACAACAAATCGTTATGAAAGGGACGTGAATATCTGAAAGAAATGCAAAAAAAAAATTTGTTGTACCCATCTTTTGGGAACAAGTACATGGTTATTTTCCTTATTCCCTTTCAATAAAGTCTATTTATGAAAGCGACAAAAACACTTTTTTTTTTAAACTGAGAAAATATACAACTAAGAATAAAGAAAGGTTTTTTATTGTGTTGTATATCAATAGTGAACTAACCGAGGTTTCTAATTCTGTTCGCAACTGTTTAATTGGTTATCTAATTTATTTAATAGCACCTTAAAAAAAAATTTCCCTACGTTAAAAATCGATTGTAAGTAAGTCATTCAGTTTTTTGCTTCTCCTGTAAAATTTAATTTTGTGTAATTATGTAGATCATTTTATTCGCCGGCCCCACATAATATTAGTTTAAAGCAGATCAAACAACTTTTACTATTTGACTTTTGAATTCAAAAATATAAAAATAATTGTTATTTACGGTCCCTGATTGAAAGCAACAGAAATACCTTGAAATAAAATTGTGCATACTTCTTACGATGTCCAAGTTTTTAAATGCATTTGTATATGTTTTTATCTAAATATTTGCTAAATAATTTTAATTTCGTTTCCTAAAATAATTTCAGTTACTCGGAGTATTCGCAAACACGTCTTGTGTTAACTAAAAATAAATGCCGACCCCAATGGTCAAAGTACAATACAAATTCCACCTTCACTTTTTGCATCTTTGAAAATTCTTTACTTTAATTGTTCCCAATCAAAGTAAGTATTGCACTTTAGTATGAGCAGTGATCATAGTTCAAGAACAATCGCATTTATTGATTTTAATGGAACTTCGTCTGATTGCACTGTTGATTCTAAATGGGAATGATCAGAGAATGTCTGAATTTTATTGAGTTCTTCGCTTTGATCGCAGTGCGCTAGAGCTTCATAAAGCGGCGAGTTTATGAGCGGTGCGTCCCAGTTACCTGCATAAAATACGCAATGACTTTAGAATATCTCAGCTGCAGCCAGGAGTGAGTCAACAGTTATGGCAAGGTTCAGATAAGTAACATGCGTGATAATGATCAGTTTCAGTAACATGCGTGAAACATTACTGTTATAAGACATTGTAGGAGACTGCGATTTCGTACTTTGACAGTTTTGATTAAATTTATGCTTTATAAGTGCGTTTAGAAAAAGTGACTTTTGTTGTTTAACGATAAATTTTGAGTTTTATTACCTGGCTGCGGCAACAAGAAAACATTCTTGAGATAAAACGAAGTTGCCTCTTATTAATTTCACACTTTATAAAAAAGGTTTACATGAAATATTACTTATTATACAGGTTATGTAGGTACTTTAAATTGTATTAAAAGTACGTATTTTTGAAAAAGAGAAAAACTATTACACTTATATTTATAAATAAATTTGTTATGATAATAAATCATTATAAGATTCAATATATGAACAAATAATCAACGTAATCGAAGATTGAATCTATTAAAATTAAGTATCTCAAAAACGACATCGATGCGGAAAAAGTCTTTCAGGGGATTTGTCTGCGTCTACTTAATTTCAAGTCAAAGGTTAATATACAGTAAATGTATTAAAATAAAAAGTGCAGTACCTAATATATATGTATGTAAAATTTTAAAGTTCAATTCTCTTCCCATGTTTTGCATTTTATTTTCTGTAAATTTGGAAGATGAACATGTCTACAACTTTAGTATCTATTTCAAACTAGGAGAAAAGAATAATTAATTGGATTATTTTACAACTGAAAACTGATTTTTAGTGCAAATAGTTTTGACTTAAGTATACATGAAAAACCATTCTATTTCGATCGAAATGTATAAGATGAGCATATTGAAAATGGTTGATATAACCCAAAAGTTCGGCAAAGGCTTTTTCGTATTTTTATATGTAGAAAATTAAAGTATAGATTATTATCAATAAAATATAAATACATTCATGTTAATTTGCACGTGCACACGCATTCTTGTGAAGTTTTTTTTTTTAATTTGTTGGAACAGAAGTGATATGAAGTTTCATTTTTATACAATAAAATTTGTAAAGAAATATTAAAACTTTAGAGTTTTGGTTAAAAAAAAAATCATAGGAAACACACACCAAGCGTAACAATTTTATCAGAATTCAAAGGGTCTGACTATTAATCTGAAATGTTTGCTGTTAAATATAATGACAAATTTACAATGGGCCAAAATCATCCCAACCCATCAACCCAAAAAGAAGAAACTATATACTACTAGAATAAAAAAGAGTCAGACAAGTGCGAGTAGGATTCACTAGGTTTGAACGTACTAGTCAATCAGTGAGCTACTAGTTTGTCAGTGTGCAAATATTAAAAACCTGAATTTCTCAGCAGAACTATGAGACTATAGATTTTAGTGTTTGGTATTATTTCGATACCTCTAGTCTAGCTGTTCCTGAGAAAAATCATATTGACGGATAGATAGACAGACAGACAACAAAGTGATCCTATGTATTAGGGTTCCGTTTTGTTAGTTATTGATTCTATAATTCTCTATTATTTTTCTCTGGAGCATTTTGGATAAGTTCTAGTTTTAAATTTTTTATTGTGGACTATTAAATCCATTTCATAAATTGCCAGCTTTTTCTCACTTTTTTCACTTCTGAAACCGTTTTCCTGTCGAAAGAACCCACTCAAGCATAAAAGGAAGAAGAAACTGCGCAGTCATCAATTTTCTTTTATTACATTAACAATGAGTCCCGCTTCAATTCATTAAAGGAATAAGCGGGCAAACAACCTCCATATGCTGCGAGATTCCACGGAGATCAGATCGCGATGACGCACTTCGCCCTTTCATAAGGGTCAGCCCCAGTCGCACGCAATCAGCGAAATTCTCTTTTTAGGGCTCGCAGGGGCTAGGCAGTCCCCCTTCCTTCCAGCGAGCCACCGAACTAAAACCGGAAAAAATTATTGATGACGACTGTTTGCAGTTTGCACCCAACGAAGGAGCGCAATAAATCAAACACAAATCGAGGGTCGCCCTTTATCGCGCGACCAATGATTTCCGCGCCGGATTACGCGGTCGCGCCACAAGACGCTGAGGCCGGCCACTTGGAGGGTAGCCATCGGGACCTGGTGTTCGGTTTCGTATCGCACACGGCCTCATATAAATATGAACGCCGAAACAGAGGAATGAATTAATTAATTAATGACTTGCATCTTCGGCGGCTCCAGAACAGATGCAGCCGCCCGTCGTAATCAGCTGAGAACTTGAATGGAGCGGAAGTCTTCGGCTATTTAAATGGCTCTAATCCCAGCGACTGAGAAGTGTCATTCGAGCATTCCGTCATTAGTGGCGGAACATGATGACCGGAAAAATCCTATACAATTCACAATCACAAAGTGTAATGGTTGTAAAACAATTCATAAAATTTTACAATATTTTCGGACATAAAATGATAAGCTTATATGCAAAGATAACTTATGAACTCTGAATGAAAAAACAATTCAAACTACTTATTTTTGACTTGATTAAAACAGTTGTAAGCCATATACACTTATTGCAGTTGGGGTGGATAATGATAATTACCTTTTATAGATTTCTAGAAATCTCTTATAAGTAGGCTGTAAAAAAATTAGTGTAACCCTTGTTCTATTAGAACGTTGCAATTTATTTTATTTTGAGTGAGATATGTAATGTCTATAAAAAGTATGTACAAAAGAGATGGCTACATAGTCCTAGAACTACAAACTCGTTGATCTATAATATTAGACATCATACTAAGTAGGTCTAGTCAAAGGAGTTATATCTAAAATTATTATTTATGGGAAAGTCTAATATTATTATTATTTATGGGAAAATGTCTTATTTAGTAAAACCAGTAAAACCCAATGATGGAATCTAAGAGCTTTTCTTACATACTAAAAACACTGATCTGCTATTGTACTACTAGTTCTAAGTCAGTCCTATTGTGCAATTCATTTTTAGTTTACTAAATTTGAAGTGAGCCATGGTGGTGGCAGTTATTTTCAGATTTAATTTTATTGAAATCCCGTAAGGTTTAAACATTTCCGTCGCAATATTAGATCTCTTATCTTGACTTTCCAAATATTGATATTAAGGTTTAAATCAGCGACACTGATAACCCCTGAGTAACATTTTAATGATAGTTCGTTGAAATTGTTTGGTCGCATTTTTGGATCAGTAATTTTAAATTTCCAAATTTGCATATAGTCAATAATTCTTGGGACTCCATGAGCATGAGAAATGCGATTGTGAAAGTCGTGTGTTAATCGGATAAGCCGATCATCTTTAATTGATAATGCATTTCAGCATTTTTAACTATATTAAAAACTTTCTAAAGCTGTGGGCTGCGGTAAGTTTTTCTAAATTACATTTTACTAAATCTTTCACATTAACTTATGGTCTCCAAAATAAGGAAGTGTTTCTTAAGTTATTTAGATAATTATAATGAATTAACTTGGATCCTGAACAAAGTTTTTTGGGGTTTATCAAAACTTAAATTTTGTTGAAGGTTAAAAATATTGCCATTTTTGTACGATACACATTATAAATATATCCTAAGATAAAGGCTTTTAATCTCATCTCTTATATTCAGAGGGTCAGAATAGAAAATAGTTTATATTTTCCTTTTTTTTGGACTCTTTTATACCATGAAATTTATAGCTGTATGCTACAAAGGAAATGGGTGAAACTGGGACTGACGAATGATACTTACAAGAAATAAGTTATTTTATTTGGGATTAAAATCCATATAAAATACAACTGCAAATTTCTTTCCGGAAACAGTAAAAACGATAAGAACTAATTGCGTAAAACTGACCATTTTCACTAACAATCTTCATGAACGCTCTTAAAAAATCAAGGCCAAGTTTTGCCAAATTAAAATACTAAGCGGAAATCGAATACAAATCGATAATTTTAATGTTCATTATACTAAAGCAATTATTCCGTAACAATGTGCTTTTGATTTTTTGCAATTTCTTTACGACTACGGCTAACAAATATGGACTTTCTTTCCTTCTTCTTCCTTTTTCTTTCACTAATAGCATAAAATTCGATTCAGTAACTTTTATAGGGTTTGACTGATCTCCTTTTTACAAGCTTTTATTAAACTTCATCTGTTAGTTAATTTGTTTGAATTTTAAGCCAGTTCCCCCAACCGATTGAGCTAAAATTTTGCACACACGTTTGGTTTTTGTGCCAATTGGCTAAGTGACGTCATTCTATATCCAATATGGCAAACGCGGCAAGATGGTGATGTATTATTTCCATAACCACGCCTTTGACATGGGTATCAAATGAAAGGGTTTGACGAATAGAATACGATAAAAGCTTGTTTTTACTAACTCCTTTTTAAATTAAGAACTTATTAGAGAAAACATTTAGGGAATTAAGTACACTTTTTACAAAATTGTATCATTGTATTGTAAAAAGTGTAAAGTGTAAAGAAATCAGAAGAGATATCAACAACTATGAAAGCAAGTTGTATATTGGAAATACGGTAAATCGTGAATACCGCTATTATTTGATTTATCCTTATTTTCAAACAAATGGACATATAAATAAATATATTCTAAAATATATTCAAAATTCAAGCTACTCTACCTTATAAGTATAAGTTGAGGCCGCTTTTTTACCTTCTGCTAGTGAACGGTCGCGTGTAGATGCGCCGAAACAGAGGAACGAATTAATTAATTAATGACTTGTATCTTCGGCGATTCGAGAGTCGAGAACAGATGCAGCCACCGTAATCGGCTGAGAACCGCATATTGAATGCAGCGGGCGCCCATCCGGAAGTCTCCGGTTAATTATGGCTCTAATCCCGGCGACAATGGAAAGTGTCGTCCGAGCATTCCCTCATTAGTGGCGGAACATGCAGGCCGCAAAGAGCCGCCGGACGATGCCATGCACTTCACAGAATTCGAAAATTCCGGGGCTCATTGAGACCGGCGCTGCACCTAATGAATATTCATCGCGGGGAGCGCACCCACCGCCGAAGATATCAGCCATATTTGTAATTTATGACACTCGTGACATCAAACGGCCGAGTTAATTAAGAGAGGTGCATGCTGGTGACGTCGCGCGGACCGCTGCCCACATGCGACCGGAGCGGTTTTTATATCGCGCTTTTTTCCACGATATTCGGACATCTGGGCATTTTCGTTTGGTGAAAGGAAGAAATCGGCGTGCAGCGTGTGGGCTCGAGTTGCGAGGGATGGGGCTTGTAACCTTTGTGCAGTTTTGAATGCACCCATTGCTTCTATGAATAGTCATAAAACCCTTCGACTTTATGCTGCAGCACAATGCGCTTTTCTGCGAGAGTTCAACCTGTTCCGACATGCAAGCAAAGCAATGCGAATTGCATTGTCTGGGAATTTGCAAGAAATATTTTCCCCAGAGAGGCCACCAGAATACGCGGAGCACACGCATTAATTACCCGTGGCTCCCACTAGGTGCATGCCACTGAATTTCATTGGCAGTTTCTCATAACATCTAAATGTTAATTGGGATGCATTCTATGAATAGTTCGGATGTATTTTTTAAAAGTAAATAGTCGTAAAGCTGAAAAATCTTCTATGCACATTCTCATAATTCAACCTTTCTCAGAAATACATTTCTCAAAAATATTTATGGAAATCTTACAAAATTATATATTGGATAATTGCCAATAATGTCGATGATTTTGAGTTATGCATACACTACATAAGATCATTTTAAGAATATAAAAATGTATGAATAACGACAAAACTAAAAATTCAACATTTGTGTATAATTGTATTGTAGTTATAGGCACACCTTTTTTCTATAAAGCTCAAACTTGATTGGGTATTTATCCCATTTTAAGTTCTTAATTTAATTGACATAGATTTTCAAATTCTGTTACTAAAGCAGGTAATTCGATTTATCTCATAAATCTTGCGTAAAAGACAAAATTACTTAAGTTTCCGTTTAGCTAACTATCATTCAGATCAAATCTAGGCAAATTTTTCATTTTATGATTTTGTTTTCTCATAAATTCGCATTCCCCCAGTTTTTTTGCACTTTCTATTTTTAATTAAAAACACATATGAGATCTCTAAGGAGTTCAACTTCTTTAGACCTTCTTCATTATTTTTTGAAACAACGGATTTCAATTAACTTAACGTAAGCTTAAGGTCGTACTTGTACTAGAGCTCAATTTTAAACAGAAATTAAATACAAACAATTTTTCACATTCCACTAATTAGTTTTTCTCTTCCTCTATTAATTAATCTCTGCGCTTACTTACTTCTTTTTTGTCGATAGCTAAGCAAGTAAAAAGAAATTGAAAAAATATTGTTTTTTCAAAAACAAATCAAGTTCACATATTTCACAGTATCAGTAAAAAACTCAAAAACCCAATTTTACAAATTACATTTTTAAAATAAAGCTATCATTATAACTGATAAAATTTTACACAGTAGTTTATTTATCAAAGACTTATGATATTATTCCAATAAATTAAAAAGAAACTTTGCGACACCAGAGGCAAACTTGAAATATTTTTAAAGCAGTGAATTTCAAATAGAATAATATATTATTTCTACAGAGTTTTTCGTTTTATTGTTGAAAGATAATCTAGTGAATATACATACATACATATGTAGTTTTTTAACAGATTTTAATTTGTTGTCCAATAAAAATAATTTGAATTTATGAAAGAGCTTAACGTACAAAAAAATGATTTTCAATTATCTATTGTCTATTTAAGATCAAGAAGATGGAACGTGAGATCAAAGGTGACGTAGGTTTATACACTATTTAAAATTTAGATGATGAATCTTAATTTGTACAGTCTGGACGACGCTTATTTCAAGCTATCAAAATTTAGTGTTTACGATTTAGAAAAAGTTTTAGCTTTTGTTTTATATTAATCTACGAATGCTTATATCAGAACATCGGAAGTAAGGCCAATATTGCAGCCTCATTCTTAAATAAAACTTGGAGAAAGCAAATAGTGACTTATGTAAGTCCGGAGTTGCTCAGCCAGGTTGTTAAACTAGGTATAAAAGTATCCGATTTTCATAAAATTGTATACAACAATTCTAATAAACGGTTTAGTGAATCGTTTGTACTAAAATCTAATAAAACAATTCAAATAAAAGGATTAGTGAGTCGCTTGTACAAAATCTGCAATACATACATATTATATTATTTTTCCATCTTTCCCTAAATACAAAAATTATTTCGAATAGAGAATTTCATTCATTTCTTTTAGATAAATAATAAAAACTGGCTACCAGACATTTTTTCCTGAAGCGTGGTTTTTATGTTGTGCTGCATCCGTGGAACAATTTCATAGCTTCGTTTTGAAATTAAATGTACACGGAAAAGTTTTTTGAACTTAAACATCGCTTTGGCGCGCGGAAATAATAGTGTTAAAGCCTCGCTCGGGGGCATGGTGTAGAAATGTGCGCCTCATCGAACTTCCAATTTTGCTCTTTAAGCGAGTTCCTCAATGGAAACGGAAAATAAAAGCATAGAAAACAATGAAAGCAAGATAGCTCTGAAATGGAAAAAGTTTAGCAAATTACAAAGAGCCGGCGGCTGATTATGACTGCGAGCCATGGTAATTACTTTCTACGTTATCACGCAAAACTTTGGGAAATTATGAGTTTCCACGGTGGATATTTTGCTTGATAAACCATAAGTTCCCCAGCTCTTCACTCCCCGGGGAGCCGAGTGCCGAGGTGGTTTCGGGCCGCCGCCGCGGAGCCTACCTGTTGCGGCTAAACAGACGCAGATTGAATCTCGCTGGCTGTTGCGGCCGAAGCGCCTACGACCGCGCGAGCTGCTGGACAAAGATCGCCTTCGCAGCAAAATACCTTCGCCGCGGCTAATAACAATAATTCACGACACAAACGCTCTAACGAGGTCTTCCTCTCGGAAAGCGTGTCCTGTTCCCCTTGTTAATTTAATTGGAATTTCGATTCCTAGCCGAATGCATCTCTGGAGGAAATACACCCGGCCGGAGATAGCGTCAACTGCAGCCGAAAAGAGATTCAGATAGATCTAGCGTCTTTTTTCTTTAATTTTCGCAAAATTGTTGGACTATTGAAAATGTTACACATGAAATGAACGATAAGATCTTTTTGACGGTTACCGTCTAACTTGAATAGGTAGAAAAGAAATACGAACCTTGAGGTAATTTGTACGAAGCTTATTTATCTCTCGAATTAAGAAAGTTAGCGAAAAAATTGAAAGCACGTTCAAACAAATTTAAAATTTGTTTTTATACATAAAAGGATATATAATTTCTATAGAATTTTGTCCGCAAATTACAATGAAAATGAAAATCAGATTACATTTTTGAGAAAAATATAGTTGAAAACTAAAAAAAACCTTATTTTGGGCATTTTTGAAAATTAATAAAAAAAAATAACAGAAGATGCAAAAGAAACATTATATAGATGAATGAATGAATGAATTTAGCGCCCCAAAAATGTTTCGAAGGGTGGTATTTAATAACCATAAATAAAGAAATATGGGAAACTAATATGGTCCAGAAACCAATATTCTGAATTCGAACCTAAATTGTAAAATCGAGTTCTACATACATTTCAAATTTGAATCTTATCCATAGAACATAATTAGTTCCTTAAGAGGGCAGACAGGCCACTTTAACAGGCCTAGAAAATGGGGTTTTTGTAGAGTAAAGAACTTTTAAACGATTGATATGATATTAATTAAGTTTGTATTTTTATGTAAGAAAATGATTAGAAACAGTTTCCACTATGAATATGAATTAATTTCCTTTTCTTTAAACTTCTATGCAACGCAGGCTAGAAAAAAATCCTTAAAATTCGTGCATTCTAGGAGCCTTAGGACCACCACTGAAAAAGATTTTGAAGACTTGTTAGGACTCAAAAGACATGCACTCATTCGTCAATGGAAAGTTCATTATTATAAAAATTCTAAAAGCATGTACTTAACAATAAAAAATTGATTGATATCATATCAATCATTTAAAAGTTCTTTGCTTTAAAAAAAAACATTTTTTTACGCCTATAACAATGATCTGCCTTTTTAAGAATTTCAGTTCGTAAAATTTCTTTCTATAAACCATTCTTTTTAAATTCTAAATATTGCAATCCTAGTGTATGGTCACAACGGCGCACCACACCTAGCGTCGCACATATGTATGTAGCACAGTATAAAACCAATCTATCCCTAGCACTTTCGACTTTGCCCATTAGCTCGACCAAACCAATCGGACATTTTTGTTTTCCAAAATTATTTAAAATTTGGCGAAAGACAGTTTAGTAATTTTTTTAAATTGTGTAAATAGCATGCTGAATTCTAATTGCAGTTCCTCTGAAGAGCACGAAGTTTTCCTTGAAGTTAATTAAAAGACATTTACGTTAAAAAATTTCAAAAAATTGATTTTTATTATTGATTTTATTGTTGGAACAGTTTTCAAGAATGTTTCAAAAATTTTTTGAATTCATCCCGCTAATAATAAACATAATATGCAATGCGACTTGAAACTTTAAATGCGTTAAAACTTAGAACAATATTGATTTTTTCTGACTTTTTGCAACTGCACTGATCTATTTTGTGTGTAGTGGTAAGCAAAAATTACAATAAAATTACCAAAATAGCTAGGTACACCCACTATTTTATATTCATGTGACAAATTTGCATTCATTCGGATCGCTCGAAATTAGATAGCGTTTTCAAAGTTAAGTAATTCATTCGTAGTTTTTTACCACCTAATTTGTCTAATAAGAGAGTGGGTGTTACAAACAATTTAAAATATGATACTTATTTAAATCAGTGAAATAAAATACTTAGCATATGATTAGTTTTTTTTTTTAATGAAAGTAATTAAGCGACTAATCGTATACCTCACAAAACAGTAATTAAATCCGATTTTGTGGAAAGCAGAATATTGTTTTTTTGTAAAGCATTACTCTCAATCATTTTTATCAAGAAGATTTTTGTTCGGTGACAAAGGGGTACTTTTTTGAGATATTTAGGATAATGAGGTTTTGAGACTAAATGTTACTGATTCAATTCCCTAAAATATTTAATTAACCTCACGGAGAGAAATGATTTGCTAAAATATATTCAATCAATCTACTAATTCCACATTTGTAACATTTACTGAAAATTAGTATTACAAAATTTAAACATATCATTGTTTTACAAGGCCAAGAAAGTTTTAATTGAATCAATTCTGAACCTCCAGAATAGAATCGATAAAATTGTGATTGATTACGACAAATCTAAAACAAATAAATCCGGATTGATTTTATAATATCAGAATAAAAACAAACTTAAATTGATAAATGTAATAAAAAATTTATTAAAATTCGTTAAACTAAAAATAGAAAATAAGAATTTAATACATTTATATTTACTGAAAAGCAGGAAATAACTTGATATAGAGATTTTACTGAATCAATCTTATCCTCGACTATTACAATAAAACTTGAATGTTTTTCAGTAAAATAGGATTGATACTATCCAAAATATTTACTTGGTGTATACGAGTGCGGCACTGGTAAATTTGAAGTTAGTTCTGTGCTGGCGTTAGTATTTAAACTCAAGCCAACAGTGAGGCATATTCTTCCAGATGGAAGAATATTTTTTAAAAAACGAAATTTGTAAAGAAATACGAAATTTAAAATAAAGACATGTACATTACATAAAGCATTGTTTTATTTATTTTTTCTTTTTAAAGAGTATGTTTGACCTTTTGCCTGATGTTTTGAATTTAAAGTGTCATGCAACTATTTTAAAAATAAAGTATTTTAGTGGTAGCATAAGAAAAGTAATAAGACAAGATTTAGCCGAAAACTTTCTTTACTATTTTCAAATTTATCTGCTATTATAAGTATACATATACATAAATAGCTATAAATAACTTTTACCAAAATTGGCCCTGAATCAATCAAAAGAGAATAATTTACACATATTTATTTACTGTTTTCCAGCAAATTAAAAGATACATTTAGTAAATAAAGATTTATAGGGGCAACCGGGGTAATTGTGACAGTGGGGTAATATGTGACACGTCATTTTTAAGTAACTAAAAAATTCAAAAAGACTTTAATTTGCACTGTTTGTTCAAAATTGATCCTTTATCTTTCGATTCGTAAAAGTTCTGAACATTAAAACAACTTTTTAGTGATATATTTTTACGAATCAATGCTGAGGTACAAAAAAGTTTGGTTATGAAAGTTTGTAGCAAATACTTCAAAGTCGTTTTTTACGAGAATAAGCTAATTAAAAACAAAGTCACTGTTATATTTAAGTTCTTATATATTCAAAACAACATTCGATGGATGTTACCTGATTTGTTAGTGCAAATATTAATTATAAATTGCGAATCACATTTACCCCATACTATTTGCAAACTGTGGGGGAAATGTGACGCAGCCTAGTGGGGTAAATGTGACGCCAGCGCGCGCATGTAAACGTGCGCTTTGTGAAGCCGGTGCGATGTAAAGTGTTTTTTGAGCTCATAATTTTGAGGTAAGTACGATAAGACATACATTATAAATAGCACTAATATCATCTCACAGCCGGGCAATGCTAATATTGAGTTGAAAATTCTTATATTAAACTTTTTTTCATCGTTTTTTCGTCACTTCAAAGCTATGTGTTTTTGAGGTTAGAAAAATGTCAACAAACGTTTTATGCTAAAATCATGTAGGAGTGAATGAAAAATATGTACGTTTCTATGCTCATAAAAACTAAAAATAACAAAAATTTATTTTTAGATCATGCCACGGCGTTACACTCCAAAAGCAAACAAAAAACTGAGTTGGACGGAGGACCAACTAAAATTGGCAGTTGAAGAAATCCTCAGCAAGAGATGTACTTTTACACAAGCTGCTGCAAAGTTCGAAATACCCCGTTCAACATTAATTTCAAGAATCAAAGGATGGAACCAGAGACCAGCTGTCGGTGGCTTGGCGCCACACAAAGGAAGAAACCCCGAACTAAGTCCTGAAGTGGAAAAAATAATAGTCGAAAGTATCAGCGCTCTGAATAAATGGGGATTCGGAATGAGCAAATCTGAAGTTTTAGATTTGATTAAAGAATACGTGACAAAGAACGAAATCCCCACAAGATTCAAAAACAAACGTTATTATAACATTGTTCAGTTGTCTTGTTCAATTTTGTACCTTACTATAATATTTTAACAACAATTATTCATTAAGTCACAATTACCCCATATCGCGTCACAATTTACCCCGGACTGTAGGGGTAATTGTGACGTTTTAGTCAAGTTACAAAACTTGTTATTGTTAAACGCACATGATAAATTTTCGTATTACAACGTTACATTGTTGTTTTAGAAGGTTCAAATAAGGTATTTACACGATTGCAAAAATTATTCATTATTGTTTATAAAAACTACAGCTGTTTGAAGTTCAACTTTTCATTTTCGCGTCACAATTACCCCGGTTGCCCCTACCTTTCTATAGAATATATATAATCAATTCAATATTTTTCTGATTTTAGTAAAAGAAGAATTGATTGCGGAAATTGTTTACTAATATTAATAAAGTTTTATTTAAATTCAGTAAAAATGTATTAAATTCTTTGCTATATATCACTTATTTATGATTAATTCAGTAAAATAATTTGATTAATTTTATCATAATTTTATCAAAGGTTCTATTTTCAACTTTTCTTGATTTTAGAAAATAAGCATTAAATCAATAAAATATTAGATTGACGCAAAACCAATAGCAAATTTGATTGATTTTACACCAAATTCGATTGATATTTCTTTCCGTGCTCCAGTTTAAAAGGCTACGAATTAAATTTTGAAATGAGTTCCTGAAATTATTATAAATAAGGATTTATGTTGCACTTTCTGCGGCTTTTTATCTCAAACAACTTTACGTGAAGGAGAATTCCTTTTTCTAAATTAATAATCATGTATAAAAAATAACAATAATATTTCACCTGTTAGTGTCTAGTGTTAGTAATGCATACACACATATACACAATATATGTGCATTTAATAGACAGTATTTTCGGTATTTTGAAATAATTGTCATAATAATAATAAGACTGACGATAATTTTACAATACCGGAAACGCCTAAATGATACCAGCTTATTGAATTACTGCTGATTTTAAAGTAAGTAGTCGAATGTCCCTTCCTAGAATAAATATCGAAAGTATGTGCATCACTGCTACTTATAAATGAGTTGTTTTTCATGTTGTTACTTTTTTCCTCCAAAACTACTCAAAGGATTCGAATGGTGTTTTCACTGTTGAATAGCTTGAATCTTCGGCAAGATTTTAGGCTATAAGTAATGCAAAACACAAACATGAACATAAACATAGACATAAACTCTTCATTTCAGATTCGCGTGTATAGTACTTAGCTATTAACTGGGATTTGGTTGAAAGGTCTGCGATTTCAAAATAACTTTTTTTTTATAAGTTCGTTTTTATAATTTTTGTCTCTCTGTATATTATTCCGGCCTAATTTCGGAAAAGCGAATAACCTGGACACACAGTGTCTTTAATGCTAAACAATTATGTTATCTTAACTCTAATCAAAGCATTAAGAACTCACGTACAGTGTATCCTGTTAACCTAAATTTATGGTTAACAACTGTCAAATTTTATCAGTTTACAATTTCTTATTGATGACTTATGACAAAGACAATTCAGAGGGACAGCAGAACTCGCGGCTTCTTTAAATTTGCTGTATAATGCAGAAAGTTATTAAATGTTCAGTTGAAAGAATCTGACGTTTGAGTTAGCTGATTAACTTTTGAGTAAAACTGTAATAAACTCAGTACAAAAATCAAAATTGGTTGACACACGGCTACCATAATGAATACTAATTATTAATCAAGACTTGCTGTGCGTCCAGGGTATAAGCCGATTTAGATGGAACCTCCGCAATTTTGGGCTGCTTTGACACCTTGAATTTATAATATTAGTTGGCATACTTGTGAATTATCATATTTAAGTTAAGCCTGCGCATATTGTTTTGCTCACAAATATTTGAGAAATTGTTAGGTAATTTTAAATGAGTTTTAGACCCATATTTACAAACAAATGTAAATTGACGCAATGTGCATTTAGCCAGCCTCTTTCCGTTGACCTGAGGCATAAAGGTAAGTCAACATTGACCGCCAGAGCGCATAAAGCGGCTCGTCCAGAGGCGTTCGGTCCTAATGATGTGGGACCACTTTTGGTTTCACCTTTGTGTCGCCGAGCTTTGCTATGCGCAGGAATAATGGGACGGAAAAAGCGCTAATGGCATTTTGTGGGAGCGTCCAAGTACCTTGTCAATGTGAATCATCGGAGGACTTAGAACCGATCGACCGTGGCGACCAGCGCCGCCAAATCGGGTTAAAAGAGCAACTACCGGTGCTCAATGAGCGGAAGTTGGTGAATTGGCCGAGATCCAGGTCAATGGCAACTTGACTTATGCAATTGTTCGGCACCCAGATGCTGGATCCGCGCCGTGCTGCGCCGCTTATCTTGCGCGGTGCTGCGTTGGTTGTTAAAAAATCTTATGCAGCGCACCGCACTTGATAATTTCGGGCGCCGAAGACAGCTATTGAGCGATGGCTGCATTGTGGGCGGACGCTTAGCAAGTTGATTCCCTTCAGCAGGAGCTAAGCGGTCGGTCACACGGGTGTGCAAATGCGCAATTGGACCCAAGGCGAACCGCAGCGGGATAGGTACTCGAGGCGGTTTAATTAATGTCGCATTGAAGCGGGATAATCTCGTCGAGACGCGCGGTTCTCTGCGCACCTACCCTAAAAGATTGCTGCCGTGTGCCTAACGATCTGCGAAAATGGAGCTCAATGGCTCGCCGATGAATAGCAAGGCCGGGCAATTAATTTGACAATATTGCGAATTTCGAAACGAGGTAAACAAACGAGCCCGATCCTAAATATAGCCGGTGACTGGGCCGCCGCCGACTAAATGTAGCGCGACACAATGGCTGCTGGCATGGGAGTTGAGCACTTAATCGGACGTTTCAAGAAAGTGATTAGTCCGCTTGTTGCTGCTGGCACCCTTCTTGTCCAGCTCTACGAATTGAAACTCGAAACCAGAAGCTTTCAACTGCCACATAAATGGTTACATTGTCGTAGCATAATTTGATAGGTTTGAGACGGAACTGTGTTATCTTATCAATGAGTCGTGTCCTCAATACTTGTTGAGAAAAATAATAATAGACTTACCCCACATAACTTCTATAGAAATCTACTTTGCATTTATGAATTTTTTGATAGCTACAGATTTGCAGTGCTAGGGTATGTTGATTCCTCATAATCTTTATTTATATGTACATACATACATATATGTACATATACTCAGGCCTTTTTGGACCATCGCATCTAAAGGTCGTCTTAACGACTCAAATTAATTGGACGCACATTTAGTAACTTTAATCTCTAAAATTTGGTATGTTGGACATGTGCAAAATAAAAAAACATTAAATGCTCTTGACTCTTGGATGGGTAAAATCATGGTAACATAAGCGGAATGTTCTTTGGACATCAAGGACATCGAAATAAAAGTCTACATAAAAATCCAGCTAATTCGGAATTTTTTCAAAGTTTAGCCTTTTTTATCTTTATTCTGCGAACTAAAAATGGAACAAATTGAACTATGTCATTCGATATCAGTGGATCTCAGGCCATTAATATCTGAGAATTCCTATCCCTTAATGCCTAAGTTCACAATTTCATGAAAACTCTGCATACTTTAGACTACAGTAAAATTTAATTTAAGTAGTTCATAAAAACTCTTTTATCTTTGAAGGCAAGTGGAAAAAGGATACGTCTTAAATAAAAAATCGATTTCGGGAACATCCTAGATAAGGGCTGTTGAACCTGCAACTCTAGTGAATGAAACGACAATAAATCAAAGTGTCTTCAGCACTTTATCAAATGGGTTCGATACGCCATGATTCTATCGCAGAGGGCTTCCCAGAATGAGACCCGACGCAGTCTCGATTGGGGCACCTCCCAACGGTCCCATATTACATAATAGGGCCTAATAATTTAAGACTTGTCAAGACGCGTTGAAACTCATTTGCCCGTCGCAGGGGCCCTATCAAGTTATTTATAAGAGTTATCGCGCCATTTGTAGCAACAGGGATAGGATCGAACTGGGCCGTGTTCGGCCGAGGAAGATATCACTTTCGGGAATCTATCAACACCATGTGCATGCAGGGTTCAAAGTACTCGAACACACGCCAGGTAATGATAGAGCATCTCTGGGGCTCACGTTTTAACCCATAGCGCCTCCGCCGCCTCCTCTGCCCTTACACGCCCCGGGAAGAAGAAAGCCGCCTTGAAGACAGCCGCTGGCCCCCCGGGGCCCCCTCCGGATGGAACTCATATCGTGCAAGACAGCAGCTTCTTCACCGGCTCCAATTGTTCCCTTTTCACTTATTCGATAAACTTCTTGCAAGTCACCTTAGCTCAATCACGGATCACCGATCCCAGGCCTGGCCAGCAGCACTGCATCTCTCCCGGACGGGATCGGGATCGGGATGCAACGGGCCGACGACCAGGCGAAGGCTCGTGCAAGTGAATCTTGGGCCTCGTCTTGGGCCGTGTCTATCGCAATCAGCTGTTGGATAAGTTTTTAACTGCTTCCCAGAACTTCATTCACATTCAGCGGAGATCGCGATGGATCAGAACTGGTTCTGGTTCTAGAACTAGTCGCGATCCGAACTTGGCTAGGCGATCGCTAGGCCCCGGGAAGGGTCGGCTGGAAATTATCTGAGGAATCTGCCAGGTCCAGGTCTTAAGGGATTAACGGTGCTGGGCCGCGGTGCTCGCGCTTCTTTGCGGCTCGGACTGTCCCCTGACAGTCCATCGACCGGGCCCCCCTCTGCCGCAATCAGTCGATGAAGCGAGGCTCCGCGATGGGACGCTTCGCTGGACTCCCGTCCACTCTGACGGACGTGCGTACACCTGGTGCTGGGTCAGCAATTAATCGCTTGCGCTCGCCGCGGTTGATCGATTCCAGTCCCAGCCGGACTCCGACATTTCGTTCGCGAGTTATGCTCCGAGGTGTGGTTGAGGACCCGCATAACAGCGGCGCTGCACACGGCGGCGGCGTCTGGGTGTGTTCCTATTTGCAGACAGCCGCCGAGCCGGGGCCTGGGGGCGGGAGTCCAAGAACAGCGAGCTCACAGTTTTCGGCCAACTGCCGTGACCCTTTTGCCCTTTTCTTACTGCACCCATTTAGCAAGACATCCAAGATATCTTATATTTAGTAAAAAGTTATGACAAAGTTAAAAGCTAGGTAAACAAATATCAGCCGAGTCAACAAAAAAGGTGTCGCGAGAATGATACCGCTAAAAAAATATAAAATTTTACAAGTTTTTTATGTAATAACAATATAAACAACCACCCTATACCTAATCCTTTGAAACATGTTTAGATAAAGGCCAAATAAATCCTTCCTTAACTATTATACATATTTATTTATTTACTAGCCGTGTAGGATTAGAGGATGCATTTTCAAAAATCCTTTCTTAGTGCTCACGTACATTTTATAAGGAACTCCTGTGCAAAATTTCATGCTTCTAGACCCATCGGTTTAGGCTGAGCCTTGTCTGTTACTCAGTCAGTGTTAGAGTTTTATTAAGTAAGATTTAGCTAATAGCGTTGCCCTGATTTTATAAAGGATAATTAAGTAGGTATATAATACATAATAAAACATAAAAGGTGCAGTAATCTAGGACATGTTAATTGAGATACAATTTTTTACAGGGTTAGTCAAACTAATTGTCGCGATATAAAAAAGGTGTTAATCTTCCTGTGAATCGTCTCCATTCGGAAATACATTTCCAATCTGCGATGTCTACATGTCTACCAAGTGATCTACTTGCTACACATACATAGAATGTTCCGTAAACCGCTTCCGATGCAATAATAGTTAAAATAGATTCAAAGTGTGTGTTGTGAAACTTCATGTGTGAAAATTAAGAAATTGCGAAATTTTAAGAATGTTAAGACGGCTAAATTTGAAGAAGAAATTTATTGAAAGAACAATTAAATGGTATAAAGAAACGGGTATTTAGAAAATAACAAAAAAATTCCATTTGATTTTCTTTACTACTGTTCTTTCCCAAATTTTAAATTTTGAAAACTGAAAATTTGTTCTGATAGACTACAAAAACCATCATAGATGAATGAATTGAGTTTCCAGTTCACCATAAGTATCTTATTGTGTATAATGTTAATATAACATTTTTGAGATATATGCTAATTCTGTTCTATACAGCACTTATGCTAAGTAGTAAATAATTAGTGGAAAATAAATACTACATAATTTAAAAATTATAAAGCGACACTTGTTCTGACTAACCCTGTACATTATGAATCAAACTCAAGCAAATGGAAAAATTTATTATAGAAAATTACAAGAACATTACAAGAACCATGAAACTCATAATTTGTTCAATGAGCTTTTTTATATTGTTAGAAGTTCGAGCTTCGGAGATTATAAGATTTTATATTAACTTTGACTAGAGGCAAACATTTTAGAACAATATGTATGCACAATAATTGATGTATAAAACAAAAATTGCTTTAAAAATCTCACGATTACGCTGCAATAATTGCAAATTTATTAATTTAAGTCTATCACACTAAGACGTTATTTCAAGCCAATTTTGCTGTAGTAAGTCCATTAAAGCAAGCAAAAGAAAACGTTTTTATATTGATGGAATTATGAAGCGACCATGCCAAACTATCAATTATATGTAAGATCGGTCGGAAAAGTTCCACATATGTACAACAATTTCAAAACGAAAAGGTCTGCAATTTATCTGGGCCCAGACTTTTGGGAACAATAGAAATAGAGTCAATATGAAGTTTGAAATCAAATCTTTTGTCAAATAAAACTCCCAGGTCAGAGATGGCCAGCAAAGGATAAAATTAAGTCAGATAAGTGTTAAAAAAAATTGCTTAAGAAATATCATATTTAAGTCAATTAATACGCAATCCGGACAACGCCAGGAAGGGGCAAGCTAATACTTGTTATCACCAAAGATCAAGTCAGGAAAATGCCACCACGCCCAACAAACGAAGTTTAATTTTAAATCGTTTTTATTACTCTTATTAATTTTTGTTTCCTGCCTAGAAAATTTCGGCGAAAAACTTTAATTTATGGATGTTTTCTTAATCAAAAAGCTGATAATCGACCATAATAATAGAATACTGTATGCTCAAAACTTGTAATTGAACTTTCCAATAATCTATAGTTCAGAAACGGACAATATTTCTCGGGTTTAATTTTGAAAACTTTGCTATTATTTTCAAACTATTAAGGGAAAATGGACATACTCTAAATCTTCCTTTCTTTTTTAATTTGATGTAATTTTTCCTTTTTCTTTTTATTTGGCTGAAAATCTATTATTTTTTTAGTTATTAATAAAGAAAACATATTAAATTATTTAAGTTCGACATATATTATCATGCTCTTTTTTTTTTGAATCGATAGTAACAACTGATTACATTTATTTTTTAAAAACAATACTACAAACAGGCTACTACTAACTACTACATAAACGAACTACTAGATTTTTATTCTTTCTACTTTATTCTACTTTGCCTCAATCTACATATATCACAATTGTTATCATAGCAACAATGAGGCAAATACTAAACTACTCTACATTAATTTAATCTTCCAGCTTTTCTTTCCACACTCATGTAATAATAAAATACAACGACGAGTTCGCGCAAGTTAAAAACCTAAATATTTCGTGGTGGGACAAATGAATGAAAAAACCAATTAGTAAAGACTTCCACCACACTATTAAACTAAGGAGAAGATTTGCTTTTGACAAATATTTTGCACCTTACAAAGGGTAAATTTAAAAATCGCTTTACAGAAGAACGTACTTTTAACAGTAGTTTTATTTTACTTTAAAAAACGATTGTACTTATATTAATTGTAGGAAATTAAGATAGTACTTTTACGGTACACGACATTTTCTATCTTCAATGTATGCACAATTTTTCATCTGTAGAGCTATGGGTGGTAGAAGGAAAATTGGGTCAAAATGACTGACTTTGATAAAATACTATCTTTTTGGGTTTTTTCAGTAATTGTGTATGTATACACTTCAATGATCTAATCAATTTCAAAATCTTACAAGTTTCCGGCTTACTAGCGGCTTCTTCTACTGCCTTTTCCCACTGTGTCCATCCCGCATCTTAAGCAGTTCCTCAAGGTTTAAATCGTCGCCGGCAAGGAAAACCCTTTGAGATAGAGCGCCGCATTGACATCTTGACTTCTTTCGCTGGACAACAAATCAAATTGAATCTGACAGAACTAGAACGATTCGCGTGCCGGTCGTAGGAGCGAGTCGCGGGGCATTCCGCGCGGCCCCACAGCTCCGCGGGGCCGCTGCCCTGCTTAAGGGGCCTACGTAGGCGGCGCGAACGCCGAGGCATGCGGCTGCCTCGTTATCGGCCTCCTCGTCAGAAATTAATTCCCGTGGAATTCCAAACAATAATAATATGTAATTGTAGCGCTGCGAAGGGTTTTGTCCGCCCGAACCGCACGGCACTTACCCAGCTGAATTAGCGCGTTTATTAAATTTAAAGGAATGGGGCGCGCGGCTTTTATCCACGCCGGGAATGTCGCCCAATTAACGATTCCGCACCGGTTGCGGGGCTGCGCGGGACAAAAACTTGCAAGTTTCCTCGGAGCCTGAAATTCTTTGATAAGGCCAGGTACGGGTGCTCCTTGATTGTTATGGCTCCGAGGAGGAAGGCATAAAGATGCCCGCTTCTGCAATTACGTAACGACGCGATTATGCCGCAAATGAAATCGGAGTCGCCGCAAAAGGGGGCGCGCAGGAAGCTGTAATCGAGAGACCTCGGGCTTTTCGCAGTGGGGCTGATTCGCAAATTCTATAAAGCAAAACGCTGCCCGTAAAAATATGTCCGGACGATGCCATTTCGCCATTAACACGACCGTTTTTGCTGTGAAACAATTTCATGCTAAAATTTATGCTCCTTCAGGGGCACAAGGTGCTCGTGAGAACTGCTTCTTCTGCCTTCGCATATCTTTTGGGTGAAAGCGATGTTCTTCTGATTAATGGGGACGCTTCTTTCTGCAAAATTAATAAGTTGACCGAATAATAATTCCTGTGCCTTGCTGGTCGGCCTGCTTACTAATTCGACTAATTACTTAAAATTTCTTACATTTCTGGGCCACCTAAAGGTTCAGTGGAATGTGGTGGCACATTTTTATAATTTACGCGAATTTTTTAAGGAAATTATGCACCCTCCTTCTACAAAAGATGGATTATGCAAAGGTATTTGTATATCGATATACCAATATGTAAAAAAAATTGGGCCTTGTAAAGGTATAATATTAATTAAGGTCAGACACTAACTAAAATCTTTATTACTTGTTAATAGTAATATCATCTTTTATTTTTAACTTAGCATCTGTGGATTGAATTCCATGACGTCCACGATACAAGTTATGGGGAAGGATAGCTTCATAATTGGTAAATTTTATTAATTTTTGTATAATATAATAGAATAAAATATTATGATTATTTTGTTCTCTTTTCTTTTCCCTGTCTTAATACCTAATTATTTACTCTTCTGAATTTACTCTCTAAGGTTTTTCCTCGTAATCTGATGCATTTTTGGGGACATACTATGGAAAAATAGAAGATATAAGAAATATTTAGAACAATTGAAGAAGTTAAGAACAAAACTTTTCCACTTAATTAATATTTTGGATAAGCAGCAAAATAATTAAATGTTCCCATAATATAAAGTTATTTTCATTAAGTCATGTTAATCTATAGATGTACATATATGTATGTACATATGTAAATACAAACAATAATGAAGTAATTTTTTGTAATTTAAAATATTGCATGTTTGTCCTAATTGTGTTTTTTTTTTATTTAGAAAAGTAATGTTTAAACTTGCCATTTCTTGATAACTACACTTATTAGATTTTTTAGAAAAGTTAGGCTTTAATAATTTCCTAAATGGAAATATTTTATGTTGATATTAAAGGGCTGTGTCGAAAAACTGAGAGAACTTTACAACAACAGCTTCGAATCTGTACAAATTTAATTTTTCAAAAATCTAGTAAATTTGCTTACTAGTTTATTGGGGTCAATCTGGCGGGAATTCTCATGTTAATTTGGAATTATGTTTCTATACATATTATTAAAAATAAAACGAAAGCTATTATTAGTCTTGCAACTATAAAAAAAAGTTGTATTAATAGGTATTTTCATAGTAAATAATGATCGAAGAAATAATTTGAAGAGTTTCTTGTAAAATAATGTTGTTAATATAGTCTATCGAATCAATACTTTGAAGTTCGGAAAGTGAAAACAAATTTATTCGTTTACTTAGGTCCAGAAAGTTTTTCAGGCACCAAGTGGAAGAGCTGAGTAAGTCGTCTTGAAGGGTACCTAATAGAATGAGATGTGTTGGAAATACTTTTAAAAATCTTCGTATTATCAACACAAATTTGTGTTTTTGAGTGTAAAATTACCGTCTCAGCATCAGTTATGGATAGTATGAAAATTACCGCACCAAGGTGACTACGTTGAGAGACGCCAGAGTGAGAAACAAAGTTGTTAGAAACTGCTGAATCAAAACGAACCTTGTATTATCGATTATCGAGTTAAGATTTGATCCAGGAAATAAAACGGGGTTGGAAACCAAGAAGGATACGAAAACTTTCACGTTTTTGTTGTAGATCTACCTCTGAGGAAATCATGTTGGACTGGAAAAATAATGGATCTACTGTGGAAGGACATAGAGTGGCAGAAGAGGCTTTCGAAAAATTTGGGGAAGCAGGCAAGTTTAGCAGTGGCAAGGTAATTTGAGACGATGCTTTTACTATATTATGTGTGAATAGGGATACTAAATGAATCTTTGCACCTTCCAAATGCAACATTTTGAAATTAAAACCTTTTTTTTATCACAAATTTCGTTCTTTTGTTGTTTATAAAAAATCTTAAGAAACACACCAACAATCTATACATATGGCTTGTGTAGTAAATAGCAGTAAATTAATAATAAAAATATATTTATATTGCAAATTTGATATTTGCGAGCTCAAATGTAAATGCAATCAAAACAGTTGCCTCTCTTCAATTACTAAGAATGAATGAATGCGATACGGTCGGTATCTAGAATATGTTTGGAATTTATTTCCAATTTGGAATAATTTATTTAGCTTAACGACCAAGTCAGAGAAGAGACATATTCAGCAAAAGCGAACAGACTTCATTTGCATTGAGGTTTTACCGCCATCGATAGCCAGGATATTCACACCTGCGCAATTAGGGACCGCGGCCGGAGTACCGCATAAATTTGCAATTCAATAAAAGTCAAATCATACCCGGGATTTCAAAAGTTATAAATCCACCGAGGGCCGCACTGCTTCCAGGCGAGGTGCACGAAGTTGCCAAAGCAAATCCGCGGAATATGTGCGAGCGTGTCCCGCTTACAGGGGGCTCAATCCATATTTTATCGCATTACCCCACAGCCGCCGATACTCGTGATTAAGTTACAAAAATAGATTTACGACGGCCGAGGAATGCAAAATATTTCCCATGCGCTGCTATCGACCGGGGCCGACTTGTTATTGTTTATTTTTGCGTAAGGCCCCGAAAAAATTATGTTTTCAGCGCGGAGGCCTGATTTCTTCGTTCCTGGAAGGCAGATAGGCCCCAGCAGGAGCCGACGCAGCGGCAACGTGTCTCGACGGTTGCATGATTCGCTTCAATAACTTAAGCACTGGGCCTACAACAACAGCCGCCTCCACCCCGCCTGCAAGTCGGGCCAAACAAAAATGACACAAAATGGGAGCAGAATTTTAATGCTCAGAGGTGAATTCATAATGAGTCGATCGCTGCACTGCAATTCAGTGCAGCATACCCGCCCCGCCCGATCTAAGCAAAAGTAAGGGGCGGCGGATGAGCCCCCTTGGCCCTACTTTCATGCTGCACGGCAGCGGCAATTTTCGAATTTCTTAAGATTTCTTATACCGGCAATTTTGGGCTTCGTGCACTGTCCTTGCGCGGCATTTTTCTATCACGAGCTGCATTTCAAGCCCTGCCTTGCTTCCGTCCACTGTCAGCTCTGATTATCAAATTTATTGCAAGGACCGCAGACCCGAGGCATGAATTTATTAAGAATCACGCGTTCGACAGCAGCGGAATGTCTGGTCACGTTCACTTCTGACCAAGAAGTAATTGATCGGCGAAAAAATCAGACAGTCAATTCTCCACTCCAACGCAAACTGACATGATGTACTTTTACTTTTAATTTGGATTATACGGGTAAAATACAGAATCGTGAAAATTGATTAAAAAAGGAAAGCAATTGAAGGTCAATAAAATGTATATAAATAGGTCTAACCTCTAGTATTAAACTTTCGAGTACAGATTTATATCTAAATTCCCCATAACATCTAGAATTTTTGGGGATATTAATCTGAGCTTATGAAAGTATCTAAGACACCCAGGCCTATACTTTAAGTGAATTTTTAGGTTTCCGGAAACTCTTATAGGATCACTTTGTTGTTCGTCTGTCTGTCAAGACCCTTGTTCTCAGGAACAACTAAAGTTATTGAGCTAAATTAATATTGTACAAAGTGTCTATAGCCTCATAGTCCTGTAAAAAGAATTCAAGTTTCTAACTCAATGCTTAAATATAAGATACGGCCTTTCAAATTGTATTTCCATACTGACAAACTAACTCACTGACTGACACATCAAACTATGAATAAAGCAAAAAGTCCGAAAATCATTAATTTTTAGTTCTATGTGGAATATTCTTTGTATATACTTAATTCAAAATGATAGACTTTTTACCTGACAAATTTAATGTTTTTCGTTTATTCAAATCTAATAGATAATTATATAGTAAGTAAAGTAAGTTTTACCCCGGTAATATAAAGTTACGTAATTTTCAAGGCGCGATTTCTACTCGCGTCTTTTTTGAAGATGTAATATAGCTTGTTTTCTATTAAAAGTATAATAGTTATTTTGAATCAAGTTCATTTCGAGAGATTTGGACCATTTAAAAATGGGACTAAAATCCCATTATCAGTTTAATTTGTAAAAAAATTGAGACTACTAATTCATTTTTTTAAGCTTGATATCTTTAAAACTATTAAAGATTTCTGAAATGTTTTTTCAAGATGAAAGCGGAATCGCCCAAAAAGATCACTTTGCACGAGTCCAAAGGTCTATACTTTTAAGGTGCTATTTTCCACGTTTTCTTTTCAATACCTTAAAATATCAAGCTTTGAACAAAATTTTCATTTTATAATAATACATACATATACAATATAAATGTCTATTGCCCAATATTATTCCTAGATATATTTGATAATTTCCAAATTAAAGGTATAATTATACATAATTAAAAACGAAACCTCCAAGTATTTTATCTTGTTTATTTTACCTGCATTGTTAAATTTAATTTTAAGAAATCGTTTCAAGAATGTGACGCAAACAATTGTAAACCACAAGCCATATTTAACCTTATACATGGTTGAAATCGAAAGGGTGAAGACCACTGAGTCAACAGATAATTAAAGTTGTAGAAAGATACATACAAAACATAGAAAAAACAAAGAATTATAAAAGCCAAGCATGCCTTCAAAATGATATTCAATTTCAAATAATTTGATTTTTGCAAGAAGCATGTAAAAGGCATGCACAATCAGCTGCAGCATTTCATCCAAGTTATACCTTAGCTTGCATCACGTTTTAGAGTCAGCGTAACAAACCGCAGTTGGTGTATAATTTCATATAAGTAATAGCTGCGAGTTCATTTTATCTTAACAACCTAAAATTGCTTAACGAAGAGATTCATCGCTAACTTTTATCGCTAGGAATTCGGATAAACGTGGGAGATTGTCCATAATTGCCATTTTGCTCTAACATGTCTTTAGAGGCAATTCGGATTTGATTTGGCTGCTGGGCTTGTCAAAAAGTCAAATACCTAGAGGATTTCAATATTTTCTATGTGTAAATACAGAGGATCGCTTTCAACAAATTATAATAGGATTAGTTTTGGACTCACGTTTGTGAGGTTTCATATTGAGAAAGACTAAGAAATCGAAATCATAAGTTCATAATTCCACGCATACGAATTAATCGCCATGGTAAAGTTTAATAAAATTACTTCGACTTTCATTATTACATAAACTGCAACCAGTAGTTTACAGTTATTTTAAAGAAAATTTTGTAGGTACTTGTCTAGCCCAGTGAAATAATTTTTTGAATTTTTAACTCACTAAAATGAAATTATCAGCTTTTAAAGCCAAAATTAATTTTCTTTGTGAAATTTTAAATCAGTTTTTTTCTTCCACTAATATCATTATCAGTGTTTTTTAATTGTGCAAATAAAAAATAAAATTATAGATTAAAAAACACTCTGAGTTATTTCAAATTAAATACTTAACTCTAAATTACTGTCTTAACCTCTGAGACACACAGGATGCAAGAACATTTTTTAAAATTTCATTCAACGAGCTAAGTAGATATGTATGCACGACAGGAACTATAATTTCTTAAAATCGTTTTGGAAATTAAATGAACGCCGTTTTGTTTAGAGTCGTATATCGAAATATCTACTTTAAAATTAAATTTATTTTAAGTTTATTAGAATCGGATAACATTATCGCGAAAAAGAAATTTGAAAAATATGTTTTATTAAACACAAAATATTGGGTTGATTGGACAAAGAATTTGGATCTTAATTTAATTTAATTACCCAAAAGTGTCTCGCGGACACATTTATATTCTTTTAATCGGATATAATAATCCTACTTAATATTGATTCAAAATTGATTAACTATAAAACAAAATAGTATCGCATCAACCCACAAGTGTCCAATAGACACAATAGCTTTTGAGAGTACTTGTTTATATTTACTTATATTATAATTATTTTATAGATACTCTGAGAAATGGCTAATAGCAAGTCACTGACACAAGGCGAACTTTAACGCACTCTAATAAGAACAGATCTAATATAAATTTGTACTATAATTCCTATCATATATTAATAAATAAAATATTATTAATAGTTATATACCTGTATTATAATTATAACATATATTGCTTAATTTTTTTTTTCAAATGCTCAATATTTCAATAATGTGGGCCGACAACACTACTGGTCACTTACGTTACAGAAATAAGTATATTGGGTAGTTAAGGGTTAAAAAAATAAAATAATAACCTGCCTAAACTACATTGAGAAAACGCGAATGTAAAAATAAAATAGTTCGACTTCCTTACATCCTACAGTACAGTGCGGAAATTATGTTTTAAAATAGACAAACAAAAACTTATTTATGTATTTATAAGTTAAAAACATTACATTTATCCAAAAACTATTTTGTCCATTTTTCGACTGATCTGTGCGACACTAAAACTTCTCCAATATCCCGAAACATAATCTATAACTTTCAATTTGCCCCGACAGACATATGCGACATTTCAAATAAAATTAAATCTAAATCTGGATACCCCAAAAGCACAAAAACTGCCAGAAAGTTCTGACGAAGTAAACGATGTCATATTTTTGGCCCAAAACATAAGTGTACAAAATTTCGAAAAACACTGCATTTCCTCATTGTAAACACGCGCTCATTAAGCTGGAAAAGCCATTTGGACGCGGATTTGTTTGGACTCAGAGGGAAATCCAAAATTTCCTTAAGAAAGAAAACAAGGAAGCTAATTTGACCAGTGTCTATTTACAGGTCGACCCAGTAAAACATCTCGGCGTCAAGGAGGCGACCAGAAAATAGCCCGAGCTGAGGCTGAGCTGGGCCGACATTAGACAGTAAAGACGGTCTGTCGTGGACCTCCAGAATGTTTGATTGATTAGAGTCCGTCTTCCAGCATCTTCAATATTTAGAAGAACACTGTAAGAAATATTTCTAAAATCACTATATTTATATTAGGAAATTTTACTATTATGTATGTTGCAGAAACACAACACGGTTTAAATTTACATCAAAGAACTGGTAAAATTCTGTTTTACTGTTGTCTGGTGTAATATTTTATGTTTTGTTGTAAGAAACCACTCATATGTATAAATTTCTAATTCAATTTACTTTGTTGGATGTAACTTCTCTAAATAGTTTTTGTAATAGCAGATTTTGTTTGCAATTTTACAATTCCAACTTGAAAATTCACTATTTGCCCCAGTTTTTCCATGTTAGTTGAATTATGGGTTACCATTAACTTGTGTAAATTCAGCAATTAAAGCCTTAGCTACAAGAAGTTTTTACTATCCGAAGTGTACTTTTACACATAAATGTTCAAATTTAAATTGTTAAATTGCATTCTTCTTCATCGGGTAATTTTACATTTTTCTTGGAATTAATATACCGTAATGGCGGTAATTTCCCAAAACTTTTAAAAAGCATTTAAATCGACGAATGTAAATTTAAACATCGGTGTATTCTTACAGCTTTAATACTAGGCAAAGAATTGCCTATTATTAAAGTAGTAAAAATTTTTTACTGTGAAGCTACAACAGAACAAAATATTGCTTCAGGAAAAACTGTTCATTCGTTAGAAAAGCAAACATTCGATTGTTGAAGTAGAAAAGTGCTCGTCTAGGTCTAGAGACTCCGCTAGACAGTGCGAGTCTAAAATTCCATAATTAACCCAGCGACCAGATGTTGGACTACTATTTATGCACCTTGGTGCATATCTCGACTGAAATAAACAACTCGGGTCCTACCTCGCAAGCATTCCTGGCGCTGCGCCTAATCCGAGGGCATCCAGAAGGAAAAGAAGTCAATCGGCGACGGTGTCCTTTTCGCTAGCGAACTTCACTGGCAAAATTCTTGCAAGGTATCGAGAGCACTTCACAGAACTCACTTTTGGCAGTTACAGAAATAAGAAAAGAAGGCACTTTGACACAGGCGTAAAAAGCATCACCTCACCGGGCGGATGGTTCGTTAGTTCCCGTCAGGGTTTTAGTTAACTACCAGTTTTGTTTTTTTAAATTTACCAATTCCAGAATCGGATTACGCGGCTCAAGGCACAGTAAGACACGAAGACACGTCCACGACGGAGGGAGGCCAACAACCGAATAACACGCAGCCTCGCATTAGACTTGGTTTCCGGCTGATTGGGCTGCAGTCGAGACGAGACTCCAGCTCCGATCTGCGGCGCGGCTCCATTCCCACATCTGTCCGACATCCGCCGCTGGATCGCGACTCCGCAGTCCTCGGTTCTTGGGCGCTCCGCTGAATCGACGGACCTTCGAGACCTCGCGCCGGAGATTCATCCGCGCCGCGCCGAGTGCCAGCGGAAAGTATCTTTTTAATTTTTATCTCCGTCGCCGCTTTGTTTACTCGCGACTCGGGGCAATGACTGGCCGCGCTGAGTATGCTCAATCAAGAGGAGCATTGTCAAAGGGGTAACTCCTGAGACCAGCTGCGGCTCCGGCGAAGAGCCCGGTGGGTTCGGCCGCGGCTGAATAAAGAGCACCTTGGAGGGGGCCTCATGCAGGCGCAACATAAACGACCGCGACTCCGAGCGGATGAATGGCTCTGCACTGAACGCAAAAGGTCAAGCATAATCAGCGTGGAGCGGAAAACGCATAAGTCGAGGTGATTGATGGCTATGGCCTTACCTGTGTGACTCATCGTAGACGCCAGACTCCTTTGGATTTTTATTTTATTTTAAAATGCAGTGTTTTTATATAAACCCCTAAATGGAAATCATGTTTTTGTCAACAGCGACGTGTTGCGGCGTCGTGGATATCCTAGCAAAACGATTTAGAACGATTTAGAAACCGGTTCCGAAGTTGCGACAAAAAATATTCTGTCTCAATCGAGAAAATCGCTTTTCAATTAATTTTTAAATAAATAAAATTTTCGCATGTATTCTCAAAATAATTTAAAATAAATCGATTTTTGTTGTTTCTTTTTACTCTTTTATTTTTAATTCTATTTACTTTTTAAAATATGCTGTGAAAATTTCATCATTTAAAGTTAATGCATACCATGGCCGGCAATACTTTAAACACCTTTTTCTCGAAACAATGTTTTTCGCAACGGTTTACAGGATATTCATATTCATTGAAAATTTCACACAATAAAATCCATAAATTTTCGCATCGATTCTAATAATCTTAGTTCACTGGATTACTGACTAAATATCTGTACTATTTTTTGATTTCACAGAAGATACCACGTAAACCTTAGAGGGCGGAAATTCTTCCAGAGATTGTTGTCGGAGGTCGTAACTTATGTTACATACTTAGAAATAAATAGTTTTTTATCTAAGTTCGGGAAATTATAGTTTAAATATCAGTAAACATTGTATATAAACCAAAATAATATTAGCACGCTTTTTCAATAAAAGAAAAAAATCCTAAAATTTTACGATATTTTTCATTTTAGTTTTAAAAAAAATAATTTTTCGGATATTTCTGTAGAGAATTAAGTACAGTCTAAAAAATATTTTCTACTTTTATTATAGGCAAAGTTGTGTATTTTAGATAATATGGTAAAATTAAAGCTAATGGTTATAATTTCCCGTCATATATTGTGTACGAGAGATGTATTGGCTAATTGGCAGATACTCCAAGTTGAACCTGTACTGTAAACGGCAAATCTACCTGAGTATAATTAAACCCATTTGGACATATGGAATACAACTTTGGGGTTGTACTAAACAGTCAAATCGGGCAATTATTCAGAGAAGCCAAAATAAATTTTTACGTGCTATTACTGACGCTTACCGTTATGTAAGTAACGAAGAACTGCACAACGACCTTAGAATTAAATGGATTAACGACATAATACAGGAATATGCTGCTAATCACGAAAGAAGACTTCTTCACCATACCAATATTGAGGCCATACTGCTCTTGGATATAACCCATGAATTAAGACGCCTCAAAAGAATTAAACCACACGAGTTAGTCATCTGAATACGTTTTGAGTATTAATTAACTGACCTTGGGTGCAGAATAATGATTACTGTAAACCCGCACTCGCTTTACTGAATTGTGACAATTGAGTACACTATCAGCATTAGTAATAAATTGTCTTATGATAAGATTGTACTAAGCAAATCTATAATAAAAAAAAAAAAAAAATATATTGTGTACTAACACTACTACACATGTCATTTCCGTCCTTGCGGTGTATCTTATTGACAAAATTTTAAAAGTTTTCACAATTTGCAGTTTCTACAACTTCTGTTAGTTAAGGAATTCACAACCAGAATGAGAAGATGAAGCAACTTTGTGTGTATGTTTTACAAGAATAGTAAAGTTATTTTACATTATAACGTTTTTTAAATGTAAAATTACAATTTATAAGCCATAAGGCATAACTTTACGATTTAAAGGTGTAATTTTACATCTTTGATGAGAAATAATAGTTTATCAACGATAAATATTATATAGTTTGGTTGCAAAAATGCACTTCTTTATTATATGTAATTGTAAAAGCACTCTGTTTGTTTTTTTAATTTGGAACAGTAACTAATTTTACACAAATTTATTAGAGCGTAGAAGTACTTATAAGGTAAAAAAAAATTCATAGAAATTTCACCGGACGTGAAGGACACACGGCTGTTTTCGCATACTCCAAAAAAAAACCCTCAACATCTCTGAATGAGTTAAAGATATTTTTATGATTGTATGTACTTAATCTGATCTTTAAAAAAAAAAATTCTAGCTTTTGTGTTGTGAATCATTGCAATTTGCATGCCATTCATCATATTATACAAGTATGTCACTATATTTTATTTTTATAAATGTATCAGCTACCAGATTTTGCCGTCAGTTTATACTTAACTAAAATAGCTTCTACACCCCCTTTTTTATAAGTTTCCTATACGATTTCTCAAAAATACTGGAATACTAATAAATTCTCATATATGTATATGAGTCCAATAAAAGGCGCCAAATATGTTGGACTGAAAAAAATTTTGATTTGAATTTTTTTAAGTCTTGTAATTCTGAAAAAGGATTGCGTTCCTTCTTAAGTCACAGAGAGCCGGTATTGTCGGCTTATCGATTTGTTTGGAACTTTACATATGGTTATTTTATTTCCTTGCAAAGCAAATATCAAAATATTTGTAAAAACCCGCTTTTGACATTATTAAAAAGAAAGCTTAGGATATAGTATTTTCTAAACACAACTAAATATTAAATAACATTAATTTACAAAAGCATATTTTAAAAACTAGTTTTCTACTTATTTAAATTTACACTTTAATATTTTGTTATGTCCCAAAAAGAGAAATGTTTCAATTTAAAGGGCTTATCCTGCGAAAATCGGTCAAAAAATTCTGTATTATTTTCCTTAATCGATTGTTTGAGAGCATTGACGTGCATTCGAAATAGCAACATTCCTCGAAATATTTCCAGATTTTGACATGGAAGTGTAAGATAAGACAAAATTGTTCGCAATTCTATGATTAACTCAACTTCAAATAAGTATTTTTATAATAATTTCTGATTGTCTAGTTTAATGTGCGTGTTTGAAAGTAATTAAGAAGGAATCCTAATTTATTATTTCTTAACAGTATGGAGTGGGCGAGTACAAAAATACATATATGCGAACTAATTATATATATGTATATAGTCAAATAAGTTGGAAACGAATATTAAAGCAGGATTAAGTCTCATGAATTTCTAATCCAGTAAGCCTAAAAATAAGTTTAAAAAGTTGGTATCCAAGATGTGTGTGGGTATCCGAATAGCCTTTAATAATAATTCGCAAAATAAATGAACAGTGCTTCTTGCTAAATTTGAAAAGTTTTTCATATTCTGCTCACCACCCGACCTCCTATGAATATTAAAGGAAAAAAGCACTTACCTCTCCAGTCGCATGACTTTCTTTGATTTTCCTCACAATTTCCGAAAATGGGGCAAGAAATTTCGCCTCAAATGTCCTAAGACACCCGTGGTAGGTGCAAACAAGGACGTCACGTGCCTGCCTGACTAAAACAGGCTTCGTGTGCTCCAAGTAGAGGGGGTAAACCTCTGCCAAATATTTGTCTAGTAAATCTTCTATCCCGGAATCCTGTAAAAAAATAGATTCATTAATAATTTGTGAGACGGAGGAACTTTAATCGGTCACTTACTGTCAGGTGGGAAGATGCCGGCTCCTCGGGCAGAGGAGGCTCCTCAGATTGGCTCCTGTTTGTCTCAGAAGATCCTTCCGCTGGATGGGAGGCGGTTTGGTCACCTGTGGCGTTTTCTGGATGTCGATTGATGTCAGGTGCTTCGGAGTCTTCGACGTACCAAGAAGTCGTGGTGGTCTCCTCGGAGACATCTTGGTGCTGCTGCTGGCAGTCGATGCAGTGGTCGTGCTGCGGTTGATGGCCCGTCAGGCGGTCTTTACACTTCTTAAGGTAGGAGCGGACACGTGACTTATTTCTTCGAACTTCGACTTTGCTGGTGTCAGGTTTTCTCAAGCCGCTTTCGACGTCGTCACATTGAGTGGAGCACTCCTCACAGGTGGGGGCGGCGGGGACGACGGTGGTAGAAGGGGGGCAGAGCGCCTTATCGTCCACCTTCACTTCACCCCATGCCTCCTCGGTGCTCTTTTTGCCATTTCCTTTAGCTGGAGTGACCTAAAACGGCAAGAGCACGACCAGATGTAACATTTTAGTGCAATGCGAGCATGCAATTAGAAATCGATTTTCAGCATAATATGAGCAATTAGCTCGGCGTATGTGTGGGACTTGGTAGCGTAGGTCAAGTATTAACCGGAGTGAAAGTAAAGACCTCCTCCCATTTCCACTTATGCCCAGCACGCAATCGAACTGGACGGAAGGTGCTTGTCACTTCGAGTACCTAGCGCAAAACTAGAATTAGACACACCACCACCGCGGATCGGAACTATCGCGAAGTTGCCGCGAACTCCGAAGACGAATTGCACATTTCCGCCCATTGCGATTTATCGACTTCCATGTTTTTATTCCACCTCGGAGCCATGTCTTTTGCGTGTTCCTTGGAAGTTAACAATAAACTCATAAACTCACCTTTTTCTTTCTAGTGAAATACATCGCCGCAGCCAAGCCCTTCAAGGAAGTCCTTTAGAACTTCTCTGGAGCGCTAATTCATTCGATTCAGAGCACTGGGGGCGGTAGTAAAACACGAGCGACATGCAGCACACCGCGGAGGAACGCGCTAATGCTAGCTGTGAATTAGTAACTAAAGCTAAATATGGCGCCGTGTCGTTGTCCGCCTTTCCCTGAGCTTTTCCTTTTGGTAGATTGCAATAGACTTAAGGGCGAGATATCCAAACGGATCCTATTCCCTTCAAGGGACATGAAAACCACGTACTGTAACCAAGCCAGCGCACGCGCCCTATATTTCGGGTGCTCAGGAAAGCTCCTTGGTTTTTGCCTTTTGGAGACTTTCAGCGAATCTAGTTCTTTAAAAAGGTTTGTTTTCCAGAGGGAAGGAAAACACACGACATCTCCACATACCCAATGTACCCTACATATCCATCTCAGAAGGTATAAATCTTCTGGGATGAGGGTTATCGTCTTTGTTGGGAAGGCAACGAACGGCGGGGCAGTAATACGCCTGTGTGGGTCCAGTAACCCAAAAAAGAAGACCACTGAGGTTATTTCTTTCATTGCAAATACAAAATTTTATGAGACTGCAAACAAATCTTGTGTTTCTACAGGGCAGGGGGAGTTATGGGTTCCAGGGGAGGAGAAATTTTCTGCCAAAATGTTTGGAGCCCTTTTGATGTGCGCCAAAGGTCCAGCACCTCTTCAGATGGAATTTTTCGATCAGCAAAAGGAAAAATTATCTTTCTTCAGTAAAAGAAAAATGTGATTCAACAGGTTATTAAATTTATCATATTACAAAAGAGACGTAATAAACACATAAACATTGTAAGAAATTTTGTGCCCCATTTTTTTTATAAACAGATAAGTAGTAAAGAATTATAGAAGTTTTCAACTATATGTACTATGTGTAGTTTCTTCTCAAAAACTTAATTGTCAATTCGTGGGGAAAAATTAATAATCGCAGTTTAATTTGATGATCAGTGGCGGATTTAGGTTCGTTGCCGCCCTAGGCCCTCGTTGCCGCCCTAGGCCCTCGCTGATGTTGTTATTTTTCATAAGTTTAATGTTTTAATGTTTTTTAATGTTACGCCGGGCCTCACGGGCCTAGGCGTAAATCCATCACTGTTGATGATGGTTATAAAAGAATATATAACTTATACAAGTGGTATTTAGTAATATTGTAATAACTACACTGCATGATACGATTTTTGTATCCATAAAACAAGTAGATGTAACAGTTTGCTAATAGAAGATTAGAGCTAAATTCCTAACGCTTCTGTCACTTCCCTAGATTAAAAGTTATTTAATTGTTTTCGAACCTCAGTATTTTTTATTTTAATTTAAATCCTACTATTTAAAACAACATTTTTTGTTAAATGTTTTGTAATTATTGCTTTAATAAATTGAAAAAAAATCTTTTACATAGATTTGGGTATATCACTTTTATCATTTTGTTGTTTACTGTTGACTGTACCTGAAAAATGGGGCGAGATAGAAAAAAAATGCATAATATTTCATCGTAGACATTATTTTATTAGTTAATTTGCATTGCACAAATTGGTTTTGTTATTGCCAGTATACTTGTTACCAATGCTACCACACTACTGGAACTAGTACTGCAGTACAAATTACTGGTTAAATTTCCAACTTTGTTTGTAACGCAGTGTTATCAGTGAACTTCCTTTTTAAATTAATACTTCGACGGAAACAAGCTTAGCATAATTATTACCCTTAAATGCTCTCTAAATACTTATTTTGTAGTTTCGTTGGCTAATTTTACTCTTTAGCAATCGCAATCTTACCCAATCAAACGATATTTTTACAAGTAAATATATATTTAGTTAATTTTGAAAATTTGTTGTCAACTACGCTTATAATTAATTGAGCATCGCAGGATTATCTCAATCAGCTTAAGCTATACGATTTATAAAAATATCTTTGGAATTACTCTACGAGTTTTTAAAATTTTGCATCGATACCTTTAAAGAAATATTTAATTTGAAATAAGAAATATAAATTTTCTTCCACATGTATGCATTAGGTACTCTAAGACACGTGATTGATATTAATCTTGCATTTCGTACTACATAAAACGCATATTATGATTTATTGAGAATATAATCAACAAGTGTAATATATAAATTAATTTGTGTACACATACATATACATATCTTGGAATAAAATAGCAATTCTTCTGCATTGTAGACATCGCCCATGTAAGAAAAAGCTCAAAGTGTAGACATTAATTAGACTCCTCAAAACAACTCGCGAGTGGAGGACATTTAATAATTCTTTGCTATGTTACGTAGTGGAATAAAAAGCTTCTTCGAGTAAATTCTCATCTTATAGAGGTTGCCCAACTGGTACATATACCATACAACATACCTACATATAAGATTCGTATATAAAGCTTTATTTTAATTTTTTTCAATGCCCTAAAAAAAAGATGATTTATCATAGTTCATATAATATGAAAATTGTACATTTATTTAAAATATTTATAATTAAACATTATGATTTTCGTCTACACTTTCCTTTTAATACTATAACAGTATGAATAATGACAATGTATTTTGAGTGTTTACTGTTCAAATTTGATCTTAAATTAATTTTCAAAGTTTGAATTCCTATTTAAACTAAATAATCTGTTAATAAAAAATTGTCTAACCTCGCAAAAATGGAAAGGCTAAGTCTAAACCATATTTGCAAATTTAATACTTATTAAAACGTATTAAGACAGCTTAAAATGCAGACTACTTTAAGCTGTTCAATGCTGACAGATTATAAGATCAGCATTTTAATGC
Organism: Eutolmus rufibarbis; assembly: GCA_963920795.1. Classification (NCBI taxonomy): domain Eukaryota; kingdom Metazoa; phylum Arthropoda; class Insecta; order Diptera; family Asilidae; genus Eutolmus; species Eutolmus rufibarbis. The sequence goes on from OY987204.1 coordinate 22,192,508, forward strand.
TCTTATGCAACACAAAGAAAAGAAAAAGTCTGAGAATCAATAATTTATAAATACGAACAAAGACGGAAACCGTAAAAAAATTCTTTCTTGAATTAGTTTAAGAAACCTTTAAGTGACAAAATAAGCACTTTTAAATAAACACCTCTGCCTTTAATATTAAAACAAGGGTGTACCCTTGCCTCACGTCTTTAGGAATGGAAAGCCCAAATTGAGAGCTAAGGTAAATTATCAATGGTTTTCTGTACATGTTTTACTTGTTTTCTCATATAAAAATCGCAAAGTAAAATTAAAAGATTTCTTAATACTTTATAAGACATAAATACACTTTTGAAACCATTTCTTAAGCCCTTTAATGCAATTCTCTAATGTATAGGTTTCGTTGCGTTTTGAATTTTAAATTTAGAGAATATGGTAAAAATAAGAATTCATCTATACGTGAAAAGAAAAATGTAGGCTTGGGATGATTTAAGTTCTGCTTAAAGTTGAATTTGGGTATGGTAGGGTTAGGGTAGGAATTAAATTTATAGAGTAAAGTTGGTCAGTATACTGAGAAAAAACTGAGTGGTTACAATAACTATTTTCGTCAGTAAAAACTGAAATAATTGCGATTATTATTTTATGAAAAAAAAATGGTTTGTTGAAATACTTCAGAATTTGCTTTACTATGGACAAAAGTAAAATAAAAAATAGTATATACTATATTACTAAGTTTCTTAGTAATACTTCTAACTATTTAAATGTACTCACATGAACTCATTATCATCAGTAGAAATAACAAATAAATTTTATTCTTTTAGATAATATTTGTCAAAATTGAATGAAATAAAACTTATTATTATCTCTTAAGATTACTTCAAGAAAATTATACTATTAATAAATAGTACGTGAATTTACTACGAGTCATTAATTAAAATATCGGTATTTATACTATAAATTGCCAACTAGGAAATTTTACTATTTTTTTAAGTGGAATTCTTTTTTTAATGCCGTAAAATTTTTTTAGGGGCGTATTGTAATATAGATTTATTATATTGTTATTAATTTTTATTTTTTATATGAAAATTTGTAAACAGTTACTGCAATATATTTTCCTTAACAAACCTTTTCTCTGAATTCGAAATAATGTATTTAATTATAAAAACTAATTCGAGAAAAATTACATTTTTTGATCCTTCAATTAGGATTAAATCTATAGTTTCCAGAACATCAGTTAAAATATTGGTAGAGTAAGTATTAAACAGACCAACATAGTTTAAGGGAATTTTTGTTTATTAAACTTATAAAAAAAATTAAAATAAATTTTCTGAAAAATCAAATCAAATAGACTAATTTCTACTTTGTAACCTAAAATTTCGTTCCGAGCAACATTTTTTGTGATGAAATGATGATTTTTAACCCACAGCATATTAAGCAATAAGTGGTTTAAAGACTTAATTTTAATAGGCATGCGCAAGCGTGACTGAATCGGTTAAGTTTTAATGGAAATAAAAGTCTCCCATAAAATTTCTCAAAAACGCCCACTTCATGCAGTTTTGGGTACAAACGGTGGCGGGCCGGCACACCGTGAAGGTGATTCCTCGCAGCCTTACGAAACATCACCTGGGTGAATCTCAAGTGACTATTTGCATTTGCTGCCAAGAGGGGCGTAAGTGGAAATGGAAATCGAAATAGCCGAATGCCCCTCTTGAAAGTGTGGATCTGATAATCGCAGCGAAATAATGAAAATTGTAAATCATTTTGCGTACTTGCAATCGCCTGCAATTATTTGGGTTAAGTGCTCCGCGACATGCAACTCCGTTTTTGCGATGTTCTTTAATCAGCCGCGGCCAGCGCACGCCTCCCAGAAGCGATCAGAACGCGGTCCGTTTCACTCTCGTCAGTTGCGAAATTGGTTCGCATCGCGATTTCACACGGAACGTAATTAGCGCCATTAACCTTGAATTGACTCGCGTAAAGAGCGCGTTCGGATGAATGGGAGCCGCCGCTGCCGCGGTTTCCGCGCTTACCCGCGGATTGCCGCGAATAGCAAGCGCTAGACGGCCGGTCATTAGCGTGCGATTTCCTGTTTAAATTTTTCTGCAGAGCTCCATCGAACCAAATCAAATTTATGACTGTAGCGGGAGAAATTCCCCGAAAAGGAGGCCCTCTGCCGGGGAGTGTCTTCTCCAAAGATTACATGTCTGGTGGCAATTTTTCATCCAGTGCCTTTGATTGCATTAGGCTACAACGGTCCTCTTGTCGAAACAATTCTCAGAACGCAATTCGCCGAAAATAAATCGATTAGCGCAAGGTGTGCGTGTAAAGTGCTAAGTAGTGCGGAGGGGTCACCTTGCCAGCCCTCGTGGGTTTGGGCGGAAAGGGTTCAATTTGTTTGACCTTACCAACAAAACTTTCACGGCTGACCCCCTATCAGACGCAATTTCCGTTTCACTTCCACCTAGGTGGAATTTATTGTTTGAGTTCCCATTCAAAGTTACGAAAGCAAGAAAAGAAAGAAAACTTCTGCTGAAGAGAACAAAATTCGTTTAGATTTCAAGGAATCAAATTTAGTTTATGATATTCTTTTTCAATCAATTTATCATTTTTCAAACATATGCCATTAAATAAGTTAAAAGGTTTGACATAGCATAAGAAAGAAGATAGGTTTAGTCTTATATAAATGTCGCGACAAAAGAAATTAAATTTTTCTAAGAAATGATAATGGGAAGAATCCTGTTCCTCTCTAATCTGATCAGTAGATATATCTACATATAGTATAGTTTAGTAATTTTTGGTGTTCGCAGTTGAAAACAGGGCATTATCGCTTTAGAATATTTCGATTTTATAAAAGAAAAAAAAATTAAAATTGCTAAAATTTGCTGGGACGGGGGAGAGTGAAGGAGTTCAAACATGAACTATAGTACGCAAAATTCAAAACAAAACTTTATTTAAACCCTTTATAACTTTCCCTTTCAAATGATATCTCAGCTTCAAAACAAAAATTATCCTAAACAAAAGACCTTTCGGCGACAGGCAGGAGGTAGAGGTAGATTTCAATGTGGTAAAAATGATTTTTACAAAAGGGAACAGGGAATGTAATATTGAATTCTCCACCCCTTTACCGATTCATCCTATTCGAGAGCTGAGATATTGCGAGCCAAGTTTAATCAAAATCGGTTAAGAAAAAACCATCTAATTTTTTAATATAACCTAGATATCGAGCCAATAAATGCATACGCAAAGTTGGATCAAAATCCATTGAGACATGCGACAACTATCACGGTAACCAAAACACTTTTAGAAACTGAAGTAGTCTCTCACCCCTTTGATCGATTACCCTCATTTTGTAACACGACTTAGAATTACGTGTTGTCAATCTGTATGTTACTTAAGTTTGGTCAATAGTGATTAAGAAATACGAAAGATTTAAGGTCCAAACCATTTGTATATAACTGACATAGCCCCTATATCCCCACCCTCTTGGCAAATTCCTCCCATTTACGAACTTAGCTGAAATATTGGCGGGATAAACGTATAGGCGAAGTTTGGTTAAAATCGGTTAAGAAATATGGCCTCTATCGTCTCCACAAGTTTCGTTATATCTCATTATATACAATACACGTACATACAAATAAATTTTATTATTAAAGTCTACGATTTCTAAAACGAGTTCTGGTATCATTCATTTTCCGAAATCTTTTCATTAGATACGCTGCAATAGCTAGTATTTCATATGAAATCTATTTAAAAAAACTTGCTTTCTTTTACGCGCACATAGCGCTTTTTGAGTGTGTTTTATTTTTATTTTCAACCAAGATTTTTCATGTGGGAATTGAACTCACAACCCTGGAATGGCATAATTTCAGTAAACCAAGCCACTCAAGGCCCTTGGAATTTTTTACGAATAAGCGTCACATATGGACATGGTTTCATTTCATTCAACTTTGAAAAATAGTAAAAGAATATAAATTATTTGGAATTTTTACTGATGACTAGGAGTTCTAGTGACTACATTTAAAAAATTAAAGGTATCACTCAGAACGTAATAGAATAGTAAGATATACTATTTTTTATTTTATTCCTGTTCATAGCAAAGCAAACTATTCTGAAGTATTTTAACAAAATATTTGTTCTTTCATTTTGTAGTATGCTACAAAAATAATAATTTTTGCAAGTGTGCATTTCAGTATTTACTGACGAAAATAGTTGTAGTAATTACTCACTTTTTTTACAGTGTAAAGAAACAATGCTTCGGTTACTTATTTCAAAATTAAAAACGTATTGACTGACTTCTAAGATATTGGAAAATATGCAGGTCAGTGAGTTTTATTAATATTCCTTTAATTTTAACTTTCGATTCTAAACAATTTCTAAGATAAAACATAAACAGAGCGATCTGGGTGATTGCATAAGAATTCACGAAATTCTGAAAATAGAGTTAAAACACTCACAATCAGTTATTTTTATCGGTTTTGTACTTAAGGAGGTTAAGAAGAACAAAACCTCACTTTTACATTTTTTCTTTATTTATTTTTTATTGCATCTACAGAAGAACGTTAAAATTAACCAGTTAGCAAAGAAAAACCAGTTCGAAAAAAATCCCTTCATATAAGTAATTTTTTTGAAAATGTTTATTACAAAAACTCACTGTTCCCATAACATAAAAGCAATCACTTGAGAGTTTGGTTCAAAATTAATTTACATAATTCTTTAAATACAATTTTTTATTATCTTTAAATGTATTAGTGCCGTGAAAAAATCTATAGCGGGTTAAAACTAATTGAATCTAGCAACATTTTCATACATTTTTACTTAAATATGTGTTACTCAACCATTTTTCCAACATGTTTCAGTATTAAACCTTAAAATGCGAAAAGTGAATTAAAAATAACGATTATTTCTCAAGTAAGAAACACCTTTAAGATAGATTTGGAATCCTTAAAGGGTACAACTCCATAAGATAAGGTATGTTTATTTTTTTTAACGCCACAAAAAAAAAATAATTTCTAGAAATCTATTGAATCTATATTAAGCTGTCACAAAGTATCTATGAGACAATGACGTAGTTATGAGTAGGAAATCAATATATATGTATGTATTTCGGCAGGATGGCTATTAGTTTTTTTTTGGTTTTGCTATTAGGTATTGGTTATTTCTCCGACTTCAAGTCATTCGTTTTTCCTCGTATTGGATTTGTAGTTATAAAGAACATTTCATTGTACCTATATTTCTTCAAAATACGTTAACTTATATTTTAATTTTTTGTGAAACAGAATTTTCCTGCTTAGTTTCCTACTATAATAAGGTATCAACATATTTTCCTTTCATTTCCTGGATTTAATAATTATTTTATAGTCTCCAAAATTCAAGATAAGTTTTTAAAGCTTAAAAGGTCTGAATTTTAAAGTCAGTTGCAAGATATCCTTTTGATTGATTTACATGCTTGGGGAGTCGTTCTCATTGTATTGCGTTAGCAGAAATTCTTTCATTTCTTGTTACTTCATTCATTTTTAAAATTATTATTGGTTGTCTTTGATTTAAGCCTAAAAGCTTGGCCTTACGACCTTCAACCTTTATGTAAGGAAACAAATGAAACAAGAGCGTGTGGACTGTTTTATATAAAACAAGATGATGATTACGTGGAATTTTGAAATTGGCAATTGTTTCTGGCTTTGGCCTCGACGGATTCTGCACACATAATAATATAAGGCTCTGGTGGCACTTTGCCAGCATCTAGAGCACTCAGGTTACACGGTCGCATGTCGAATTTATTCTCGTCGCCTTATCAATATTTATTTAGGAGTTAACGCAAAATTCCAGAATAAAATCTAAGTCAGATCGCGGCATGTTTCACGACTCCTTGCGTGCAATGTTGGAGAAGTCGTTGCTTCCTGTCAGGATGACCTGTCTGGCTTCCTCGTGCAGAATTTTTGAGGTCTCTTTAATTAAGCAGCCGGCGTGATTATGTTAAGATTATGCGAATTTAATAACACTAGCGCGCCGCAGCTCCCACAGAATGGTGTCCGCGGCGTTAATTGCAGAGATTCCGGGTAATAACGAGGAGCTGTTGAAATGGGAAATTTTAATAAGCCATAGGCTGCCGTTTCGTGTGAACAATGAGTAATTAAGACATCTTAGGCTAGAGGCACATGGGCATTGTTGGTGCCGCACAAAAATTCCCACATGAAAGTTGAAAGACCCCGGACCCGGAGTGCGCCGCTCGACTAGGAAACGCGCCGTGTTCCCGACATGACCGAAGACGTCAGCCGAACACGAGATCATTTTGTGCGATAGAAGAGACGCCATTTGTCAATAGGTTTTTCCTATCTCCGCGAAATTACCTTATAAGATACCGAAGGCGATATGTAAGGAAACGCTGGGGCTGCGGTATTGGCTTCTTCACTTCCGCAAGTATCGCATTTTCAATTTCTCTTTCGTTGGGCCCATGCATTAGCATTATGCGACAAAAAGCCAACGCTGATAACAATGCAGACGCCTGCAATGAGTGCAGCAGCGGCGCGAATTAGAGCGCATTCAAGTGGTATTTCACCTGTGTAACTATAGCCATTGCTCAGCGCCGCTTGACTGGATCCAATAATGGCCTACCAGGAGCCCCGCAATTGAAACTTTTCTCAATTAACCGAGTTAAGATAGTGCTCCGGAGGTGTTCCCTCCCGCTAAAAATGCACTTCACCCATCATCGCGTTTCACACTTTTCACGCCTGCAAATTACTGAAACCGCCGACCATAATCATACCCTGTGAAGAAAGCACTTTGCGGCGGGACACATTTAATTGCTTAATTTTATTAGCGGCCAAAGAGCTCTCAATTATTTCGAGCCGCCTTTCCTCAACGCATAGTTGAGGAGCACCAGTCCGACCTGCATTCAGTTCCTGAAAACGCGGACCATATAAATAGTCCACGGTCTCCTAAAATTAGAGTTACCACCCTACTCCTTTCGATTGAATTGTGCTCCAATTTTTAGCATCCAATATATGCTACAACTACTTCATCTACCGAAAGTAGGTACCTACTATCATTCATCAAGAGTATCAATAAAAACTTTGAAATGAAGCTAATATTTTCAACAAACTTTATGACGAACGAATATGAATTTGTCTACAAGGTATTGTCCAATGTTGTATGTACATGCACTCTTCAATTTCAAGAATTTTTTATGCCTTCTAGTTCTACTTTTCTACTTTTCTTTTATAACATTTAGAATTAATTGAAACGAGTGAAGAATTTTTATATGGTACATATAGTGTATCTGGACACTTACTACTCAAAGTGTTTTTTGCCACTCATTAACCTTAAAGAATTTTTGTCCAGTACATTTTTGAATACACTTTAAACTAAACTACTAAAACCATATGGAAAAAAAAATTGAAAATTATTTGTTTAAATATTTGCTTATTCGAAATTACTACTCGAAAAATCATTATTTATTAACGAAATAATGAAATTGGAAAAATTTAACGACGAATTAAACTTAAGGGGTAATGCTGATTTGACGTAGAGCAAATAACCATTGTTTTTTTTAGTTCTATGTACTATATATAAGAATAATTAGAAATAATGCAGGGGAATTTAAAAACCCAGTGTTTTTTAAGTATGAAGTTCTGCTTTGGACGAAAAAACTTGCGATATATATTATATTAATTTTAAAAATAAAATAAATATTTCAAGCGAATCGATTAAGATCTGTTGAAATTATGTTACCAGTCAATTAAAAAATGTAGTTTCGAGATAAAGTGTTTAAAGGCTTATGTCATATTATTTAATTAAAATTTTTAACGAAATAAGCAGATATTTTAAATCTTGTTCACCTTTAAAACCGATTGTCCCTTATTCCTTATTTCTAACATCCTTGGGTATTCTTTAAATCGAAAAATGTAAAATGTATTTTTGAAAAATTCTAGAGTTACATTACCGCTTAAAAAATGATATTGTACAACACAGAAAAAAATTTAACATTCTGATAGTTTTCGATCTTAAAAGGAGACCCCAACTGGATTTCAACTTGATGTTTTCAGAGGCTAATAAACGATTGACTTGAAATTTTAGGCGAAGTAAGACTCAACTAGAACTATTTACCGATAAAGAGGAAATAATTCAAAAACATTGAATGTTCTTAGAATAACAAACAATAAAATTTGAATAGTACATAAGTGCATACATAATTTGTGACCCTGAAAACTCCTACAGACCAATTTTCATAAAAATCTCTCGATGTCGAACATTTTCTGGCGAGCGACCCTAGACAAGTAAGATTTTGTTTCTAAATTCTGATAGTATTTATATTTTAAATTAACTTCCCCTAAAAACCTCTTTACACTCTTTATTTTTGATTCAAATTCTAAGCTTTATTATAAAATTGGATCTATTATTCTGATCCTATAAGATAAGGTATAAAGTAGGTAGCTTCTTCGTTTCATCGAGAACTTGGAAAATACATATGTATGGATGTGCCGAATTTTATTTAAATCGCATAGGGATTTGAAATGTTATGGCGAAGCGACAAAAATAAGCTATTGAAAAAGTGGACTTTAAAATGTTGATTTTAACATAAAGATTCCAGTTATTAAAATAGAGAAAAATAAAACAAACATAGTTAAGTTTCTACAATACTTTCTGTTTGAATTTGTAGAATAGATATGCCCAATGAACGTGGATACTTTAAGAAAAGTTGGCAACCCTACTTCGAATCAAAAGAAAGTCATCGCGTTTCTTTTGCCAACTTGCAGTAGGCAAACGCAGTCTTAAAAGCACGACAATTGCGGACATCGGCTCATATCTAACCACAAGGTGCTAATGGGCGCTACCTCCACTTACCACTCCATGGGGCTTATGGTTCGCCTCTTGCAGCGGCAGGATCCGCGCTCCGCTGCAGGTGTGTAATTGCCGCGTTATTGATTAATTGAAGGAAATATGAAAGGAGCAACTAAATGGATAATTGAAATTGTGAACCGCAAACGACGCTGCAGCACGCTGCCGCCTGGAGGTGAAGCAAATCGCTTCTTTATTGGCCAGATAGGCTTTTACTTATACTGCGAGCGCATGCTATTTATTATTTTTTTTAGTTTTTTTCTTCTTACAACAAAAATACTGACTGCACTAATGCGTCTATGATCGTTTTTATCGCATCTGGGGTACCTACGTTTTTGTAGCGTTATCATCAAGTGAAATTAGGGACAGATCTGCCCACGGTAAGTGAAATAGCCACTTTAGCGCTTAATGACTCTACTTTTCATAGCAATTTAATTAGGCTAAAAAATCATAAAGATTGAAACATTAATACGCACGCCAACAAATTAATAAATTAAAAGTCAGAAGCCGGTTTTGCAATTATTCCCTAAGATATCCTTATCACCTTAATGATTTTTTAATATCTTAATAAAAGATTTTTAAAAAGTGTACGTTATTCGACAATTTCCTAATATTGAATTAAAAAAGGAGTCCATCAAATCGTCCTGGCTTTTAACATTAGAAATTATTTTTAGAGCATTAGGCATGTACTACTTTGAAAAGTACATATTTTTTAATAAAGAAGTAACATCGAGGTTGAACATTTGTAGTTTTTGCATTTTGATTTAGTAAATCTTGATAACGTGATGATGGAGAAAATTGTCTTATAATTTAAGATTGAAAATTTTGCATTGAGTACACAATTCCTTAAGTAACATCCTTATTTTGTATGTATTATACAATATATATACTTAAAAAAAAACAATTAATATTTATTTTATGCTTATTTAGGAATGAATATCCCGAATAACAATTCGGAAATGATTTCTGTCAATATTTATGGAACAATCTGCATATTATAATAATGAAACAAGCCTGAGGAAAGAAATATTTCGAAATAAACAAGTCTCTGCTTACACCATAAAATCGACAGCCAAACGATATGCTTTTGAAGTGATTCAGACGTACGTTCGTACACGTGTCCATTTTATATGGGGATAGTTTCAGTAAACAACTCATCGGCAAATCAAGCTTGAAAACTGAATGTCTGGGTCTGCCCTAGTTAGTTATATTTTTATAGGATTTCTGTCGCAACGTCTTTCTTTTGCCCAAGTAGACGTTGGAGTTTTACAAATCAATAAACCGATTTTGACGTAATCTTTGCTAAGAAGTGTTTGTATGAGAAATAAAATAAATGTTGTTTGTTTTTTCCGATACATAAGTAAAGTAGAATATTTTACCACCTACAAGACACGTTAAAATATCGAAATTACATTTCAACTCAATCCAGGAGCAGATTCGAAACAAAAGCCAAAACAAAATATGTATGTCTAACAAGTTATTTTTGAAAATGTATCATTAAGATGTAGAGTTTTTTGGTTTATTTCAGACCATGTGTATATTTATTTTTATATCACAAGATTGTTTAAAGAAATAATCACTTCAGGGACGAATTTTTTAAAGGTGGAAAATGGTCGATTATTTGTTTACTTATTTTAACACTGTAAGCAAATCTTACATCTCACTTCCAATTGTCGTATTGTTTTGAAAATTTGTAAACTTATGCAATTATGCTGACAATAGGTACATAGGTATAATAATATGGTACTCATTTTTAAAGCTTGTTTTTTTAGTTTTTTAAATTACTATAATTTCTTATCGACAGCTATTCACACAATTATAAGATATAAAAAGAAATCAAGTTAACAAGTCAGTCTTTACAAATTATGGTTTTAAAATAAAGCATTCATTAAAATTGATCAATTTTTACACACTTATTATTTCATTTATTAAAGATTTACGATATTTTTCCAATAAACTAAAAGGAATCCTTGCGACAATCAGAGCAAGTTTGAAATAGTTTTAAAGCAGTGAATTTCAAGTAGAATGTAATATAATCCGTGATGCCATATTACAACGTTTCTGGTTTTATGAAAAAGGATATAATCTTAGAAATATTTAGTTTTGTAACAGCTTCTAATTCTTTTTCCAATTAGAATAATAACAGCTTTTAACATTAAACCTGTACTATAACTCAATCAAATGAACTATTTAAACATTTAAAGTAATACGAAAAACAACAATAAATTAAATCGAAACATAGTATATATGTATTAGTATACGTTTGAGGCGAATTGATTAAAAAGAAAATTAAAAAATATTGATTCAATACAATAACCCTTCTTAGAACTTTTTGCTTTAATCTGATCTGATCTGATCATCGCTTCTATTTATAACGAAAACCATCCTTCCAATTGTATTTATGTTTAGAACTTATTCGGTTAGCGTTGGGGGTCAAACTTAGGCCTAGGTTGGGGATCAAACTGAGCTCTAAGTCCAACATGCTCTTGGCTTGGCCATGGATATGCATTTGGCTGAACTTGTTGAGGACCGAAAATAATTATTAATTCTGAAATTTTTAATAAAAAAGTCATCACTTTATATTAAGTTAAAATCAATTAGGTATTTCATTTCTATCCAGATTCTGTGTACAAAAGGTTTAATTTTTTTCGGTTAAATAAAATTTTTAAAATGGTATTATATAATTACGATTATGATGTAATTTTTACGATTATCAAGTAATTTTTGTTTTTCAAAAGATCGATAATAATTATGAAATAAATAATAGATATTCGGAATTATATCCTTAATATTTGTGGTATAATCGAAATACATACATATAACATAAGCTGCTTGATCGAGCGATAGAAAAGTAAAAATTACTCGATAACCGTTCTTCGTGATGAGCAAAACAAGAGCAATACCAAGACTTTGATAGCCTTGCAAGAATGGACTTAGACTTGGTCTTGATCTTGGTCTCGTGTATCAAGTCTTGGTCTCGCTTGTAAGGCTCTTGAAGTCTTGTATTTTCAAGTTACTGGTATTTGAGAAGTATTTTGTAAGCAAAACGATTGAATGACTTTTAGCTTCTTACACCGTTTAAGTAGTCAAGTAACAAACAAGAAAAAAAATATAGAGGAAAATAATAAAGTTTTTTCACTGAACTAGTTATTGAAATAATCTCCTTATTTCCTTCTCTTTTTGATCAATAGATCGATGTTAAATTAATTTAATCGAAAATGTTTATCAATTTAAGCTGCAAAAAAATGCTTCCCTTTGTATTGCGCACCCACTTTTCCATACAACAGTAACTCCAAATTTTTTTTCGGTTGGTCCAACTCATCCTCAAAAAAAGAAATATTTCATTCTATAATAACATTCTACCAAATTTGAAATCCCTATGTTATATGTCGATTTCGAAAAAAAATTCTGTGACAGACCGACGGACGGACGGACGGACGGATCCAGGACTCAAGAGCGATCTTATAAGGGTTCTGCTAGTACGGAACCGTAAAAAACTATATAATAATCATGTAATGTTTTTTAAATGTTTTTTTCAAGTAGAAATATAATAAAAAAATATGTAAAATAGAATTCTTTTAATAATAAAATAGTGGCTTTTTTTAATTTGTTTTGTATTATTAAAAATGCTTCTAATATTCAGAAATTTATGTTGAATGTAGAAGATCGTCATAGGATGGACCCGGCCGATATTTTTTAATTGCTCTTTATTTTTGTGTTAACAAATGATTTCATTCAAATGTAAGACGTGTTTACTAAAAGTGGAAATGTTGGTATTTTCATTTGTCAATGTGTATGATATTGTTTTGGAAAGCTTAAAGGGTTTAAAGGAGCCTTTTATTCTTGTTCAAATCTCGCATGGACTTGATTTTCGGTCTTTGTCTTGCAAGTCGAGTCTTGGTCTTGCATTTTCTGCAAGACCGAGACCAAGACTGATTTTGCTCATCACTAATCGTTATATTGTGATTTAAATTGTTTTAATTATAATCAGTACAGTCCCTGGTTAATTTGTCTTAATTTCGAGATGTGCCTTTTTGCAGAATAACGTTTCAATATAAATTTGTTTGGTACATAATTAAAAATATCTATTTTTAAAACTAACAAAAAAAATTGCTTTTAAATAACAATCTACTCGACAGCATGTGGGTTGACATTGCATCGAACTCTCAATAAAAATTTGTATTTATGTAGAATTATTTTGATCCCAAACCACCGTCATTGAAATTCGTTATGGTTTCGTAGCAATTAATCAACCGCATTCACATATTGAGTTAATTAAGCGAACACAAGTATTTTTCAAGATATTCCCCAGCAGCCTTGTGAATTCGTCTTCGGTCTTAGAAACCGCGAAGAAAACATGAAGAAAATAAAAACAGACAAGCAAATTGCCGCCTTCTTAATGACGCCCGTATGAAAGTCCCTGGCACGAATTGGCGGCTCGGAACTGAGCCGGCGAAGGGAAAAAAAGCTAATAGTGAACTTCCGCCGCGACCAGTTGCATGCGTAATTGCATCAGCTGCACCAGTCACGGGGCCAACTTACAAGAGCGCCAGGATGCCGCTGGACCTCGAGACGGACCCGCGCGTACTTCTTCACCAGGATCCTCCAGATGACGTAAGCCATGCGGGCTGCACTGGTATCCACAACACGGCGGCACTCGTTATTTAATCGATATCCAGCCGCGGGCACTTCCACTGCATTTTCGCGGATCCGCGAATTGGCGAATTGTAGCTAGCCTGAGGGGCAAGGCACACGGTGCAGGATGACACCGTTCACGCGTGGCGTCGATTAGACTCACTCCCTTCAAGCGAGGTATCGAGCGGCACTAAGTGCGGGAGTCGGTTACAAGCCGCTTTGATCGAAATGAACGTCTGCCGGAGTTCCCGTCACACTGCAATGGGCCTCAAAGAGCGCCCCTTGTGAGCCCCACCTTACTTTTTTGTTTACTACCTTTGGTGGGTGCTCCTCGCTGACTGCTTCATTACAAAAGCGCGCACAGCCGCTGATCCGCCGCGGCGCAGGTAAGGGGCCACCTCAGCGCCGAGCAGCTCCAACTCTTCGCGGCACGGCAAGGCGGCGGCGGCGGCGGTATCGCACCAGCAGAGCCCGTCGCGGTCATGCGCGAGTTGATCCCAGCCGGAGTTACTTGCGCCCGATGGTAGGATAAAGCCTCTAGCCTTACACATCTTGAACTCTCCGGAGTTTGTGACGTGATCTTTAATTTAATTTTAATACCTTACTTTAAGGTACCGACGTCTCCGAAGACGGGTTAGTCAGAGGCTCTAATAAAAAGAAGGTGAAGTTCGCCGGGGTCCCCTTCCGCCACAATTAGCCTAAGTGGTCTGAAGGGTCATCGCTTCCGCCTTTTTTCCTAGTGGCACACCTTCGTTAATATCCGCGGTGTCTGGGGCTCCGCACCCGCGCAAACAAAGGGTGGTGGAGGGTGGAACCGACCATCAATTAAGGAAGAACCCATCAGTCCAAGCTGGAGCCAGAATGAATTGTGGTCACGCGAGGCAAGTGGTAATAAAACTCATTTGCCGCAAATGCGAGGATTTTTAAAGCAAAAGTATGTAGGCCTTCGCCAGGGAAACAGCTCTATCTGACCTCATTTGAAGTTTCGTGGAAATTAACCTGATTTTGTGGCGCTGGTAAATTGAGGCTTTTCTACGATATCGTTTACTCGACAGTACGAAAAATTGTTTTGACGCTGTTGACATGATTGCATGTGTTTTATGGTTATTTAAAATTAATTCATAGGTTCAGAACACTGAAATCATTAACCTAAATTATTACATGCCTGGTCAAGGTTTTAAGAAGACCACCAATGTCTATATTTTCTATCTTTTCTGCAGAAATGAGCAAAATTGGTTTAACTAAATAGAAATGGGAAGAGAAGATTAAGATCAACTCGTAGTCTTGCAACTTAAAAATTAAGGAAATAAATCCAGATTTTACGATTTCTGCAAAACAATAAGGAGAAAAAATATATCCAGGCTATTCTAAATGAACGAAATACGATGATTCTTGCGAACGAGATCAACTATAACCGTATATCACGAAACTTGCAAAATCAAAAAAATTGTTATATTCAGAAAGTGTTATACATATATCTATATAATACCTTAAAGGGTTATATACAGTTAGAATTTACAAAAATTCGATTTTTTTTTAATTTCATTTTCGTAATTTACATATGTATATTTAAGCACATACATAGAAAATTTCAAGTCAATCCGGTGATTATTTTCGAAGTTACACGCATATTTGTAAAGACGTGTCAGAGCGTTTGAAAGTAGGTTCAGAGTGCTTTTGAAACTTTAAACGTGTTTTTCTCAAAACTGTGATTTTAAAGTCGGTGACCAAGATTTCTCCGAAACGGCTGAACCGATCAGTCTCAAATTTTAACACAGGCTTCTTAAGTATATTTTTTAGTAATTAACCGACGCTTTTTTCTCACCGATAAATATTTCTTTTTTTATAAACAATTTAAGGCCAAAATGTTGGTCAAAAATTGATTTTTTTTTTTTTGAGAAGCCGCCATTTTGTCAAAAAAAATTTATTTTGCTTATTACTTCGATGAATTACAAGATTATACATTACTTTAACGAAATCCGTTTGGTTTTTTCATTTTAAATGATCCAGTCCAGAGTTATCCTGGTCACCGCAAGGCGCCTTTTTTTAGAGGAGCTCCTGGAGATCAACTACAGCAGCTTTCAAAATTAATATTTTTGCAAATAAAAAATGTTAAAATACAGTTAAAAGTTGCCATAATATGCGTACAAATTTTTACATTAAAAAAATTTAAAAGTCTTCTTCTCAGGAAAATTTCTTGAAAAATCGGTTTTTTTGGGCCTCGTGACTGCATATAACCCCTTAATGAATCTTCCTTAAATATTTTGTAAAAAATTTGAATTATTTTAGATTCTATATAGAACCAAACGGTTGACAACTAACACAGCAGGCTTATCATACGGGGGTATTCTTAATATAAATTTTTATAAAATCAATTTTTTTTTACACATTCTACTCTACTATATATACATACTTTTACAAATATGCCATAAATTTTTTGTAATATTTTTATTAGTTTTTTTTTTACAGCGATTCAAAGTCAATGAACGGTCGGCCGCCCGTTTGCTCATACCAACTTGCGCAACTGGTTAAAAATAAACTACTGGACCGATTGGGATCAAATTTGAATATGTTATTCTAAAGCACCTATATGTAGCTATAGTTGGTAGAAGAATTATGTTGTTATTTTAAAAATTTCATATGCAGTGGTGGAGAAAATAATCGATAAAAGTATTAATCAATGGTAAAATTACTGTTATTTATTTGAAAAAAAAAAAAATCTAATAATGCCTCTATTTTACATGCAACATAATAGGAATACCCTTTAAAACATATATTTAGACTGACTGTTTTATGTTGGTATGTAATAAAATAGTACCTTATAATACAAGTAATTTGGAAGTAGTTATCGTTCACACAGGAAAGCAAATATCGATGATACGCAATAAGGACCAATCTGCTTATGCCAAAACACATATTTTATAGATCCATTTTTTTAAAATAATAATAAAGTAAAATTTTATCTGCTTTGTTTCTTGTTTAAATTCTTAAATAGTTGATGTATCTATTCTGTATTGTATGGAAACTGGAATGAATTATTTTAAACCGTAATCACATTGCAACTTTTAGAAACCAGTGGCCTTTTATGCGCAACACTATCGATTTTTCCTACATATTTGTGAGTTGATCACCTGACTTTAACTTAAACAGCATGTTTGAAATCGATTACCTTTGAAATTTGCATTTGTAAGAACCATCTTAAGTCTAAATAAACTATTTGTTGTATTAAATATATGCTCTTGAATTTTTAAATTTAAGGAATAATGTTTTGGAAATTACCGATATACATAAACTGTGTTTTCATGCAGAGTTAACTCAGGGTTAGACCGAGTTAAAGTCCCATAGAAACTATGGTTGAGTTAAGTTTCGTTAAACCCAGCTGAATTCAACGAAGAAAGTCGGGATTAGCTGAGTCATGCAAATGTACTGGTAGACTGTTTATTTTACCTTTCTGAAATGGTGTCTAACAGAGTTTTAGGAGCGATGAGGAAACTGAATTACTCTTAAATATAATGGAAAACAATTACACAAATATCAATTCAAAACCTCGAATTACTGAACAGTTTTCAAATTAACCCGATTGCATGAAAACACACTAGGCTAAACTCATTAATTTAAAACTCAATGAAAACTCAACCCTATTCATGGAAACGAAGTAATAGGCAATTTTTTTTGCCACTTTCATGAAATTTTCATTCAGTTTAGGAATTCTGATCTATGACAAAATGAAAATCATGTTAAAAAGAGAAATTTGATTTTATAAATATAATTAAATATGCATGCAGTCATATACTCGTTTATTATCTGTGTTGTATTATATATATTTTTAAATTTAGAAAGTCGTTCACACAACTTTATGTATTGACAAATTCTTCGATGATATATGTTCAAAAAAAATTAAACGGGCATTATCGGCAAATAGATATGGCATTGACTAATACCAAAAATGAGCAGTAGTCGATAGCCTATGTTAAACATTTTTTAAATAGAGGTTTTTAGTGTTAATTGTAGATTTCCTAAAAAGTTATCTTTAGAACAGTTTTATAAAAATCGTAGACCAAACTACAAAACTTATGTATTGATATATTAATTTGACCTATATTTTTGTCTGAATGTATCTTCTGTTGTACGTAACTAATAGAAAAATAAGTCGGTGATATTTTCTATATTTGAATATGTACGTATGTTTTTTGTTTAAAAAATACATGGTTGAAATTATATCTAAAAACTTCCTTGTGGGAAATACCTACAGTTTAAAAAATAACCATCTCGTTTATGTATTTTTTAATTATGAGTTACACACATTTCGCATTATAAGCTAGAAGTTTGCATTTGAATTTTATGTATGTTCAATTACCTATTAAAATAATTGCAACAGAAGGCAATAATTAAAATTCCAAATACCAATTGTTCATAAAATTTATAACTACTGGCAAATTGTCTGTTGATGTCACTCTCACAAACTGCAAGGTCAGTTTGTGTAATAGAATACTTGTAAAGAAATAAAATGAAAGGAATTTATGATCTCAACTGAAACTTGGGATTGCATGCCACAGAGCAAGTGAATCGTGTTCTTGTTTCATATTTCACTCTAATTATGACTCTTATGCGGGCTTATAGTTGGCGGAGGAATGATACGAGTAGGAAGCAATTAGCGTGGAAATTCTCGGTACGTGTGAGCACGAAATAAATGTTAAACTCACCGGAAAATGAGTCCTGATGTGATTAATCCACCTAAAAACTTTGACTTTCTTCCACCTCCTGAGCCTGCCAGTGACATGATCGGACCAAATCGCCTGCATCGCTGCAATTGCGTGCAGCAGTGCTCTGTAGATTTCACTAATATCAAACATTTTTCACGAAACCAATTTTCACTGAGGTATGTGCACAAAACATCGTTAAATCGCGGAGTAACCACCGTCCAAAGACAAACTGATTTAAAGTTCTTTGGGCCCGTCGTCGATTGAAGCGCACTGCCACTCCGATCTTAATCAAGACGCGGATTGTCGAAGCCCTACGTTATGGTCTTCAGGTGGAATGAAATCAAACACCCGTTATTATCATATGAGACATAGTCTGCATCGCGCTAGACTCACTTAGTGTGGCTACTATCAACATGCTACACCTCGCCGAGTCGCACTCTCGCAATATCGAATTCTTTAGTTTTCTGGACTGAATTTCTTATGAGGCGCGGGCTGTGGCATTGAAGCCGCCAAGAAAACTTTAAGTGACCGCCTTAAGTGAACCAAATTCAGCAGATGAAGCGATTCGAGTGACCGGGCGAATTTGTGCATTACACGGCACACCAAACTCTCGTGTTACGTGTCAAGCCGCGACACTTTTCAATAATTCCTTCACGAAATATTGATTTATACCGCATCACCTGTGCCATGTTAAGCAGCATAAGTCCGCGCGCGGGGCTGGGATGGGTTTGTGCGCTTTTCAGTTTGCCAGCTCGAGCCGCGATTATGTTTTTGTAGTACGCGATGTCATAGTTATTGTGCGCCACCAATAATAACATTATTATTGCCAGTAGCAGCCGGAACAGTCTTTAAGACGGCTTGCTAACTTTCACCACTTGACTATTTCTAGCGCGAATGTTTTTCCTATTGTTACCATTTGTTGTGGGAGACGGTGACATTTGTTTACTTGCGGGCACCAGCAGCAAATGCGCCTATGTCGCTCGCGGCATTAACGTTATATATTCCAATTATGTGGTACATTGACCAGGCCATCGAAGGTAGAAATGCTTCTCACTCAACATTTATGGTTCATAAGTTATCCGTGACGAACCATTGGCATTTTAATGATCTTGAGAATAATATCTTTGCATTAGGCTGCAGTTATGCCCGGAGGCAAGAGAGCACTTAGCAATTTTTTTCAAACAATATATAGAAGTTGCGGTCATGTGGGATCCGCGAACCTTTCCGTCATCACAAAACCTTATTACGTGATTTGTTGCTTAGATGATAAGAAAAGATTGCAAAATATTTATAAGAAATACAATAGATTTCATATTTCGTTGTGTGATTAAATACAGCCAGTTAACCTTTTTTTAAGCGGACTATTGGAACGAGCTTGATATGTCTACTGACTCATATAAATTACTCTGTAGATTTAATCATATAACAAAACAGCTTCCAACATAGATTGAGTGTCGATATACACTTGTAGTTGTAGTTGACATAAACTTAGAGAGTCATAATGCTATATTGTGATAGGAACTGACTTTTTAATGAGCTTGAAAATCTACGCGAACTAACATGTGAGTATCTATCTACCTGCTCCATTTTCTAACCACATTGTCTGCTCCAAATTTAATAATAAGATGTACGTTTGAGTACGAATAATTTAGATTTCTGTTGTACCTACTTCTAAATGTGACATTTGAATTTACGTACTGTAAAAAAAAAAAAACTATTGCAATACTCTAGACATAGTACAAACCAAGTTAAGAATGGTTTTCTAGATTCGTTTTAAATATCTACATATTAAAAGTATTATTTATTTGTATTATTCCTAGTAACATAAATCCCAGTAGTTGATTCCGTATATTCTTTTTTAAGTGTGGATTCCACTGGCTAGTTAGACATTAATAAATCAGCGTTTGTCTACCATGATATCTTTCTTTCATATAGAATTTCTATCAAAATAGACAACTTGAGGTTTCGAAGCCACTCATTTTTTAATGTCTTTTGCCAAATATCTAACATATAATGAAATTTAAACATTATAATATAATAACATAATTTATTTCTTAAAAGTTGTTGTATGAATGATTTTATCACTTAATAGTTATAATTTTTACAAATGCTTAGAGAAAAAAAATGGTACCAAGTCTAGGTTAGATACCCATTCTTTTCATAAATTCTTTTTGAAATAGCTCTCAGCAAACTGCTGTATTACATTTCAAATTTTACAGACAAATTTTGAAACATGTTCTTTAATTTTGGTAGTACAAAAATCTTTAGATTACTATTTTCATGAAAGTCTGCTTTTCATGGAGCTTTTTGGCGGGATGAAAATAAGAGACTTTTTGATATTGTTTTTAATATTGTACACAATTGAAATTTTTTGTACATAATAAGACATGTTTTCCATCGGAACCTAAGTTGTTCTACGGCGTACAACCTCGCATCTTCTAAACTGATCTGACACATCAGAGCCTTAATGCGAACTTAAAAAATCCATAGAAAAGCGAAGATTCAAAAAATTTTAAGTATTTATGTCTGCATTTAAAAGCAAATGTTTGATTTTGCGTGATTTGTTTTACTGCATTTGTTAAAGAAAAAATAGTTTTTTTAAAAAAAACTTCACGGGATTTTAGGTTCACAGAAGTTAATATTGTTATCTAATAGTGTGCTAAATTTCAAAATGATCAATAGTTTTCGAGTCTCATATCATGTACGAGATTCACGAAAAAGTGAATTTGAAAAAAATATAAATATTTAAAGTTTGAAGACTCTAAAATTGTGTGATTTAACGACCTATCGATTAATCTGCAACACCGGAGTTCATTTTCGGCCATAGCTCTTTCTTACGTGACTTCCGAGCTTCTTTAGTCGAAGACAATACCAACATCTGAAATAATGGGATAATAAAAGACAGGCGTCTTAGTCCCGAGCATCAGTTTATACTTTCTGCGCGCTCTCAAGCTGACCAGTGGTCAGTAGTCTCATCTTTTCAGATTTTATGCCAAAAAAAGCTAGATATTTTTAAAATTGTAAATGAGTCTGTGCCCTTAAAAAATTACGTTCCAATAACGATATCGTCTGGTCAGTGTAAGGGACATTCTCCCTTTGCAATGAAAATACTTTTCTTTCATGAATCGAAGCCTTTACTGGGGATTTGAATAAATAAAATTGCAGGTTTTCACAGTCCTATGTATTATATATTTGGATTCGAATTAATAAAAAATTAAGTTTTCATATTTCTGTAATATATAAGTTCCAATTTTGTCGGAGTCGTTCCTCTTATACACTGATTTCATTATTTTTAGTAAAAATATATTCTACTTTGCCTTTCTACAAGTAAAATATTTTATTTTTCCAAAATTGAAGTTTCCAGTATCTTTTATGTAATAAAATTAAAATATATATATAAATAACTGATGAATCAAATGTCCGAGAAGTTTAATTTTACTACAGAATGATTTGTGTCAAAATACAAATGCTTCTAATTCAATAATATACATATCCAAAAAATTGGATTAAAACCTTTTGCTTTAAAATCCCGAGTAAACAAATAAAGCTGAAAACAGACCTATTTTTTCTGAGTTAAAGGGCAGTAGGAAAACATTCGGAAAATAGACTGACTCAGTATTTAAGAGACGGAAACTTATAGACTAAAATTCGCTGATTCAATTCGATTTGTTTTTAAAAAATAAGCTACATTATGCATAACTTCTCCTGGTCTTAGACATTTTCCAAAATAGAAAAGAAAACGTGTTAAATGTACGAGTTGAAAATTACCTAAGAAAAATTTCTAACTGCTATAACGAAAAAATTTCCGAAGTTGAAAAAATTTCGTCTCTTTTGAGCATCTTTTCCGACTGTAAAATATTTCCGCTTGATTTTCGTTTGATTTCCGTCTTATCTTTCTCGAAATAACAATTTCCGACTGCATTACGTCTAAAAATTCAATTTTCTGTCTTTTTAACGTCTTATTTTTTTACTCGGTTGTTAAATTGATATTTTTAAATTGATATTTTTAAATTGATATTGCAAAATTGTTAATGCAATTTTGTTTCTATTGATTTTACAAGTGTACAAAAAAGTGATTCATAAAAAAACAATTCTAGAGAACACCTGAATCTTCGTCTTTCTTTGATTCCAATCAAGGAAAACTTCGTATGAAGGGACGGTACGATTTAATAACACATCCCATATATCACGTCTTTTCGATTTCCTAGCTCTGCGCCATTATGCGCTCTGGACACGGATCTGTTCTCGACAAAGCCATAGTTTAATTTACGAGCGGCGCAATCAAAACAACGAGAAAATAAACGACGCCCGCCCTGACCACTAATAAAGGCCCGGAATCTAAAGATTGACATGTCTGTTCGGCGGCCGCAATGGCTTTCTCCGGCGAGAGCCCAATCCATCAAAATTGGCTAAAACTGACGAAGTCTGTTGTCTTCGGAGTTGGCAGAAATCGACTTGTGCGTACTTCGTTGCGTAGATCAGTTTCAATTTCCAGACTCCAATCTTTGGAAGCGGATTTCATTGAGTCGACGTGAGCGCATGTCGACAACGACGCAGGAAACAATTAATAAGAAGTCCGCCGTTGTTTATCGGGAGGCCGTTTATTAGGGGCAACAATGGAGGAATGCCGCCTTCACTTTCTTCATACCTGCGAATCATTGACCTTCCGCGGAGAGAGTTGGCACAAGGTTAGGCGCTGCTAAATCTACAAATTGATAACACCGGCCATCGATATTGACCGGTAATTAATCGGGCAGCGTTTCCAGTAGAAGATTCTTCACGCCTCCGATCGCAATTACGCAGCCGATCTGGCCGAAAGTGAGTACGTCGCGTCGGCGCAGCCGTTTTTACTTTCTACGGGCCCCGGCGCGGCGGCGTCCATCTTCCTTCAGGCACCGGTTCCCTGCTGCAGAAATTGTAGCACTTGCCGCCGATGCGTCCAGCCCCGGACGTGCCGTGATTTCAGGGTTAATTGGTTTTTTAGTGTTAGGTCGAAGCAAGATTGAAAAACAACTGCAGGAACGCAAATCGGCTAGCAAGTTAGTTACATGCTGCAAAATTGGCTATTGTTTTACAATCACCACAATACGAAAATAAATCTATTGGCATACATTTTCTAAATTTTATATTCTTACTTACTCGGCTTCAACCGATACTAAGACAGTCTTTATTATTAACCTTTCCACAGGGTGTTTGGAAAGTAATTAACTCTTTGTGCCCTAATCAATTCTTCAATTCTTCTATTGCGTATTTGGTCCTTTTAAGTTTAACTTTGAACATATTTTGATAATCGTCTCATAACCAATGAATTTGAATTTGAAAATTAGGAGTCTAACCCGTCTCTTCCAAACTCTACTTTAACGGCCGACGCTGTTTAAATTGATTGTTTAAGAACTATTTAAATTTCTTCTAATTTGTTATAAAAAATAATATATTCAATTATGATTCACTGATCTCCTTTTCTATCGAAAATTGTCTCATTGTATAACAGTGGGAAGCGTTCTGTGAGAGAAAAAAATAGTTGCTGATTTTTAAATTATTCTGGAAGTTTAGAACAGTTGAATGAAGCAGTTGTTGGGAATTTAGGGGATTATTATTATTATTATTTTTAAGTTTACTTGTGAAAACCATAGCTTAATTTACGAATTTAGTCCTTAAGACGTGATTTAGAGCTAAAATATTAGACTGTTAGACCGAAAAAAAACCCAGAAAAAACATCCTATCATATAACATACGTTTACATAGATATAAAACCAAAATTTATAGAAGCTGGATGATTGGCTGAAGGACTTCAGCATATATGCGGACGTTACAATAATGATTTTAAAATAGCATTTAGACCGAAAAAAACGGTAGGGAAACTCTTTAGCAAAACCAAAGATAAAATAGCATTGCTACATAAGCATAATGTTGTATATGAAATACCTTGTAAGGGTAGTGATACTAGTAACTGCAACCTTAAATATGTAGGCACAACAGGCCAGATGCTAAAAAGTAGGATCTCGGGTCATAAATCTGATCTCAAGAACAGAAACAGAAACAAAACTTCCATGACTGACCACTGCCTGGATTGCAAGCACACACCTGACTACGACAGTGTTAAAGTTTTGACAACAGAAAATACAAAAGAAAAACGATACATTTTAGAAGCGTTACACATATACAAGACTGGTAACACAGTAAACTGAAAATCGGATACCGACAGCATTAATGCTACGTACTGTTCTCTCTTGCACAGGATCAAAGAACATTGTTTAAAAAAGAGAGTGTCAGATGGCTTTCCGCTCTAACGTTTTTAATTTTTTAATTGACCATAGACCGACGATGCTTTATTGCTTGAATTATTTATTAATTTTCGTTGGTCCTGATAATTTATTCATTGATTGTAATGTGCGTATCACTTTTGTTTAATGTTTTATCAAAACCCATAGTGACAAAAATTGTAAGTACAATATATTTGTTTTAATTGATTGATTTGTAAAGTATCGGGAATCTCGTTAGGCCCTGAAGATGGTGGGAAAATTCCACCGAAACGTCGGCGAATAAATGACGCAGGAATAAACTTCCATTCAAGAGGAATAAACTTTGGTTTTATTTCCAATGACCTGAAGAGCCTTCTTCTACCAAGTTCTGAGACACAAAAAGGTCAATAACCTAACAATAATGGAAATTTTATTATTCAACTACTTTTATCCGAAATAATTCAGGAATATAAAAGTTGAAGGTATTTCGAAAATATTGATCGGATCTTAAATGACCACGACCACCAATTACTCAAAACATTTATTGAACATACATTAGTGTTTATGTTTATAGAAAAGTTGTAATCTAATATAATTTATTTCAAGTCAAGGCGGTATTGGAAAATTAATAAGTAAAAAAGGGCTGTAATTAATCTAGAAGAAACACGAAACTGCATCGTACCTTCATCATTAATGGCGTCCCCAGTAACTAGTTTTGATCTTTTCAGGCATTCGAAATGATGCCCTTCCCAAATTGGGTCAGTAGTCTCGAGAAAATGGGACGGTTTTGTAAATTATAGGTAACTACACTACACACTAAAACTTTTACGTCGCCCATAAAACAACAAATGAATGAGACTAGTTTTAGATGAAACGCGAGACGGCTGGCCAGCAGCAATTGACGCTGCAGCATTTGAAATTGGATGCAATAAACATAAAAGGGAAATTGCCAGCAATTCAGAATTCGTAATTATGGGACCTTCACCTCTCGCGGTGGCGCATGCACTTCTAAGTGTCGCCCCGATGGCTATGAAAAATTGCTTAAGCCTTCTAAAGTGCCCGTTAAGAGCCCATAAAGTTGAATTTGCATACGATTCGATACTGAAATTTGTCAAATTGTCTGGTGATGGTCATGTTTTGACCCAATTCTATGACAGTTTACACCTACGGGCGCAGGTGACGGGCTAACTGACCACAGCTGGCAGGTGGTCCATTCGTAAGAAATGTCAATGAATTCTTAAGAACACAAGCGTGATAGTCGTTAACCTGATTCGGCCGTTCTTGCCCACATCAAAGTATACATTTATCATTACTGGTTGGCCGGTAGCTAGAGCTGCATGGTTGCTTCGGTTCATTTTTCAACTGTCCGTGGGTTTGCTTAGTGTAAGCTAACAGCCTAATTGAGCACCTCTAAGAATTTGGGAGCATACTCAATTTTCAACTTTTCGATTCTCTGCTTTTTTGTTAGTTTGCCTAATATGCAACACTGTGTAACTCTCGATATATCTTTTTAAATTTGGCCTCAATAAATTGAATAAAAAGCAAATAAATAATCTTTCTAAATAGCAGAAAATGTAATTATATATAAATGTAAAATTAGCCTATTATTCTTCCAATGTCTAAACATAAATACCTACGTATAAAGTTTTAGAATTAATATTTCTGCATATATGCTGAACTTTAATATCTTCTTATCAATCAAATCACTGAGTATATTTTAGTTTTATAATAAATTAAAAAAACATATCATACATATATAAATGACAAAATGGCTATTTTAACATGAAGAGGAAGTGAATTCCACAATCGAATAGCCTAAATACAGAAATACTTATGATTTATAGAAGAAGTACAACGTGACTAAATCAAGGTTGAAGTTCTGCCAGACTATGCAAATTTAACCTTATGATATATGTAGGTACATAAATAATCAGGTTGTCGGTACATATGTACGAATAAGATTGCGAAGAAAGATAATTCTGCGAAAATTGAGATATATGTATACTGTGTGTCAAAAGTATAACCAGGGAATGGGAAGGATTAATAAGTTCACCAACATACCAGAGGCATTCAAAATTACATACTGTGAGATCATTAATAAACATCGGAAACAAGTGTAGACCAAGAATAAATTGTGGTATCAACTTCCTAATAACATTAAGAAAGTTAGATGAGTTATTATTATACATACTTATATTACTTTTTATTTTCGTTTCTCAAAATAAAAACGAATTTGATCTGAACGATTAATATACTTTCAATTTTTCATTATAAGATTTCGTATCATAGCTACAAATTTTTGGAATAAGATTTTCAATTGTTTATTACACTGATAAAGAAATTTAACCTTCACATATTTTTTGTGCATACATAGTGAGAGTAATAAAATATGTAATTTTCTTTTAGACATTTAAAACATTTTTAATAATTGTAGAAAATTAAAATGAGTGCCAAATAGAGAATATGTATATTAGGGTGGAGCGAAAAAAATTTTTTTTTTATTTTGTTATTTCTGTATTACCAATGGATATGTTCGACATCTTCAGAGATCTTAAAACAAAATTTCAAGTTTCTATGTCAACATCTTTTTGCCTAAAATACTGGGACTTTGTGTCGAATATTGGTATGTCTTGCCTTGCCTTTATTCGAGAACGAATGAATCCATCTCTTGCTTCTGGTCCACAAACAGATGCCGAAGCCTCAGTTACGAGCTTGACGCACCGTTCCACTGCCTGAGTGTGGCAAGGATACTTTTCAATTTCAAATAATTTACCGCCTGAGGAGCTCACGTCTGAAATTTCCGCGTTACTATATTTCATAGTCATTGGAGGTTCTGTTATTTTTTCATTTGACCAGTTAATTAAATCATAATAATTTAATGCATCAACTTTAAGATTTGGAAGCTGAAACTCTCGGACTTTCTTTCCTTTACACTCTTTTCATGCCTTTAAAACTCTTTATTGATGACTTATAGTGGGAATAGATGCTTTGTTCCAAATGTTTTCAATGTCGGTGGCGATCATTTCACACAAGTCTTTCACAGCAGGGTCTTTACCATTATTCAGTTCCAGCATCTCATTTCTTAACCACAAATAATATTTTATAATATCACAATACGTTGGTAACACATTACCACTTACTTTTATTGGATCGCCAAACAAAGGGCACCGCAAGTCTTTTCGAGTTTTGGGCATTTTACAGACGAAAATTAACACCAATTCCACTTTTTTACACTTGTCCTTAGCACTTATTGTAACGAGCAAAACAGGAGAAAGCCCGTCCTGGCTCAGAATTGCGACATATGTATGTTAAGACTTATTGTCTTCCCGTGGCTGTGGGTTAGTCGTATTGGCAACTCGAGTGTTTATTGCGCATGGAAATGCGTGGAGGTGCTAATGGATAGGGATAGATCTGGAAGCCAGCATGCAAATATTAGATAAGAGGAATGAATGAGTTTCCCTCAAATCCTTCCTAAAGAAGATGCTCCCTTGCCTAATTGTCCTTTGTGTCGAATGACACAGTGTTTACTTAGGGCCCTCGGGAAGAGTGGCCGATATTTACCTTTAAAGATCTCTGCGCAGGAGGTTTGCGCAACTGCCTTTTAATTACCCTTTGTCTTGCGAGTGATCTCGCTCGGGGATAGTTTATGATCCTTTGTCCTCTGAAACATCCTTATTAATGAGAGTGCGTGCGAGACATTATGATTCTTTGTCTCAGGAAGTATAAATGTGAAAATCAATCATAGGACATGGCCACGGGTTGACGCGTTTTGAGATTTTTTAAAAAAAAAGTGCTTTATTATTGACGAGTAATTTTTAGAATACAGCGCAAATACACTCAAGATAACACCCGATAGTGAGTCGGAATATAAGTTTTATAACATATAGTTACAATAACACATTAACTTGCGGGTACACCTTAGAGGTAAAAATTTATTGTTTTTGCAAATTACCCTCATAGTGCGCCACCTTAAAATAAAATCTTACAGTTTTGATTTTTGGTATGAATAAAGCTTTTACATACGGTCAACGATTGATGATACAGGAGAATTAAAATTTTGAAAAAAATTAAATTCGGTCAAATTCACTCCACCCTAGTATATGTGTAGTTAATGTATATAGAGTTTTCAACATCGTTGTTGTTTATTGAATGAAGCAGTTGTTGAGAATTTAGAGGATTATTAAACCTTTCTTTTTAAGTTCACTTGCGAAAATTACAAGTTAATTTACGAATTTAGTCGTTAAGACCTGATCTAGAGCTAAAATAATGGACTATTAGACCGAAAAAAAGCAAAAAAAAACATCCCATCATACAGCATACGTTTACATAGACTCAAACCGACATTTATAGAAGCGGGATGATGACCCCTATCAAACTAGTACATGCATATATCAAGATTCGAATATTTGAGATGAGGTATAAAAATACAGGTAACTTTATTAAAAATTGAAATGTGAAAGTGGCATTTCATGAGAAACTAAATATACAATAGTGACCTAAAAGAGGGTAATGGTATTTTGATGATATAGAGTTACTATATTCTCGAATCTGACGGAACTCAAATCCATTCGAAACGTAGGATATTCACCAATAAGCTGGAACTGTCGGAGCTCTCATCTCTTACAAATATTTTTAAATGTTCTAGTCTGCTTAAAAATCTCCATTCCGATCGATTGATTTTCTTTCTGAATGGAGAATAGGGTTCATATTATTGAATTATTCTTTGTTATTATATTCATCGCCTTATTAACCTGTTCTAATACGAATGCAATAGTGTCCACAAGTATATGTAAAATATATTCATTGCAATCTGAAATATTTTAGCTTTACTTAGCTTTATATTCTACAGTATGCAATTTATGTCTATTAAAATCATAGTACATGCATTTTACACAGCTTTCAAATTAGTTTGTATAGAAATATGTCACTTTATTGGTTTAATATTGTTTAATCGCTTTCGAATTTTGGAGTGTAGCCACTGACATATACATATGTACATATTTGTACAACTGACTGCTCTTTTGCTATTTAATCTATCTATATATGTATATAAAAGTGAATGTTTGTGTGTTTGGTACGAATGAACTCCTGCACCATTCAATCGATCAGCCTGAAATTTTTACCACGTATTACTGAAATTAAAAGGAGTGCACTACAAATCCATACGATCAGTTCTTCATATTTCTTCTTCTTCTTCTTCAATATTTTAATTTTTATTTATAGGGGCGTAGCAGCGCACACCGGATATTCGCTAGTATTTAGTATTATGTGGAGTTTTGAATATTTATTGTTATTCTTATTAAATTATTAATACATGTTTCAATATTAAAGGACAAGATTGTATATATCACACGACACACGCTCCCATTCAAGTGGTTAACCATTAAAATACAATATCTATAATTTTCCAACCCTCCTATTTTAATAATTCCCACACTAAAGACAGGGTCAGCTTACTCAGCACATGTTAGAGTTAATTTATTTTGATTTTCCTGCACGCGCTGGACAATTCTGATGGAATCAAAACACCCGAAAAACACCACCCATTTGGCAATAAATATCTCGGGTGACAATTATAGTACCATAAATTATCTGTTCAGTAATGAGCAAACAAACTGTGGGCTGCAACAACATTTCGACTGCATCTGCACACGTTCCTCATGTGTGGCCAGGATATGGGAGGATCACCAAACAAACTGAGGGATGAGGGTAGCGTAAAATTTACGATGTTTACCCGATCAGACCTTGTTTGGTATAAATGGAAGGGGTAGCGCAGTTTGTTATGGACCTGAGCTTGTTGGGAACATTGTTTGAGAATAAAACGGCTTTAAATGATAAAAATGAGGGATTTTCTATAATATAATTCGACCTTATTTCATATTTTGCGATTAAATAGGATTTGGTATTTTAAAGGCACGTGTGCATTTTGGGCATGTACTAGCTTTCGAAATGTAGGTATGTATCATACTATATTTCCAATGGGTCTCCTCTCTTATAAATAAGAATGTAATCGGCAGCAAATTTGTGGGGATACACACTCTAAAAAATATTTGAGTAATTTTACAACGTTAACAATTTGCAGCAATGTCTAAAACTACTATAAGAGAATGTAAATATTCACCAGGTGATTTATATTCAGTATGTGTAAATATACTATTCGATAAAGTAAAGGAATTTGCAAAAGAGTAAAATTACATGGTAAGAGAGTAAAAATATTCATTCACATGGTGATATTGATATATTGGAATGCACATTTAATTGTTTCCATTGTAACATTATTCCTATATAAAGCGAAATTACTACTTCTTTAGGGATCTTTTACACGGATACATGTACATACATGCGCAAAAGCAGCGGCTCGGAATACACAAAAGCAGCAGCTCGGAATATTTCATACATTTTGAAATTAACTTAACTTAACATTTTCAATTAAAGGGGCATTTCACGTGAAGCGGACAACGAAAAAAAAGTGAGGTTCTGAAATTCGTTCATATTGGGTATATTTGTACTTCTAGGGGATATGAACGCTTCCACATAATATTTTTTTTATTTGACGTTTAGTTGTTAAGATATGGGATTCTATAGAATTCACCTGATTGACGGAAGGGTTTCTTGGAAATTTTATTTTCATATTGAAGTAAATTATAATAAAATAATAAATGTAGTGTTTTTTATAGGAAATTTACTGCTCTTTTTGATTTTTAAGTCAGATTTCAAATTTGAATTTTTTTTCCAGTGTTAAACCGGAAGTAAATATTTCAAGTATTTTTTTTAACAACTTCGACCATTTTAATTTTAATTTTGTTGATTGCAAAATAAAGCTTAACATCTATTAATTTTACCATAAAAATTTCAGAATGGGATCTAAATTAGTTTAAGAGATAAATCAATTCGAATACGTACATGTCATACTGGGTACTTGGTAAAGTTGACTGGTTTGTGCAAAAGGGACATACCTACATAGTAAAATTGATGTGAGGTCACCTATTTATGCATAAAGTCATACAAACGATTCGAGCTGTAGCAAAATTGTTAAATCGGTTTGCTAATTTCGTCACCAATGCTCTTAAACCACAAAAAGACATTGAAACGCGTGGAAAACCGAAGAAAAAGTTTCTAAAGCACGGCGCCGGCAATATCATGGTTTGGGGCTGCATCTCATGGAAGGGAGTAGGTCCAATACGCCAAATAACGGATACTATGACGAGGTTTGAGTATTAGGACATAATAAGGAACATTATGCTACCCTATGCTGAGAAGAATATGCCCTTAGTTTGGACGTATTAGCAGAACAACGATCCCAAGCATACTTCCAAACTAGTCTAATATTGTTTGCTACAGGAAAATGTCCCCATAATGAGTTGAACCCAATTGAAAACTTATGGGGGCATTCAAAAAAGCAATTGGCGAAGCAAGCATTTGTCAACAAGGAGCAATTGTGGAATGCTGTTCAACAAATGTGGTACGAGATAGGTACCCATAGAAACATGCCGCAAATTGATCTCGTCTATGACTAGAAGAGTGGATTAAAAATAAGGGTGGATATACTGGCTATTAATAACCACAAACAAATAAATAATAAAATAATTCCGAAAATAAAAGTACAAATTTATTTTGTTTCATTAAGGGTCGTTTGTACCTATTTTATTATCCAGGTTATTTGCGGAAATTTGAAAGTTTAATGTTATTTTAATGTTAATTTAATATTGCATTTAGCTTTTTTTCATATATCTCTTTGATAACGAAATGAAGTATGTATACTTTCAAAAATGTAACAGTTTGTTGTGTTTTAATTAATAAAATGTAGAATTTCCATATCTATCTATTTTATTGTCCATATGTGTAAGTCATTATCTTTGATGCATTTACTTACTACTTTTCAATTTATATTAGCGATTCGTATTGTTATTCGTACTTCAAAAAACTCGATGGACGGAAAATTCGGGTAGCTCCGGACATTTCAACAACCTAAGCAAGCACCTTGCGTAGAGTAAAACATTGTTTACATAAATGCAATTCAGTTGCGCGCGTTAGTTAGATTATCACCTAAAAACGTCCTTGATTGATTGTTTTTTCGAGTTAAAGGATATTTAATATATGTACATACATATATTAAATCATTCGCGATTCCAATTAGTTCTTCCTTTTCCCAGTAGTCCGGTCTGAATTATGTAATTTTTGACTTTAATCAATTTATTATACCTATAAGAACTTTATTTAAGATAATTGCTTGTTGGCGTATAAAAGTAATTAAGGAGCCGGCGAACAAAACTATCTAATTACACGAAATTAAATTTTATGGAGGGAACAAAAAACTGAATGACATACTTAAAATCGACTTTTAACGTGGTTTTCTATTTTCCCGCATACTGTTTGTAACTCTATTTGACATGTGCTAAATCAAGATTCCTATCTCTAATAAAACGGAAGGACATTTAAAGTCAAAAATTCAATTATGTCGTTTTATTTACGACTGGGTGCAATTGTTACGTTTTGATTGCCATTTGATTGCATTTAAGCGGTCACATCTACCTGAACGAATCGAAAATGAACGTTTTTTTTAGGAATTTCAAATTGTCATAAAAAGAAGAGAGAGTCGAATGTATTGTTGCTTCATTAAAAAACAGTATTAGATAATACAAAAGTACAAAAATTCAAATATGAAAAGACTTCTTATAGATATCTATGAAAATTATTCCATTTTAAATGAAAACGGGCCCGCTTATTGAAACTTATACCATTTTGATCGAAATCACGAACTTCTGAGCCCATTTTGACACACTTTTCGGATGTTTTACATAATTGAAAATGAGTATAAAATTAGATGCACGAGTCCATGTACAGCCGGATTTAAAACAAAAAGTTGTTTTGACTAAAAGTGTAATTAGATCGTTTTGTTCGCCGGCACCTCAATTAAAATAATTATAATATAATTCTGAAATTTAAAAACTACTTACATATATACATATGTCGAGCCACACCCGATATTAGACCTGCTACAAGGAAATTTTATTTCGAATCATCTAGATATTATAGGGTTAAGTTTGTATTAGAATTTTTTTCACTTCTTGTACAATATAAAAGCCGTGGCTAAAAATATTGATTGGTAGATAGAGGTCAGATACCTCCTGACACAATTTTAAGTTTTGGATTTCGCCATATTATTTTATTGTACTTTAATTATTTTGGTAATTCAGTTTTATTAAAGCATTTGTCACTGCTTCCTGACGTATTTAAAAAACGCTTTATAGTAACTACAGTTCGGGACCTAAAGAATCGAACTTTTAATATCTTTAGATAAAACAAACGAGTTTTGTAGGCATTTATAGCCATATATATATTATATATGTATGTAAATGATCATAGGACTCTTGGGTGTGCTACACTCAACCCATTATTAAATTAAGAGAATAGAAATGTTCAGAATGTTTTTTTTTTCAAACTCATATTGTTCGGTCAATTATTGATCTGTAACTATATTTTGGGCTTAAAAACTAGGTTAATACATATACATATGTAAGAAGTTAATTTTTTTCCAGTCAAGATTATCTTCGAAGGAAAGACCTATATATATATGTAGTTGTTTAAGCAACGCATAAACTATATTTGAATTGTTATACGGATCAATTTTAGCCCCTTAAGGGGTAACACCACTCTAGAATTTTGAATTGTCCAATTGTCCTTAAAATCATCTAGGAAGGAAGAGGATTAGGCGAGCATCAATGCGGATGGCCTAATGTATGGTGCAGGCATCGCTGATTAGAGATAAGAAAAATTTCAAGGATTTAAGTGCTCGTAAAACTTTAAACGCGTTTTTCTTGAAACCACTTTTTTCAAATTGGGAGGACAGATTACTTGAACACCGTTGCATGGATCGATTTAAAATTTTGACAGTAGCTTCACAATTATATTTTCTATGGAAGTACGTAGCCGTTTTTCTATTTAATGTAAACTTTTTTTTTTTATAAACAATTTACTGCTTATATTTTGGCCAAAAATCGATTCTTTTTTTTTAAATGTGCACTATTTCTTCAAAATTTGATTTAAAAAAAATCCTACGTTCTTTCATAAACAATAGCATATAGATTATAAATTTTTTTTTTTTGTTCCAGATCTTACACTTTACGAGAATACTGTCCTCCCGTGAAGGAGTTTTAAAAAAAGGCGATTTCAAAGATTGGCTCTGTCGCCGCCATTTTATATCAAAATTATAATAAAAAAAATTTTTTTTCATTCTTCAATTTGTGTTAAATAAACCCTGTGAAAAGAATACCTATTCCTTTTTGCATATTCCCAAAATAAATTGTCAAAGTTTGGTCTTTTTTTCGGCCGCTAGAGTGGTGTACCCCTTAATATTGCAAATTCCCCATACGTCGTAAAATTTCGTAAGCTTGGAAGCGGAATTTCGTTACGTCAAACTGCGCAAGTGTGCCACCAAATCAAATGGGTTAGAAGGACGCGAAATGAGGACGCGACCGAGAATTGTAATTGTGTAGTTGGCGCATCTACATAATGCCGACACGTGTCGTTCGTCCGTCATATTCGCGGGTTACATGATTCAGTGACGTTGTCATCAGCGGCCTGTCTGCCGCGAATCAAGCGGCTGGCGATTCAATTTGCCGGAGGAGCGCCGTCCGCGGCATCGCGGCTGCGCGGCCTTATCGGCCAGAAAAGCCGCACATGTGTCCTAACTTTCCACCGGCCAAGTACGGCTGGACATTGACAATGACAATGTCTAACTAATTACCATCGCCTCGCAAAAACGCGTAAGCCACATTAAATGAGCACAAGCCCCGCTGGCAGCGAAATGCCGCGCCGCATTCGTTCTACGGAGAGAGTGAAATTTTCCTGCCGGCTGTCATACACTTGCACCGATGACATGGACCAGCGATTGATCCGAAGAAGATCGACAAGAATTCCAATTTCTTGAGTCAACGCGAGGAGGCCCCGACTCGAGATTGGTGTCTGATTTTGTCCAAATACGGAGCCTGCGGTAAGGCTGCCGCGCGGCTGGGGAAACTGGAACCATTGGTTCTCATGGATTTATCTCTCTATTGTACCTAGTTAAATTGGAAGTGGATCTATTTTGATGTACTTACTTTATGGCATACTTTTCGCTGACGAATGTCTTACTTTCGACTACTTTCAGTTTTACCGGCGAGGAGCAGGCGCAGCCGTAGAAACCGAAACTTGCCGGCACGCACTTTTCACCTATCCGCGGCTGCGTCGGCTTTTTCATCGCCCATTTTCTCAATCGTTGGACGCAATTAGCGCGGCAAATAGCAGCTAATGAGATAATTCCGACCGCGGACACTTTCCGCTGGGCGTCCTTGCCCGAGAGCTCGGATGCACCTTCGGTTTCTAGGAGTGCAAATGCGTCTTGTAATTGGTCCAATTTTCTTATTTATTGCACTTTTCCCTTTGTAAGACAACGTCGCGTTTCTGAGTAATACGATGCTAAGTGTTAGCCAAACACGAATGTTCAATGTCCGCCGCGGCGTTATCGCCAATCGAACTGGTCCTCCTGGAAATCGCAGACACCTCGTCTGATTGAATAATTTCTAATTGCCGTCTCAATTAGCACGTTTTTCTTGGGAACCGCGGTGTCGCAGATACTTAAGTCTTTTATCACTTGTCAGGATTAAAGTTTTAACTATCTTAATGTATGTCAAACGACAGATTTGTCTAAGGCTTTGCTGACAAGTAGTGGTAGCGGAAATGTTTCTACAATAATAACGCTTCGGACAAAAATAGTCATAACTTGACGGAATAAAATTGTTTAAGCCTTTTTTGGAAAATAATATATTGCAGTAGTTGCTAGTATTTGTAGTTCTAAACTCATAAGAGATCGAGAGGGGATAATCACATAATAATACTTTTAGATTCTCTTTTGTTAGAATAAATATGATTAAAACCTCATAAATTTTAAAATCCTTACAATTATCCATTTCTTTAAAAAAATACCGATTAATTGAGGCCAAATGCAGATATGTAATATAATAATAATAATGAATATAAATCAGTTTGGTTCTTGTGAGTGTTACAAATATAGTTTAGATTAACTAGAAAAATCGAATTTGTAGTGATACTTATTAATTAAAGATCATTTCTTTCAGCTTTAATTTATTCAAAAAATATTTTTAAAGCTGCTTACTCTTCCATACTTTTTGGTGTTATCGCAATTTTCGTTTCGATATTGTTATCAATAACTTTATAGCTGTTTGATAATCGACTAGGTAAAATCCTGGATATATAATTTTTTGATTGCGAATTACATAGTTCAGTACATAACGTAGATTCCCCATTACTTAAAACTGATATAAAATTGGATGTGAAAACTACAGAGGTACAACTAAATTGGTAACTGTGCCAACATTATTGGATTGTATTGTATATTGTTATCCACGTAAAAGAATATATTTCACCTTATCAGCATGGTTTTGTCACTGGTAAAGCTCATTCTATTCTTCTCTTCTGCCTTGGTTTCATTTTTATTTGATTGATAAAGTACAGAATGTCAACATTGGTGACTCATCATCTAGATCTATCTTTGCTATCTCAGGAGTTCCAGAAAGTTTTTTTCGACCTTTACGTGTCGTTCTATTTATTAACGATATCGAGGACTATTTCACATCCTGTAGACATTTGTGCTATGTGGATGATCTCAAAGTATTTTCTGTTATAAAAAATGTTGATGTTTATATTTTACAAGGCGAATTAAATAACACAGGCCTTTTCCGAAAAAAAATTTTGCGTAGAATCCGAATCCGGGGTCAGAATTGTCCCATCACGTCAGGATTTTGAGATATTTAAGGTTACGTACCCAAAAAATGACGTTTTTGGCTAATTTTGAGATTATGTACAAGGCGCGCAAATTTTTTCTGGTCTCTATCTCCAGTTACATCATTTAGCACTACTGTTACTATTCAATTTAAGAGTATGAGAGATCGATTTCGATTTATTTTCTCAAGGTTACGGCTATTGAAAATTACAAAGTATATCCGCCATATTGCGAATGGGAATTTTATTTTATATATTTATTTATCCTTTTTTTTATTTCAACATCATGAACGCTCACATTCGTGGTTCAATTTACGTTTAAAGTCCATAACATTTACATATGAACCACTGGTACCTTTTTTGTGTGAAAGGATTTTTTTATATCCTAGGTTCTTAATAATTAATTTTTCTACCCGGAGACAAAAAACTATAGTAAGTTCAATAACTATCATCGGAGAAACGTATGTAGTTACAAATTTTAAATCAATTTAACTGATAAATTCACCAATCTGAACGATTTTACAGTAACAATAAACCTTCCAAAAACAACTGAAAGTTTATTGATATTACTTTTGCCAACATTTCATTTTTTTGTTTATCAAGACTACAATTGTAATTTATACATTTGTTAATTTTACCGAGTTCATTGAATTGATAAATTTGACAGAGTTTTCATCAACATTTCGTAATACGTCTTTACCTTATGCGGAGCCGGCGAACAAAACACAATCGACTTTTAACATGTTTTTTTCTTTCCCCATTGTGACTCTATTTGACATGTTAAACCAAGATTCCCATCTCTAATAAAACTTAAGATATTTAAATTAAAAAAATGCAATTATACGTCGTATTTTTTGCGACTGGGTGCAATTGTTACGTTTTGATTGCCATTTGACTGCGTTTAAGGGGACACATCTACTTGAATGCATCGAAACTGAACATTTTTTTAGGGAATTTAAATTGTCATAACAAGAAGAGAGAGTTGAATGTATTTTTGCCTCATTAAAATCAGTATTACTACATATCAAAATACAAAAATTAAAAAATTAAACGACATCTATAGATATCTATGAAAATTATTCCATTGTGAATGAAAACGGGCCTGCTAATTAAAACTTATATACCATTTTGATCGAAATCACGAACTTCTCACTCCATTTTGACACACTTTCAGGACGTTTTAATTTAATTGAAAACGTGTACAAAATTAGATGCACGGGTTCATGTACAGCCGAATTTAAAAAAAAAATGTCTTTTACCAAAAGTGTAATTAGATCGTTTTATTCCCGATCTCATCAAGTATATGTATGTACCTACAAGAATAAGTTTAAATGAACCAATTGCAATATTATTTCATCCATTTTTTATCGCTATCAATTCTCTTTCTGGGAATTTGAAAACTTCCTCATTTTCGATAGCATATTCAGAAATTGCATGGTGCCAAAATGGTCAAAAATAACAAAAGCAGTTGTTAATTCTACAATAATATATATGCGTATTTCACATCTATTAAATAGTTTATTTTGCAAGAAAGCTCTTCTATCAGCACACAGACGTATTAGAACAAACAGTAACTAGTTTGATACGTTCCTTACACTGTAAATTCAACAAATTGGGGTTATATTTTCGGGAATAAATGGCAATCAAATAAAATTATTTCACCCTTTCGTAATCGCATATTCGTTTTATTGAATCAGGGATGGTCATTAATTTTTCATATAGACATATTTGCAAATCGAAGATTAGAAATATAATATTGTCGGTTTTTTCAACATTATAGCTAAAATATGTATATACAGAATCGACAATATTTCAATGGTATAATATAAAATACGCCATATATATATATTGTACATGCTTCAAAGATATCTAGTAAACTAGATCTCTTTTAATGCGCATGCAAGATTCACTTATTTCTTAAAATAAACATCTAAGAAAAAACAGCAATTACCCACTGGTACAATATTAATTTATTAATTAATAAAATATATGTAAATTAATATTTAGTATGTGTCTCTTCATTCAACAGTGGTTAAATTGCTTCCGCCTCGTCTTCGATCGTAGACTGGAGACGATTGTCCATCTATTACCTAAATACCCGTCACAGCACTGAAACCTTAAACATTAACAATAAATCCTTCTTAGAGTTCATGACCTTTATCTCTCAATTTTTGTTGAACATCCTAAAATTCTTTGTATTAGTGAAAAGTTAATGAAACCTCAGCTTATCTTTACCCCGTCGAAGTAACCTTTTTCTAACATGAGTTTATTTGGAACCAGTTGATGATGGAACCGAGGGTTATCATTAATGGCGCTGTTCAGAGGCACTCCCAAGTACAAATGACGGACAATGGCCTAAAAGGAAATAATTGGAAAAATAAAGTATGTCTCCTGTTTTTTATAATAAAATAAATTTCACCAGAGCTACGGAAGTCGTAATCTGGGACCCACCAGCAGCACCAATAAGTAACCTTATTCTTCCATCTTTATCAACGACAATAGTTGGGCACATAGAGGACATCGGTCGTTTTCCAGGCTTTATAAAATTAATCGGAGATGGAGGGTAAGCCATAGGCATTCGTTACTCCAGGAGTGGAGAAATCGTCCATTTCATCGTTAAGGATGATGCCGGTTTTTCGAGAGCGTACGGAAACTCCAAAGCTATAAATTTGTTTTACATATTATTTGAATTTATGTGATTGCAGTTTCAATTCTCCTCTTACACATTATTGAAGGTGTTGGTTGCAGTGATACCATTGTCCTCTTCGTCAGTCACAGCAATGTTGGAGGTTCCATGATCGTTCTGCTCATAGACGCCTCCATAGTAACTGGGTTCATTATGTGTCCTATCGTCATCGCTTGCAATATTTAATCGAAGTTTATTTTGATAAGCCCAGTCTGCCTCTTCGATAATCTCCTAAAAATTGTTTTAATATTAAAATTAAGAGTTCTAAGTAATTAAAAAAAAAATACGCACCTGACGAGCAGAGGGTTCGAAATCACTGTCAGCAAGTTTTGATCTTAGTCCATACGCGTGTTTCATTGCTTCAGCCATTCTGTGAACCAAATTTGCTTCATCGAGCCCTTCTACACGGCCTTTCAAAACCTGAACAATTTCATTTAAAACTACCCCACTTCCAGGGAGTGGAACTGTGTACAGTGTTAACCCATCACCAATTATACCAGTAATGGGATCTCTCTCTTTAACTCTGAAAATATGAAGTTGTATTTGATTTGTCCAAATATATTTATTTTTACACTTACTCGTAATCTTTGAGGTCTTCCAAAGTTAAAATACCACCCATAGCCCTAACGTCATCAATGAAATCTTGTCCAGTAGCTCCACCATAGAACTCTTCAGCTCCATTTTCTGCTATTTTTCTCAAGGTTTCTCCTAGTTGGGGACGGAAGGCCATTTCTCCTTCCTTATAAATTTGGTTTGTTTCAGGATTTACAAATATTTCACTGAGTGTAATAGTCCTGTCGATGGAGACTTTCCTTCTCGACTTGCTCAAACAGCACCAATTTGCATGAAAATTTGGATTTAGATTCCACTTTCCCTCTAATTCACCATAAAGACAGCATTCTTTTTGTGTTTTTATAAGCTATATTTTTACTAAGAACGATTTTTTCGATAAAATACTTACTTTTTGAGTTATTCGCGAAAAACCGTCTGAAAACGTAGTTTTTTTGGTTGAAAAATGCACACTTTCACTCGCGAATAATTCGAAAAGTATTGACTTTGAATAAAAACTTTATAGAACAAAAGTTGCTTAGAATTAGTCAATCTATCCATTCCCCGACTTTTTTTCAATCAGTTATTTTTCACCCCTGAGAAATGGTGGCATCCACCCCCAGGGTAAAAGCACCCGTCGGCACAGGGTCAACTTTGAACTAGGAGGTAAGTGGAACCTAAATCCAAATTTTCATGCAAATCGGTGTTGTTTGAACAAATCGAGCAGAATCGCCTTATTTTGCCTGCATTGACTGGACTATAGGCTCATCACGAATTTGTGATTCATGAATTTTTAAAATTCTGTCTAGGAAACTATCTACTTTATATCCTTCTTTGCAAAGTTTGATTGTTGGCTCAAAGATTTTTTTCCAAGGATAGTCAGGATTACCATATTTTTGCTTTAATTCCCAATAGTCTTTAATTTCACTTGGTATAGCACTAGCGTGTCCACCTTAAGTAAAATTAAAACCATAAATAAATCGAAAATAGCACATAATATTATTCGAACCTTTGATACTCTTGATATTTTTAAACATAATTTCTGTAACGTTTTTGGGGGCTGCTTCACGAGCATTGATTGTTGTAATTAGAGATTTTTTTAAAATATAGACTGTAGCCAAGAATCCGCCCCCAATATCCATACTTTGCGGACTAGTTACACCTTCGCAAAGTAGAACCGCAATGGCTGAATCAATGGCATAACCACCACCTTTAAGGATTTTTCTAAGGAACAATTTGTTTAAATTCATGTTTTATCTTACAAATACAATATACTCACCGACCGATTGGAGCACATTCTCTTCCATTAGAAGCAATAGCTCCAATTGTAGATTTCCCATTATTGTCCTCATCTCCTTCAACGGTGTAAGTACAATATGCACATAACAAGAAAACAGCCAAAAAGGACCTGTTTATATAAAAATTTAATTAGGAACGCTGATATTGGTTTAGTGTCGTTGTTTTAAATTTCAATGGTATTGAACATTAATGGTTCTGAAAATAAGCTAATGAATATTCTATTCTACTAAAAATGAGGCAAATTTTGTTCGCCATCTGTAGAAAATTAGATTTTAAGGTAATATCCTTCTTTGGAAGAAGTATTGGCTTATCTTCATCAAAAAACAAATGAAATAAAATCTGATAAATCTGGTTTACACACTTTCTTCATGCTCTTTAAAATTTAAATATTATGTATTATTAATTTGCTTAAAGGAAGATCTTCCGAGATCTATTTAAAGAATTATATATATATATAATAAGATTTTTATAAGCATATAATACAACCCTATTTTAAAACACTATTCATAATTCATAGTATAAATATTTTGCACAATTAATCATTAAAATTTCCATAAAATATGTATATACACCCATCCTTCGATTTGCACAATACTTATTATAATTTACACGATTTCGCTTTAACAGGCTGTTTAAATTAAAACAAAACAAACATTTTTTGGATGTTATTTTGATTGCTTTGGATTATACGATTTATAAAAATAAGAACACCCGATTCGTTGACGGCCAGCAATATTTAATATAACCAATAATAATGTTTTTAGGAAAATAACAATAAATTTTTCAAATATGTACATACCTATAATATGTAGGTCTGTCTAGAATTTTGTAATTAGCAAACGATCCATCCCAGAAAAACTACTGGCTAATATATATATTTATGAAGAAATTGGTAATTTGTATGATCAACATAGAAATAGTTTCAATCTACAACAAAGTCTAAACGGGTAATACCTGACCGGTGGTTTGCATATGATTTTTAGGACCGACTTTTAATAAATTAAAAAAATACAATATTTTCAATCATAACCAAGTTGATTAGTTGGCCGACTTTATTTGACGAATAAATTTATCTGTCCATTGAAAAATTGACACTTAAATGGGTATTTTTACCGGCTGGCCGATTAAGTGTTAACACATCGAACCGAACATGCCGAATATTGTTAATTAATGGCTGGTTTTCATTTCTTAAGATAAATTGAAAAAGTATAAGCAATGAATTGTCTCAAAAAATTAATGAACCAATCCTCGTTTTTTTATTTAATCCTTATTTAATTTTACACGGTTATAATGAACATATCTTGAATTTTTCTTTATATGCTTTTAATCGATTTACACGGTTTAAAGTTTAATTGAACATATCCTTCTGTTTTGTATGAATTGTGTCTCGTTTTACACGGTTTCGGTTTGCAAGGTTTTTCCAGGAACGTATCTGCCGTGTAAATCGAGGGCTAAGTGTGTATTAAAATTTATATTTTATAAGCTATTATATTCTATTTCTACATTATCTATGTGTAAAAAAATAAAATAAAAATTACTTACCGCATTATGTGAAATTTAGTCTAACTAAAGAATTATTGTGACACAAATTCCAGTTTTCAACACAAATCATTGAAAAATTTCTTTGGTTTTGCTTGTACTTTTATACTAGAAAAATATATAAATTATCTGGGGATGTGTTGATTTAACAGCCGGAAATCCTATGCTCGTAGGGTCTCATATGCATTGCAGGTTGGGTACAACGGAGAATCAGTAATCTGAAATCGATTGAGATGGTTGTTTAGATCGTAGTGGTTTGCAGCAATATGGCAGATGGTTCGTAACTCCGCCCTGTTGAGGTCTTCTTGAAACTTCTGGAACCACGGCTGTAGGTCGTTTATCTTGGGTGAGATGCTGTAGAAGTTACGTTCTAGATCGCTTTGAGTCTATTTTTCTTGCCAATTACGTATGTACGATTTGCTCAAAACGGGGATGTAATTGCGCCATGTAGTGTAGTTGGAGGATTATTCCGATTCGAGAATCGCCCACTTTGCCAGTCCATCCGCCGTTTCGTTG
Organism: Eutolmus rufibarbis; assembly: GCA_963920795.1. Classification (NCBI taxonomy): domain Eukaryota; kingdom Metazoa; phylum Arthropoda; class Insecta; order Diptera; family Asilidae; genus Eutolmus; species Eutolmus rufibarbis. The sequence continues at coordinate 22,236,265 of OY987204.1, forward strand.
CCGAGAATTCCTTTATGGGCTGGAACCCAGAATATATGCTCTTAAAATCAAAAATTTAAATTCTTCATACTTTTGTTATTAATAAAGATTCATTTTAAAACACATTTCGCGAGATAGAGCGGAAAAAAAAATTTCAGGCGAAAGTTACACATTTTTCTGTAAAACTCGGATCTGCAATAAAGGACAAGAGTTTCCATTTAAAATTTCAAAGGGGCGGATGTGACCTAAATTTAGTTAAATTAATTAAATCCAACATTCTTTTCGAATGATGCATACTTCTCGAGATATTTTGGCTTCTCTGTTTTGTTTATAGGGTTTCGTCCGTTATATATAATGGAAAAACGGAACCCTTAATAGGATCATTTTTGTTGTCCGTCTGTCTGTCGGTGTGTCAATGCTTTTTTTCTCAGAAACGGCTTGAGGTATCAAGTTGAAATTAATACTAAGACCTATAGTCTCATACTGTTGTAGAAAATTTAAGTTTATAGTTTAACGCAAATAAAATATTCGGCATCTCAAGGTGTATTTTCATATTAAAAGTCGTACCCACTGACTGATCATCTAAACCTATAGGGTACTTCCCGCTTCCCGGTGACCTACAATATTGAAATTTGGCACGAAAGGAGGCCTTTTGACACAAACAAGTGACGGAATAAATCTGATATTCTTTAATTTCTAATTTTATATGGAAATTTCTTTTTATATAAATAATTCAAAATAATAGAATTATTACGTGAAAACTTATTTTTTTCTTTCTATAATTCAAATTCAGTGGCGTAGCTAGGCGTGGGCAAAGTGGGCCCTCGCCCACTGCCTCGCACTTAAAGGGGCCTCTCGAGGCCTCTTTAAAATCGATGCCACCAGACTTAAAATCCCCGTTTATTTTTAAATTAAATAAAAACCTAAAAAATATTGGGCACACTCGTCACAGACTTGCAACACAGCTTAGCTTTGCAAAACGTTTCTTTACACCCATACTGTATACAAAACAGTGAAGGTGGTAAAAATTTTGGAAAAAGGGAGGATTTCAAAAATTCTAGAAGTAGGTAGTTGAGAATAAGATAGTTTATTCGTCTGTTTCAAATGGTATATCAATGAATCTTGTAGTATTTTTTTGGATTAAAGTACCATAAAATGTTGTCTCCTTTAAAACCGTGTTTGTTTGTGGCCTGTAATTGTTATTTTACAAATAATGGCAAAACAAAAATGAAAATAGAGTTTTTCCTGAACCTGAAATAGATAATACAAATCATAACTCCCAGTTTTACGCTTTATAAAGACACGGTAGCCTACTAGAGGACTTCAGTAAAGCAAAAAGCCGAAGAACATTACATTTGTAAAAAATTAAATCACTCAAGTTACAAAATAAAACCTTTTTTAGGGTTCCGTACCCAAAGGGTAAAAACGGGACCCTATTACTAAGACTTCGCTGTCTGTCCGTCCGTCTGTCCGTCCGTCTGTCCGTCCGTCTGTCTGTCACCAGGCTGTATCTCAAGAACCGCGATAGCTAGACAGTTGAAATTTTCACAAATTATGTATTTCTGTTGCCGCTATAACAACAAATATTAAAAACAAAATAAAATAAATATTTAAGAGGGGCTCCCATACAGAAAACGCCATTTTTTGCCTATTTTTGCTCGATATCAATAAATGGTAACAGGTAGGCACTTGAAATATTACAATATGAAATTTGTGTACCTACTGTTGTTTACCTAGTCAATGGTACGGAACCCTTCGTGCACGAGTCCGACTTGCACTTGGCCGGTTTTTTTCAAATCTGCTTTTCGATATTCTCCCACCGCGCATTTATATTTTTTCACTATCATGAGTAGGTATGTCGTGTGAAAGCATGTTTGGTAAGATAGATTTATTGGGTAGATCTTGGGAACGAAAGAAAAGGGGACTCGCTGATGCGACTTCGCCCACGTCTACATATGTTAGTCCACGCTACACCACTGTTCAAATTTAATATATAATTATACTAAAGCAACTACTTACTAAACTAAACGGTAAAAAACCCTCAAGGCGCGAGTACTACTCGCACTTGTCCGTTTGTTTTTTTTTAAACTATATGTTACTTTTGTGTTTGAGTTCGCCTAATCGAGAAGCAAACTTAAAAAATTGACGTCATAATCAATAGGATACCTACTCGCACTTGACTGAATTTTTTTAAAATAATTCGGATACTTCAGTCAATCATTTTATATTTGTTGGAAGCTTTGAGTTCTCCTTCAAGGAAATTCTTGGCTAGTCCGCTAAATTTTTTTAAGATATTGAAAAATATCTTAGTAATTAGTAAAACGCAGGCACTAGACGCAAACCGTAGTTATTTGTCCATATCCTACAATATTTATTTCATTCTAATGTCTAAGCATTATTGACCCCAGCCATCGGTGGTTGCAGAGCTGCCTCCTCGCCTATTATCATAAACTGAATTTGCAAATTTTGCTCTGACCCCGCTTGGATACGTTTTACGACAATATGCCAGTTATAGCACTGAAACTCGGAATATTAACCATAAACTCGGGTTGAAGTTCATGACCTTTAGCGATCAATTCTTTTTAAATAAACCTGAAATCATTGCATTAGTACAAAAGTCGTTAAAAAATCACTGAACTTTACCTCACTAATCCGATTTTTTTCATACGTGAGTTTATTCAATTGCAGCTGATGATGGATCCGCAGACCATTGAATGCATAACACTGACTTTGTACTATAGGTATCTTTAAAAATTTCGCGAAATCTTCCAAATTATGGCTCATCCATTTTCCGTGCAATTAAGGAGAAACAGCTCCGATCGCAAGAGGCAGAATCGAAGGTACGCGGGTTAATTAAATTAAAAGAGCATACATGCCCAACATGTCTTCCAAATGGTTTTCATTACCTGTTAATTTGCGTACAGGCCGAACATTTGTAGGCAACTTGTAGACATTATCCTGGAAATGGGACTCGTATTTTACCCGTCGCAGGGTCCCGCGCTGTTGTGGCAGCCGGGTTTCACGTTTCCTCGATAATTTATCAAACGCTGGCGAACTCATCACCTAGTGCCTACAACCGTACACCAATTACTGCAGGTAATCTTATAATTGAGTGACTTGCGGTCGGAATCGCCAACTTCACCGTCGCGGACACTCGAACGTATGATGGACGAGTCGCAATTTCATTTCGCCCCCGGGCTCCGCAGTGCATTCAGTGATCGGCTAGCGGAGCGGCCATAGTGCGGCGGCAGAGCATTAAATTAATTTAAATCGTTTTAAAGTGGATTATGACAATTACGTAAGAATTTTTATTGGATGGGACGCTTATCAGAATTATGCATATTACTTTCCTTCCTCGACTGCCCGGACGCGCTGACTGCGTCGCCGCAGTCGTAACGCCGCTAGTTAATTACGCTAAAATGCGTGTTCCAGTGATTTGAGAAATGAAGTAAATGTTCGTATCAAATTGGCTGCGATTTCTTGTTAATGCAAATGCTGAAGAGGTTCCACAACTGGTTTCCATATCATGGCAAAAATGAGACAATTTGTTGAGATGTTGCAAACGCAAACACAGCCAGGTCATCAGCACGCGAATACTTAAAGCGTACCTAAGGCTCATCGCACATTACATCAGAATTAATGCGAATTGAGTTCGTGCGAACTCTGTTGAGATGAAATCGTGAGAAATTGAAAATTGAAGTTAACACTCTCTATCAAAAGTCACGCAAAAAGGACAATGCCTAGTTTGAGCCTCGGGTGAAAGCTAAGCATAAACCTCTAGTATTTTCCTCTTTTATTTAAATTTCCAGAAAATATTTTAGATTAATGAAGACAAATATTTTTATTTAATAAAAAATAATTACCTACATCTTAAATTGTAATTTTAGTAATACACAATAATGGGCGATACTATATATTTTCTTATGCTATGGAGGTTAAGACTTTTTTGATGGTATGGAATGAACCCAAAACATATAAAACGAAAGTAAACCATCCCCGCACAACTTAAAATGTCAGAGTCCTGTGCAATAATACAATATTAAAATTAAATTGAACGCAACAATATTGATTTTAAATTATAAATATATGTTTAAAATTATGAAAACACTGCAACCTGCAACATGATTAATTACACAAAAAGCATTAGATTAGAATTTTTAATTTTTAAGTATTGAAAACTATAGTATTTAAATATTTATAATTTTATTTAAAATATTGAAAACGTTGCAAACAAGGACAGTATCTGTGCACTGAGCAAAAAAATACTGGTAAATTTAACAAAACTGGTTTAGTTCACATTTCTACCATTTTTTCGGGCCGAACATGCAGTTTAATGGTTTGAGCCGATTTTTTCGGGTCCACTTTTTCAACCCAAACTACACAGCTGCATGGCTTGTGCCTATTTTTAAGGTAGTTTAGTACAATCAAAATTAGATTGGAGCAGAAAGAAAATAGCCGATTTGCGAGTAGGTACTATCAAAATTGATATAAATTAGCAGCTGGCTCTAGTTTTTTGCATTTATTGTTATTTTTGAAAAGTATGAGGGTCTTTTCTGAAAAGATTTTCAATCTAAACTGCTCCTCCGCTGAAATCTGCACTATCCAATGCAGTAGAAGAACGCCGATTTTCGGGTACTATCAGAATTGATAGAAATTAGTTACTTAGAGCTTTTGCATTTATTGCTGAGTTTAGATAGCACCTCATCTTTTAAACTTTTGATTGGTATTTTGTACAAAAATCCTGGATTACGGGGGGATGACCTGTGATAAAGGTGTGGACTTCTATACCATAATTAATTTTAGGTATGCAATTTTTCATATCTTCCATTTCGGTCTACTAATTGCAATTTCGAAAAAATTTTAAAAACAAGGTATTGACCCTAGATAATGAAACATTCGTCTAATAGACTACCTACCAACCCTTGCCAGTTTTGAGAATTCGAGACATTTTCGTTACGCTCCACCTCACTCACAGTACTCTTCATAACTATTAAAATGAGTAATCTGAATGTCATAAGCACGACTGTACTATGTATAGACTTGATATTTTTCAAAATATCTGTAATCGTCTTTTAACAACTGAATGTTGCAACTTTCCATGAAAATAAATATTGAACATATTTTGAATATTGCAAAGCCCACAGAAGACATGACTAAAATTGTGGCAAACAAACGAACGATTTGTATTTTAAAAAAAATAGTCTGACAAAATACGTATATGTATGCAACTGCTGCTTCAAAGCTATTTCTGTTGAGCACACTTTTAATATCTGCCAAGAGTGTAAACGCTTAATTTTACCACTTTTCTATTTTTTAATTGAAGTATTATAATATTTTTCTTAAATTACGCTAATTTGTTTGAAATAAAATAATGAAATATAGAAGTAGAAGTATTTTTAAATACAAATTTTAACTTTTGTTAGAATTCTCACGAACTAAATTTTTATGCAACATGCGAGGAATCCAAGATATTTGCTTCCAGTGCACAATTACTTCCGTTCCTGAAAAGAACGCAATGACCTTTTGAGATGATCGTTCTAAATGGTTGGGTTTCGAAATGGCTTTTTGATTGACTGCTTCAAGCCAACAATTTCATTTCCTTTAAGTTGATTTACCTCTTATTTTACTGCACATTTGTTAAAATGCGGTCTGTCACTGCAAACACCGCCTTGAAGGGCCGGGCAGAAGAGGTAAGAAGTATTTCTAAAGGACGTACATTAGTCCCAGAAGGATCAGCATTGACAGCCTAATAACACATTAAAGTCAATGCTCGGAAATAATTTGCATAATAAAACTAGTTGGATGCGATTGCGGACTGAGTGCCCACCAAAAGTAGCCCCCGTGTACGAGTGGCTTTGTTGGATGCAGGTCCTCCGCGAAATGCGAAGTGAAAATAAAATGCAAACGGCGGCAGCTATTGCAGATAAATCACCGTCTGCGGTAAGAACCGGTCTAGTGTCGGAGATAAACGAAGAAATTAATCGCACGGAAACCACAATTATCTCAGGTCTCGCAGATACCACACAGAATCTCCTCACCTGGGCTGGAGGAATTTTTGAAGTGGCGGAAAAACGACATTCAAAAAATGTAAGCCTAAGCGGATTTGGAAGTCTTAGGTCAAAGTAAAAGTTGTCTAATTAGTGATACATCAGTTCCACCGATAGTGCTGATGCCCTATGCGATAGTGACGTCAAAGGTGCAAAAATGGCACTGGTTACTTTCAACCGGTGGATTGTTGGGGAAAAAGTTTTGTTTAGCTGCTCGCCACAAATTGTCCATCGAATTAAAACTTTCTCATCAAAATCGACAGGACAACCGATGAGTTAGCAGCATGGATATAATCTTGGGAATTTCTTCTCATGTAGCCGTTGCTTCGTTTAATTAAAATTTCATTAAATCACCCGAATGCATGGGTCTGCCTCATAAAATTTAAAAGCTTTTTATTAAAAAGTGGCTGCTTTCCCAGATTAATAAGATCATTTAAACATGATGCTTGTGTCATAAATTTATATGCTACCACAATTGCTAATAATAAAATACTTAAACTTCGAAAACTAAAGACGCTGAAAGACAGTCTAAAGGTGTAGGTATTTAAAGCCGGATAGGCTCCCAAATTTTATTAAAGGTCAACAACAAGTCGAAAAGATGTCGATAGGTTATTGCTTAAAAGCATCGATAACGAAAATAGATAAAAGTAGGCTAAAAGTTCAGAATACATTGCATACGTACAGAACATTTATTCGTATTCCTGTAGGGAAGTCGGTTTATTTTCCTTGTCAATACATTAAACATTTTGCACTATTCTATAGCATAACGTTCAGGATAACTTAGGAAATAATTAAGTTCTGAAAACTTGTCTTAGTTCAACATCAGCTAATATATTTAAAAGTATCATTCAAAATTCTTTTTAAATAAAAAATTTATCACCTAAAATTATAAATACATAAATAATTTTATATACTTTCATGATATTTTATTGAAGAACATGTAGTGTATTTTAATATAAAAATTGTTTATAACGAAAATAAATAATATTATTCACGTTCAGTCAGTTTATTTATTAATAAATATAAAAATTTAGTTACAACTTAGGTCTATTATCAGTGTAATTGAAGCCTATGTGTCGGCCTGATTTCGGTATATATATATTTCGCGGTAATATCGGCCTCGTTTTGGTTTCGTTGTCATTGAGACGTTTTTCGGCCTTATGTTCACTATCTAGGCTAGTTTTCGGGGTATTCTCGGCTTTTTCTACTATTTAACTATAAGTTTACAATACACCGAAATTCTTTTATTTTTCTGCCTTTTACTTTTAGTCGAGTTAATAAGCAACCACAAAACAACAACGTATGGATAAAATTGATTAGACCACTAAGTCTACATACATATAGTCTACATACATATATCAGAATTATATAATGCATTAATTATTAAACAATTTTCAGACCTTGTTGAATCGGAATGTCGACAATAGTTTATTTTTATCAAAATAATAACATTGATGAAATACCTACTTACCGGTTAGATCAAAAACGTTTTCAAAAATTGTGTACCTGTTTTCCTACTTACCAGTAGGATCTGCGCTAAAACTAACAATTTTTGAATGGGCTCTCATCACTATAAATCAGGGTTTTGATTTCGAACGCCTATTCAATAATTCAGTTTAAAATGAAGGTATAATATTTAATAACATTCTTTAAATTTAAAAGGAAGCTCCTTTTTTCATTCAGGTCACAATTCATAAAATCGACGGAAGAAAACTTTATTTGCTTATTATTTGCAGCAACGAACTACTTTCTGTTTGAGGGCTTATGGTAAAAAGCGCTGTAGAACAATTTATTATACCAAGACAAATTTTCGATGTTTAATCGAAAGGACAAAAATACCATAATTCCTCTTTGCAGCGACGTTAATTTTCCAAAATTCGAGGTTAAAAGGAAAAAGAGAATTGAAATTAACGGCTAAATTTATCAACAAAAATCGATAAACCTTATCTTAATCTCTTTAAAACATCTTCAATAAAAGTTAACAAGGTATGATGGGCCTTAAAAAGAGATGCCAGCTCAGTGCTCAGTCCATTCTATCTCAGCAGGATATTTTATTATATCAAGCAGTAATCCGGCACACTTGAATGAGATTTCCTGTTTAATTAATTCCCAAAACATCAAGAGACCTCATTGACGTTTTTGGCTATTTAGGGCGACCTTCGAAGAAAGCGCAAGCGCAAGTGTGCAAGGTGATCTTCGACAATTAAACCGCAGGTAAAAGTCTTTACTTCTTTCCGAAAAAGTGAAATTGAAGAATAAGTAGCAAGTGATCATTATCGATCTGCCGATCGATGTTGATGTGCCGATATAAGATAAATGTGCGAAGACTGCACGTACTGCATTCAATCTAAAGGAAAAAGCCAATAACGATCGAAAGAAAGTGATCGAGTGCGATCGAAGGAGAAGAAAATTTTTTCGCAAATTCCTTATAATCGCCAGGCCAAGTTCAACAAGTTCTCCGTCCGGTATTCTTGCCCAGGGGATGTGGCTGTTATAGGTCTCGTTTGAGTTACGATCAATTTGAAATTCTTATCAAGTGAAATTTTGTAGGTCAGCACTTTTTAAGAAACTGTGTCCGGAAATCTGCACATATGAATTATTTAGAATGTCAATGGTGAGCTCAAATCGAAGACTGGCACGCATCGTATGTGGGTCGTAGCAGACTTGAAAGGATTACTTCAATAGACACATGGGAAGATGGGTCTAGACAGATTTCGTAATTTAAAATGATCATAAATTATATAAGTTAGTATATGGTATGTTAGAAAGTCTGAAAAGAGATGGTTTTTGACTTTAAGGGTCATTCCGGTCTGAACTCATGAAAAATGGTGACTTGTAAAGAAATATTTTTTAGTGAAAACATGAACAGAAAATTGCTATTTTTTGAAAAGCGTTCAAATTTCAACCACCCTAACAGAATATTGTTTTTAAATTCGATTATAATCATCTTAACATCGTAATAATTACAAGAAAGTGTTCATCGAAAAATGTTCAACTCATATATTGGTGATATCTCAGCTGGAAAAAAACTGAAACAGGAGAATTAAGATAGCTTCTTAATAGACATAGTTATGGGTAGCTGTAGTCTCTACCACCGCCAGTAGATTTAGAAAAAATTTACAAACTGGCAATCATTCTTCGTGGAAGATTGTGATTTTCTTCTTTTTTATGACTACTTTGTAGTCGGTTGTATCTGTTGAATAGTTCTTTTATTTTATTCCGTGAACCAACTAAACTATTTTAGTTTTGAGTCGAAACGTATTTAAAGACTCGGTGTTCTCTGCACATTATTGCGCATCAAATGATCGAAATTCATAAGCTATTGCAAATTTTGGAATATAAATGTAACAGAATATTCTTGAAAGTATGTAAAAAAAAGAGCGAGTATATGAGGCGAATGTTTCAAATATGTACGTCAAACAGAAAAACTACTTATTATTATTTGTATTTACCTATCAGAATAACCCCTTCGTATGTTAAGGAGAAATAAACAAACACATTTTAATAAAAGAAAACAACGAAAAATGGACATTTTTATACTTATACTTATTTTATACTATATTAATATTTTTCTCTGTTACACCTTAAGACACCGTGAAAAAATAGGCACTTGTTGTTTTGACATGATAACGTCTATTAAATCGATGAACGACCGCACAAACGAAAAAGTGTAACGTTCCGCCGATCTAAGCAACCGAGTATTTAACGCCAAAAAATAGAATCTCACATAATTTGTCTTGTTGGTTTATAGTGGATTATTAATACCAGTAGAGCAGTGGTAAGTGCACTGGTCTATCACCCCCGAGGACCCAGGTTCAAGCCAGGGTCGATACACTTCAATTGGGGTGCGCTTTGAATCCCAATAAGAAGCGTGCAAGCGAGAGCGCGGAACAAGCGACAGAGAGGCACGATCGGACTAAGCGTTATTAATAAAATAAAATAAAATAAAATAAATTGCAGAAATTAGACAAATGCAAAACACCGGATAAAAATCTCCCATTTGTTGTACGGTTTTTTACTATTTTACGGCTCAGCAACGCTGAGAGGAACAACCATCGATTTGACTTTTTCAAGGCACATTACACTTGCAACACCCCTTGATTTCCTACTTTTCCTATCATCGTCCTATCCTCAACAGAATAACGCAGATTGGACGATCTTAAATACCACACATGTATATAAGTTGTAAATAAATTGTTAATAGCACATTGTTAATGGTAATTAATCTGTATAATTTAAAGAAAAAATATTTGAATTAACGAGTGCAAATAAATCTTAATTTATCGAAAAGATTGAAATTTTCAATTAACTCCTTCTTTGTATTATACAAAATAATGATAATTCAGTGATAATACTACCCCAACGCAAAATAGTTGGTCTATCCGAAAATTTCAACACGACTTTTACGTTCAGCTAACATATCTCTCGGAAATATATAGAATATGAAAAACAAATTCTTAATTATGCATCTGCAATAATTAGTCATCTTAATTACAAACACAAATAGCAAATTTGTTCATACCAAATAGTAGTAATATTACATCCAAGTACTTGTCAGCTGCGCAAAAAAGTTGGTCTACTCTGATTTCCATGCAAAATAGTTGGTCTACCCTGCAATTGTGATATTGTGATCCCGCTAATCTAACGGAATTGCTCGCAATGCATTTGCAACTCATTCAATGTATGATTCTACTTGAGAGTGGTCAATAAGTTTAACGTAATGCCTCGCGGTAAGCCTATTTGTACCGATCTCCGGGAAAAAATAATTTGTTTTTCAGAAAAAGGAAATTCCACCTACGAAATTGCGAAAAACTTAGAATTACCGCGTTCTTCTATTCAAAATATAATTTTACATTACAAAAAAGAGGGTAACGCGAACCTAAGGAAGAAAACAGGACGTCCGTGCATAGCTGATAGGAGAGACAGAAGGGTTTTAAAAAAGATAATTAGAGAAAATCGGCGTGCTACAGCTTCAGCAATTACTGTTACGTGGAAAGATCAAATTAAAAAGGACTTATCAGTGGACACATGCAAAAGGGAAATAAAAAAACTAGGCTACGGGTTTTTTAAGGCAAATTTAGATCCGCAAACAAGAGGCAAAATTGTGACGCAATATGTTTAATTTTAAATAGGCAAAGAAGAAGCCCTTTCTCACCCCAAGACAGAAGAAAGCACGCCTAAATTGGGCTAAATCTCATAAGGATTGGACCACTAGACAATGGAAATCTCTGATATGGAGTGACGAATCAAAATTCCAGGTATGTGTGGGTGATGAGAGGAAAACAGTAATTCGTACTCCAGAGGAAAAATTTCATAAGGACTGTTTGAGAAGAACTGTTAAGTTTCCTTCTTCATTGATGGTCTGGGGATGTATGTCCGGCCAAGGTGTGGGCCAGCTTTGTTTTATAGATGGTTGTGTGAACTCCCAAAGGTACCAGGAAATTTTGGAAGAGGGGCTTTTGCCTTCTGTAAGAAAATTGCAATCGCCTCATGGAGAATACATTTTCCAACAGGACGGAGCTTCCTGCCATACAGCACGATCCACGATATCTTGGTTAAACGCCCACAAAATACCATTGCTACAGTGGCCGTCCAATAGCCCTGACCTTTCCCCAATTGAGTCTCTTTGGGGTAAAATGAAAAAAAAACTGAGGAGCTATCCAGCTAAAACGCGGCAAGACCTTCATTCATCAATTAAAGAAGTCTGGAACTCCATAACACCACAGGACTGCGAAGATCTCATAAAAACTATGCCGCAAAGAGTTATGGATGTCATAACCAGCAAAGGTGATGTCACTAAGTGGTAACATAGTGCGAAACTAGTGAGATGGACCAACTATTTTGCACGGATATTACAGCAGACTAACTATTTTGCATTGTTTGCAAATGATTTGATGTAGTATTACTATTATTTTTTGGAAGTGAATGCTATATTTTTGTTTGTAATTAAAAAAAGAATTGTTGAATTTTTTGTTGTCAAGAATTTGTTTGTATTATTTTGAATATTTTCGAGAATTACATAGAGTAAAGTAAAAAATGTGTTTAAATTTTCGGGTAGACCAACTATTTTGCGTTGGGGTAGTAATTCAATTCAATCCATAAAAGTATGCAATTTTTCATCAATGTTTTCTTATGACGTTATCACGTAAAATTATTGTCCGTAAACCGACTTTACAGACAACCATTGATTTTTTTTTTTTTATTTTAAATATTATACCAAGTATTTACACTATATTTAAAGTAAACGTCATGATAATTAAAAAAATAACAATTCATTTTTATTCTGTACCAATATTTGCTGGTTTGTTCGACGCTCTTGTTTCAAATAGTGCTTTGCGGTGACTGTTAGAACTTCTTAGTAATTGATCAAAACCAATGCAACAATAAATAATTGTTAGTTTAATAGTTTATCTGGTGTTTAATCGAACCTTTTTATGCTTTCTTAAAATTCAACAAAACTGCGGCCTCTGAAAGTGTACTTTTGATTTTTAAGGTAAAAAAGCACTTGGTAACCGCGTTTGAAAATTTATTGGAGGAAAACGCTTGCAAAGTGTCACTATCTGCCATCAATAATAGACAAAGTTTTGAAATATTGTATATTGCGAAAATATAAAATATATCGATTTTTTGAAACTTCTGACTAGCTGTAACCCTTGTAGGTCACGATTTTTCAATAAATTGATAACTTTATTCCTCAGATAAAAAATCAACTTGTCTGTGAAGAAGAATTATTTTTCTCTCCATTTGTCGAAAATTAAATGACGATATTAGTCCTATCAGCCCCATTCAGCAGTTTATAAGTTTATTCATCTGATAGACATTTTAAATCACATCCAAGTTGATTGTTGGACTGATCTTATTTGGCGAATAAATTTACCTGACGAATGTAAAATCGGTTCTGAGTTAAATATAATATAGGTAGGAAATTCTCGTTGTTTTTTAACTAAGCAGAAGTAGTTTTAAGTAGAATTTCCTTAACTCACCGAACACTGTATCATTTAATCCATCTATTTTAACAATTTGTTTTATATTTCGTTGTTGGGTCTCTGTCGACTATTCTACTTTGTCTGCAATTTTTCCTTAACCACAAACTCATACTTAGAAAGATTTGTCGGAAATGTTATGTAAGGCCATTATGAGATTTTACTGCTCGTCTCGTATAAAACGTTGTTACAGGTGACAAATTGCCGGTAAATGATTGCATCTGAAAAGACCAGCTACCATGTAACAAAAGCCTACTTTTCAACGGAAGTGGAACTTATCACATGCTGACTTCCACTTTTTCTTTCTTGAAAGGAATGTCCACCAATCTTTTGGTTCGGTCAGCTTTTCCTTGAGCATATCCCCGACTCCAAAAGTTGAACACGACCAGTTACCGTGAGGCAAAAGAATTTTCCTAGGCAATTCAGAGCTGGCCGCCAATAAATCTCAGATATTCCGCGTAATTTGAATGCCTAACCTCCCCACCGGCGGAATTATTTGTCACTTCAGCACTTCAAATGGCACCGACATCAAATGAAAATTGGCTTCGAATTGGCAATTCGTCTTCCTCACATCGCGGGAATCCGAGTGTGTTCCTCGCCGCGACAAATTTCCAACGTTTCCGCTGAAACCCGATCCTGCCGCAAGTGGCTTTGCTTTTGGCTACCGTCAACGGTTTTTAACTTTGATTTATTTGCGATTGAAATGAAGATATCACCCATTAAGCGCCTCTCTAATGGCAACTGGTACTGCGGATGAGGTGTGAAAAATAGCCATAATTCTTCCTATTTACTCGGAAATCCTTTTCGCAGAACTATTTCTATAAAACTATTATCACACCGCTTATCAAGCACATTTATCGCTGGCAGCAATAAAAAGAACTCACTCGAAAAGACCCAAAACAAGAAAGACATTGACCCTGAGCGCAAATGACCCAATGGAAAAATTCTTCCAAGACGGCAGCAAACAGCGAAGGAGCAGAATACGGAAAGAAAATGTTCTGCTGATGGGCCAGCGCAAACACAGGGCGGCTAGGTAAACAAAATTAGTTAGCAGGTAAACCTCATCTACGGGCTTGGGAAAATGTTTACACTCTGGTTGACGAGTGACAGAGTAGTTTTTAGCAAATATTGAGAAGCTTGTAGGAATAAGCGTCTTACAATATTTTGACAAGGTTCGTACAAAAATTTCTTTTTAACAAGTTCAACGACTATTTAGAATAATGTGTTTATAAAGATCTATATCTTTTGATTAAATTTCTGCTAAATGAACCCTTTCACAAAACCGGCTATGATATAGTATGTCTCCAACACTTTTTATAAACTGTTGTATTACATGGCATGTAGGTGAATGAGCTTAAATATTTGTAGTCGGTAGGTAGGCAATGTGACTAAAAATATATTTATTTCAACTATGCTAAAGGTTTCAATATCGTCCGATATTGAGATATTGAGATATCGTCGTATATGGATGGAATTTTTAGTAAAAACAATATTTTCCAACTAAAAGTTTGTTGAGATTTCGTATGATATTTAATATAATAAATATTTTCAAACAGATTTGGATATTTTAGGACCTTTTGTTTTTCCAGATACGTCAAATATACATATGTCTGTACACAATATTACTTGCAAATGAACGCTTAATGAATGAAAGTTTTTATGGATCTAGAATAACTTTTGTCAAATCGACTCACGAATTTGTTCAATAAATAATCAATTCTTTTTGAATATTAAATAAATTAAATACTTAATTATTTTACGGTATTTTTATGATAATCGTATGTAATTTTGAAGCTTTAAATTGTTATCGTCAAGAAAACTTTCCTTTATTTTTTAGGGATCAAAATTACCGCTAAAAGTAATAATTTACAAATGTTTCATATATAATGGCGAAAAAACACTTCGTTGTTGTTATCAAGTCCTAGTTCAGCGTATTGATTTCCCTTTTGAAACACAACTTGCGCCCAACATTTTCCAAATGTTTGCACTATAGGAATAGATTGAGTGGCAAAAATGTAAAAAGGAAGCAATTGTACGTTACTTGGAATTCCCAAAAATTATATTATTCCGTCGAAATTTTCAGCATGTTCCCAAAATCTCATTGGATATTGTGTCAAAAGCATATAAGTTAAAGAAGTTTCCATCTTTTTCTTGAATTATTTCCGAAAAAAGAATTGAATTAAAAGCAATTAACTCATTCGATTTATCGACGCCAACAATCATTCTTTTCTTGTATGAAATGGCAAATGGTTTTCTTTGAAATTCTATATTTTCGGGAATCTGTCAATATTTTTGCTTAAAAGGGGCAGAAATACTTTAAATATATCTAAGGATTTCCCCCAATATTAACTAAAACTTTGTGGAAATAAACAGAATATTGAGATAGAAAAATTGTATTCTTATTTTCGAAATTGCAAAGTTAAATATCTCGAGAAATACAACGAACTTTTGACCTTAACCGAAGAACCCCACAACGTTTCATCAAAATTTGTGAGGGGACCTCAAACTCAATTATGGTTCGAATATTATTCAAGTCAGGACCAAAAGCTGGCAGTGGCAAAAGATTGATGTTATAATTGTTAAACCAAGTCTGTGTACTGTGAGCAACGTGTTGGCGGGCATTATCCTGCTGGAATATTCTCCCACAAGCGGCAGAATATTCTATGTGAAAATATCGATGCATGTTTTTAATGTTATTTATTACTGAACTTACTTTCTTACTTATAACTGTATTATAGGTATATTATAGTTGTTGTAGAATGCACGTAGAACAAAGAGCGTCTTTTAAGCCTATTAACAATATTGTTAAATATTATTATCAATATGAGATTGTTAAATTTTACATGAAAACATCAAAATCAACGATATTTTTGATAGTGCACCAGAAGGCTTAAGTCCACATATGTATATGTATGTAGATATGTTTTTATGTAAAGATTTTCAAGTTTTAAATCACTCTGATTTGATCTAAGCGAAGCGAAACACAGTTGAATAATAACGCACTACAATTGCACATTGAGCACAAGGTAATGGTTGATATTATTTACCCTAAGTGACACTGGAAATCCATTTAATGACCTGCAAAGTAACCGAATCAGGTTTGCCATAAAACAGGTAGTCGGTAAGATGAATATTACGTTTTACATTCTCCACAAGAATCTCGAGCGATGTGGCGCATTAATGATAAATGAGGTGTAAAATCGAAAGTTCCTAATAATTGCCCAGAGTCGCAGATATTTCACTTGGGGGTACATTCGTAACTTGGTGGGTCATTGGTGTGGCTGGGTAAGTAGTCGCCTTCCTGCACGACCGCCACAACTATGAGTAAAAGTAGTGGACACGGTTGTTCCACAAGGCTTTCGCTAATTTATGTTATCATACCTATCTCCGAATGGCCGGATAAATTTCCGTAGCTCTAAAATAATTTAATTACTATATCCCGATGGTATAAGGCCGCTATCGCGGGCTCACTTAAAGATATCTCCGGAGCAATTTGACTCTGGTTAATTGCCTCGGCTGTATTTGACGATAAATCATTCATATTTCCACTACTGTAAAGAAGCTTGCGGCAAATCTGAGATAAAATCGACCGACCTGTTAGGATTTGCCCGTTTCTTACGTGTGCTTAATCAAACAGTCGAAAAGCAAAAGCCAACCATAAAGTGCCCAATATTTCAAGAGTATTTGCCATATGTCATTGTTAAATGGTTTTTGGGAAAACATTTATTAATCATAACTTTAACCGCTCGAAGGAATTTTCACGTGTGAGCCGCCACACGATCTTTTAGATTTATAACGAAAAAGGAATATACACCTACCATGGTTTTCTATTTTAGAGGATTTTCTCCTTTAAAAAAATACGTAAAAATATATTATAAAAATGATTAGAAAATTCACATTAAAAAATGAAAACGATTTACTTATTAATAAATAAATTGTTGGTACATTTAGGCTGTGTGCCATTTTGGCTTCACTTGTAATTTCCCGCTTTGACCTATCAAAACATAGTCCAAGTTTAGTCTACTGTTTCATGCACTTTGTGGGGTTACCTGATGAGAAAGTGCATGCCAAGTACAAGTTAAGTCAAACGGACACACGGCCTTAAGTTGATTTTGTCCTATAGTCTTCAAAACTAATTTTTAAGATTAACTTAACTTGATATATTTTAAGAGAAAATTAAAATCATAAAAATATTCGAAATCGAGATTTAATACTTAATCCTCAATGCGCGACTTGACAACAAAACAAACTGATTTCTATAGTACCAAGAGTTTAAGTCAAATCCAAATATTTGCGCAAATAGTGAATCAGCTCAAAAATTTAAGCCAATAGTGGGAAGTGGCATTTATTTATATGAGCTTCGTTCGAAATATTTCACACCCGCTGAAAATAAATTGAAATTTTGAATAATTTGCAATTGCATCTCTAAAAATGTTTGCGACAAATAGTAAATCGTCAACGATTTTATTTGAACTCCTTATGTCATACATAAACATATATCTTTACGTCATAATGCAAAAACTATTGTAATAACCACTACTTTATTTTAAAGATTTCACTTTCTAAATTTAATTGTGCTCAATAAAACTTGTTTTTGTTTTTAATACTCGCATGTAGAGAATTTAATGGAACCCTTTATAAAGTAAAAAGTAAAAGTATAAAAATTAGAGCTAACTTCTAAATCTTCTATAGTTTAAAAAGTTGAAATTAATTTGGGTTTTGAAAAAAATAGTCATGCTCATGATCTTCTTGTTATCGTCATATCAGCTTTTATCGAAGTGGCTTTGGAGAAAAACGTTGAAAATATTAATTGAATTGCCTTAGCTCTGTTTTCAGTTAGTTGAAATTTTGTTTTATTTCGCAGTAATCGATTATATACATATTTTCTTAAATATTAATTATATTTACTTGAAGAATGCTTTTATCTTTTTGGTGGAGCAGCTTATCGTTTTTCATCTTGTTTTACGAAGTCGGCCTTCAAGATTCTTTATTCAAACGGCTACACGCTATACAATTTACTACGTGTTTTCAATTGCTTTATTATTTGATAGCAAATCACTTAGCCTTTTGAAAAACACTTGACACACTTATTTATTTGACAATATTTTTTGTCTTGCTTTTGCACATATATCTTTTCGGTTAGGAATACATATATTCTTAATATGAAAATACTATAAAATAATAAAAAACATTTAAGCTTACCAAATCTTAGAAAAGCGCATACCAAGTTTGTAAATAATGTTTGTTACTCTTTAGTTTAAACCCCTTACGGCTAACTATACAAAAAAATGGTTTTTTTTTACAATTTAGCAATTTTTTTAAATCTAAAATCGTATATGTAGGGGAGAGCGGGGCTGAAAGTGCCGATTTTGACAAATCCTTGTATGATTCGGATAAAACAAGTACTATGTCTGAAAGTAGTGGTTCATCCTAAGCCAAATTTAGTCTATAATACGAATTTACCTACAGATTTTGCACATTTTTAATAGTTTTTAAGAAGATGTAATTTTTTTATACAGCGGCGGCAAGGCACTACCAACCCCACTTTGGGGCAAGTTGTGCCGTAGCTGAGGTCGGTTGTGCCGTTGATAATGCTAGGTGTTTTACATGAATGAAAACTAATTTAGAATTTAAAACACATCAATTTTATAATAATATATTTATTCATTATACTTTTTACTATAAATCAACAGTTTTTAAAATTTAGTTGTTTATAATACTATGTATTATAATAAAAAAAAAAAAAAAAATTACCTTTACTTATGTAATTATTTCAAACATAAAAGCATATTTTTAATCAATAGTTTGTACTGGTTTTTATGCAAATGAGATCAATTATTAAAAATATCAGTCTCTAAGGACTATATCACAAAAAATAATAAAGATTTCTCTTAAATTTAAAAAATTTAAATATTTTTAATAATTGATCTCATTTGCATAAAAACCAGTACAAACTATTGATTAAAAATATGCTTTTATGTTTGAAATAATTACATAAGTAAAGGTAATTTGTTTTTTTTTTTTTTATTATAATACATAGTACCTATTATAAACAACTAAATTCTTAAAAAGACTCAAGAGACTGATCAATAAGCTAATAACTCTGGAAAGAACTCTGTTACTTTATAATTATATTATAATAATAAGCGCTTTTTAAGATGTACTTCGACAGTAATGCCTCTTGTTCCTCATTAAACACTAGTCTTGGTTTGTATCCAACCGCAGGAGTAAGTCCACTTTTTATTTTTTTGACATAGCGTTGTAGTGTTGTGTGACAAATTTCTAATTCACGTGCAACAGCTTTTAATTTACGTCCATCGTTGATGACTGCATCAGCAGCCCTTTGTAAAAGATCCTGAGACGTAGTTCCCCTTTGAGTTTTTCGCTTGCATGTCCTCATTCTGTCAAAGGCAATAAATGCAGTAGGTATAAAGTATCATGTCAAAAAGTATTTTCTTTCTTTCATAAGTGCTCGCGTAAACATAAACAATATTGAAACAATAAAGGTTGTTTAGGGGTTGGTTGTGCCGCGGCACAAGCAGCCCCACATGAACGGCACATTTTACCCCACTTATGAGAGTGTGATATTTTGTCTCACATATCAAAATCACTCTGCTCAAAGCATTAAAATTACACTGCATAATAAACTAGGATAAATAACAAACATTTTACTAAAACTCTCATATTAAAAGCACGAAAAATGCTAACTTGCGACCAAAAAGTATCGAAACGAAAATATTTACTTACGTGGCGCTGGAGGACCCTCAGATGCACTGTCACTCGGTCCGCTTCACTGACGCAATTAAAATTGCAGCCGCGTGTGCCCTACTATTAGGCATTACGCGACACAATACGATCGTAAATCTATCTCTTTCTGTTTTCGAGATATTCGCGTCGGCACAATTTACCCCCGGCACTTTCAGCCCCGCTCTCCCCTACTATAGTTATTAAAATTAGATTGTCTCGAAAGTATCTAATATACATAATTAGGATAATTCTATGCGTATCTTTACTGAAAACGTGTTGCAGGAGAAAAGAAAAAAACAATGATGACGTTTTCAAATAATCTGCAGTCCATGTTTTTGAAGTTTGCTCAGCTTTTGAAATAATTGTTTCGATTGTAGAGCGAAAAATTTTGCGTCATGCAATGCTTAGTAAAAGTTCAATTAATACTGTTGCATCAATTATTACTTCCTACTTTTTCTTTTGTTAATTGTTAAGTAAGCTAGTAATTGCGTTCTTGGAATTAAGCCATGTTGGTTTAAGTCTAAAAAACGAGGACTCCAAAACCTACGTATGAGCGTCTTGAAACAGATTTTTTTAACAGATAAATGAGAAAGTAAAAAGACATTCTCCAGTCAGTCTTTAAAATGTTTAGCAAGTTCATATGGTTTTTGGTGTCATTTCTTATGCTTACCGATGAAGCATACGGATTAAGTATAAAAGCTAGAATTGTTCAAGGAAAACCTGTCGGTGGAACAGAGGAAATAAATTGGAATAAGACGGGAGAATACGTGTCCGGTAACTCTCAAGATTTTCCATATGTAGTCTCATTGGAGCAATTTGGAATTAATTTTTGTGCTGGTTCGATAGTAAGGAAGAATCTAGTTCTTACAGCCGCACATTGTTTCCTTAATGGAAGTCCTGATCCAAGCTATTTGTCTGTACATGCGGGGCGATTAGCGATAGAAGGTGCTCTATCCCCCCACTCTCAGGTGTTCAAAATAAAGAGAGTGATAGTTCCGAAAAACTACAATATCAGTTCTAAGGAAAACGACTTGGCACTTGTTCGAATAGATGGCAATTTCAACTTGACAAAGTACGTTAACAAAGTGCGACTGCCGAAACCCAGCCAAACTTTGCCGGACTTCACCCGAAAAGCAGTGTCATTGGGCTGGGGAGTTTCGGACACAGGCCTTCCTTCAAGGGTCCTTATGAAGCTCAATTCGACGATTTTGCTAGAGTCCGATTGCGCTAAGAAATTCGACTACTACAACGTTAAAATGGTGTGTGCAGCTGGTGATAATTTTGGAAGTGCATGTTCTGGAGACTCTGGTGGACCCCTGGTTATACATGACTATGAAAATTCAGAAAACGATCTTCTTGTTGGCATCCATATGGCTACGAGAGTAGTTGTAGATATTGAATCACCAATAGTTGAACAATGTAATTTTGGTCACTATGTTTCTGCAAATGTTGCTTACTTCAAAGATTGGATTAATGAAAACATTAAGAGAATCAAGGATGATAATAACCAGTCTTTTATTGAACGGTGGTGAATACATCTTCTAAAAATTGTGTCTGTATTTATGAAGAACAAACAAATAAAAACTAATTATGTTAAAAATCAAAAGTTGAATTTTAGAAGAAGAATTATTTCCCAGAACTACTAGATTTAATATGTGGGTGAATATTTAGAAATGGGGTCCGGAATCCGTCCTTATGGTTTTTAAAACTGGTCTAACTATGATCCCTTCGGGAAAATGTCTAGACATATTGAAAGAATTTTGAGTAAACACAGTTAACTAGTTTACTAAAACTGTTTGGTTGAAATAAAATTATAAAATTTTCACAACAAAATGCGTCCCAGAAGAATCGAAACATGTTAGAGGATAGCAAATTCTACAATAAACACGCAATTTTGTAATGTTTGATTCCAGTAGAATTAATTATTGACCTCTCAGAAATAGTTTAGAACTGAAATAATTTCTTTCGAATTATTGCTCATGCAGGAAAATTTCGTCAATTACAAAATTCCAGGGGAATTACCTCTCGGAGTACTTAAATTTAGTAATTTTTTTTTCGAAAAAAAAAAACACTAAGAAGTACCAAGATGTAAATTTAAAAATACAGAGCTCCATAAGAATTACAAAATTTATAAACTTTGTGTAAATTTACTTTTCATTCAACAACTTTATTTACATACATATATATAGAACATAAGCGAGTATATCAAAAAAATATGATAATACACTGTGGCCCTTTGTATCGATTATGTAGATGTCTACAAATTTGGCAGAATTATTAAATTCCCTAAAAGAACTACAAAATTGTTCGAAAGGCATTGGCGGTAAGTGGCCACGAGTAGCTCAGTTGGTAGAGCACCGAAGCGCCAATGCAAAGATCTCAGGTTGGAGACCTGCCTCTGGTTAAAGCCATTGCTTTTTTCGATCAACTCCCATTCCCATTGGTGAATTAAAAACCGGCCAAGTGTGAGTTGGACTCGCGCACCAAGGGTTCCGAACCTCGGGAGGAAATATAAAAAGTTATTTAGTTAAATTCATCGACCGCCTCAAAAACAATAAGATCCAGGATTAACGTTATAGTTTTGCTATAAACTTTGAGTAAGCCTCTAGAAACATTATTTCATAGTTTTAGTGATTCATTAAATTATACTCTATGAATGTTTATAGGTTTTATGATATCAGCTCGCAATAAAGTTCATTTTTGGGACGGCAAAACTATGTTTGTTTGTAAAGGATTTTTGCTAATTTCTAAAACACTGTTTTGTGTATTGTAGTTAGAGACATCTTTTTTTTCCCGTAATATGTATATAATCCTCTATCATCTCTAATAATTTCAGATTTTTCGCTTTGCAAGCTTCGAAAATAAGGTGGAAGGAATAGTATTTTTGTAGACATTTGTCATCAAAAGTCGAAAACTGTGTGGCATAAAAGAAAACCTATTTTAGAATGTACAAATGAAGCCCTTTCATATGATACTCCATCCCACATGACGTAGTAACTCCATTTTAAAATTTCAACCTCCCATTTCGGCCTTTTTGCAATGAAAATAAAAATATTTTTTAAATTTTGTCATTTGCAATCATTTGAAATTTGCAAGCATTATTTAAAACTATTCAAACTAACAACAAATAGGTATTAGTTCCGCAAATTGTTTCTACTAAGTTTAGGTAAATATTTTTTACTGTGTGCGTACATTTATTTCGAAAAAATGAGAATATGCTTAATTTTATTAAATTTTTTTATGATTTGTTTCATAAATATGTACGAATTTATTGCCAAAAGTTTAAAATTATAATCTAGAAAAGTGTTTATCAATTTATATTCTAAAGGCATTGAAGTTTTATTTTAACCGGTTAACGAGGTCGTTATTCAATAAATTGTAAAATCATGCAAAGAAGGTCAATGACAATTTTATGAAAAAAATTTAAACAAGTCGCATGGCATCGTTTCTATTATTGTATTTTAATATTTCCGTCTCAGAAAAGCCTTTGCTTTGCTTGTTTGAAATGTACCGTCTCATCTAAAATATGGAACAAGGATTTCTCCTGTTAACGCAGAAAAAAATATATTTCGGAGTATATTTTCAAAGAACAATTAGATGAAAAAAGCGAATGAAATTCAGACAGTTCAGCGGAAAGTCACGTTCGTTTCCATTTTTTTTCCCAACCGTTGTCGACGTTGTTCCATTGAAATGGCCAAAGCATGCTTAGACTGCCAAAAAATGCTCACATAAAATGAGAAAAATTCTCCAAATCAAAAGAAGCATTGGAGAAAAAGTTCTTAGACGGATTCGTAGACCTTTTTTATGAACCTCTTTCCCCGTAAAAATATCTAGGCCAAATTGGCCGCATTTTGAAGCGCCTCCAAGATTTATGCTTCGGTCGAGGTTCAGTGAACCATAATTTATCATCGGCGTAAGAAACTGGACGTTTTTTCTCGATTTTAATAAATCTTGTGAGAAGAGCAGACACTCGGCGAATTGGCCGTCTTTGTTTCAGGAGTACAAGGGCTGTGAATTACTGCAGTACGCGGCTCGCTTTCGCTCGAATGCTTCTGAAGATCGCTGATCAGGTCCGGCTCTCCTGCTTTCGAGTTTTCGCAATTACACGCACGTTGGAGCGTGCGGACCGTATATAACTTTCCAGTTAGATAATAATAATTACAAGTTTTAGGAGCAGCAGATAATTTCATCTAGCCGACGAGACAAGGGCGTTCAAATAACCTAAAATAGCCAGGGGCAACATATCCAACACTGGCGAGTTCACGATCGGAAAAATCGAGTTTATATAAATGGGCCCATGATCGTCTGCAGCACACGATCGGGTGCGCGGTTTGTGTGTACGCAGGGTGATAAATGCGATATTTCCTTCCACAGTTAGGCATCGATCATCTCACCTGACAGGTAAATTATGTGCACTTTGGGACTGCACCACAGAGGAAGGTGTCGCCGCGGCGTACCATGAGACTTGCATCCAATCGTGTCGAGAATTTGTTCGATCAGGAATGATATCACTTTCAGAAGGGGCCAAGTATGCCAGATCAGGCGCATTTGCATAGGAGGAAATGCGACAGAAATTAACCCAATAACACAGATCAGTCTGATGAATGCCGGCCGCGGTCTGTAGCATTATTTAACAAGTGAACCTTTCCCTTCGTTTGTTTATTCCGCGTAATAAAAATCGGATCTTCAGTTCTCTGAGGGTGTTTTTAAGATTTTTTATTAAGATTTTATTCAGCGAATTAAATTTGATTTAGACATACGTTTTTTAATTTACTTATACATATTTACAAATTGCCTTACATAATAGAGATATGTAGATAGGCTGCACAATTTTTAAATTTAATTTTTTAAATAATTTTCAATATTAAATATTCCAAGTGAAAATATTATTGAATTAATTCCTTTTTCGTAAGAAGACATATTGCCCTAGTTATCGACAAGTGATAAGTTTGTACCGCTTGAGTTGATTTCTAATATTATAATTTTTTTCTATTTCATAAGCTTATCAATTCTACTCAGAATTTGTACTTGACTTTGATTTGTGCATTGTCAAAAAGCTGCTGAATATGGAAAATTTATAGTTGAAATAAGTATAATACATATCTTTTGAAATATTATAAATTGTGTGCGCCTTCGAAGTGTGAATTGATCTTAAGGCGAAGCTGAGGAAAAAGGTAATTCAAAATAAAAAAGGAATGAATAATACACATGGATATAATATGTGGAGGTATTATTATTTTAAATTAAACGAGTGAAATTATTTTTCTTTTATTTAATAGGAAAATTTAGGTTTCCTTTTTACGCCATGAGGATTTTGTTTTATTCAAAGCTGATATCTTGTTATGAAAGAATGTATGTATTTGGAAAAAAAAAAAAATTATTTGTGTGTAAAAATTGTATTTTTAAATAGTTATCTATAATAACGAATTCAATAGATCGTTTCGAGTCTCTTCTGTTTCTGCAGTAATTTTTGAATATTTGCACATGCATTTTTATATTGTGTCTATTCATGGTGCATAGTCTTGTCATAAATTTAAATAAACCAACGTCAATTTGACACATTTCCACTGAAAGTTTCTATTTTAAAATTGCAAGGGTAGATCGCTTTACGCGACTCTGTGAATTAAATTTCAATACTATCAGTGATTTCCGAGCAAATATAACAAATCGGAGCGGAAAGAAATTACATTATGTAAATTATTCTATTTATATTTATGGAGTTTTTTTAAAAACTGTTAAAGGTACAATACAATGAAGTTAAAGTTACTTTATATTTATTTAAAATACAAATTATTATATGTATACGTTTTTGTTTTGCTAAGGGAGGAATGGAAGCGGCTGCTTCTTAAAAGCAATATTCCAATTGTATTTTAATTTCTAAATATTCAATTTTAAGGCTAACATTGTAAACATTAGTTTCTACAAAATACTGCAGAGATAAAATTATTACAATATTACAATTTTTTTTGTTTTTGAAATATTTCACTTTTAATATCATACTGACAGAACGACATATAATCTTAGTGAAAATGTTATCACTTGGAAAGTTTCTTAATAAGTGCAAAATTATATTTTAAAACCAGGTTAATTTAGAGGTGGGATTTTAATACCAAATTATTAAATTATCTATCAAATTATTATATTATTTGAAAATATTTGTATTTATATAGGTTTTGAAATTTCTATAATCGTAAAATTTATAATACATAGTAGTCAGTATTACTCAGAATATATATTTCAAGATTTGCAAATATTTAAAGTGAAATTAATTTTCAATTGAACATCAGATTTTTAACCTACAGTGTAATTGATGTTCAGCATTTCATGATTAGAGTTCCAAAACAGGAAAGTAAAAATAGGTATGCAATCAATGAGCAAACATTCAATTTTTTCAATTAGTCTAATTATAGGGCTTTAAATGAGCATTTCAAACTACTTTTCAACTCTTGAAATTTGACCATTTTCAGGCATCATACATCTTGTGCTCGGATACCTGCGCATTCAGTTTTGATAAATTAGACCCACGTTGATAGGCCTTGATAACACCGGAGGCAAGGCTTTCTTTGATTGAAAGCCCATTTGGCTGAATTGGATGAAAACGAATGGCAAATTGCGCCAAACTGCGCAGGAGAAATCTTCCCGAGGGCACGATCTGGACGCGGGAGATTTATCTGTGCAGTTCCGCAGCAAAGTAGCCAACACCTGCTTGACACTCGATGCGTCCGTGCAGGGGCCTAAGTGAAAATAGCTCTAAATTAGCGTCTACGATCGTCGCTAGCTCATTTCCCAGCGCGGGTCCAGAGCGCTCAAGAAACCGGCCGCCGCGCCATTTCACCGAGACCCCAGACCTTATGAATGGGAATCGAATGGTCACTGGACGCGGACTGTCATCCGAGTGGATGGCGGTTGCGCTCACATTCGCGGCTGACTTGGTCACGTCAGGGCTCCGCAACTGATTACTGGCAGCCAAATTATTAATGAACCGGCGCAGCCAAGTTGAAGGTTGCTGGTGACATGATCGCCCGCAGTTACGGCTCGATTATGGCCAATAATTGACGTATTAAGGCTCTGGGATCACTGCCGGGTTCGTCCGGAGAAATGCTGTTCTGTCGTTTTTGGTGTTTTCAAGATTACCATAACGAATTTCGTGCAGACGATCTTTTAATAAGAACTCGCTAGGTGGCCGCGAGTCATAAGAACGAGATAAATAATTAATTTCTCGGAGGGACCCGGATCGGGTTTCATTTCAGCCAACTGCGGAGAACATTTGGTCCATTAAAAAGAGGACCATGCAGATCTGCAATCGCGGATCGGAACGATCTTCTTAGCCAAAGACAACGAGTGGGTGTCGTCTTAGTCCCTTGCTCGTAATCACCGCAGTGCCGGCGAACCCATTAGCTGAATCGCAGTAAGACGGCGATCCCTTAAATTTTAAGGGTGGAATCTTTCCACTGAATAAGCTACGGCGGTAAGCTCAGATACAACTAAGTGATCGTAAGTAATATCGCTCAGCACTCACCCACAGAACCCTGCGTTTCCGTGGCTAGCCTCTTTTAAACCTTTTTCATATCGCTAAGTCGCGGCCAATTATCCGTGTGGGAAGAGCGACAACGCCAGGGTTTTATGTCGCGGTGTTTTCATTTTGCATCGTAATGTATCCTGACAACTGCGATATGCGTTTTCTTCCACCACCGACGAGGGAGTTGTTTACTTGTTCACTCCCGGCAATTTACGGACATTTTTGCAACATCCAAGAAAGACATAAGGAAGGAAGGAATTGCTATATTTTGCGGGAAGGACTTCTCTTTTTCTATTTCCATTCAAAACAATCGACATGGCCCTGATACTTCAGGTCTTGAACTAAATTTATCCTCAGGCTATGTTGTTTGCATCCAAAGGGACTGTTCAGACATTCTTCGTATGCATGCTTTTACAGCATGTTTCTTCCGGAGTCAAGTCTAGGACTACATAAAAAAAAAACTAAAATTTTATGATTTGTTACATACAAAGTTACATTAACGCTAGACTAAAAAAATATAAAAACAAACTATGTACATATAATACATATACATATGTATGTATTATAATTTAATGTGATTTCATTTTCAAAGCCTTTTATGACTAAAAACGAATCTAGTAAACGTTTATATTTTAGTAGTTACTCTAATTGCGTTTTAACACTAATTTATTCGACATATGATTATTTATTAGCGTCCTCTTCTCATCAATCTGTATGTTAAATGTCGAAAATTCTGAAAATCAACTAATTTCGGAATTTATTTATTTATTTCGGAATATAACAAATAAAAAAAAAAAAAAATTACATACAATGAAAAAGTCTTATAGTTAGTGCCGGAATCTACGTTCATTCAACTGTATTATTATTATATAGTCTAGCAGATGTGTAATTATAATTAAGGTGAATTCAATATTTGGGAAAATTATGTTTTATCAACTAATTAACTTAAGTTATTCATTACTTTTAAGCATAAATAAATAAAAGATGTAGAAAGTTTTCTATCTTCATTTGAGAAGAATAGAGTTAGAAGAAAACAGCCATAGGTCATTAAAGTCGACGATGCATCGTTACTACTCCAAAAAGGATGTTTTAGATTTATATTTACGAATAGCATCCCAAGTTATTAGAATTATAATAGAACAACTTTAAAATTCGTAAACTCTATATTTTTAATTTGAAATAGCAAGATTGCAAAATGCACCATTTACAAATATAACAAAAGTTGGAAAAGTGGAAGTCCTATAAAATAAATAATATAACATCCAAAGTAGTAGCTTATAAAACGGTTTAGTTAATGTTGACAAAATAGGGTGAGGAATGGTTATTATTGTTGATTATAAAATTTTATTTAAATGAGTTTTGGATGACATCTACTTTCTATTGAACAAAAAAATTAGTTAAATTGATATCGATGGGAAAAGATAAAAAAAGTTTTGTTTACTTTATATTGCAAAGTATAGTCTATAAATCGGCCATAATACATATATCGTTCTAGATCATCGAAGTGAATTGCATTTTGATACTATAACATACTATTATACTATATGTGCAATATTTTCTATAATCCATCCTCTGTTCACTGCGCGGCGGCAATTCGTTTAAGTTTAAAGCAACGATTGTCAATAGTCAATGGAAAAACTACAATAAATATTCATTTTTTTTAGCATCATTGTGTTCAGTGAGTCTTGTACTTTTTGCCTCGGTCTTGCAGAAGGTCCAAGATCGAGACCAAGACTATTACTATACCTGTTTTATCCAGACTTGATTTGCAAGACCTAGACAAAGATCAATATCATGCGAAACTTGATCAGAAACCAAAAGGTCCTCTTGCAAAATAAACATTCCCATATTTAAAAGCGTGCCTTACATTTGAATGAAATCATTTGTTAAGACAAAAATAATGAACAATTTACTAAAAAAAAAAAAAGAATACGCTTAGCCAAGAAAATTACATTACTTCTTTGCTTATCCAAATAAAAAAGGGATGATTTTGCAGAGTTGCTTTTTAATAATAATTTTATCAAAATAGCTCAGTGGATAGAGGGCAGAATTTCGAATCTTGTCTTCAATTCTAGGATTTTTTCAGATAAAATTGATAAACAACGAAAAAATGTATTTCACATCGATCTATAATATTTTGAAGAAAACAAGGAAATAACGAAATTACTTCGATAATTAAGTTATGTCGAAAATGTCAATTTCCTCTATTTTTAGTTTTGTTTATTGTTGACTACTTAAAGTTATTTACTCGTATTACTTATATAAGATCTAACAAGTGCGAGTAAATAAATTATCCAAAATATTTGAGCATGAAATTATAACTACAAGTCTTGCAAGCGATACGAAGACTAAGTCTATTGATGCAAGACAAAACCATGACCGATTGTGCACGAATCAGGACCATTACTAAGGCTAATCAAAGTCTTGATCCTGGGCCTGGTTTACTCATCACTAATTGTGTTATCGTCGACTAATTTTAACTAATCTTATTTTTAAAGGATTTCTAGTTGGATTTTATTATTCGCAGGCTCGTATCTTACTTCATATTTTACTCTATTATCATTAATTTATTCATTATATTTATAAAGTATACAATATGTAATATACATATACATATATAATCACTTTGCTTTCGAATTTTTAAATCCTTTTATGATCATGAATACACCAAATTACCTTATTGTTTTTTAAAAGTAAAAACCCTTTTCACAAAAAATCACTGCCCTTTCTTTCTGTGGTAAATTATATGAGAGTGAAAGTTATATTAGCACTTTTAGCATTTTTACGCATATAACCCACAAAAGGAAAAGTGTAGCACCGAAAATTATTGTTGCATCAAATTTATGAGCCTGAAGCAAGAATGGGTGCAAATATTGATAAAATCGATTTCCTGCCTGCCTCACGTGTCATTTGCAAATTGTTCGAAGATTGGGTTCCACGAGAGTAATGTGATGACTACGTGACCAAGCGGACATGGACGGCTCTCGATTACGATCATGGACGTAATTGAGCATACAACGTATTAAATTTGGTTGGTAATTTATCTTATTACCATATAAAACATGAAATCCTGCCGCTGCTCCAGCCGACTGTTCTTTTGTGTGAAAAACCCCATACCGGCCAGACGGAAACAGAAGGAAAGTCATGCCAAACTGGCCAAAGCCATGGCCAGTCATTTTATGTCGAACTTACTCTGCGGCTGTTTTATATAATCGGATCAATAAAGTTTTTCCTTTCCTTGTGGCTATTTGTGAATTACTGCATCACAAAAAATTATTTACTTCCACTTAAGAGCAACCTCCACTTTTCATAAATTCATGTAAATTTATGTGATTAAATCATGATCCGTTTCCCAGGACCGCTTTGATATAATTTCATCACTCACGTTTTCAACGATTTTCATAATAGTTCTTATCCAACAGCGGGTGGTAGTAGCATGTAACTTATTTGTGCTCAGATAAAAGAAACTCTAAGTGCCTTGTGAAGAATTCTTCATAATAATCGATTCTTACATCAACAAGACAGCAACGATACATTAATGATTTATTACACTAACCAAGCATTTAGTATTATATTTATGTACATATAGTATACAAATATTTTCTTACCCATAAAATATGATGAGCACCTCAAAATATATTATAGCTAATAACAATACTCTAAGAAAACAACTATTTGTTAAAATTGACAATTATTTATGCTAATTCGCACAAGCGCCTCTCGTGGAATATTTTGTAACTAACACCTTTAAGATCTTGATCCAGATCCAGATAAAACTGTGGATCACGTGTTGTTATTGTAACTCCATGTTAGAATGCTGATCTTGATCTTGATCTGGATTAAAAAAAACGCAGCTACTATACACGAAATTTAGAGTTTGGAGGGTATATTCAATTTCATAATTATTATATTGCTTCGAAATTAAAGTCAAATTTATGTCGAAATATAAGAATCATAACCATTTCATTTTCTAATTATTTATCTAGCCCTAATGACATTTTTTAGATCAAATTAAATTTTCTAACCTTTTATTATCTATATGTATATAAAGATTTTCGACATATCGAGAAATTCGAAAAATATTTGTATTTTTCGTTAATTATGTTACCTACTTAGAACTAAACTATATTCAAAACTGTGAACTAATTTGGAAGCAATTACTTTTCTAAAAATAAGGGACTGACTTACTGAGCTCCGATATAGCCAGATTGATAGCCAAAATATAATAGTACTGTGTTTTTAGGAACTAAAGTAATGATAGAGGTTATGACCTTTTTGCTATCAATTTTTAAAACAAGTATCTCAGCTGTAGAAATTTAAGCCGCGAAAAATGTCTCTGCTGCAGATAAATTAAATATTTAGCCGGATAATTAACACAATATTAGACTTCATAGGGCTACTAATCAATCAACTGCTTAACAAACTTTTTTCTGTTAATTTAATTCTAGTTTTGCATATGTCGGAAAAAGTTGCACTTAAATGGAAAATGACATACAATGTACGAGGAACACAAAAAAAAAATACACTTTAAAAATTTCAAATAATATCTCAAGTTTAATTTTTAACTTGTCCATACATACATGTTTGAATTTATGGCCAAATAGCGGGCGTGCCTGAATAAATCAAAACATTTTAATTTCTCGACGACTGGTTGATAAACTTGATGAAATCGTTAAGCTCATCTTTAAACCCAACTAAACATGGTGTGTAATTTCAATTTACAATCAACTTCTATAAATTGTTCAACGAGTTGACCGATAAGTCCTCTATTGACCACTTAATCGATACATTTTAACCGAGTTACCATCATATACTTATTTGTATAATTTCAACACAATATTTAAAAATATATATTGTACATACGATGTTCTCTCGAATTAAAAGTATCGATTCGGTACTCATGAGTAGTATCGAATAAAAAACATCGCTACTTCATGGTATTGGTTCTTTTTTTAGTGATATATTTATATATACTTTACACATATGATAGTATAGGATGTAGGTAGAAATTAACTTGATTATGTATTTATAAATGTGATTATAACATGTTTGAAGTAATCTTAGTTTAACATACTAATTTCATGTCAGAATAAAAACCGATTAGACCTCGCTCTCCGAGGGTTACATATTTAACAGAGAATTTCTACTTTTGCAAAAACTGTGATAGCCAAAAATGTCTTTTTAAAACTACTGTAATTTTTACCCACTATGATTTATTTATTTATTAATTCCAATTTATAAAAGTGTACAAAAGGTAGTTTTAATGGAAATAATGGGAATAATTCCTATACATAAATAGTAGCTTAACAGCTCCAAGTTTTGAGAATATTTAATAGAACAAGTATTCAAACAAAAGTGTATATACACCACCTCACTGAGAATTACTACTTTAAATTTTGCTAAAACAAGATCTTTTAGACTATAAGGGCGAAGAGAATTGTAGATTGCCACTGCATGAGGGATTAATTGCTTAATGCGAAAAACTGTTTTATAAATTCCATAGGAGACTTTACGAATAAAAGGTTACGTTTTTTTCCATTGTTGATATAAGCTTCGTTTGTTTCGTCTATCCCGAACAATAGACCATTTTATATTAAATTGAACCTTATTAAGAGTCCCGCCGAATAAGGGTTTGAAATTTACATTTACAACCATCAAATTGCCAAGATTTTTATTAATGGAAAACTTCAAATCTTGAACTGAATATTTTTCACATTAATTTTTGACTTAAAAGTAGATAAAAGTTATTACAATTTGGCGCTATTTTTAGAAAATTTTAAATCTTTTCTATAGGTCATTCAAGACTTTCAAACCTAAGCAAAATCTCCTTTTGTCTGGATAGACGAAAAAAACGCAGTTATAGACTACAGATTTGGTAGCCCCGAGCGCAGAGTAAAAATGTATCGGCATCGAATACAAAGTACCAAAAAGTATCGATACTTTTTCGTGTTCCTGTTACGAGTAAGCTGCAAAAATAAAGACATGTTGATTTGATCGATAATTCCTATAGAAGTTAATGATTTTGGTTGTAAGATATCAAAATCCGCAAAAAGTTCATTTGCATCATTACGTATAGTAGTAACGTAATCTCCAGAAGAATTCCGGCTTAATCTTGGCGATTTGCATAACTAGCAACTGTAAACAGATTAAAAATAAAAGGAAGACGTTAAAAGTAGACTAAGCGGTATACAAAACATCGCCCTGTCGCGCAGTAGTCGTCGCCGACAATCATATCCAATTAATCAGGGGCGCTCCCACAAATCTAAATCTGTTCCAATTTTTTACGCTTTATATACATATATATTTTTTTTTTTCGAGAACGAATTTTGTAGGGTCACTCTATTAGTCACCGGAGCAGTTCGTTTGCGCGACTAGAACAAGCATTTTGTGGACAAACCTTTTTTAAACCGTTGAGCAGGGGGTTCGCGAAACCCGTTTTCGACAGTGTTCTTGACGGTAATGCAATCCGCGAACCTTTAAACCAGCTGGACCAGCGACAGTCCAGCGGCGCAATTAATCAGCCCAGCAGAAGTACGCAAAATTGCACACGAAGTCGCGGATTATGTTAAACACGGGTTCAAATGGGGAACCCTAGACCAATCGATCACGGTGTTAGCGACCGACGTGGGTGGCTTTCGCAAAAGTTAGCATGGAATAACGGCAACTCTAGGTCAGTAGTATCGCGATTTGTCTATGCAATTGGACAGATGTAACCGAATCGCAATAAATATTTAGTTACACGCGTGCTTCTCGAGAGAAGTCCTCTGTCCGGGGAAACGCATCTGCGGCGTTTAGGTCCGGTAATTCTAAGCAATTAAGTCACCACGATGACAAAGTAGTTATTAACAAGCGATTTATTCAAAGTTGAGCGGCAAGATCGCAGCAAGTGTTCGTTATCTTCGCATGTGTGCATGCGCACTCACCAATTTCTCACGGAAACCAGCCTATCGCGCTGGGTGGCCATCAGATACCTGTGCGTGCGCACCTTATTAAGTTACGATTCGGAAAAGTACCGCGGAATGAGCGCAAGACGACCAGCGCGAATTAAGCCATAAATCTGTTCGTTGATCGTCTTATTTCGATTTTCGGCTTTGGTTTCGCACTCGAGTTATCGTCCCCATCGCGATCGCCGCCACGATCGATCCCACAAAACCGATCGTGAACTAGTTCCCGAGCGGACCGCAGCCTCTTATTTGGTCAATAAGGCCAATATCTCACGATGACCCTTGAGCTTGAACCTCTCGAAATGAAGTTCAAGTGCAATATTAATTAACAATGTGCTCGGGTGTAGCGGTAAAAATCAGTGTAATTACCGGTTTTTTTTCGGGGCTTTTACCTCACCGACACGATCACGGGTAGGTAGGTGTCTTTCGTTTTTAAACCTTGTCTTGTCGTCCGCTGATCAAAGCTTCTCGACGGTAAAAAGATTGTTACGCCTCTTTACCGCCGATGAGCATTGTCATACTTCGGGCAACAAAAGATTCACTGTTGAAAGTTTTGCTGATCAATCAAGTTCGATCGCACTTTTGATTGACTGCTCTTATGAAGGGGCTTACAAGTTAATGCCGCCTGAAAAGTTAGAGGCGTAAAAGCAAATAGAAAACCAGTTTAGAATTTACCTTTGCTGACTTTTATTTCTTAAACGAATTGCTTTGCTGAAAGGGTCATAATAGATTATGTAACAAGCTTTTGTTCTATTGGGCTCATATTCGCGTTTTAAGGTGGTGATTTTACTATTAGTATTTTAATATTTAAAATGTTTATAAACTATAATCGATTATTTAATTTCTAGTCTTACTTAAATTCCACAAAAAAAAGTTAAATCTTTTTCAGCTTGTGGATAACGACTATTATCAATTAATTTTTACTTTTTGAACGTTCGATAAAGATTATGAAGTGAAATTTACTTTTCAGTCTTTCAGTAATGATAAAGAATGTATGTTTAATTCATATTTGAGAAATAATCGAAATATATATATATGTACATATAAGCTACTTGATCGTTATTAACCAACTAAAATATAAAAATTACTTATTATATGTATTATCGAGCGATCGAAAAACTACGTGATAATCGTTATTTTGTAATTTAAATTGTTTTAATTATAATCATTACAGTTCCTGAACGCAACAAATCAAAAAATAATTCTACAATTATCCAAATTGAAATAATTTAATTTTTTATTTACCAATTATACAGGGTGCCCCAAAAACCGATAATAACCTTGCGGATGTTGACCAGTGTTGGGAGTTTTTTCATTTGGCTTTGTCATGTAGGTATATAATGTTTATATGTATATCATCTTTGAAATATGTATATGTAGGTATGTATGTCTATTCTATTCTTTTAACAATGTAGAGGCTTAAAATTAAATTTTTGTTAAATATCGCTAACTTATTGCTTTTTTACAGCAACACAAAAAAGTATACGTAAGGACAGTGATTGTGGTACTCTCTGTCAAGTAACTCAAGTTACATTTTACAAATACATATTATTCATTATAGTTTCGCTTTTTAATTTAAACAAAAATTTTTCCGTCTGTCGAAAAAAATTGCAAAAGCCATTTAAAATACTGCGAATTGTAGTGTTCATCCAGTAACAATAAGAAATATTTTAGGGAAAAGTGGTTTTCACAGCTGGGTACCGAGAAAATAACCAGAAAATAAGTGACGTGGTTTAGATTCTGCAAAAAGCATATCAATGAAAATGAAATGTTGCAAAACAATGTTGTTTTCAGTGATGAAAGCAAATTGATTTGTTCGGCTACAATGGAAAGCACAAGGTGTGGCGAAAAAAGAACGAAGTGTTTAAACCTAAAAACATCATCCCAACAGTGAAGAATGGAAGCGATTCGGTTATGGTTGGGGGCTGTAAGTTTGTCGGGGGCTACGTTGGGGATTTTAATGCTTGTAGAAAGGACTTGGATCGCTTTGTTTATTTGATTTTACTTAACCAAAATTCAGCAGAATCTGTACGCAAGATGAGTCTTCCTAAACAGTAGTACCTCGGCCATTGTGAGGGAGTGGTTCCTGTACATATACATACATACTTTTGTGAATTGTTAAAATTAAATGTTCTGTAATTATGTAAATAAAATATTAACAAATTTTTTATCAGGGTTTTGTTTTACATTTCTATTCCTCTAGATAAACTGTTTGTATTTCTTTCCTGTGTACGAATAAATAATTTGACCAATATTGGTATTAAAACCCCAACTTATTACCAAAATTAACTAGGTATAAACAAGATATTATAAAAAATTTTCAAAGTGTTCAACTTCAGCCTCATTAAGTAAATTGCAGACTTCAGACGTAACGTTAACAAGTACCAACCTACAATTAATAAAATAAAATTGCGCAATTATTGTTAGCCTTCTATTAAAATTTATTGGTTATCGTTAAACCGTTATTTCGTACTTTATTATTATTTTCAATCATCAATCATCTTTTATTAATTTTCACTTTTATAGTAAGATTTATTTACCGATTTATTTTTATTGTTTATTGTACATAAGAGTTATTGAGCAATTTTTAAAATTCTTGTTAGGGAAATAAAAGCTTGATGTAGTAAATAATCTCTGACTACATAAAAGTAATGAAATACAATGGAACAATAAATCTTACAGTACTAACGAATAAAAAGTAAGTGTGAAATATTGGTTAACCGATAACTGATCCTATAAAAGAATAATAAAGTGCGAAGCATTGGTAATCAATCAATATTTTTAGAAATAGATTTGTAATTGTGCACCGTTTATCATAATAATTACGTAATATTATGGTCCCTAAATACTTCTTTATTTTTTTTGATGTTTGGAAGTGGTGTTGTGAATTAGTGTAAAACTTAATGTTTTGCATAAAAGCTATTTCGATTTATATTTTCAAACTTAATCACCAGTCGAATCAACATCAAATATATAAAAGCGAACATATTTGTGATATTCCAAAATACTAAAAATTAATATAAGTGAATGGATATGAAATGAGTAGTCAAATTGCAAAAAGATACAAGTAGTCATGTAGTTCAAATCTCGTTTATTTTCATTAAGGCATCTAAAAATTAGTGAGGTTTATTCGTCCGCATTGTGCCTACAGCCTACATAAAGGTGAGGTGCTCGAAGCGCCCTGCTAGATGAGGTTCGTAGTTCACGTATCATTCGCGACGATAGTTGCCAATAAATTTACAATATGCATCAGGACAGTAAATTATATCTTTAACCACAATTGAACTTAATTCTAATCTCGACTGTCAACACAACAGTTGTAAATTAGATCGCACCCAAATCGCGCCGCAGTGTCGCTCCGCAGGACTCGGTTCCCGCAGCCTCATGCATTCTGATTGGGCCGACTCAGATAAATCGCGGCGCGCATGTTTTCGATTTCGTTCGGCTGGCGTGGGTGGCTCCGGTTCGTTATAATGACTTAGTCTGGCCGTTTGTTAGTGACTTAGCTCCGATATAAATTCGGGTCTTAAAGGGCTGCAGACGTGCAGCCGGGCGACACCGTTCGCCACTTAGCCGGGGCA
Source organism: Eutolmus rufibarbis (assembly GCA_963920795.1). Taxonomy (NCBI): domain Eukaryota; kingdom Metazoa; phylum Arthropoda; class Insecta; order Diptera; family Asilidae; genus Eutolmus; species Eutolmus rufibarbis. The sequence continues at coordinate 22,274,065 of OY987204.1, forward strand.
TTTCTAACATCGAAAGACGATGGATTGTCCCCGAATGAAAGCCCGTGAAAAATTGAGAAGAAAGTAAAAGTGAACAAAGCGATACTACCGCAGATGGGTGTAATTTTCCATGTGTGGATGAACAAATTCCTTCTGCTCTGCCCGGTGATTACAGGCATTGATTTATACCCCAATGTGTCCAGCATGAATTATTGATTAATTTTCCTCAAAGATGTCGATTGATATGTATATTTGCTGCTTGTTGTTCATCCTGCAAATTGCACCTGCGTAACTTTTGTTATGTTCGTCTCTGTCAAAAGTATCTAGAAGACTAGCAAGCTTTCTTCTGGAAATTAAAAGACATCTATCTTCATCGTACGATCGTACCTAACTCAGAAGGCCGGTTACACAACTATCTTTTGTACATCAAGTTGTCCTCACTGGAATAACAACGTGATGAAACTTTTAGGAAAATAAATGGTTTTGTTAATTTCTTTATCATTTTATTGAAGCTTATAACTACTGTTTTATTCAAAATAAAATTTAGAACTTTGTCTTCTCTGTATAATGTAATGGGCTATTTTTTACAACACAAATTACTTAAAATAATTAATATAATTTATATTTATAAACATTAGATCTGTATATTATAAAATCAAACGACTGACTTTTAAACAAAAAATTTGCTATGATCCAGTCTCATTTTCCGGTTTAAAAAAGGCGATATTTATTATGTTTTCTATAATAATTTGATGTGTTAGATGTAGTTATTTGTATTAGTGCTTCTTTATTGAATAATGCAATTTGTATATCATCATTCTCTTTATTATTTCTAAAAGACTTTTGAAAGGGGATTGTAAACTTCTTCTTACTTTATCTACACGAAAAAGCATAAAGTAACCAATTCAAATATTTTAAGGTAGGTACCTAGATATATCCAATTTTATGTTTTATTATAAATTGAGTTTGCTGTAACGTAAAGTGGCCTAATACCAACCATCTGAGTTCTTCTTCAATTTTGTTTACTATACTAAGTGAAAAATAATGAGCAAATCGTGAAATTATAACGTTGTAGGAGATCAAAATGAAAGTTCTTATGGAATTTTCCATTTTCAAAATATATTAAAATAAGAAGTTCGATTTCCCACACCACAATAACTTTTAATTCTTTATAGCGATCAGCGCGTAACCTAATTCCCACAGTATATTTATTTAAAATTTGTACTTTTGACGTAAAAATAAAATTCAAAATTTTCAAATTCGATAGAATTACTGTTTAAAAACCAACTTTTACACAAACAACACAAATAAAAAATTTCGTAATGAATAAATAGATACAAAAAATTAAACCTTTTCTAATATCGATGATATCATTTTAAACAGTTTTATTTATTTCTCACAATTATTATTTATTAAACGCTTTTATTATCAATTATTATAATTAGGACATGCGACGATTATTTACAAGAATTTAGAGTAGCAGTTTTGTTGGCATTAGTTCAGTAACAATCAACAAAAGGGTATTACTTACATACATGTGCAATTTTATCATTTGATAATGTTACAAATTTGGTTACATTTGAACTGCCATATTTTTTAATATTAATTAATATGCAAACACATGCCCAAATTGACGACCAGTTTTGGATAGTTCATAAAAACTTAAAAATTATATAATTTACAAAATGTTTAAAGATTTTTCAAATGTTTTCGTTTATATGTATTTTAAACTTAAGCATATACATAGCTAGCATTTCTAAAAAAGTTAATTAAGCTCACAAACATATTTTGGTAGACTGTAATTAGGTTGCCAGGTAATATCCAATAAATGTCTTAAGGGGACCTCTCATGCAAAATTTTCAAAAAATCGAATTTTTTTTTTTACATAAAACTGTTCCTTAGCACCATAGAAATACTCTCTAAAAATTTTATTAAGAAATTCGTAATAGAAAAGAAGTTATAGGTATATATGTAACGGCACCTCAGCGTATTTATATAGTGAATTTGTAGTATATACATATAAACTTTAAACGCGTTTATCTCGAAATCATTTTTTTCAAACTGGTGGGACGTTTTTCTCAAAATCTACTCGACCGATTTGTACAAACCAAAATTTTTTAGATTCTATAAATAAAATCCTAGACAATAAACCTCTGAAAAGTCATAAAATACCTCCCCCTCCCTTTCTAAATTCGGGTAAACTACCCCAAAAACAAGTTTGTTTCTTACTTTTTTGTAAAAATGTTTATAAAATAAGGAAAATATAAAAAATAAAATAACTTAAAGGTGTATTGTCTAGTTTTGAGTCTCAGGAAGAGAACCTCGTTTGAATTTTTACTCTATCTTCTACAGGAAGCCCAGAAAGTGTCCCACCAGTTTAAATGAGCCTTTTGCAAGACGTCCTCTGCAGTGGTGGTGGTGAACTAAAATGGCTAATAAATTTTTTTTTTATGTATTTGAAAGTATTCCCTACAATATACAAAAAGAATTATGTATCTAGATAAAGTAGTTTTTCCACACAAAAAAACTTAAAAAGAGTAATTTTTTTTCAATTTAGCATGAAAAGGTCCCCTTAAGTCATTATGCTACTGTTTTTTTTTAAGTATTGCCTTGTAACGACTACCGGTCAGTATTGAGACTTTGCTCATAACTTCGTTATCCTATTTCTGACAACAATATTTTATTGTTCTTTGTATACAAATTATAAGACTTCATATTAATTACCACTTTTTGACACTTTTAAATAAAAACAAATGAACTTTTCTGCATTAATCACTCCGATACATGCATCGAAAAATAGTTATTAGTAAAAATATATTGTGGTCGAAATTAGGGAGGAGGTCGGAAATAGACCTATTACTGAAATTAATTTAAGAATAATTTTTTATATCTCTTTTCTATGCTGTTCTTCAAAAATTTTGGTTTACTAAGAATTAAATAAGTAAGGTATCAATCACAACTCCTACTACGATACGAGCACGAAATTAAGTTGTCTCGTTTTTGTAGGGTTGAATCAATCGATTCACATATTATTTTTCAATTACATGATTTTATATGTACATATGTTTTGAAGATTTGGGTAGTATAATGATGATTGAATTACAAAGCTATTTGTTCCGGCAAGTACTCAAAAATCAAACGTCGGCGGCGGTTGGTTAAATAATAGTTGATACAAAATAAGTTTTATTAATACTCATCATAATTGATATTAGGGGTATTCACTCTTCGGTTGTATTTGGCAAATTCTTATTACATTGTACTTAAATACATCGTTTAATAACAAAATGCACGTGACACGTATTTATTAGATGTAAAAGTTAACAATAGGGCATGTCTCTAACTTTAAATATTACACCCTTGTAAAATTTTCTGCTTTCGGCTACAAAACGGAGGAGGTTATCAATTCGACGCGTATATATTTTTTTTTTTTTTTATGTACCACGCATAACTTTTTACAGAGTAGTCCGATTTTGATAATTCTTTTTTTATTGGATAGGATATACCTCGATGTTGGTCCCATATAAATTTGGAAAAAATAATCCTACCTTAAGGGTGGGAAAATAGGGGTGATTTATTGTTCACTCACAGATTTTAATGCTGAGTTGTGTATTACAATTAATTTTAAAAAAAAACTCACGATGAATGAGCTTTAGACCTGTCAATCCCTTGGGTGTAGACCTCTCAGTCTCTGCATTATAGCCACAAAAAATTATAAAATAAAAACTTTTTAACAAAAAAATTAAACCGCCGAAAAAACTGAAAAGCAAAAAATTATAAACCTTTTTTATTTAACCTTAATAACTAAGTTCTTAAACTAATGTAAGTATACATAAGTAATTTTGAGTCGGCGCCAAACAAGCAAATTAATTAATTACGTAAAGCGTGATGCGCGGCGGCCGGCCGGCGCGGCGCGATACACCCCTTCGCCGGAAAATGCCGAGCGTTCACGAAGTTAATGTCAGCGAGACAGCAACCCGACGATGTTTGGCGCCGACTCAAAATTACTTAGGTATACTGACATTAGTTTAAGAAATTAGTTATTAAGGTTAAATAAAAAAGGTTTATTATTTTTTGCTTTTCAGTTTTTCGACGGTTTAATTTTTTTGTTAAAAGGTTTTTTTAATTTCAATTTACTCATACGTATTTATTGTCATTTTCCCAGCTGATCGAAATTTTACAAGGATATAGTAATATTCTACTACAAGGTGCGCAATCTTCACTGTAAAAAAATACTATAAATTTGCTATTTGAGTGAACATACATCGAATAGTGAATACCCCTATTATTTATTATGCTCAATATTCTGCTCTCTTAAAGTCTAGAAAATAAGCAATAATTCAAAAAGCCTTTACAACTCTATTAACCTGTTTGCCACTGTATGAGGGTGATTTAGTGTCGCGCCCAATTCGATTTAATTTCAATAATCTATAGAACCGTCCTCGGAGTATACGCGGGATATTTTATTGCAACCGTCGAACTCAGCCCCATATATCACACACGAAGCAAATTAAATCCGCGGTAGGATTGCGTTCGCGAAGAAAACCAGTGGTTGATTAAAAACTTCATGCTGATTAAGCTGTAATTTTCAGAGGCGAAAACCCAAACAAACTTTTACTTTGACCCCGAGTACGGGGTCCGGCGGAGAGCGCCTGCCCACCTGATGATCGGAATTTTCTAACCTAAGAGGAAAGTTCATATGAGCTGGTCTAGTGGCTCTAATGCGAAGAAAATTGCAAGGTGCAGCTGAATTAATTTCTGGGAGCTCATCTCAGCGTCCAGCCGGTTGCTGGAGCCGGTCATTTATCAGCGGGCAATCTGCGCAGCCTGTTCCCAGACAAGAAGATTGCGAAAGGCACGATGAACCCAAATTGCTAATTCTTCTAACCTTTGGGAGAACAGCATTATGTAAATAATTTAGAGGCACTTAATCGCACTGGACATAATTAACTCGTCGTATGAGCGGTCCGCGCAGCGGCCTATCGCATGCGATCTGCGTGCCCAGGCAGCGGCGCAGGCACCTTCCCCGGTGCTTCTTGCCGGATTGACTTTATTACTTCGCGATGGGGGCGTGCATCGTTTTCAATTCGTTTTCGTCAATCTTTGCCTCACGAGCTTAGTTATGGACTTAAATCATCACGATACTGCGGACTGTAATTAAATTGATTAATACACACTTAGCCGGGCTTCACAGTCAATAGCCGCAAACAAACCGGAAAGTGAAGGATCACTGCTTTGATTGCCTTATCCAAGTCGGTCCTGAATATTAGAGGTCGACGTATTTTGCAGAAATTATGGAATGTTCGCCACTTTGTTGGCCATCTCTTCAACTAACTTTCTGCTTAACGCAATAATCTTCAATTAGCAACATTGTTTGCTTTTGCATTTATTCACTCACTCAAAAAAAAAAACATTAAAATAGCAAAATACAAGTCAATACAAATCAATCAAAAAATAATAAGTAAATATCTTTGTTAAAGAAAAATAATTTCAAAACTATTGAACAAAATTCGATATTTTTGCTTTTTGAAGTTTTATATTCGTTCATATCTATACTATTTTAACATTATTCGAAATATTTTATATCTAATTTATAAACACAAATTTTCCCATCATTTCACTGTTGAGATTAAAAATCTATTGTTCCTTTTCATTTCAACTGTAAAACTTACACTTGGTTAAATAAATATCAAAATAAAGGGAATGGATCATTGATTGTTTTTTTCTATTTTAAAAAACAATTTTTATAAATCGTATGTAATGTTTCTCAAATCATTTTTAAGTACACAGCTTTCTTGCTCATAAGACGGAAATTTACTTCTTTCCAAGAAAGGTTTATATTAAGTAAGGAGAGACGTTATACAATTAACACACTATCGGCGGGTAACGAAGAGCAAGACAGGAATCTACGGTATGCCAAAACAACTTGAAGGTTGCTTACAAAGAGTTGTGCAAAACAAAATATTTATTAAATGAAAAAAACAAGCATTGGTAAGTGCTTTGCTAACACTTAGTGTACGTTCTGCTTAAAAGGTATTAATACCCGACCCGCCTATCGGCGCCAGTCTGTGGAAAAGATATTAATACCCTTCCCGCTGATAGTGTGCTAAGGATAAGTAAAACTGAAAATGAATCGATAAAGCAACTTATTTGAACACAAAAATGTGTTCGGTAAAATCAAAAAAAAATCCTATTAAATTTCTGCACTTCATTAAAATATTAACATGTATGTATGTATGCTATTTTACGTGTTAACGTGAGATGGCACTTGACAGCCAATAAATTTGTGAAATTTTCACTCAATATAATTCACATGTCAAGTTGCAAAAGCAAGATTTCAGCAATATATTTTGTAAGTAAATTTCTAAATCGAAGACTATAGTGAAGTACATATCCACAAGGTAGTTATTGCATGAAATCAGTACATTAAATGTTCTATTCGTAAGAAAACATATTCTTAATTGTAAGAGATACCTTATGTTACAAATAGAAATCATCTTAGTTTTAAAGGCACATTTTCTAATTTGAACATTCGCTAAATATAATAGTATTAAAGAAAATTGAAGGGTACATTGCATTGCACATTACTTCAAATCAATTCTTTAATTCATAAGAAAACACTTTCTAATATCTAAGAAATACGTTAATGAAATAAAGGGGTTCATCATTAAAATAATGAAATAAACGCTTATTTGAGATAGTATTTCTCAAACGTAAGAAAAGTAACTTCAATGAAATTAAAAACATATTTGGTTTAATAAAAAATATTTCTTTTTTCTAATGACTTCGTATTCAATGTAAATTTTCATTAATTTTATAGTTATTTTTCGTTGCCATTAGGACATTTTTCTTTGAGCGTGAGCATGGTGCATGGAAGTAAAATGCAAAACTTGATTTTTCCAAATTTAACAATTCAAAAACTGTAGAGCTTACAAAATCTCTGGGTACACTTGAACATGTCAACACAACAAAACCAATAATCTTCCTACAGGAAATGGTTGTGGGGGTCAGCATCTACAAGTTTTTGCATTTAATGGACACATACGGCCTCTTTGGACTTTAGTTGTTAATCTTTTCTCCTTCGACTCTAACTTTTACTTTTCATTTAACTACCTACATTAAAAGTAAATAAAGTTATACTTATAACACTTGTCATACTTTGATCTTTTTTCAAAAATTTATTGATTCATTTCCTCCGTCGTTTACAAGTTACATAAGTATTTTTCCTTTTATCTAAAATCACTTGTTTAGTTATTTAGTAAATATTGTATACATGTATTTTGTATGTAGTATTATAGATACATATATCAAATATTTCTGAAAATCAAATTCTTTTTCCGGAAATGCTTCAATAGCTGAAAAAAATAAATTTGCATTATGTCTTTAAATTGTTAGTTTCAAGGTACAATGGCAATGGGGCGATTGTTTTTGATTTAAATTAATTCATATTCATATTTATCATCAGGTTTATTTGAGCAGCGCATCCTCCTACGCATCAACTTCGACTATCTGCATTAAATATCAAAAAAGTAATACCCCTTGCAGCCCGAGGTCTCTGAAATGTTGGAACCACAATACTCATAGCATTTAACAGCTGGAAGATAGATGTCTGCTCGCAGAAATAAATTTCCTTCTAAATCTGTACCTTCACTTCACTATACTAATTATTTCCCAGGTGGGTGGGCTGTAGATCAGATACTATCGGATTATCCATAAAAAATGGGTGTCACGGGTCTTTTCGAGAATCGCGTGCCTGTTGCATTGCCAGAGGTCGGGGAGCTCTATCTAATTTGCATATACCAAATGCGCGGTAAGAGCTTAGGCCTTAGTGCCACACCTTGCCTAATAATCGCGGCACAAGACTACCTGCCAGATTGCATCTCTGGTGCGTTAATTTTGTCAATTTATTTGTCATTTTTACGCCGTCGTTTGACTCTAATTTTCAAGATTTCGACTTTTCCACTTTTCACATTTTTCTGGGGGTCAATTTTCGAACTGAGATCCGTTCGTTTGGCCCACGCGGAAATTGCTCCGAAGAAATTGAAATTTGCTTTTACTTAGACGGGCGACCAGAGGAGGCCGCTCCGTCCGCGCTCACGTCGAGGGAATTGTAAAAGTAACCGCAGTTTAATTTTCACCGAATTTGAGGTTTAATGCGGATAATTGAGGATGACAGATAATGACCGCCTCTGATATGAAAGTGACCGCCCGCCTTAGGTATCAGTTTATTTTCGAGCTTTTGGAAAGCAGCAGGCGAATATTTGGGGCCCTGTCGAGCCTGCTTTACGATCGTCTTGAGGAGATCACACTTTTGTATGGTCAAATTATGCAGCAAATTTCACAATTACCTTTATTTTGCCGCTGATTTATTTTTAAATGCTGCGGATGTATGTATCAATATAAAAGACAATTTAGACATTTTTCTGTTACCCTAGTGACCCCTATAACGTCGCAAGCGTGCGAACAAAGATAAAGAATAAAGTTTATGCTTCTTAGGTCAAAGACGACCAAATGAGCGGAGACTGTCGTACCTTTTCTCGAAGCGACTCAGCGTATTTTTGTACCCTTATAACTTTACACCTTAAATTTTCAGGATAAGATGTAATACACTGAGAAAAATTTATGAAATCTTAAAAACCCCGCGCGGAGTTGACAAATTCGAAGTAGAGTCTATAGAATTATGATTCACACAAGTCTGTCGGAATCAGAGTAAGTATGTAGCTTCTTTTAAACCAACTGCGCGAGGGAATTGAAGTTAAGTTTTAGGTGAAGTTGAGTCCACTGAATTTAAATTGGATAAATGAATTTATTTATTGATACAACAAAATAAATAGTACAATGAATAAATCTTCAATAATTGACCTGGAACTTTTTGCATTTGAATCAATTTGTTTTTAACTTATTTAAAATGTTGAAGGATTTTTTGGAAATTTTTTCATTATTTCCAAAGTAAACAGTATTACTTGAACGCATCTCTTAAATTGAACCAAAAATTTTTTTTTTGGAATCAATATAATAATAATAATCAAACTAAATAAATAATTATTAGGATGAACTGCTAATGACGTATCTCAATTCCTTACGGAATTGACAATATTGACCTGCCAACTACGCCAGGGAAATGAGTAAGCGCCTATGCGGGCTTCGCCGTATCCAACTCCGCCGCGCAGTTGAGAAAACAGAAAATAATTTGACTCAAAATATCTTTTTTCTCAGTGTAGTCACCAGACTAGTGAAATATGTATACGTATATACCAGATTTCATTATTATAGCCCTGCTAGTTTAGATTTTATTAATATATACGCAAATTTCATTGATTTCGTCATTCACTCACTCACTTATTATCATCAAAATTTTAGAATACTTTCGGAAGCTTACAAAGCTGAATTTTGGTATGCAGACTAGGTTAGGCATACAGGTAACAAGAAAACTAAAAACTCTGTAGGTTGTTACTTCTCCGAAATGTTGAAATTGGCAATTGAAATTGAGAAGATCAATGTGTCAGGGGGTAGCGAAATTAACTTGGAAATTCTAAATTTCGCCGGCAGTCTGCCAGGGGTATTACAATGTTTCGCTTATTTATTGATTTTGGTAATTTGAAGCGTAAAATTGTACATAAAATCAACAAACAAACTTTATTTATTATTTGTTTATTTGCGTAGTTGCGCGAAACGGTCAAGTTATGACTTTCCTTGACCATGATGTATGTAGACTTGTCTACATTTTAAATATGAAATGTTTTTGATGGGATTATTATTGAAATATTTTATAAGGCTAAAATAAATTCAAATTGTATTCAATTCATAAAATTAATTGCACTCAAACTTTCTGTTACAACAATTTTTGTACATAAAAAAATGTGGAATTATACAAAAGTCCTTATAAACATAAAGTGAAAGGAAGTACAAAGTAAGTACAAAGTTTACTAAATAATTAATGTTATTATATTTTCATGAGATATCCTTAACATTTTCAGAAAAAGTAATAGTTTAAAATAGCTGCATGCTTAAAGGCGTCATCGTTAAACGATAAAAAATTCAAAACAAATTTTGCTCAATCAACTCTAACACCTTTTCAAAAGATATTCCCAAATTTTTAAGAGTAATTCTGCATAGAACTCAAGATATAGCCCCGAGAGTAAGAAAGGGCGACGTTTTTAATACCTGTTCACAAACTTAAAACACGTTTTTCTCAAAACTAAATTTTTGAAGTTGGCGTAGACAACAACTCGAGTTCTATTGGTCCGCAAGTGTATAAAGTTTCAAAACAATAGCTCTTTCCGATTTTTTACAATAAACTCCCAAAAATCAGTTTACTACCCTACAATTGATATTAACAAAACACGAAAATTATTACGATTTTCCTCCATTAGACAAAAACATCTGTAACAGGAATATTACCAATTTGATACGTGTAGATAAAAAATGAAATTAGTTAGACTTTCAAAGGCATTTATTTATTTTCTAAATTCTAATTTTTACTCAAAGTTTAAATATTCAGAAAGATGTTTTTTTTTTTAATTTATTCACAAAACATCTTCTATGCAAGAACGTAAAACAAAAACTGCATAAAATGAAGGCTCTTACGATTAAAAACGAAAATTAAATTTGAGAAAAGTTATACTTTGATACATTAATTCGAATCTGAGAATTCATTAGTGGTTCCAAATTTGATATAACAAATGTATGGAGTTAGTCGGGGGCACTGATTTTAAATTCACTATTGGTAATGAAAAACGGAAGATCTAATTCGCAATCAAAAGTGGAAATTTCATGAAATTAATTAATTAATCCGATTTTACGATTACTATTGCAAGCGTGTTTAGTAAGTTAAGCATTTATTTATTATTATTATTTATTTTTGCATTAACAAAGAAGACTGTGGATAACATTGAAAATGGTGTGCAGAGTTCCAAACTGGTAAACTTTACTTGAACAGTTAAATTGGTGCCTTTCAAAAATGTTTAATTGGGATCGTAAATAATTATTTTATATTTTTCATTAATGTCATAATTGAAATTTTATGTCCTTAGACTAAGGACCTTAGTATAATGTCATTTGTTCCGTCTTTAATGAAGTTTTCTATAAGGGTACAATCTTAACGAAATTTCACTAAATTCACCCGGATAAAACTTAAGGATGTAAACATTTTAACAATTAGCATGGAAAACGCAAGAAGAGTGCGAGACTTCCTCTGAGTATTAAAGTGGCATTTGAAAAATCCACGCCGCCGGATGTCTTGAGTCGACTTTCACTAGGTTTGGGAGTCGGATAAATTCTCCGATTGCGAGTTTTCCCTTTATCAGAAATACAAATGGCTCTGCAGTTTCGATTCCTTTGCATCTGGGTATCTCTGGCTGAAAAGCGGAGTAGATCAGATCCGGCGATAACCTCTATGGATATAATTGACACAAATTCTGAGCACCCACCACTCTGGGAAACTCTTGAACCGAGGTTAACCCACTTAGCCCCGAGTATTTCGTCTGTTGATTTTATCGATCTCATGTTCACATCGCTGTAATTTTCGGACAGATAGATGGCGGCAACTGATAGAGCCTCACAAGACAGTCAACATTGATCACAAAAAATCAGTTTTAGCCCGTAACCGAATCGAGTGCCTTGTTAGCTGCTAAGATGCACTTCCTTGTTTGGCACAAAGCGCGAAGAAATCCACTCGTCGCGCCGTTCCTTAGATATATGAAAATATTTCGAGAATTTCGTGGTCATGTGAATTTCAATTTGGTGTTGAGGGACGCGACGGTTCGGGAACCAAGGAGAAGTACACTGTAAATCAAAATGATAGGACGCTTCTGCAATTTTCTTATTGCTCAGAATGTTTTATTATGCATATTATTGTAAATATTCAAGAAAATTTGATTTCTATATCGTATTCTTTGATTAATTTCCTTTTATTACCTATTGCCGTTTTAAATTATTTGTATCAATGAATTTGATCCTAGATGAAATATATAAAAATCTAAACATTTTGCTTTAAGTTATTGTGGAGAAAACCTTCCACTTTCTCAACTACCCATTTAAAGAAAGATTCGAACTTCGAAGCTGACTCAAGTATTATTTGGTAAAGATTTTTTTCTGTAAACTTTATTAAAATTTAGCAGTTTGAGTTGAAAATACTGAAGGGATCCTGGTAAATGATAATTCATTAAAACGAGTGAAAAGTCCATTTTAACTGTGGAAAGGGCAGAGTTCATTGATGTACGTGTAATCCCCTGTAGCTAATTGTGGGCACGAAGCCTCTTGCATTTCTTTGTCAATACAATAAAATTTTACCCATTTACTAATCGAGTCAATCAATCCAGTTCGATTGGTCAAACAAGAGAGGCTCGTATTTCGTTATGAATTTAAATTAATAGATATTAATAAAATGTGTTAATTTGCTGATGGGTCAATATCTCTGAAAGTTTATTAAATGAGTGGGGAAACAATTTACTCCGTTTTTCTTCTAAAATTGAAGAAACATTAAGACCTATATTTTACCATAAGACGTTACTTTGTGGGGTGAAACGAAGTTGAATGCATTAGAGATAGGTACCCTGTTATGCAACTGGTCAAATAAACGATAAATAAAACGAATTATATATTTAAAATATATTGATATTACCATTATAGAGTTTGGTGTTGTTCTTTATTGAGGAAAATCTATATAAAAAACGATCGGAGTATTTTCCTCAATAAAGAACAACACCAAACTCGATTTCTCTTGCCCGATCAAAAAAGAACAGAATAAATAAAATTACCATTATAATATATTGGAATCAAATTAATTTCATGGTCGCCACACGTCTTCATTTCTAATTGTTATACCTATACAATTTGTTAAATTTGAAGAATAGGAATGGAGTCTGTAGTGCAAAACAAAAATTTGAACTATGAAAATTGTTAACGTTCCACTTGTACAATGCAATACTTCCACAATTTATACGCTTTCGTGAATTAAAAAAAAATTGACTATTGGAAATTATTTTGAACTTACTTTAAAAAACGAGGTTATCAGTTTGGCCTGTATGTTTTTTTTGTGTCCGTAATTCCACATAAGTTTGAATCATGTGAATCGATTTGAACGATTTATTTTTTCATTGGAAAATTACAATTACAGGTATGAAAAGCCTGGTAACCGAATTTGAGTCCGCTATTTTCACATTCATGAAAACTCAAAGTGGCCAAACTAAAATACATACATAGTAAGCTCTCTATATTAAATTTGACTAAAAGCTCACAAAATTCGATACAAAGCCTTTTGTGTCATCGATTTCGTATTTGACGTTGAATTTAAAATATTCAATATCTATAATATAATACATAAAATGAAAACCACATCCGTTCGAAAGTTAATACTAGAAAAAAAAATTGTTTGTTCAAAATCGACTTAAAAAAATGAGAACCTCTAAATATTACAAAATAACGTTCAGTCCTAAGATTTTATTAGATGTTTGAAGTACTGCTTCGAAGTATCCGGTTATTTTGGATATCCGGCCTAGTCGGATAGTATCCAATCCAAAATTCCGTCCGGATCTCAGATTCGACTTTAGATTCTAAATGCTGAATTTTATTAGCAAATTCTAACTATGTACCTACACTGAGAAAAATTTATGAAATCTTGACAACTCCGCGCGGAGTTGACAAATTCGAAGTAGAGTCTATAGAATTATGATTCACACAAGTCTGTCGGAATCAGAGTAAGTATGTAGCTTTTTTTAAACCAACTGCGCGAGAGAATTGAAGTTAAGTTTTAGGTGAAGTTGAGTCCACTGAATTTAAATTGGATAAATGAATTTATTTATTGATACAACAAAATAAATCTTCAATAATTGACCTAGAACTTTTTACATTTGAACCAATTTGTTTTTAATTTATTTAAAATGTTGAAGGATTTTTTGGAAATTTGTTCACTATTTCCAAAGTAAACAGTTTTACTTGAACGCATCTCTTCAATTGAACCAAATATTTTTTTTTTGGAATCAATAATAATAATAATCAAACTAAATTAATAATTATTAGGATGAACTGCTAATGACGTATCTCAATTCCTTACGGAATTGACAATATTGACCTGCCAACTACGCCAGGGAATTGAGTAAGCGCCTATGCGGGCTTCGCCGTATCCAACTCCGCCACGCAGTTGAGAAAACAGAAAATAATTTGACTCAAAATATCTTTTTTCTCAGTGTACATATACATATGTATTCGTTAATTTTAGCCAGATCGCGTTAAAATGTTATGGGAACAATTTCCACTAGCAATGTGACAAAGAAACGACTGTTGAGTTTTATAACAACCATACCCACAGTCCACTTGCCGCTCTTTAGAAATTGGACCTGGTCTATTTACTAAAACAAAATCTAAGTTTTCCCCGGGTTCAAAATTTGGACAATAAGAACGTTTATTGGGTATGGATTGAATTTTTTTTACTCACTTAAAGCAAGAAGGAAACAGGGGACGATCAATTCGTGGTCACTAAAAATGTGCGATGTAATCGAACCCATACGCTAAAAATTTGCTGACATTTGAAGCATATCTAAGATTTTCCGCGGATCAACGCGTATATACAGCAGTAAACGCGAGTCCACAAATATCACAAATGATTTTAATCATTGGAACTTTTAATATTCCGTAAGAGCTATTAGTTTAATCAAAATTTATTTCTGGATTGGGCTATCCGATTTATCTACTATCGGGAAATTCGAGTCCACCGGATATCCGGATATTCGGATAGTTTGAAGATTCGGATTACATTTAAAGTTAGGCACGTAAACCAAATTCTTTATTGATGATTTTCTATAGCATGGAATTTATATCAGCTATCTATGTATATGTATATAGATATATATTTTACCAAAAAAATACAAATTACGTATCAAAAAGAATATTTTTAAGTGGATCAGGTCTAAATTGTGAGTCTTAATCTTTGAGGAGTGTCCTATAATTTTGATACAGAATGTATAAGGCATGGACCTATCTCGACGTGCTGAGATGGGCCACGCAATAAAGTCCTTCGAGGAGTGTCTGCTTACTCGCGGCACGACATCAACTTGGCTTCTTGGCGAAGCAAAATAAACCAGGCAAGCTGAGGCACCTCATGACTGGACCCTGCTCTTCAACTGGGAACACCGAGATCAGAAGCAGTTGTTAACCAGGGGAAATATTTAAATTATATAATGCATACTATAAAATAACTCCTATTCTTCATATTTCGCCGGCCAGGCCGGATCCTTTCTGCGCAGCGGCGCTCCAATTTGGATGAAAAATCGATCGTGCTCGGTACGTTTAGGTCGTGACCAACCTGAACATTTGCAAATGCAATGGGCGCCTTTGTGAGGCCTAGTCTGTCCCATAATCCGCGCAGTGCTAACTGTGAGTCATCTAGCTGCAATTCGTGCACCAGAATTACTTTTCAAAGCGCCACTAACCCAAATCCCATGCTGGGAGTACACCACTAGTGCAAAAGCGAAAATGCACCGAGACACCTGGACGCTCCGACGTGGCGACACTTTTATTGTTGCCTTCTCGGCAAACAATGAACTTCGATTTCGTTCTCCTTTTTTGCAGCGATCTTCGCGATCTTTGCCTGATCTCTGATGGGAAATTTTCCTGAACTCTGTTTTGTGCGCGGCTGCAGAGTTATTCAGGCACAAAACGACTCGCCAGCGATTTATCTCTAATGAATTTTAAGCTTTTCATAAAATAGGTACGATTTAGCCACTGGAAACGATTTTCTTGTTGACTTCAGCTGTCGAGTTTAAAGAGCACCGAGATCTTGTGTTGCGATAGCATCCCTCATTAGGGAATATGAAATCGTTTCGCAAATATGAGCTCGTTTGTTTCTTGGTCCCCGGCCGGGCAGCAATTTGCTCAGCTCATTAGTTTTTATCACTCCGCAGGCTTTGTGGGGCCCTCCTTCCTGCGCTCCAAGTTAGCCCCGGGCAGGTCCACTAGTGCTACCTGGCGGCTACATTTCGCAATGGGGAGTGCTCACATCTGCCGCCTAATACGATTTGCGAAATTATGAAATGAACTTATTACTGCTTTCCGTCCGGATTATGGAGCCTCGTCACTAATTGATTTTATTCGTGTTTTATTTTTCACGATACCATTCTCATTAAAATTACCCAACTAGTTTTCATAAATATATTTATGCGACTGTATAGTATAAATAAAAAATGCATATAACGCATGTTTATCCCTATAGACCTAAGATTTTGGATTTTAATATGATGAGTAAGATCGACAACCAAAATCAAATACATATATAATTGGGCTTTAAATATTTTCTTTAATGACACACTTTTAGGTTTTTTTAAAATAAGCATTAAAATACTGAACATACTAACCGTAATTTATAAAACTTGAATCGAAATGTTCGTGAAGTAAATTTTTCTAACAGCGTCAATAGCTCAGAAACACAAATCCATTGAAATTCAAGTTATTTTTTATTTTATGAAAAAAATGTAGTGTGAGTTTTGCCGTTTTATTAGAGCGACATTATCTATATATAGTATACATATGTATATAAAACATGACTGACTAACTGACAGACAACGCTGGACGTAAAGGACTGAAACTTTGACAGCCGATTTCTTTTGTGACGTAAGCACCCATACAGGATTTTACAAAATTCTTCTTCTAAGGGAATAAAATAGGGGATCTAAGTTTGTATGAAAATCCCTCATTTTGGAAGTTAAATCCATGATAATTGATATTTGGCATTTAAATTAGAAATTAAGAAAGATCTATACATTCCAATATTTTTACAAATTTATTCCTTAAGCGGGTAAAATAGGGAATGGAGGTTTGTATGGAAATTTCGTTATTTTTGTAGTTAAAACCATGAAAATTAGTATTAAGTCGTTAGGTTAGAAATTAAGAATGACGTGTTTCAGCGTTCTTGGAAAATCATCTCCTTAGAGGGTAAAATAGGAGATGAAATTTTGTATTGGAGTTCCGCCATTTCTAAGGTTAAACCATGAAAATTGGTATTGGTTAAAGGTTGATTTTCCTAAAACCCTGAAACATGTTCAAACTAATAGTCTTAATACCAAATTATAAGCCTCTAACTTTTAAAATAACGGACTTCCATACAAATGTTTATCCGCCACTTTACTTCTATTATATTCCTATAATATTTATTTGGAAATCCACGCAGACGAACTCGCGGGCAGAGAAGCTATAATTTCACATGTAGTAAAATAGCAATGTTTTTTTCTTTTCTATTTTCCAGATTCATAATCTACAGAAAAAGTTCCTACCTACTATTGAAATTTTCCATTACTATTACTAAAGCATGAAAATTCAAAGAGATGAAGTTCTATATAAGAATATAAAAAACGTCGTGTTGTGATTGACACGATTCAAAAGCTCTTGTCGTATGTGAAACAAGAATTAAAAGAAGTTTTTATTCAGAAAGAATGTCATTATGGAAAAGCAAGGGACAATGGAGAAACATAATCATAAAATGATGATAATGGCGGCTAAAAAAATTTATTTATCATTTTTTTTTTTCCAAATTTAAATTAATAATAATTTATCAATTTTGAAGGTAGAAATTATAAAGCCACATATCCTGAAGGTACCCACCAAATTTGAAACTAATCGGTGAAATAGAACTTGAGATTTTATGATAACTATTTTGAAATACATAGTAGTGTTGAGAAAAACGAGTTTAAAGTTTAAAATGGAGTAGAGGACAGTGTAATTCTGCCACATTCAAATCGTTATAACTATGTGAATTTTGAAAATTTATACATGTCCTTTTCAGGACATATTTTTAACAGCCCATATTTTAAGAATATGAAAAAACAACCGATATTTTGAAATTTATATACTCAACTACATACTACGAATAAATTAAAATTATGATTAAATCATTACAATTTCAATAGATAATGGCTAATTTTCCTTTTATAGTTATTGCTTGGCAGAATACATTTCGCTTAGTGATTTTTATAACATAAAGTAATGTTTGATATTCGACAACAACTTTTGCATTTATGTAGGTACCCATTTATTCAAGCTATGTTTAAGTCAAGACTACTAAAAAAAAAAAAAACATTAGATGTCGTCGGACACTAAGAATAATTTTAATAAGAACGGAGGTCTTCAAATTTCTCTTGATTTCTAAGAAAATGGACGAGGACGATTCCAGAGATAATAATTGCCGAGTAGTTTAGTAATTTTTGAATTAAAATAGTTTTTATTTTTCAATTATAACGATTCATAAGAAAATTTTATATCTTGATGGACAAGAAATGATTATAATTGTTTTATTTTCTGTTTTTATTTTTAATTTTTCATTTTATTATATTCATTTTTTTAATAAACATTTCCTATGAAAAATAAGTAGAAGTGAAACTCCTTGATCATTTACATTTGAAATCGCGATTTTTATTCCAAAATTTGTATTTTTTCATTTTCAGATCCTCGCTTTCGACTGTTTCCACATGAACCAATCTTTTTAATTCATGTTTACTTACAACTTACGCAATTAAGATTTTGTGTTAAAATGGGTCACAGCACGGGTGGCCCTACTTGAGTCAATTTGTTTTGAACACTTCCACTTTAATCAGCATCAGAGGCGGGCTGTGGCCGAACAGTTGGTGGATAATTGTTGCAAGGCACTCATTTCGCATTACTGTTGCTTCATTTGCTCCAAGAATGCACCCATATAATTCGGCAGGTACAAGATGCAAAATGGAACCATTCACTCGAAAAATGTGATAAATGCGGAGAAATTCCAAATGATAGCGTTGCTGGCTGAGTTCTTGCCGCGGTGCGATTAAAATTGATTAATAAGACGTGAGAAGAGGAAATGGTGTCGCGAACCGCCCCAAGAAATGATCGTCCCTGCCTCTGACAAAATTTATCTTTCGCTTCGGTTGCTTTTGTAATTCGATCGCGGTGTTTCGCACAGGGGTCAAATAATTGCAAAACGAGTTTTAGCGGCGCTCGATTGTCGCAGGGTTTAATCCCTTTTCCCCGAATTAACTGTGGCTAAATACAAACATTAAAAAAAATAATGTTGCTGTTTATAATCTCGATAGAAACGTAAAATAAATGTAAAAATACAAAAAGTATTGAACGTGAGACCCTTTTACTTAACACAAGCATGTCGTATATCACTACAGTGTATGCCTCACGATAATGGATGAAATTTTGTAGTTATATTTTGTCTCGAAAGATTTGGAGAGAAAAATAGACAATTCCATTAAGATGAAAAATAAAAAACACATACGTTTAGTTATTATAATTTTCAACTCCTATAGATAAAAATTAATCCGAAAGAGATTTTGAATACGATTGAGGAAAAAAGCATATTTTTAGTCACATTTCGAATACCTAGATTTAAAATAATCCAAAACCATACTAAAATCAAAAGCTTATTTTCACTTATCGTAGGTTTTTTTAACGTCTTCACAAAAGGGGATTTTTAACCGAAGTACTAAAAATTATGCGCCGGTTTAATTTAATTCCGATGTGGTATGAATATTTGGATTAGATTCTAAATTTTTACCAGTACTAACCGATACAAATGACCCTCATAGTTAATGTTATCTTCTTAAATACATTTCATTACTAAAACTACATACCTTGGGATTTCGCAAGTCTAGTAAATAGTGGCGGATAGATTTACACTTTTCCTGTAAGTGATACGGATACCAACGTATGGAAACTTAAAATGAAAATTTATGAATAAAACCATTATTTTTTACGAATATTTACATAGTTTTCTTGGATATATAATACAATATGCTATTTACATGCATTCTCCTGTTATATGTGTATTTAACAAAATTGTGCAATTTTATGAAGAAAAATATTGTGTTATATGTATGTTGTAAAATAGATAAGCTTTATTGCGTAAAATTACATTAACCGCATACGACTTTTCCTCTCATATAATACGTAATATGTAATATTTCTTTTTCTTATAATTTATGATCTTTCACCACAATTTAGACTACAGTAAAACACAATTAAGTGCAACACGTGTAAATGCAAAACACGTATTAATGATCATAAAATAATGTTCATATTTTTTCGGGAATATTTAACCCATTTTCGTATTTATAAATACAACACGGTTATTATCAAAACTAGCTTAAATGCACTGAACATCAAGATGAGCACGTCTAATATTCAACGATATAACAAAAGAAAAATTCTGGTCAAGTGCGAGACGGACTCGTGCACTGAAGGTTCCGTAATATGGAAAACCCTAAAAAGTATATGCATATGTACATACATACGTAGTAACAACTTTTAATCATGATCAGAAATTATCTAAACTTACTGATCGATATTGTAAAATTTCAGTTCCTAATTTAAATAATAAAAAAATAAATCTATAATATATAAATAAAAATTAAATGCTGTTTTCTGGTAAGCGTATCACTTAAGAACGGCTGGACCGATTTGGCTATTTTTTTTAGTCCGAATAAGGTTTTTAGGGAACAAAAAATTGGAAAGTTGCCCGGAAAATTGAAAAATTCGGGAAAAAAACTGAAAGTGCTTTTTTTCTAGGATTTTTGTATGAATTCAAGATCATAACTCACGATTCGAACGATGGATATGCGTAATTCTTTTTTTGTTTTGTTCGTTATGGTCCTGGAAGTGTTTTCAGGAAAAAGCAAAATACGGGCAATTACAAAGGAAAGTCGGAAAATTCGGACAAACTGCAAAAATTATTATTATTTTTGTATGCACTCTAGATCATAACTAAAGATAGGAAGAACATATTTGGTGATTTTAATTTTTTTTTTGTTCGTTATGCTCCCAGGATGGAAATAACTCAATTGAATGTTTTCAATTGAAAGAAAAATCTGGAATATCTGGAGAAAACTCTCAAAAAACGCATTCCAGCCTAAATTAAAATAAAAAAAAAAAAATATAAAAAAAAATTTTTTAAAAAAATTCTTTTATTTAACTTACTAACTAAAAAGTAAAAAATAAAAAATATTAACCAAATAAAATTAATAAAATATGTAAACACTATGACAACAAAATAAAATTCCTACTTAGCTTAAACAGTTAAATAAAAGAATGACGCATTTTTATCACTTCGTCATATTGACCGATCAGACAATATTTGATTATACTTTAAATTTAGGAATCATTATCTTATAGAATACCTAACGGTCAATATGGTTAGTAAGTTAAATAAAAGAATTTTTTTAAAAAATTTTTTTTTATATTTTTTTTCTTTTTTTCTTTTTAGTCTTTTAATTTAATTATGTTACATTTCCAAATAATCAAAAAAAAAAAAAAAAAAAGAATTTACACCACTAACTTGTATTGTCACCGGAGCTGAACATGTGTTCCAATTTTCATTAAGATTGATAAAGTCTAAGTATAAAAATTTTGCATTGCAAGATTTTACGACACGTAGTGTAAGTTAAATAAAAGAATTTAATTACATTTGTTTTGTGCGCAAATATCGCTGATTGCTGATTGTCAAATTGTGAATCAAGCCAAACGGTTACATAGTTTTACTTGAACATCGATCTTGCAATCGAAATCGAAATGTAAATAAAACACCTTGAGATTCATTGTGATTTTAAATTTAATGGAAGAAAATAAATGATTTGGTTGAGAAGAAATTCTGACTTAATTCAATTGTAAGTTAAATTTTGGCACAAAACCGCATGGTTCCAAGTCGATCACATTCTAGGCACATCACACATTTCCAGCATTTCAGCGATGTACTGTCGATAGAATTCATCTCGCATGTAAAATTTTCCATTGGCGTACTTCTGAATGTACTCCTCCAATTGAATATCCATGGCCACAATCGTTAATAGATACAATGACCACTCAGAAATACATTTTTTTCTCATTTTTACTTTGTTTACATATTTCCAATAGCTTTTCACAAATTCACAAAACGATCACTAACAAATTTATTGAAATTTGGACAGACAACGTTTGTCGGGTCAGCTAGTTACTTATAAATTGTTTTCTATTGATTCATAAATTATTTATAGTAGGTATATGTAAGATGTTTACGAATAGGGTATTAGTAATATTGTACGTAACTTACAGATTCTCACGTAAAGCCGGTTTTGTGATAGACCTGGGAACAAAATATGTCTAACAACCATGATTTTGATGGACAGACGGAAAACGTTGCCACAACAATAGTATTCCGTTACACCCTACAGTATGAAACCCTAAAAAATGGTCAAGTGTGCACTGCACCTTTAAATGTAAATTTTTGCATTTATTCGTGGTACGGATAAAATTAGAAACTGATAAATGCACTACTTTCTCTAGTTTGTGACCATGTGCATTTATCCGTGTTTTATTGATGTATTTTTTATTTTTAGCAAATACTAATTATGTACTGTACAATAATTAAGTTACTCAATGTTTGTACACATAAATTACAAACGTTTACGGTTCATTAAATTAAATAAAGGAAAATAAGGATATTTTAACATATTAACATAATTTACTTCGCCTTCGTGGTCGATAATTTTAATAAAACAATGTGAATTAACTTTATCGCTGTACATCCGAGGTGATCAAGTGCTTCAGGTTTTTAGAGTGCGGTTGATTCGGAACGAAACGAAAAGTGTGCATATTTTTACATGTTGCAGCAATTACATAACTAATGCTTTTTTGAGATAAAAAGCTTTCCAGCATAATCCTCCCCGCTTGCATCCTCCTACAGCAGTCGGGAGAAAAGCCTCTAAATAATCAGAACCGAACCAATTTGTCACCCGATGGCAGCGAGTCTTGGTGCACAAAGGCAGTTGGGAAACGAATGGCTTCATCAGATCAGCGGCCACAAATTGATTCGAATTTATTAATTCAGCCGAGAAAAAGTGAGGATTTGGATAAATTTCATAAATTTCACCGGCTTCAAAATAGCCCGCCAGTTTGGCTGGATACTGCCCACTGGTGGCCGGAGCCTGCGCCCAGGCAGATGCATAAAGTGCCCGTGATTGATGAGCTGCGCCGCGGAACAAGCTTATGATGCTTATGCTGCTTATGCTGCGACAATTTGATAACTCGCCGAAGATGGGTAAATTTAGCTTAGGACTTGCTAGTGATGAAATTCGAAAGTAAGACGGACCGAATTTCCAATAAGCCACATGATGATGGCAAATATTTGTCTTATCCAGTAGGAGGACTTCGGAATGGCATTCTTAGCCGAATGAAAAGTGAAACCAAATCCCAACCCAAGCGCTTGCGTAACTCTCATGTGACGCATAATTGACGAACCGTGGAATGTGAAGAGCCCTGTTTGGGTTTCAATTGCTGGAATTTTGATGATTTCTAATTTGTGCTCGAATTGTATTCAAAAATTAAAAAAAGGCTGTTAAGTTCACAATGTAGACATTCTGCGGGTTTCATTAAAATGCCTGAGAAAATATTTGAAACAAGTCTGGTCAACGAATTCAAAAGTTCAAATACTGATGTTCTTAGAAAATGTTGGCTTAGGGAATTATGAATGAAAATAAAAAGAGTCTATAAAAGTCTTAAACCCGCATTTAAAA
This sequence comes from Eutolmus rufibarbis, assembly GCA_963920795.1. Lineage (NCBI taxonomy): Eukaryota > Metazoa > Arthropoda > Insecta > Diptera > Asilidae > Eutolmus > Eutolmus rufibarbis. The sequence goes on from OY987204.1 coordinate 22,297,554, forward strand.
ATTATAAAAGTTATGCCGAATTAAGTAAACAAAAATACAATTTTAGGTTTTAGACAATACATGTTTCAAAAAGTGTAATGGATACCAAATGGAATTCCAAAACGATTAATTCTTTTTTTACAGAGGTGAAGAGAGGTACCAATTGTACCAATATCAAGATACTTAATACCACGGCGGTTTAAATTACACAATTTCATACTTTTTAGGCCTCGAACATTTTTAAGGCAGTTTCATTTCTTTAAACCGTAAAAAATAGGCAAATCCTCTTCATTTAGCATGTTTTGAAAGAGTTCGGCTCATTGATACAACTTAAGCATGAGGCATATCGTATTGAGTATTTTTCAGGATTATTTATGGTATTATTTTTTAGATAGGGGTAAAAGGGAATTAAATACTTAAATACCATTTAACATTTCTGGTGTTATTTTCCACATAAGGGTTGAAGGGGTATCACTAAGGGAGGGTTTAATTGAAAAGCATTGAACGCAAGCTTTATTTAGAGGTGGAGAGTGTAAAAATAATACAAAGTTAATCGAAATTTGCTAAGCTAGATAATGTCGCACATTTCTTCAAAGGTTTCTGTAGATGATATATGTATGCATATCTCCTATGAAAGAGTGTTCCGGTTTTTATTTTGCGAAGTGTAGTTTTTCAAAGTTTTATTGGAAATAAAAATGCGATTTATATAACACAGAGGCCAGAACGATAAAAGAAATTGTGTATTTCATGTTTGCAATATTTATATTTATAGGGCTAGTTTTAAGTGCATTATGTTATATTGTGGTTTTAGTTTTTTAAATTTTATTTTATTAGAACTTTTACTGCAAATAGGGAATATTTCTGTTCGCCCAGTTTAAATCGTCGCAGTCGATGGTGTTTAAATATAAAGACTCTCGAAATCTGAAGTCCCTCCGTTCGACTACATTCAATAAGCAATCAAAATCTCGTACGTCCTAAAAAGATACGTCTTTTGAAACATAGGTAGATTAGACCAGACTTACAGAATAAACACAAAAAATTTTGTTTTATTTTATATACATAATTTACAAACTAATAAATGCTCTACGTTCTATCAACTATGTTAAGATATGTCTTTGTTCTCTAGAAATTATTTCGGAGACCATGTTACTTAATCTGCTTTCTTATTTTCATCATTAGAACTAAGAATATTTCAAATTTAAATAGGAAAAAACCCTTAAAATTCCATATTCTTTTCTGCTTCTTGAATTGAATTTTTAAACACCGTCAAATATATTAAAATTTTAAAATTTGATAAAAATGCACCAAACCGCCACGATATTTACCCATCCAAACATTAGACCTTGAACCAGATAAATTTTTGGATTAAGTTTTTAACGCAAAGTGTGTATAAATCCAGGTAATCTGATTTTATTTTCGCGGGATAAATAATCTATATATGTAAATAAAAATTAAATGCTGTTCGTTGGTAAGCGCATCACTTGAGAACGGCTGGACCGATTTGGCTAATATTTTTTTTTAAATGTACGTTATTATCCGAGTAAGGTCTTTACGGAAAGAACAATTGGAAAAGTTGCCCGGAAAATTGAAAAATTCGGGAAAAACTAAAAGTCCTCTTTTCTATGGGATTTTTGTTTGAACTCAAGACCATAACTCACGATTCGAGCGATGGATTTGCGTAATTCTTTTTTTGTTTTGTTCGTTATGGTCCTGGAAAAGATTTCAGGAAAAACAAAATTGGGGACAATTACAAAGGAAAGTCGGAAAATTCGGACAAACTGCAAAAATCATAATTTTTGTATGCACTCTCGATCATAACTGACGACAGAAACAACATATATGGGTGATTCTTTTCTTGTTTTTTCGTTATGCTCCCGGGATGGAAATAAATCAATTGAATGTTTTCAATGGAAAGCAAAATCTGGAAGACCTGGAGAAAAATCTGGAAAAACGCATTCCAGCCTAAATTAAAATACAAACGATCACAACCAAATTGATTGAAATTTGGACAGGACAACGTCTATCGGGTCAGCTAGTTATTAATAAATTTAAATTCAGTGCAAAATTTCCTGCTAAACCTGGAACCATATCCGATGTGAAAAGAATACATTGCCAGAATAGGACTCCTAATGTAATATATGTAAAGAAAACGTTCTGGATTTTATTGGGCCCTGTACAAATTCCATGAGATAGAAGCTTTGAAAAATCCACAACACAAACATATTTTGAAAAGTTGAATCTAGTTGTGCAATACGAAAAGAAATTATTTTTGAAAACAATGACATCGACTCTACAAAACTAACCATGGATCATTAATTCGGGATTGAAATATTTATTCTGGATGGATGAGTGTGATGTGTAAAAATAAACAGTTTTTTAACATCCTGCTTTCATCAATTCTTTCAAATGTTATGATATTTTAAAAGTAAAATAAGTAATTTTGGGAAGAGTTTTCTTGGAAAACATAAAGCTAATACAAATATGTTTTTAGTTTCTCACCAAGCGATAAATACCTCCTTTTGGGTAAGAAAATGTCGAAAAACCCTTTAGTGCTAAAATTGGTTAACTGACTGAGGGTCACTGCTTGAGTTCCCACGGACCATCGGTTAGGAACCAAATAAATGGGGAAATCCCAATATTCATTCAGAAGTGAAACTGCGATTTTAAAAGCTAATGAGAGACTAAAGTTGTGGTAATAACGATAAAATGAGTAATTAAAAAACACATTAAAAAAACATTTCTTCGCCAAAGTGCAATATTTTGTGCATCCCAGTTTCCGGCAGGATTAAGTGCCTACTGTGATTGGTAATCTTTGGCTTTCTCCCACAAATTTGCGCTACCAAATTAGTCACAATGCAATGGTCCTATATCTAACAAGGAAAAGTGAAGATTGAGGATTGCATAACGATCCTAACCCGCCGTGCGAACCACCGGGCGCCTTAAAGTATTAAAGTTAGTGCGTCTTCGGCCCGCGGTGACAAATTGCAGACATGGATTCGATGACGATGCAGTGACACATCGTGCTGGTCAGATTCGATAAGACCGCCATTAGAGAGTTGGGCACTCACCCGGTGGGTCCCCAAATATGGGCACCCAAGTACCCTTTGTGTTCCTCGGGTGCCGATACAATCACCTTTAGCTCGTTAATTAATTCTATGTCGTGCTGACCCTTTACACTTGGTGGATGCTAGCAGAGACCGCGCTCCTCTGAACACCTGGACCTGAATGGAACAGTGCCGGAAATCAGTTAGAAAATGATCGTAAAAGTGTAGAATGTCAGCCAGTGTCACAGAAAATTGACGGCCAAATCAGTTGCTGGAGAAATTCAAGAATTCGTGTTGATTTTGTTTTCTGGCCGTTTAACGACCTTTTTTACTAGAACAACTAAACGAAAGTGTTTGTCACTGTTCGCCAAAGAAATTGGACTTTTTTTTAATTTTTATTTTTTTTTGACTTGACTGCGGCTCTAGCAAAGGCGCTTTGTACGACTTATGAATGAGACAAAACAAGAAAATTCACCTTATCGGTTTCCTTTCCTGTGTTTAATCGAATGCTTACTTAATGAAATGAGAAATGAAAATTATTATCAGTGATGAGACGCATTGAGGGCTTTAACTGCGCCATTAAATGAGAGAAATTAGAGTCGTAAAAGTTCTTTCGGAGTTCCATAAAATTGCTTTGAAAAGTGTTCAAACGAACCGCATTTCTTCATTTCTTCTTTTTAAGGGTTTAAAAGCAAGGGAAATTTTGTTGTCAAAATAAAATATTTTAAAATATGAATAATTATATTAACCTATACTTTAGCAATTAAGTTTGGATTTACAAATGGAGTTACTTTTTATGTTGGATCAACTTACTTACTAACGATGAGGTTTATTTGACCCATTTTATTTCATTAGACGTTTCGAAAAATTAATTTTTTTTTTTTTTCATAAGTTGTCAGCAAAGCATCTCAAGAATATGTTCTCAAAATTTAGATTCTTTCCATTGATATTCGCTCTAAAGGTAACGCTCCGTTGGAGCGTTCGCTCAGATAATTAGAAACTTTAAACGTGTTTTTCTCGAAACAACATTTTCTTAATCTGCAGGAATGATAACTCAAAAACAATTGACCGATCATTTCTAAAATTCACATACGTTTACTTTATGCAATTGTCAAGAATATGATTTAAGAATTGAAATAGTATCATTAATAAAGTTCTTTTTTTTTCATAAAGCTACAAAAAAAACAGTGAAAAATGACTTCAACGTTCATAAAAAAAAACAATTTTCAATTTTTTGGATCGCGGTTCATATTCTTGAAAAACTTGTTAATGATGTACAACAATTTTTTTTATTTCTGATAAAAGTTACAATCTCCAGAATTCTCGCAGGCAGCGAATTCAGGTGAAGACCTGTCATGAAGAATTGCAGATACCCTTGAGATTTTTATATGAAATTATTTAAAAAAATTCCTAAATGTATATTTACATATAGAACACCAACAAAATATCCTTAAAGTTTGAATTAAATTCCAAAAACATGTATCGTACCTATATGATTTATCAAAATGGTAAATTAAAAAAAATCCAAATGTATTGCTAAATTAAAATTTCTATTTTCAGAAACAGTAACTATCTATAATACATATAAATTTTTTATACGTAGATTAATGTAAAACTAAATATATTTGTATGTAGATATAAAGTATACAAACGAATGAATCGACATAAATTTTGCTTCACAGGAGAAATTAATGAAAATGGGAAATAGCCGTTATTTGAAATTAACGATATAATTACTGGCCAACTTATCCAATTTGTTACAGCTTTAAACTTCCTATAAACAAGCAGTGAACAAGAAACCATTAATATAATTTCTCTTTTATTTAAAACCTGCATGAATTACCTAGATAAATTAACTACTAATTTGTTCTGGGTCAATAAAACTAAAACCACTATTTAATTTTGTACTTACCCTTCAAACACAATCATTACTTTTAAATAGCACAAGATGAGATCATCCTAAATTCTCGATGCGCCCTTCCAGTAGCAGAAATTTCTAAGGTATGTCTTCATCTAGGCTCGCAGTTAATTAATTACCTAGAAGACAATCTCATAAAGATAAAACGCAGGTAAAGAGGAGGCTGCATCTAGCCATCGGCAATTAAATTATGCTTGACCCCTTACTGGGAAGCACTTACACAGTTTGAAGATAAGATTTGCGATAATTAAAGTGAAGATGCCATTGGAGGTATGCTCAGTCTGCGATCGGCGTAATTACGTAAGTAGGAACATCGATGCCCACTTTGTCTGCTGCAATTAATTTATTGGAGGCGTTTCGGCGTTTTTCTGAAAAAGAAAATTACTAGAGAACCTAAAGACACTTAGTTTCATGTTTTCATCATATTTTGTTTTTACCATAAATTTAGCTATTCGAAATCTGTCGTATTTTATATTTAATTTCAACTTTTTGTTTTCTAAATCGTAAAAAATTGATGGTAAGAACCAACATTCAAAATTCTTGGCCTATATTTTAAATGCCCAGATTTTTGGGAGCATATGAAAAATGTACAAATTTTAGGATACAACACCCGAAAATTAAATCGCCCAAAATTGAACCTTTAAAACCTATTAAATTTATTAATTAATAAAGTTATATTAAATATATCTAGTGAATTGGAAACTATTAGTAAAAAGTAATATACTATCAGTTACTGTTGAAGTGCAAATTCTTTTAAAGATTTCCATATAGCTAAATATTACGTGTATTTATAAATATCAATTTGAAAAAAGTCTCTAATATTCGTAAATTTGTTTTACCGCTCGATCCGTAAAGGTTTATCACTTAACTTTCTAAATGCATTTCGTTTCCGTTTCCACCAATGAAATTTAAAATTTTATTCAAAAGTCACTGGTGAAACCAGTAGCATAATTGCTAAAGGCTAAATATGAACACGTCAGCACATTTTAAAGTAGAACGATTTGCAGGGAAGAAATTTAAATCACTATTTTAATTAGGAAATGTCAGGAGGCACATTAATGTACAGTGGATAACAATAAAACTCCTACGCTGACGGTTATTAAACTAAGCTTCATTATTCGGACACAAAACGTAGTAATTAACTCCTTCATGACAATGCAACATAAAACTGGCAATAAACCCGAGCTGTGAATAGCACTAGTTTACCAGCTTTCAATCATGGAGTCTATTTTAAGCTTCCAGTGATACTGCGCGATATAATTGAAAAGTGAAACTGTTTTCAAATCGCTGATTGATGAAACAATAAAAACTTTCATTTTCATTTGGGTGGTCTATTTGTTCAGTTTAGTTCAGTCGGTGCGGTTTTTCTCATTCTGTTAATGGGACTATGAGCCGCGTAAACAGGTAGAGACGCATTAACTTTTACCGATCACTTTAACGATCTACCATTGGTTAATTATCATACATACATTTATGTTAGAAGGAGATAAAATTGCAACAGTTCTGCATTTCGGTTGAATGCAGCTAGCAGTTTTGTAAACATAACCTACTGCAACAGCATCTTCACCGATCGTGCCGATCGTTTCCACTTCCCTTGAAGATATCAAAAGATCTTCCGCTGAAAAAAGAGTAGTTGAAGAGATTCAAGTTGATATCATAGAATTCTCTGAAGCATATTCAGCCAAAGGTGTACTATCTCTTTATAATGCTCTTAGCTCGATCGAAACCAGATCGTGAAAGAGGCTGAGGGCATTTGCATTCAGTGAACCTCAGGTGGTAATGGATTAAGTACATTGACGCTGGCGAGGAAAAAAGAATGAGTTCTTTGTTTGGGTACAATATTTTTTTCTTCGCCGCTCACTTCCCACAATATTTTCTTTCTTGAGAAATAAAAACGTCTCTATGAGTGGCACGCTGTAAATAAGCTGTGGGCCTTATCAGAACGTGATTAGAGAACCAAAACCGGCGGAGACACTTTTCTTCCTTTCCTTATGTTTAGATTGCCGACGTTTTTTAATTCATCTTATGCATGAGCTGCATGCCAGTTAATAGTAGCATGTTTCATACGCTTGACTTTTGCCTACTTCCACTTCAGAGTTTAGAAAAATAAAGGCACAATAGTTTAAAGAGATTTCATTATTTCTTTATGATAAAACTATTATAAGTAGATGATAGTGCTTTTGATTAGCATATATAACATAAAGAAATTAATATAGTTTTTTAAAAGTATCGTTCATAATAAAAATATTTGTCCAAAAAGAGAGATGTGTAATTTAATTTTCAGAAAAGAAATAAAGTTTGCCTCGAAGTACAGAAGATCATACAAATTATCTCTCGCATTAATATTAACATCTTATATTTATTGTACATTAGGTACATATACATATATACATATGTATGTATATATGTAATCTCAACATATGTATATTATAAAATAAATAATTTAGTTTTCTTTTATGTAGATTGTAGATATCAGATTTTTGAAATTTGATAAATATCAAAAATATAGTCATGCATAACTTATTGTACAATAATTACAATATCTCTGTTTTAACTTGTTTTAATAAGTCATTGCCCGAAAATCAAATTTGTAAACCATTTTAAATATAGTCAGCTATGATAATTATTTGATCTTATGTTGCTAATTAGTTTCATTTAAAGTTGCAGTTTTCATTTACGTATCAATTCGATGTAAAGTGGGTTACAACCGTTTTAAAAACGACATTGTCTTTAGAAAGCCACCCTTAATTAGGCTTATCGAATAGCATTTCAGTATCGTCTGGCGTCCCTCAAGGAAGTCACTTAGAGCCGTTATTATTTATCTTATTTATTTGTGATATTCAGGATGTAGTTTTAACTTTGAGCTTCCCATTTATGCCGACGAGAGTAAAGATAATTACCCCTTTTTAGTTACACTGGGTAAATTTCTCACCAGATTAAAGAAAATAGGATTGTGACATCATCTATTAGTAGATGGAACCTTTAACTATAAATTCTCAAAAGATAAGTTCGAATAGGCACGTTGGTAACATTGGAGATAACTTTTTAGTAAACCTTGCTAACTTAATATCGTAAAATAAATATACTTTTTTCAAGAGCGACAAAAACATTTATATCCTTCAATAAATAGCATAATTTGAAGATCAAAAAACTGTTTGAAATTTTTAAATATCTTAAAAATTAATGAAGTTATAACAATTTTAGTGAAGTGAGTCGTTTTTTGATTTGACTATTATAGAAATTTTTACTTGTAGGAAAATGTTTGAAATATGCTCAGAATTTTTTTTTAAATCGTTGATTAAAATATATTTTATTGCAATTCAAAAGTTGCTGGATGAATTTGACCCAGTCTGAATAAATCGTAATTTTACTGAGAGATGTCAAAAGAAATTTCCTCAAAAATTGAGTCTACTCAAAAATGATTTCTCCGTTTTGCTTTCAAAATTGTTTTGCAAAAATAAATTGAAATTAATTGATTGATTTACAGACATTGGAGTGTCGTCGTGACATGTTTAAAGTTGTTTTAGTCCATTTGGTGTTGATGGGTGAAATGAACTCACCCGAGCTTTTATTAACGTTCAACATTAGCTTACCAGCAATAAATCTTAGGAGCATAGTTTTTTAAGTGTTAATATACATAGAGCTTATTACGTGATTATGGCCCAACTGATTCCTTAATAGTCTTCTATAATTACATAAGTAAAGGTAGATTTTAATTTAAACGATTTTTTAGATTAAATAGTTAAATACTCTACAACAAAAAGGGGGTACAGAAAAAAGAGTGGTTGGTGGATAACAAATTTTTGCGATGTTATACTCAATTCAAAGCAAAATATTGTAAAAATAGGAATTAAATTATGAAATTTCGTCTCATTTAAACACCCTCATCATGTTAATTGCTGACTGTTGAGAAGAAAAGTTTTTTCGTCAGGACTGCGAGAAGTTTACATAAAAGTGAATATTTCACTTTTATTTATTTATTAATTGCGAACAACAGCAACAACCATACAATTTTTACTGAAAACCGACTAAATAATTAGATACTTAAAAAGTTAAGTTAGAAATGTTATGATACTGAATGAAAGAAGATTAATTTCATATTGAATGAAAGAAGGTTAATTTAATGATATAAAAGCTATTATTAATTTCGCATTTACATAAACAAAGTTTGTTTAAATTTTGCTGTCGTTTGCACACAAATGCGCTGATTACGAACAAAATTAACCGACATTCAATTTCTTTCATTTGTTAACTCGGTAAAATGATTAATGGGCAGTCAAACAAAGAACGAGTCTTGCCGGAGCTGGAAATATATTTTTACGCCAGCAAATTGAAAGGCGTCCAAAAAGATTTTACTTGCTACATATAAAAGATAGTGTGATGTTTTGGATATGAAAAAAAGAAATTTGCAAAGATTAGCACACTGATAAAATGTGGTTACGTTACATAAAATACAATTTGCGATTTGTTGCTCCTGCTGTGAGTAATTCCAGCGTGTAAAAAGATGCCTTCAAGGAATTGGAGTCAAAACCGGCAGTTGCATAAATAGAAAATTAAAAATAATAGCGTTCTTCCTGTCTATTAATATTTGAAAGAAGAATGCCGTCATATTCCAACGCCTCCGTGAGCATCACTTTTTTTCACGAGATCTGGAAATTCGCGAACAGTCCCCAGCTGGTGGACAGAGATTCGTTCGGCTCGGTTCATTACAAATGGGCTAATTACCGCGGCGATATCCTCCAGCAGTGAGTATATCGCTTAAAATCGAAGTCGACAAATCGAGGAGCTCGCCGTTCCCCCTTAATTACCTAGTCGGCATGTTTCGACATTAATTTGATCTTACGTTGGTGTTACACGTTTCGCCGTGAAACGCATGAACTCATTAAGCCGAACTGGTTCCAGAGCGACAAGAGCCGCCGTTCCGATAGCAATCGAGCCGTGATTGAACACCGCAGTGCGGCAATCATAATTTAGTCGCTCGCCGATGCCAAACATCCTCAAGTTCAGCGTGTTGCACCCAGAGCCGGATTTGCAAATAGGACGCCGGGTGGGCTGTGGCCTAAGCCCTAAGGTGACAATTTTAGGGGGCGGCAATTTTGCATATAAATGGTTGAACAAATATTTCCTTTCAATAAAATGTTTCTTGTAAATTTACGTATCTAAAGAAGAAAATGCCACACCTCATAACGCTTTCAAATTCTTTGAAAGAAAACAAATCAGACCAAAGTTCTAAATATGTACAATAATTATAAAACTTAGTTCTAGAAAACGGTTTTCGTCTATAAAAAGCCGCAATATTTTAAAAACTAGTCTTCAACGACTGATTCACTGACCAACATTTTTATGTTCGTTTATGTAACAGAACAAGTAATAGATAACTTCAACAGATTTTTTTCTGTAGATTACGTATCCGAAAGCACAAAGTAAAAAAAAGGTTACTTAGGTACTTTTGAGTACCTTTCAACAATTTTTTTTCCTTCCTTACTTACCTTTATGAAATGGTAATGTGGCTCAAATAAAACCTTAAACCTTAAACTATTTCCATAAAATACGAAATGGTTTGAAATTCTACCAACTGCCTTGCCTTCCGTAAAATATAAAACATCTTAAACTTAATGGATTTCCGATCCGGATCTACTATTATTATATTTCACCCCTAATGAAAAATCTGGTACAAGTAAATTGTGAATCAAGTGGTATACCCATTTTAAAAATTTCAAAAAACTAATCTTTTTTCTTCTTAAATGTATTATTTGAACCCTTTATAACGAGGTTCTAAAGGTTAAAAGAGTGAATTTAAAATATTAAATGAGTAATAAGCATTTTCTAGTGAGCGCCCGGGAGAACTTCTAAAAAAAGCAACTTTGCGTGTTTTTCTTGAATCTATATTTTCAAACCGCGTTGACAACTTACAGATCGCATTTTTTATCCGATTTGCATCGAATTTCGCGTTAAATGTTCAAAATTGTATAACTTAGAGGTCGATTTTCTATAATTCGATATTTTGATTTTCTGATTTTAGCGGCTGAACACAAAATCGAAAATATTAATTTTTTTTTAGATAATTTCATAAAAATATAATAGTAACTTTTAACGTTTTTAATAAAATTGTTAAAAAAATTGTTTATACCTTTACAATAATAACTAATAATTTATTTACATTCCCGCTCCCAAAATAAAAAAAAAATAATACAACCTTTTTTTACCTTTTTAAGTGGTACCTCCACTTAAATGCCACCAAAACAGGATGAACCCTATAAGAATCGTTTTTATATTAGGTACATGCTTTTATATAATATATCAAAATGTTCAGTTACACTCATATTACAATCAATAAACATTTTGTTAAAACAAATTTAAAACAATAAAGTATATAGAGGTCAATATTATACATATGCAGAATATATGTAAAATTATAATAAAAAGTTAATCTTTCAGCAAATGTTTGACTTTTCACAAGCGTAATAATTAAAATTAATTAAAATATTAATGGATGTTTTTGATGCTAGCTCACACGAGTCTTTAAAAACGAGGAAAATGAGACTTGAGAAAGCAAAATCGAACCAGTCGTTTTTGAGATATTGCAGGTTAACTATTTGTTAACTTGAAAATTTTTTTAGATGTTTTTAACGGTTTAAATAACAATAGGCACAATTTTTTTTACCACAATACCATATTTACATTTCCTTTGAACCACGTTTAAAAATTCAAAAGCAAAATGACAAAATGGGTTAAGATACCCATATTTTGAATTTTAACCCTATTTTTCTCGAAAACGTCAGGTGGTGTGTAATACAAGGATAATTTTTAAATATTTTTATACACTGAGAAAAAGTTTTATGAATTTGAGGGCAATAAAATGGTCATTATATCAATAACGTTTGGAATACAGTAAAAGACTCTATAGTTATAGTTCTGCCATCCCTAAGTTAGATGAGAGAATACAGCTTTATAGACCTGGCATCCGTAAAATAGTGGGAGAATGTAGTCCATCAAACTATATACGACTGTAGTAGACTATAAGGAATCGAATAGAAGTATTCCGAGCTCAAAAGATGTAAAATTCGAGAATAAAATCATTTTGAAGTTAAAAACCTAAAAATTTAAAATTTTCAAAATTGCTGAAAAAATTTATTTAAAAAAATTGATCAAAAACTTTGGATGCATTTTTAGCCGCTCAGAGTGCTCTGCAATTTTAACACGTGATAGTAGACTATATACTATGTAAAAAACTGCGAAAAAAAATGTTTTGATAATTTTTGATTTTTCACTTAAAAGGCGCTTTTAGAAAAAACTGTGATCGACCAAATGGGCCCTTTACCTACGAAATGACACATTATGTATATGGTTTAGTTAAAAAGTTCTTTCAGTGTAGCGATATGTCTAAACTACATATATGTACATCGACCATTGGCTGTATCGGGAGGATGTTGCAACGAGCCCCACCTTTCTACAGGTAATTTGTGGCACTGACCCACATTGGCGCTGAAAAGGCTGCTTGGACCCATTATGCGCCGAATTTGACAGGGCAGATCGATAACTTCCTGCAACTGATTACCGCAGATTTCCATATCAATCACCGCCGTGCGTTGTCTTCGTTACGCACGTAAACGTGCGATTCGCCGAGGTGGACGTGGATTTGGAGTCCGCCGCGCCGCTGCGCGCTGCCCGGCGCGGCGTAATAAAACGCGCAAAATGTCTCCTTCGGGGTATCCAGCGCGCGGTTATTGACCGCGCTGCTCCAGCCGGGTTTCGCGGTTTGCCGGCTCAAGATCTGGACGCTGCGCGCCGCCTAACGCGATGAGTTATGGGGGTACGTACCTTTGGAATTCCGCGGGTACGAACAATACCTGGGCATGGCTCGGACTCGGACGACTCGCTGAATGCTGATAAGGATACGTGACTTGTACGCCGTTTTAGCGATCCGGAGACCCGCAATTAATTTCTTTCGGCAGCCAATTACATATTCCAGCAGCTCGCTTTGAGCCCCTCGTCCCGTCACATTCAAGGGATTTGAGACAAATCATATTATTTATTTGCACAGGACGGGGATAACACGGCGCTTGTGGCCCTGGACACGATTGCCCACAGGGCGAAAAGTAAAAGGAGCCCATGGGAATCGGTGATGGAAGGTACCACTTCCTGTACACGACGTACTTTCCGCATAATTTCGGCAAATTAAAAAAGTAACGAAAACAAAATTTACCTGAAAGTCAGGTACAGAAGATTTATACCTTAATAATTGGGTACACCAAAAGACCTCCGCGGATTCTCGCGAAGGCCAGCCCAGCCCAACTACACATTTCCCGCAATTTTGTACTCTCTGGAATAAATCGAGGCTCAATTGGCGAAAATTACTTGCAGTTAGATCGCTTGATATTTACAGTTAAAGTTATAAATTTCTTCTTATCTCCCATGCATCTCCGTTATTGAATAATAAATTTCGCAATTTACACTCTTGCTTCACCAGCGATAAAAGTCTTTATTTTTATATTTTAAGGCGAATATCTGCATTTTTTAGAGTTCCGAACCAATAGTACATTTAAATTAAACCTTTACAGCAGAGCTGAGCTGGCCTGAATTGGTCACGGGTCAATAAAATTTCGACATAGGCTGCCGCAGATAAAATTATATTTTTTAATCATACTATCAAATAAAGCATTAAAAGAGCAGGAGTCTTACTCCTGAAAACGAAACGAAACGAAAACGATGAAGCGCGATGCGATACAAATGCTACCTAGGAAAACGAGAATCGTCTAGTTTTTGTTTCTGAGGCGACTGCACTTTGGTGATCGTCTTTCGTCTAAACGTTTGTTAATGTAACATTAAAAAAAAGGATAAAAGTCAGCTTATGCTCAAAATGTAAGTTTAAATTATTAAAATATAAATTTTATAACATAATTTGTTAATATTTAGGTCAAAAATAACAAATTTTTTAATCCCGATAGTTCCTTCATCTTCATTCTCTTCGTTCGAACTAATTAAAAGCCACACATTCAACATGCTTATTTATCAAATTATGCATTTAAAAACAATTTCAACTTGACGGATGACAATAAAACTATGAAAAGTCGTTAAATTATTGAAGGTTTGTGCTATCAATGTTGATTGTTTTGACTACATTTATGAGTCCATCTGGCAACACTATGCCATCTGGTAACCGTTTTCAAGAGTAGGAAATTTGTTATCGTTTCGTCTGGTTATTTCGTCTCGTTTCGTTTATCGTCTCGTTTTCAGAAGTAAAGCCCCAGGTTTGCACATTGAATAGTTTCATATGGTTATGAGTAGAACTCAAAACAGTGATTTTTAAAACTCTGGTCAGTTTGTCTGTCTATTTGTCTGTCTGTCTGTCTATTTGTTTGAACACACAGTAAACAAATTTTACCCAAACATGGAAACAATTTGTGCACCTATTTATAGTTACTTTTACCAAAGTTTTGGAAACCTAAAATTACACAATTTTGGGCAACTATGTTTTCCATTAAAATTGGTAATTTGTAATTGACCCATGTAATGTGGGAATTGCTCGAAAAATACATCGAATTTTACCAAGAGCAGAACTCGAACCTGCGGCCATCGAATTGGCGGTTTATTGCTTTAACCAACAGCCCGATGGCGTGGCCACTTGCCACCAAAGCGTTTCGATCAATTTTTTAGCTCTGATGAAAAGTGCGATCCCCCATGTATAAATATGTTTTTGTATGGCAGATTAATAGAAAATTTTTTATTTCCGTAAGCAAGTATTTTGTCAAAATTTTAAGAAATATGTATCACATTGAAAACTATGCTTTATAAGAATCCAAACAATCCATTTTCATTTGGCTCTTACTAAAATAGCTTTTACTCAACGAATATTTTATTATTATTTATAGAAAATTCTCCGCTCGTTGTAAAGCAGCTAGTAGAACGTGGCAGAAACGTCCAAGTCACCAAGGTATTCGTATAAATAAAAATATCAGTTTCAAGTAGAAAGAGTTTAGTATTCTATTTATTTATTATTTTCCATAAATCGGACATGAATTTTAGGACTTTACTAATTTTACGTACGTTGCATATTTTATAACATATTTTATTTTGAAACAAAAACCTATCAAACATTGATTACAAAATACCTATTTTTAGCTATAATATTTAGACGAATGTCCTTTGAAAATATTGCTGTTATATAAAATTCATCACACAATGTAATTATTATTTTAGCAGTGTTGAACCGATTAATTTTAATTTTCTTAAAATGCTTATCATCTACATATACATATATTATAAATTCTTTCCATTATTTTTGTTTGTAAATTACTGAAGAAACAACTAAATAATTTCTTTACCAACATGCGTCTAAAGCTAGTTTTAATTTTTGTAAGCGTTATTTTGGGTATTAATGTTAAAAATGATATCTTAGCACAATCTCCGTTGAATCAGACTGTGACTATAGACTCCGAATTTAGCAAATAAATAATAATAGGTGTACACTAAAAAATTTAATCTTGAAATTTTAATTTCATTGTCAGATTACAAAAAACTTAAGAAACTCTGTAAATGTGCACACAATGCTAGTAAATTTAATAATAGTTATTTAAAATAACTTTCTGGAGCATTAAAGTTAGATTCAGTTATTTAAAATTCATTAGAAAAAGATACGTTGATAATGTAAAATTTTGAGGATAATGGGACAGAACTACAAATGTAAGAATTTTGAAATTGTAAAATACGAAATAATTCAAAACAAAAAATCAGAAAATTTACCATAACCAGAAAATGAATGTCTTTTAATTAAAGACTGTTTGAGGCTCTTTATAGCATTAGGTTATTGATCCCGGAAATGTACAAATCTCGCTAAGTACTAAGTTCTACCTTTCTAGCCGTTAATAGAATTATGTTCCATAGGAAAAAGGTAAACCGCGAAATGGTCCGCAAGTTCTAGTGCTCGTTGGCAGTTGCTTTTATGGATATTATTTGTTCGTGCTGACCTAGAAGTCCGTCAGGATATAAATTGTGACAAAATGCCCCTAAGTGTTTCGGGAGACGTGAAGCACAAACAGTTCCCACTTCGTGCCATTAGCACGGCACTAATCGCCTGTCGTTTAGTCTTGAGTTTGTTCAGCGCCAGCGGCTGTTTGTGCGCCTTCCTCCAGGAATAGTCCAGAAATGTCCACCACGGAGTGCTCCTATATAGCGGACTCTTCCGCGTTTTATTAAAGATTTTTCTCCTGCACGTCATTCCCTTTTTCTCCCCGTGAGTGCAATTTGCATCACAATCTAGCGGCTAACTAGCTCCAAGTCTGACAACTGTCTCGCGGCTTTTCCGCCTGCCGCATTATTTATGTGCTCTTGGACAAAAGTAGCGATGGTATCGTTGTGATACTACCGGTCCCCAGGATTAGTCGGTGATAATTATGATCTCCGCGAAAACATCCCGAGTGGCGGCCCACGCACGGACCGCTTTGGTCAAGGTGTGCCTTATACGTCACTTCACCTAGACGACTATTGGCAAAAATTTCGCCTCAATTTGAATTGTCACGGTAGAAGTCGACTTACCGATGCTTTCCTCCTGATACCCTGCCCAAACCCACTCATTCAAGGGTTCTTACCGGCGATCATCGATTGGTATCGCCCCATTTGAATAGGAAAGTAAAACCCCTGACACTGTTTTGTCTAGACCTAGACCAGATGAAAGTAGTCTGCAGGTGACAAAATTTTAGTTTTCTTCAACAAATCACGGGTGAATCATCAAGATTAGAGTTTAGTTTTGACCAAATACGGCCTCCGGTGCACTCGGAGCGAAGAAAGCATTCGCTCGAGCGGCCGAGTACCAGTTCCAGTGAATTTATTTCTCTATTGTTCCGAACAAAACTGAAAACGATGTTATCAGGGGCCCGCGTGTAGTGGCACAATTTTCACAAGTTCACTGCTCGCCGGGTTCAAGTGCAAATATCTGGTATAAGGCATGGGCACGGCACGGCACGGCGGATCGCGGCGGCGCGTTTCACCCATGTCGCGAAATGCAAATTTTTAATAGTAGTTCAGATCATTCCGGGAGGACCATATACGATTGATGAAGGACATCATTAATTAAAGTTAATTGAGCGTATGATTTTCCAGAGGCTCTCGGTTGCTGAGGAAAATCGCTTAATGAGATCGGAACTATGCGATCATGAGCTTTCTACCTCTTTTATTTCCAATAATATTGCATCGATATCTCCGTGATGCACTGTTTATTTCACATAACTAGCCATAACAGCGTATAATAAATATTAGCCCAATTAACAAAAATTAAGAAAGTAATATTTCGCTTTCTTAAACCTTCATTTTGAATACCCTTGTCAGCAGAGAACTTGCGAAAATAACAAAGTCGGAAAAGAGTTTAAATCCGTAGCTTGTAAATATTACAGATATGCGATATACATACAGCACAATTTAATGATCGATAATGTAAACTTTCAATTCTTTATTTTAAAGGGAAATTTTAGATGCGTTCGTAAATTACTTACAACTTTTTTTCTATTGTACAGAGTATGATGAGTAATATTATACGTAACTTTCAGCTCATTACGTGCAGCCATTTTCCTTGTACACCTGGTATGGTAACAAAATGTGCCTAAAATCAGCAACTTTGTCAAAAGTGTATTTTAAGTCAAATATTAAAAATTAAAACTAATTTATACTCTACTCAAAATGCTCTCTTCAACGATACCTTACCCCGTTTGCACCTATGAGCGCCCCCGTAAAAAAAGTTGTTTAAATCTTTTGTTACGTTTTTGGGCCGCGATAATACATATTATGTGTGAATTTAAAGTTCCTATCTCAGTTTGTGTAAAAGCTAGAATCCTGTAACAGACATCATTGGCACAACAATAGGGTTCCTTCCTTGTACAGAACCCTAAAAAAGAATTGAAAATGTTTTATAGAGAAATATTTTTTCACTGAAAATTTTATAATGATTATTGAATGCATTTTTTTATTTAATTAATAGTAATAAATATAGTTTATCAATTGTTTTGACTAAAAACCATTAAATAATAATAATAAAAAAAAAGTTATGTAATTTTTCTCTGATATATTTGTTTAAAGCGCGCTACTATTTTAATTTATTGACACTACAAGACTATACTATCATTATGTTAAAGCACAACCGAAACTAAAATTTCCAGCTCGGACACTCTACTTGTTAGTATAAGTAACAGAGCTTAATGATCTATTTGAAAATATGTAATAGTTACGTATCTCTTATAGTTATAATGAGGAGGAGGGATGAAAATTAAATCTTTAACGCATATCTTACAAACTTATTTGGAATAGTTTCTTCCAAATCTATGGAGATTATTGTTCCATACGAAGTCATTTGGAAAGCGTAGTGCTTTAATCAACTTTAGGTTGACGTTCATCCAAGTTTTAAGTTTTGCACGTATGTTTCAAGTTAGAGAAAAATGGTGCAAGTATGGCGCCAATGGAAACTTATGTAGGTATGTATATAATATATATTAATATATACATACCAATAAAATATACCCTTATACAAAAGCGCATTAATTTTTATCTCGTTAGTTTTTTAATTTATAACAACTCGCATAGAGAGAATTATTACAGCAATCAACAAATTGAAATTTTGGCATAAATTGAGTTTGAGGTCTCCTCACGGATTTTGAGGAAACTTTGTAGGAATGTTAATTTAGGGCCAAAAGTAACGAATATGCAAACAAAATTAGTCTATATCAATCTTCCTATGAAATTTGTGTAAATATTTAACTCCAATGAAATTTATTCTTTTTAATTGATCAACATTTGACCATCTATCGCCCAGTTAAAATTATTCAAAGAAAGAATCGGTAATTCACAATGCAAAAGCTGAAATGAGCTATTAAAAAGTTTTATCTTTGTAAGGCAACGAAAACAAACTTAAGGTGAGCTCACCCTTTCGGGGCACAAGTCTACAAACAGCTCCATAAAACATATTTTAAGTTTCCTCATTTGCCGGAGCAGCCGTGTTCACTTTCTTTCATTGTCAATTTGCGCGGCTTTCCTTGTTAGGCCGCACCAGAACATCTTTTTGTCATGACTACTGCGCTGTGGCATTGGAAACAAAAGATGCGCACATGCTGAGGCTCGATCTTGTCGAATGCAATTTTGCTGCATAATTGGCCGACCATACAACGTCGATACTTTCTTCGAAGGTCACTTTGTTGTCCACGCTGCGTGGCATTGAAATCGTCGATTACTGGAAACCTAATGTAGAAATTCCTCCAGGCGCGCACGCGAGGCCGTGAGAACCCCGATCGAATCTACACAGGAGGAGATATTTGGGTTATTGGTTATTGGCGAAATTTTAAAGTGAAAAATATATACTTACCGGAAAGGTCAGTGGAAATTGAGCTTTCCGGTCAATGTTTGTACCTTCATGATATTTAGCCTTTGTGTTAACTGCATTTGAATCAGGTTACACATAAACCATATTCGAAATTTTGGAAAATCGTACCTTATATTATTTTATGATAGTTCATTTATAAATTTGGACAGTTTGGAGGTATTTCTGTCAGCTTGAATAAATAAATAAATGTACTACTTTGTTATTTTCAGAATAACTTTTATAACATTTTTGAATATTTTATAATTTCTACAACATTTATTTTTATCTTTTATAATTATATTAATATGGTGAGATTCATGAACAGATTTGTAGACAACAAATTATTTCAGAATGGCTTATCACAACACAGTTTTCACTTAATTTTAAGAAATCACCGACCCGAAGCAACTCACCCGAAGAATTAAATTTCTATACGAAAAATTACATAACAATTTTTTTTAGTCGAAAAATAAACCATAATTTCTCTAATATTTTCATAAAACCGCTTTATTTCGAAAATGCCTCCGAAGTAAATAATTTCCCGGGTATTTTGGAGTTTCTGATAAATTGATCATAATATACTAGTCATAAAATATATAAGACATCTTTCATATGCCACCGTTAAAGCGAATCACTTAGGAATTTAAAAAATCGATATTCAAAACAATAGAATTTCGAAATTTTCTTTTGGCAAGTAGGTAGGTAAATGGATTAAAGATTTTCTTAAGTCAATAGGCATGCATACCTACATCTGAAAAACTTTAATCATTTGTTTATTTAAAGTAATTTTCGAGATATCTTAATAACCAATTTTAAAAGCAAGTGAATTTTTAACAATAGAATTACGAAAAATTTAAAATCCTTTTTTCCATTTATAATTAGTAATTCAAATTTGAAAGTGTATTAAATGAAAGGTGTAGAAAATTGTTAAAATTACAGGTTTGCGCGCCAGTTCTAGTATTAAAAACCAAACATATTTTAATACTTGTTTATTGGTAAAAAGTATGCCTCTTTAATGATTTTTTGATATTTCGAATGGCAATGTTCACTAAGCATTCATAACAAATTAAAAAAGAAAACGTACAAATGAACAAATATACACCCAATTCTGTTTTTACACGGTCTTCTTTTACACGGTTTTGATTTAACACGGTCTAGAAAAAAACATTGATTCCGGTTTTACACGATTTCATTCGTTTTAGCACGATTAAAAAAAGCTATTTGATTGAAATTTTAAAGAAAAATATTTTTATTAACCATAATCTTTTAGAAATTTTTTTTCTATCTGTTATTTATAAAATAGTTAGGGAATTCCCCTTTCTAATTTTATATTTATGTTACTTTTACTTTAAGATTTGAATTGCCTTGTTTTTATGAAATAAACTGTGCATAATAGTATTTTTTTATATGAATCATTTTATTTTAATTATTTTTGACAGGGTTGAAGGATATGGAACTAATCCCCTGTTTTTTTATAATACGTACTTCATGTCTTTTTTTACACGGTTTTGTCTGGAAGGTATCTACCGTGTAAAAACAGAATTAGGTGTATACAGTAATTCGGATCTTTGATAAAATATTTAATTAGAAAATAGTATACCATTCTATTTCTAAAAGTGTCCTGAGCATAATATTTTTTTCGAACCCTCTTGTTAAAATCCACCCTTCCCTGTCAAAATAGAGTTTGAATTGCGTGCTCAGTTAAAACCTCGTAAGTCCTTGTAAGAACCAAGGCGGAGGGAGCTTCTTTCTTTGTGAAACAATTACTTTTATCAGATAATAGATATTGTCCAAATTCATCATTACATTGATTTGAATTTATAGAAATTGTCAGTTGGCTCATAAACATTGTTGTTTACGCAAATCGTTTCCAGAACTGAAGCGAGGGACTGTTATCGTCCCACACTGCGACGGGATTGAATATCTTTCTTTACGGTGGTCTTCTAATGTGAAAGGGAACCTGCGCCGAATGGTGAATTACTTGCGTTTGAAGAGGGAAATGACCCGCATTCGAATATCATATGACTTAACATCTGGAGATGATGACTATGCAGGAATAGGTAGAAAACTCAATTGCCCTCTGGGCCAAGTGTCATAATTTAAATCTTAATAACGAAATTCGCAGGATATTTGACTAAATGGATTCTAGCATACTTGGCTACGATATTAATGGACCGCTGATGTTACCTAATCCGTCTTTCAAAAGCGCACATATCTCCTTCATATATCTTTTCGCTTTCGTATGCGGCCCATTAACAGCTTTTGTTGTGAATACCTGAAATTATGCATAAAGCTGTCGGCTTCCGAAGGTATTTTGGCCGAACACTTTTATTATGTCACGACGTGACTGCTGGAGCCGCTTCGCAGAGAGCCCAGCTCATATCTAACAAATAGCCACTTTAGACAAATGATAATTTTCCCACGCTTTGCAAAAACTTCCATTCTAGTCGGGTCCCGGCGCAGATAAATAGTTTGGAGTGTCTTAATTCAAAGTTCATGTCGGCTTATCTGCCGGCGCTGTGGAATATTAATTGGAGCAACAAGAGCTGGCGAATTACCTGCGCTAAATTGGTTTCAGGTTTTCAATTTATAGCTCACGACAGAGCTGTCGGCAGTATACCTTTTTGACTATTCGCTCAATGAAGCCTGACAGTACTTGAGTCTGGGCGCAGTGCGGCCATATCTTTAGCCATCCAGCCAATACACCGAACAGTCTTTATTTCGTGACAAACGGTGTGAAATTGCGTTTTATGGATTCTGCTTTCAGTCATACATCGTAATTGCACTGAATTGCAATTCACTCTTGAATTTGCTCCGATGTGTCCTTGGAAAATGCATTTTGAGAGTAATTGAACTGCTCAATAAGCCAGCATCATAAATTGTTCGTCATTCTGTATTTTCAAATATCCTTTCCGAAGCCATAAAACGTATCAAATGAATTATTATGAATTTTTCATACCTGGAATCATTCGAAAAGGTGTGTATTTTTTTCGAAATGATTGATAACCCTTTTAGTAAAAGGAGATCACATTTGTACATATTTGGTTCGGATTTACTTTTGGATAGGTATATGGTCAGGTTACACCATAAATTCGGACTAAGTAATGCAAAGAACTAATACATATTTCATACTTTAAAAAATACTGTTTTCGATTGTAATGAAACGATTTAATAAAAATTCCAATTTCGATTTTCGTGGTGATTATACATACATAGGTAGTTAGTTGAAGGACGGATGACAGGTGGCTTTCAGGTGAATATAAAAACTTCTCTATTTCAAAATAAAATACATAGGTACGAATAAGTATATATGCATATATAAATGAATTAAAACTCTATATATGTACATATGTATGCATACATGTATACCTCTATAATAAAAAAAAGAGTGGCACAGCATATTACTGCAAATTAAAAGCTTTTCATCCGCATCAAAAAAAAGAGAAACATTTTTGTGATAGAACAATAACACTTCGATTGGTTACTATACTACCCTGAACAAATTTTGAGATATTTACATCCTGTTTTAAAAGTCATTATTAAGCATTATGACTATATGCACTCGAAGGGTTGAGGTATTTTCTAAAGGCAATCATTTCGCACGAAAGGTAAGATTTTAAAGAAATAAATATTTATATGAAGATCAGTCGAAGTTGAGTTTGTAGTTAATTCAAATTGAATATGTTATTTGAGAAAACCCTCATAGTTACATTTCGGTAATGTGAAAAAATTATTTTATTTTTAAAATATTATTAACGGGGCAACGATTTTATATTCAATTACTTGTATATTATGTCAAGTTTATAAAAATTTTTTTTCACATGTATCCCAGCAGTTATGAAATAATAAGTAAACATAAGCTTATCCATTGGTACATTGCGTTGCACTATGTATTTTCCTGCATGTAGTTTTTTTCTATAACTAACTCAGGACTATAACAAATTAGGGAACAAATTGCAGGTCACGGCGTAAATTTTGATAAAATCTTATAAAAACATTCATTTGCGATCAAAAATGATCAACGACAAACAACTTTTGTCGGTCCTTTGTACTTTCCGATATATTTAATTTTAAAGTTTTGAGAAGGTACATTTTTTGTTCCAACTTTTTTCATATTCCCCTAAAAGCTGTGTTCTTTGCATTGTCCTATCTGGCTCAAATTGATAGCAAATTGTTTATTAAATTAATTTTTAAAAATCGTCACGTACCTACATCAAGGTTTTAAAATTTGAAAAAAGTTTTTTATTTACCCATCAAACTTCAGATAATTTTTTGGATTGTTTTTTTAAGTGGGTATAAATCCAAGCAATTTGTTTTATTTTCGCGAAATAAAAAATGTTTCACATGGGTAACTATTCATAAATTTCAATTCAGTGCAAATTATCCCGCTAAATCTGGATCTTGAACCAATGTAAAACTAACGTGAAAGAACACAGCTAAAGTTTCGTTGAAAATTGAAATCAAATACCTGGAGTTGAAGACGTATCCTCATTTTATTCTGAAATATTCTTCAAGAATCCTTGAAATGAAAGAAGTTAATTAAAATGTTTTTCGAATTACATATATTTTATTTAAGCATTTGTCTTGTCAAATAGCAAACCGAATTACTGCAAAATTTTCTTGAAAATTTGCATAGAGTCAATTACAAAAAAATAGTGTTTTTTTTAAAAATTATTACCGGTTAAAGCTTGCAATAGTGACATAATTGTACAAAACATGCTATTTGAGCATAATAATAAATAATTTTAATAAAATAATAAAAATACATATCTATTATTTAAGAAAACAACACTTGTGTCCTTTTCGAAATTGCATATTCAATTATACATAAAATAAAGCAACTAAAAATCCGTTTTGAAAATAATAAATACCTAATTTGTTTTTAAATTTATAAATTTAGTTAATAACAGTATTATATTTACTGAAATGTGAAAGTTTTTATCAGTGCAATAACTTTCCTCGTACCCTGTATATTTTCTATGACTTATACTGATAGTTATGTTTAAATGTTACTTAAAATTTAATGTACGTAATACGTCTACGACTACCCAAGAGAACAACGATTTCTCGATTGTCGACATTTGAGCGATAGGCCGCTGCAGTGAAATTAATGTAAAATTGTGCAGATTTTGCGCACGGAACTTGAGCGGACCGAAAGAATATGGCAGAATCGCGGCCCGATGATATGGAGATATTCGGAAGAAATGGCGGAATATTGCGAACTTTGACTCTAAAACAGTCGTTCTTTTGCAGTCGTTCGTCGGTCGCTATTAGGCCGTACTTAAAGCGAGAGCAAAACACGATTATGCTAATCTAATGCTAATGCCGCATGTTTAGGGAAAGTGTTTTTATCTATCTGGTCAATTGCATAACTCGTTGTTTATTGTCTTTGAGCAGTTCTTGGAATAGGAGTCGCCGCGGCGAGACCATTTACCAGCCATTTCTTTATCTGCGACAATTGCGCACATTAGAAATTAGAGCCGAGCAACTCGGCCGCAGAATTTGTGTACGAATATGTGCTTAATCGCGTGCTCGCGGATGCTCATGTTGCCGCAAATTTATGCTGCTGAAGCATGCTATCCAGGCGAATATAGAAATCAAAGGAGCGGCCACAGGCTTCCGTTTGGCAAAGTGTATTTAGCAGCGGGAGGTTAATTAACAGCGCTCAAAAGTTAAGAGCGTCGTAAAATAAATTACGTCTTCTAATAAGTATGCCCTGGCCTGGAGGTGCGCTCTGACGTAACAATAATTAGCGCACACTCCGCTGATATTTTTAGATAAGGCAATGAGTCTGCGCTACGCGCCCGCAGCCATTAAAGGTGCAAAACATAGGGAAATTAGTTGGCTTCACTTTGTTTGAGCACACTCTCACTTCGCAGAAAATGGTTTTTGAAGAAATTTCACCTTCTAGAGGCTAAACTATATACTTTATTTCTTTGAGTATAGTGCGTTTTCTCAATTGTAGCTGAAATTTCTAAAAACATGTTATAAGTTATGAACCATTCTTAACACTTGAGCGGTACACATGATTTTTACTGCACTTGACAGGTACACTAACCCAAAAAGGAACGGCTCTTTAAAATAAGAATTATGACGCTTGTAATAATCGTAGGAAGTAGGTATATATTTTTTTAAATACCAATGAACTTGATCTGTAGTTTTTGAAAGTCTGCTTATTTTTTAAATCATTATTATTATCTTTTATCTGCAATAAAACGTCTTAAATGTATAGTATAAAAAGTAGACTACTTTCAGCTTTTTGCTTAATTTTACATATGTATGTATGTTTAATTGTATTGAAGATATCGAGACGAAAATTTCGGGTTTTATAGTTTAACATTAATAATTATTTTGAAACCTTCGATTTTTTCTCGTAAGATAAATTTGAATAATAGATTTTTTTAGGATAGCTGAAATATGAATATTTAGATGGTTTTACTTTTAATCTGAACACAGTTCTAAATCACTATTTGCCATCTACAAAAGCATTCAAAACAAATAAAAAACAATAAGGGTTCAAAAGAATACTGTTACAAGATTTTCCTTCGCTTATGGTTCACACTTAAGAGTTTGAATCGAATGGATATAGAGACTGGCGTTCGGTCCGCGGCGTCTGTGGCAGGAACACCAAACCAACCGGAGCCACACTGAAGACATCGGCTTGTTGTTCCGAATCAAAACGCCAGCATTTTTGAGCTCATCTAATATACCTGGGCAGACGAGCAATATTCTTAACAAATTTTTAAAAAAGTGTCCATACATCGGGATCAAATGCGAAGGCAAGTCGGGTCCGTTTGCCAGCCAGCCACTAGGCAAGCAAATTTGGTAACAATACATTTTTTGTAATTTTATGCCTAAAATGTATGTTTTTATAATTATTTTTTAATATTATACAAATGTCCAAAAATAATTCATGCTTACATTTTATAATAGTCAGATCAAGACAAAAGTCGATAAGGCAAAAAAAATATATTAATTAAGTAGTAAGTAAAAATATATAGGCCCGAAATAAGCCCGCGGCACGCCCGGAATTGAAGAGAAATATGCCCATAGCATATTTGAAGAGAAATAAGATCATAGAGACGCCTGCAATATGCTTGTTTAAAACGCAAATAAAAATTTAAAGTTCAGATGTTACCACAGATTCTTTAGGCAAGTATGAATAGAAACTGTGGGCCTGTTGCGAGTGTATTTTGTAACAATTCGGGCCAATTGCCGAAGTAGTTTATAAAATTCCGGGCGTGTTGCAAGCACAATGCAGGCATGATACAGGCGTAATTGTTCGTTTGTTGCGGGCTTGAAAAATGTAAAATGTTGAGGTGTACATCGGGCCAATTGGGTTAACACAAAAATAGATTTGTGCACGGCACGGTCAACCGATTTTGAGTCAGTCTACCTGTCAAGTCAAGGAAATTTTAAGCGAAAACTACTTACAAATAATATTTAACTAGACTTCAAACGCTTATGAGTTCAAACTGAAATTTTAAATAGCTTTCATCGCTGACTCTCTAGACTAAAGATAAAATAAAGACAGAAATTGCATAGTAGAAAC
This sequence comes from Eutolmus rufibarbis, assembly GCA_963920795.1. Taxonomy (NCBI): domain Eukaryota; kingdom Metazoa; phylum Arthropoda; class Insecta; order Diptera; family Asilidae; genus Eutolmus; species Eutolmus rufibarbis. Next base: position 22,324,388 of record OY987204.1, read on the forward strand.
TGTTAGACCACACAAATAAACCAAATATAAAAATCATCATTTGTTGTTAGAACCGCGGTATTGCCTCCTTCAATCTCGGCCGTAAAACGATTTTTAACGCAGCCAATGTGTACCTTCGTGGCTAAGGCCTATGTTAGTTACGGTACTCAGTAATGAATGCGAAAGTCTCAGTCAAGTGAAAATAGCATCGCTAGCGGTAGTTACAAGGAACAGATCCCCAAAGGTTATGGCTCTGCGGCTTGTCTGAAAGACTGCACAAAGAACGAAAGTAGGAAATGGCAGGAGAGTACTTCTGGAATGTCATCTTCCGAGACAAAAAGATGCTTCAAAGGTGGAAAACATATGAACACGCATGGACCGCAAGATCATAAAATGTATGGAGGAAAATCGAGCGCAGACCTGACTGAAGATCATTTCTAAAAAGAATAAATAAAAGCACAGAACACCATTGATCACCGATGATACCATTGGTCTGTCAAGAACAACGACCGTGTCTAGAACTGGCTTCTGTTACTTTGTCGTTTCGATGAGAATTATTTCTCGGAAGTCATATCGCTTCCGACATAATCACAAAAGACTTGGAATCTTGAATGAAATCTTATACTACTTTGAGTAAAATTTTTACTAATAACAATTAATGTTATAATTTTTAAGAGTATCCAAAACTGAATGAAGAAATCTCTGAAAAATTACCTTAAAAATATAACACTTTGTAAATACCTATTTTAGAAAATTTTTTTGATTACTTTTATAACCAGGTAGGGTTTGTTTATAGCTTGCAATCAAAATTCCAATTCAATTTTATGAGTAAAACTAAAACTTACATTCTCCTCAACAAACTACTTTAAACTGCACCACACTCATCTACGGTTGTAGCAACTGAGTTGTCTGATAAGAGGATTGTGAAAATATGTATTACCATTTTTCAAAGAACTTATAGCTGCTGTAGTATTTAATTGATCACTTATGAGTTTAATGTTACCCCTTTTGTAGAGTTCTGCGGTGACAAACTGCAATGCCGAATTCATAATCATTTTAAGAATTTTATTTTGAGATACATAATTTGAATGGGTGCATAATTTTAATTAGAAAGGTTGATTTGTTAAGAACTGATGATTCGTGCTTGGGAAAGGTGATGATTTAACTAAGATAATCCCTAGATATTTGACTTCTAAAAAATAAATGAATGAAGCATTGGTTATGCTAGATTTATTTACATATTTTTAATTTATTAGTTCTTCAGTATTTGCATTTCTTTTAAGTTACGTTCCTGATCTTGCTCGTTACAGAATGTTACGATCAGTCGAGCATAAAAAGATGGGCATTCCATGTTTATATCTACATATACCACCTATGATACCTAGGTACATCGAGCAAGGGATAGAAAAATCCGAGGCGCCACGATATGCAGAACAAGTTTAATTACTATCAGGAGGCGATCGGCGTTCGCGCAAAGAGCGCTGTTTATCAGCGGGATCAAATGTACTTGTTTATGGCTCATTTCTCAGAAGCACAGTGGAAATCGAGTTCCTGTCAGGCAGTAATCACTGGCTAAAGTGCTAATAGATCTATTAGAGGCCTTCACGGTCTATTAACTTTTCGCTCGTACGGCCACGCCTGCACCCGCGATCTTGGATGAAGGATACCGCGACATGCCTCGACGACACAGAGGGCGCTGATGCTTAAATTTCGCACGCTCTGCTCGCACTGATTATGTTAATTCGATAACTTTCCTCCTACCAGTTGTTTAAGTTATGGATGCAGTAATAAGCGGTGTGCTTTTAATTGATTTTGGGATATGGGTTGGGTGGCAACTCGGCGAGATTGCACTTGATAATGAGTCGAGGTCATCTCGCATTAACCCCGGAGGAGTCCTATCCCATGCTTAACACCTTTACCCACCCAGCCGCGAAAAAACTCACGAGATCCAGCAAAAGACAGGGACTTTGGTTGCAGCTGGCGCGTTTATTCCAGGCAAAAACCGCCGCCCAAAGATGTGGATAGAATCGATTTTTCATACCGCCACGGAGCCTCGCAGAGAGGTGCATTAAACCGTGCTTAGTTTAATGAGTTGCTAAATTGAATTCCTGCGGAGCCATTTGTCATAACTCAAATAGCAGCTACAGTGGGTGGGTGGCTTTGCGCGAGTGCAGTTGTACGAGCCGACGGAATTATATTCATAGGACCTGACTCAAGGTGTACAGCGAAATTGCACTGTCTCAATGCCAATGCAATGCTGCTTCGATTCGGAATAAGAAAATCAAGACTGTCTGTGTTCGCGCGGTATAAGTTCATTTCTAATGCATACCATGCACATACCTACTACATATTAGTTAGTGTAGGTCTCTGGTTAGCATTCCTTTGACTTTCCCATGTGGAAATTTCTCAAGTTTGGCCCAAACTCTTCCCAAAGAAGGAAGAAATGAATACAAAATGATAAAATACAAGTATAGCCAAGATCTGATATAAAAGACCTCTCTGTCGTATTTCCCACTGTATGAGTTACTCAAATTCTACATAATTTATTTATTTATTTATTTAGTTAATTCAGTCTACGGAATACAATACTTAGGTACTATTGACGAAGTCAACCCCTGAAAATGAAATCCATGAATTTATGAAAGGGATAATTTTACATATTAATTTACTTCGTACCTGGGAGGCCAACAAAATGAAATAAAAAGAAATTAATAATGAAATAAAACGAATTAAATCTGAGGAAACGAGTGAAACATAAAATAAAATATTTTGAATTTAAATTTTAATCCAATAAAACAACAACACTAGATCTCGCGGGATGCTTGATTTTCTATGAATAACAATTCAATTGATACAAAAGCACGGAAAACATAAATTTGGACACTTTATATTATGTTTAATATTTCTTAAAAAGGCTCAATATAATTTAAGAAAACCGAAATTAAAAGTACTGTGACAGGTTTAACACAATTTCAACGATATTTTATGTAATGCATGGAATTTATGAGCACAATAGCACTAAATCAAAAAATTGAAGAGTTACTTTTGCATTTCCATACTACTAAAATCACCAAACCCGCGAAACACTACAAAATTCGCGAAGGTAACCACGACCCACTGGTAGAAAATAAAATGACACCGCGAACTATCATCCATGTTTTAATAAGATGCAGGCATGATCTTAATGCTGATCAATCTGCTGGAATTGCCAGAGATCTTGCAAATTGAGCAATTAATATTATATTTATCATATAAAATATCATAATTGACTCAATGAGAGAAAAATAAAGGAAATATTAGAAGGAGATATATAGCCCTCAAAGAAGAAGAAGAACACCTAAAAATTGACAAATTGTTGGAGGATTCTCTGAACGGCTCAACTCAACTATAAAAGAGCGCGCCCTCAAGGATCGATCTCTTTTTCAAGACTTAGTAGACTTCAAAGTTATTCTCCATGAGTCATCTTTGAAAAATATGGAAATCTACCTTATTTGAAAAAATTTCTATAGTTCAGGACTTAGAAAAATTATGCGGAATATTTTATGACTTAGGAACATTTATGTAGGAATAGTTTAGGACTTAAAAAATATTTTGAAGATTAGTTAGAAGGTTAGAACTTAGCATACGAATAAAACTTGTGACTTGAAATTGTAAAATTTAATAGGAAGAATAGCTTAAACTAAATTATATCAACTTAAAATTAAATAGGTAAACTAAGAAGATACATTTAGAATTGAATTGCGTAAAAAATAAAACTGTACAAAAATTGTGAAAATTATAAAGGCTAGAAATAATAAAGAAAAGTGAAACTAAATCTGCACGTATTCCTATTTCGATTTCCAGTTACAAACACCCTAACGCATACTTAAGACTATTAGATTAATCAATAACTAAATATCTAAACTGCCAAATTCATGTAAAATTGTATAAAATTCAAGTTTCTTAAATTAAAATCGATTCATTGATAAATCAACATTAAAATCATAAAAAGGGTTAAATTCATTAGAACAATACGTAATAGATTTATGCTGGCAATAAGAAGTTCTATGATAAGGAATAGACAACAGAAACCTCGATCTAAGAGACGTAAGTATTAAATAAAGCTAATAAATCCGGCCAACTAGTTTTATAAACAAAAAGTTTGTCTAACAAAGATTTATGGCTGCAATTTTTCTCCGTAGGTACTACAAGAAATTCTAAACCTAAAAGTTTACATCTCCTACCATAATCGGGTAGTCAATAAGGTAAATTTGTTTGAATTCGTTAAATTTTCATAATAAGCATATTTATACATAATTGTAAGGATTCCACATAACCGCCGCGTATAATAACGAATAATACCTACTCCCAAAGTGAAATGATCTTGAAGATTAATAAAATAAAAATACGTTTTAAAAATACCAGCATTTTTAAGGCTGTTGCAAATATAGTCCACTTGCACGCTAAGTGAAATGCAATATTATTTGAAGTTTGTCATTTAAGAGCAATTTTAAAGGTTTCTAATACGCTTGTTAAAAGTTGGAAATTGAAGTTTAGTATGTTACGGATAGATGACATTGTTTGCGACAAAATCATGAGAAATTTCGCCTGCTTTTTTGGTTTTTATGTTGCTGCATTTAAGGGTTGAAACTATAATGTCCGATTCCACAGTTATAGCTTAAGCTCTGGCTTAGTTAAGCCTCAGAAATTAGTTTAAGCTTCGGCTAAAATTAATACCGTTTCACAGATGATTTTTACATGCCGCTTAACAAAACTGAGCTTAAAGATTAATCGCGATTATTGTAGGACACTGTACCTGTCATTCTTGTTTTTTTACAGAAGTGACTCGGGGAAAACGAGCAATATTATAAAAATCCTGAACCACTTTTGCTCTTTCAGATTCTGTTCAGTATTCTTCATCAGCAGCATCAATAATGTCATCTAAATAACCATCCATTGTCGTTAATTAATCGCAACTCCAAAAATTAATTAATTTAAGCAAGCCGGAACAGAATCATCACGCAAAATTGACATTTCTCGGCGATAAGCCTCATGGCTTAGGGTTAAGCGCTCAAATTTGGCAGCTTAAGTTAAAGCGATATTTGAGCTCAGTTTAAGAGAAAAACCTCCACTGTGGAACACCAAAAATAATTAAGCGAAAGCTTAACTCAACTTCGAGGTTTAAGCTTTCACTGTGGAATCGGGCATTATAGTTTTATAATAAATCGTACTATGTACATGAGCTTTCTATCAGCGTTTGATTCATTACACAGGTCAACAACAAATTTGCCGCCGAACAAATAGCACATCATTTCTATAGGATATTTTCCGTAGATTACGAATTTGGAAATAAAAATACTCAATAGGCTTTAGTTTTCAATAAAAGTAGGGTTGAAAAGTACAAAATGCTCTATTTTTATCATTTATGAAAAGTCATTAAAAAATAACGAATTGTTCTAGAAGTTAATAACATAACTTAACTAAAAGCTTGAATCTTAAGCTATTACATAAAAATCTAAAAAAACTTAAAATTTGTCGAAATATTCCTTGAAAATTATATTTTCCTATAAACCTATTATTTCATACAGAAAATGGTGAATAAAAATCATAACAAGCCCACGGAAAACTTGGTCGCCAAACAGTTCAAAAATATCTGTAGATATTACTGGTATTTCATATTTTTAGATTAAGATTCAGCCGTTCAATTGAACTATTTTAGAATTAATTTTCAATAATGGGTAAAATACAATGTTTTGTACTTTTTGATTTCATTTTTCTCAAAAACGGGACAAAATTAAGAATTTTCGTTTGAGAATTCATAATCTATAGAAAAAGTGCTCTAGAATTGACCTATCACGTGTCTTGGCGCAAAAAAAAAAAATAATAATTTGTTCCCCGGTGTTATTCTACGACTTTTTATTTTTGAAGATATAAGCTTTCAAAGTGTGTAGAATTTTTTCTTGCACCATTTAACCATTTATACCGCCGGGAAAGACGTAGTTCTACAAAAAAAAAAAATGATGTCTTAACTTATTTTCCTACCATGTACTAAAACTTACCTATTTATCATTAAAAATAATAAATCTACTACGGACAATAACGACATGTTTGCTGATTAATACATACATATTTCAGTTTGGGTTTTTGTTTCTAATTTGTCAAACCAGTGCAATTATAAACACCAAAAAAAGTGAAAATTTAATAGGCTTAAAGCTTCATGGACATTGCTTCCAATAACAAAAAAAAATTATTTAAGTTTGCAGCAGTTATTTTTTTATGAATAAACATTTGAATTTTTAAAAATAGGCTCTGAACACCCTCTCCTCCCAAGATTTTGATATTAAGATAAGTTGATATTAACGATTTTAGCAATAACCATATTCGCAAAATTCACTACTTTTTTTCATTCAGTATATTTAAATTAAAAAAAGTTAAATAAGTGACAAGAACTAGGTACATCGGTCTCCTTAGCACGGCCTTTGTAAATCGATTGATTTATATTATGAAATTGCAATACTCTTCGAACTGCTGATATGATTTCGACTAGCGCAGCTAATTAGGGATGAAGTCTGACGTTGCAACGAACCCGGACTTCTGTTCCTTCGATTGCGTAGTTATTCTGCTCAAACGCCGAAATGAAGACGTCAAGAAGTTATCTATTTCTGCGCGGGACTGCGATACAACTGTCAATAACTGAAATCCTAGACGCGGATCTGTGCGGCCTTTTGTGAATAAGCAAAAATTGAATAGGAGCCGAGGCACACATTGCAACTTTTATTGGCAGTAAAATTTGCATTTGATTTCACTTTCCCGATGCCATAGATGGGATTTCGTGAGTTCTGTTTAAATTTCTCACGTTTGCCTGTCAATCTTACCTGTGGCACCATGTCCATAAATCACCTGAAATGGTTCACCTCATAGACATCCTGGATGCATTCGAGAAAGTTTGCTACTTACTCGCAGCGAAGTCAAAAGATAGATGCAGTCGGATCTGTTTCAATGGACCGCTTGTGCCGCGTCCCGCCGACTTGCATTGTTTATTTGTCTAAAAAGCAAATTTTGCGGAAGGTATGCTGCGGTTATTAAATTGCGTAAACCGAGCTGCCATTGTGGGTTTGCAATTTCCGCTTGGTATTAAATTGAATGAGAAAAGGAAGGTCAAGAGAAAATTGGAGGCTGGGGAGCAGAAGAAGGTCCTTATCAATTTGTTGCATATAATTAATATAAGTAGCACTTGCAGAGAGCGGCATGCTCGCTTCCTTCTGTTAACTAACAACTGGTTAAGACCGCAAAAAAAAAAAAATTAACAGCATTTTTCTCACCTGCAAATTGGCCTGGTATGAGCCTTAACAACTTAATTTCTTCATCGGGCGCAGTTCGCCGCGGATTAACATTAAATTTTGCAGCATTGCGCGCGTTTCACTTTTACATTGCCTTTAGAGGAGTCCTGCGGCGGTTGGTAAGTGGCAACCGTCATGCGACCTGACAAATCTAATAAATTGAGCACCTCGGGTCTCACGGATATCGGTGGCTGAATTTGACTAAAAGCGATTAATTAAAATAGCGTTCGTATAAGGCATAAGGTGGTGAGTTGGCCGCACTGGCCGCGCAGCTAACTCGGTGCTACCGAGGCGCACTCTGGCATATTGCGGGCAGCGTGTGAAAATCCCATCAATCATATGTGCCCCGAGAAGTTTCACATTCTACGGTTACCAATAAATTTGCTCGCTAAGGAAGGTGCCATTTTAAAATTCAATGAACTCGGATCAGTGGCTCAGCGGCGAGGAAAGTAGGATGATGCCAGTTTCTACATAATTTAAGATAGGAAGCCTCGATAACCGAAATAGCAAGTTTGAAAAGAAAATTGCCCACAAATGAATATTTCAACTTATTTATTATTGTTTACGCTTCGCCGACGTCATGGCTTTTCTCACATTTCATTATGAGTGGATGAGTGGATTTGCCTTATCTGCCTCCAAGATTAATCAGCAAATAATTTTCTTTAATCCTAAAAGGAGGCCTTATAAAGCACTGAGCGATGACAACTTTAACATTTCGTTTTACTTTATTTAGTTCTTTTCATTTAAAAGTGCTTCAATGTAGTTTAAGTGTTGGCTTAATTTTAAAACATTTCGGTTTTTAGTACACTTTTTAGATTTTTGCTTTACGTTATTTATTTGAATTCCACATCATTCCTTCGGTACTTATCCATGGATCTTAAATATTTACTATAAAATAAAATCGGTCAAGTACAAGTAAAATTAGTCTTCCGTGCCACCAGTTCCCTACTTATTAATAATAATGCACTCTTTCTCTAAAACCTATGGTTCAACAGTTATAAGGATATAGACAATTAAAATGTTTATAACAATTGACTGCACTAGAATTTTTCAATTCCAATGTTGGCTCAATCTACAGCTAATTGTCAGTGTTCATGGTTTTTTCAGATTTTTCTGAGTGGTGAATAGCAATTATTAAGTTTTTTTTTCCGGAATATTTCTTAAAAAAATGTATCATATACATACATATGTTTGTTTGAATTCGTGCTTCAATAAGCTTTCATTTGATACCCTGCACGATGCCCTTGAAAAAAATAATTTATTTTTCCATTTCCCAATTTATTCTCTAAAATGAACCCCATAATCCAAAGTACACTTTTTATATTTTCCATCTATTATATAATCACTCTATATCTGTACTTAATTTCAAATGTTTACTTCGAATAGTTTCAGAAAAAATCGCCTGTGACAGACAGAAGGGCAGACACTGAGGTGATTCCATAAGTGTTCTGTTTTGCTCAGTTTGACACAAAACACTAAAAATGAGTGATAAAAGGTGTCACCACTATTTTTCTGCTGAAGATATTTCCTTTCTATTTAAGTATATAAGCAAGTATATTATTTGATAACAAAAAATAACTAATATTTGTAAAAAAAAAATATAAGAAATTTACACAACCAGTGTTGGACAATATTTAGTTTGACTAATGTTTGAAAACTAAAATTAACATACATATTTAATCATGACTAAATGACTAATGACTTAGTTTCAATCTTAGTTATTTTAGTCATGACTAAAGGTTTTTATTAACACTTCATTCTAGTTCACAGAGAAACTAAATGCGTTATTTGAAAGTACATACCTATCATATTTAATTACAATAAGTAAAAAAAGCAATATTCATTTTCAACGCACTTTTGCCTTCTTTTGAAACTAAAATTAAACTGATTATTTTCTGTTATGAATGATGTATTTTGTTATAATTTAGATATTTTTTTTTCATAACTACTCTCTTTCAAACATGTCGTTGGAATATTTGTGAGTTTCGCATAAATTAATCCTGGTTACAAATGACAGCTTTCTTCCGTAAAAAAAAAAATTTTTAAAATTAAATCAGTTCGTTTTCTTAAAGAAATTAAGATGTCACTTGCACTTCCAGAATCAGCAAAAATTGAAAAAGCCATTTTGTGTTGTTCTAGCAGCTCCTTTGTTTTAGTTTTCCTTTTCCAGATGTTGTAACGAAACTTGGAGGGTATACATACATACAAACCAATTATTTTTAAATATTGGATATAGTAAAATTTAGTTATAACTAAGACTAATTCTAATTTTTTCAATCATGATGACTAAATGAGCATGATTAAATCTTTAGTTAACTAACCAATCAATTGAAAAAATTAGTGATTACGGCCAACACTGTTTCCTACAATTTTACTATCGCTAAATTCAATTATCTTCTTCTACTTTTTAAGAAAATTAAAAAAAGGAGCTGTTACCCCAAAGGTCGAAAGCTTGACCCATATCAAAATAAAATAACTGTGCGATCTTAACCTTAAAGTGATCTTTTTCTGCTAGAAATCAGTTATACATGATAAAACTTTCTATAAAACTTAGAAAACTGATTTTTGAATTTTACATGTGGTTTAGTAATAAGATTATTGAATTAAGTGAAAAAAAAGGATAGATTCAGAATACAAAAATATATAAAAGCCATAAGTTGTTTCCTTGGAAAGTATTTTCTACCTGTAAATTACAGGAAAGAAAATTTTGTAAGTTTGCTCCGAAGCGGACCTTTAACCAATAGTTTACCGTGTCAGACGAGAGGAACTAGTCCTAATTGGAGCAGTGTTGCGTAATCTTAAGACAAATTTCATGAAATCTTGGAAACTGTCTCAACACCGCGATAAGGCAGTGCACGACATAAGGGGACTATTCAATTCAAATTTGATCTGAACGCACTTCTGTGAAAGTTCAAAACAAATGGCGATTGCATCATGGAACTGGATCGGTGCCTCCGTGCGGCGCACAGAAGTGTCGAAAGGTTCATTTCTACGGCTATTCCCCACTCACTTTCTTTAATTGGCGAGCGAAATATTTTACGAGCTCTGATTGATCCGCAACAAGACACTGGCCGGCGAGTGATAATAAACATGGCCCGGAGTCATTAATCTTGAATCATTCGCTACTGGCACACAATGGCCGTCCTTAAAAGGACCGGACAGGTCAATAGACGTGAGCAATCGGGAAAAGTCCACTCCGTCGGGATAATGCGCGCGGGCAACTTGTTCGCTAGATGTATGGCGCCATAGTGGACATGAGTTATCATAAATGCATAACAATCTTGAGACAGCGTTTCATAAAACATTGGTTACAGCATTCCCGTTAGAATAAATTATGCCGGGGGCACTTGAGACGTATATCACGTGTAGTCAGCCATCGGCGCATAACAAATTCGTCTGCGGCCGCCTATTAGAAGCTGGCCAGCGTCATCTCATTAAAGAGGAGCCGACAGTGCATGACCGCCGCGAATCACGCTGCTCGCCGATAGGTGGCATCTGCGACTGCCACCAGGCGCGACACGGCGCCCCTCGTCCATCAAATCGGCGATCTTAGAAATCCGAGATCACTCCGCTAATTACTCGCGCCACCGCCTGAGCCTGCGCCGCGGTACACTGGTTTCTTCGTGAGAAATTGCATTTTAGTGCAAGTTAAAGCCACTCATTTTCGCAGTTGATTACGGGTAATGAAGTTCGAAGCGTTTTCAGAAAGTACCCTTGCACGATAAAAAGAATCAATAACGATCAGTTAACATCTAAACTTAGTAAGCGTAAACACATGAGGATCGTGCTTAATCCGAACACTTTCTACAGCTCTTCGATTATAGGCCGTAATTAGGCTATTAATATTTAATCACCATTATCCATTTTAGAGCGATTTCGATCATGATCATGATCTCTTTTTATTTCTGTCCGTCACTTTTCGAATTTACTTTCGAAGATGCTTTGAAGCTGTCCCTACAGCTTCCCTATGGAAACTGCCAAATTCTTTTTTCCTCATTAAAATTGCCACTTTCAATCAATTCCAAACTATAGGGACATCATCTACATACCTATTATATAGCAGCAGTGTTATTCTATCTTTTCGATTCACCTCAAACTTACTAGACCCAAGCTCTTCAACGCACTTGACAAACGTTCATGTATATATTTATTTGCGTAGTTGGCCGTTGAATGCCCAAATTGTTACAATTTAAAACATGGAAATGGAGCCACGTACCTCAATGCATCCCAACTAACGCTCTGCTTTAGAATGTTTTAACACTAGAATTACCGACGTTTAATGTTTACCTATTTTTACCACACTCCAAACATTGACGGACTTTTTACTATAGCATTTATTGGGTTATGTAAATGAAAGAATATAATTGATTCATGAATTTTCAATAAAAAATATCGAACAAAACCAGCTTCGTTTTAAAAATCTGATAATTCAGTTTTATTGCCAACGCCAAATATGTCTACATTTTTTTTACTTGGACACTAGTGTTCGAGCACTCATTTTGATTACATCTGCTGGTTTGAGCTATTATTTTAAACTGAAAATGTATTATTATAATCGGAACAAAATAAAATGAATTATAATAGCATCTTCTTGCAGTTTTCATATGAAGATCGATAATATTAATAATAAACTATTCAATATATTATAGTAATTTATAACAAATGTACTTCACATTTTTTGAGGAAGTTATGTATTGTATTTATAAATGAATTTAAGCACGTATTGATGTCTATTCTTTCATAGTTGTTCCACATATTGCTATAAACTTTATAATTATTAAGCCAGTCATTTTGACGTCTTGTGGTATAATTAGGTATCGGAGACATATTATGGAATTTAAAATGGCTGAGTGGAAACTGAATAGGAATATGTAACTGTTATTTTATTTTATTACCGTCAATATGACGGGCCTGGTAGTTCTATTCCTAAAGATTTCCGAAAATTAACAGCCTTTTTTGGTAATAAGACTATTTCCAAAGCAATTGACCTTTTAAACCATAATCTTGGGTTAGCACCTCTCCATTCCTCCCATATTTCCTCAACTACCCATTGCAGCGAAATTTTATCTCTCAACCTGATCGATGGTAAAAATAGGCCCTCGTCTTCACCAAAATACATAGATATGTCTTAAGAATTTTTTCTATTTACAATAAGAACTAATAGCCGTAAGACGTTCAACGTATCAACTGAAAATCTTTATCGCAGATCGGATAGGATATAATGTATTGTGCAAAGAATATCCAAAATTATTTAAAACTCGAAAATTATTAATCTATTTCTGCTACCTATTAATCTGACGTAGGCAAGTGTCCGCACGTAATTTGTACAACAGATTAATAATTTTCGAGTTATAATTATTTTTCAATATTTTTTGAACAATATTAATGTTATATTTCTTCACAAAATTGATTATAATCATTTTTTCCCGTAACTTCGATATTTTTTGAGTTATTTAGAAGGATAAAAGTAGTAAAATTTGACAGTTTTATTTCATAAAAAACTCAAAAATAATCAATCGGACGTCAAAATGTATCGGGGCATTTCTATAGATAATTTTACCCTCTACAATATTTCCGAATCAGTTTTGCGATATCTTTGAGTGGAGTTATTTGCAAGGGTTCAGTTTTGCCCATCACTATACATGTATTTATTTATTTATTTATTGATAAGCAGAAATACAATAAATTATACCCTACTTAAGACTAAAGCGCAATCTCGGGAACGCAGCCCATATGGCGCATCGAACAAAAATGGAATGATTTGGACAATTTTTACAATTTTAAAAATTTTTGGACAATTTTACAATTTTTACAATTCTTGGACAATTTTTACAATTTTTGGACAATTTTTACAAGATAATATTTTACATTAATTTTTAACTTAGTTTTTTTAAATTGGAAAAATCTACTGAAAAAAAAAAATTTTTTTTTTTTTTTTAATCAAATTTTACCTACTTAAATAATTAATTTACAATTTTACAGATGGGTCTATTACAACAGAAGATGGGGACATTATATCAAAAAGATTGCCTGTTGTTATCACAAAGTTTTTATGAAAATAAAATTTAATATTTTAAAACTATTTTAAGTCTTATTATTTCACATTAAGGTCTTATTATTTTCCATTTCTTGTATCAGCAAAAAATTTTGATTGTTTGTTTTTTAAAATTGAAATCGGCAAAATTACGGAATTAATTATTATTATTTTTAGCAAGAATTTTACAGTTTGTTTTTCAAATTTAGTTTTTCTAATAAAGTGAGGAACAAAGTAGGATCTGGGGAAATGAAAGGACTTTCCTCGCCACCCACTGGCGAATCACCGAGGCGCCTACTTATGACAAGAACCTAACTAGAGCCGAAGGCATACAAATTTTACGGGCAAGAACCGGACACACGCTGATCACTCACAGCCACCACTATGTTAGAAGTCCCAGAGCTGGGTGTCTCCTTTGCCAGACTGCCATTACAATCCCACATATCCTCAGGGATTGTCCTCTAACCGTTAGGGTTCACGGGGGTCCTTTGCCGCCCCTAACTGAATTACTATACATGTTTTTAATTCGTAGTATATGAGTCAAATGATTAGCGACAGAGTAGCATACTGATTTAAGTTTACAGATAACTATGTTAATCATATGTGAGGAATGCCAACACTTTTCGTCATCTGTGGGTTACGAGGGGTTCGCCGATATTCTATGTAGTTATCTACATTTTTCGAAAAAAAGGTAAAAACTCTTATCTAAAACAAGCATGTAAAAATTTACCTGTAAGACAATGACAAACGAGCCGATTGTAAATTGCTATTATGTACATTTAAATATAAATACGATAGAGTCAATATATATTACAGTACAGGATCGTCCTAAATAACCTACAGCAATTTCCCAATTTTGTTTAGCATTCCTAAGAATCAAACAATAAATCAGCAGTTCTTGCACTCGCCAACCGCCAACCTTCCACACGGCCGCCCTACTCACAATTCACTTTGCTTTTTGAGAAAATGGGAAAAAATCGTCTTAATCTAATTCAGAATATGCATGTATACTTATTAAAAAACTTATTCCTTAATTAGATTTGATATTAATTAGTAACAAGATACATAATTAGTTAAAATTCCAATTACTTCGAAAACAAGACAAACAAGCTATCCTCAATTAAGTAAATATAACACTATGTACATACATATGCATGTGTAAGACCTCGTAAAAGCAGGGGCATACTTAAAAAAATAGCCGCCTGGTCAAAAATTATTTTCCTTTACATTAAATTTATGAATGCATCCTACACATAACTAATTAAAATAGAGTTTAAGTTTTCAAGATTTTTTGGTTTTTCGAACAGTACGCTTACAATATTAATGTAAAAAATAATTTCAATTTCAAGTAGCTATCTACTTTTATATCAATTGACTTAGAAAAATTAAAAGATAATAAAGTGAGTAATTTTAACTATTACATCTTCTTCATGAGATTAAGGAGGATTCTACTTGGACCGGCTGAAAAATCGGTATTTTTGGATTTTAATTATTTTTTTGTTTCATATAAAGACAATATCTATTATTGCTTTGTTGTCTTATTTTAATTATAAACATAATCCTTAAGAAACATACTTATAATGCATTAAAATAATAATAATTTCATCTCTTAAATTTCAGATTCAAGGTCAAGAAGCATTCTACAAGTTTTGATGTGTCAGGCAGACAGTGAGTTAGTCCATCGGTATTAAAATATACTTTGAAAGTCCGTATATTTTTATTGTATAGATAGAGTTAGAAACTTAAAATTTTTACAAGGCTATATATAAAATACATATATGTACTATACAGCTAATGAAAAGTGTAATGATATAAACGCCTTTGTAATTTAAAGTACAATAAACCTGTTGTGTTAGTTACCGGCTTTTAGCTCTACAGAATCTAAAATAAGTAATTCAAATGTTTTAATGAAATTTGTGGAGAAGATTCTTATTTAAAAGTAAATACATATGTATATAATTTCAGAATATACAATAATAAAGCAAAATGTTACTTTGTAAAAATTTTAGAATTGCCCTTTAAGTTAAATAAAATTATTTTAAATAACAGAGATAAATTCTTAAAAATATTGACGATGACTAACTTGCTGATAGTGAAAATGCGCTCCGGCACTTGGAGTTTGTTGTGTCGTCTGTGAGAACCGGCACAACGGCAATGAGAGTGTCCTTTTCGCCATATGGTAAATAGGGCTCTGCATATAAAATGAATAATCTGCTAAAAGTAATCATTTGGAGCTTATATGTAATTTGTCTCGGTTTTCCGATATTAAAATTCTATTGTTTGTCAATAAAAGCGTTATTTTCTTTAGACTTAGATCTCGGCCAAGTTGTCTACATCTGCCTACATACAGATGACTGTAAACTAGACTAGGCGTGTTATTTCTTATGCGTAGAGGCTTAAGAACTTACTTAGTTGCCCGGGGTGAATATAGAAGCAAAATTGGCACTCGTGACTCATGAATAAATCCTTTTTTGCGAGTATGTCGCCGCGAAAAGTTACATAAAATTTCTGAGGACGGACACTTTATGTGCGGAACTGAAAGCAAGAGAACGCATGTTCCATAGATGTTGCTGTGCCTCTTTAAAATTCCCAACATCACCTGAACATGCAATAAGACATCAAAACAAGTTCTGCGACAGCACCGTCTTTACGGAGTTAGTGCGGCTCGGGAAGGAGCTGGTGCGCACTGTCGCCGGCGCGACATGACCGAGCAAACTTGCGGTCAACGAACGCTTTGCAGTACCCCGAAACATTTAAGGAATTTCTGCCAAAATTAATTCCTTCCCCGGCTGAAATAATTACGGCGGTAACAAATAAAAAATGCCTGCGACATTCATCGTAATCCCACGGACGTGATCCGGTGGACAGTCGACCGCCGAATGGCCGAATGTCGCGGGCATTCATCGCGCGGCGGAAAGTAAGTGGAGCGTTTCGATAGTTTTGATTTCCGATCGGGCGAATCGAACAATTTTTAAGAGCGCCTTTCGAGAGGACGCTAGGAACTGGGTCATTGCCGACCTTCGGCGGGGCCCGCAGATGTGTCGTCGACAAGTGAGGCAAAGTGGAACGGAAATGAGCCTCTAAGAAATGAGCTGCATTCTTCGGGCAGAAAAGGTAGGGTCAAGCGCAGTATTTCTCCGGACCGCCCACGCGCGTCTCCGCGTTGGACGAGTGCCAAGTGTCCACCGCTGGAAGACAAGTTGCCGGACGGACCGAGCGGGGCGGCAGATAAGATCCCGCTTAAACGTTATGTGACAGGACTTAATTTATTTTGTGGCGCGGCGCTTCGCTCGGATCTCATTTGCATTCACCGCAGATCTCTCCGCGCTGCATCTGGAGTTCGTAGGATCTTGAGTTGACAGATTAAGGGCTTTGTCGCTTTGTGACAGCTATGCTGCGAAATATGCGAATCAGTAAATTGAATTTATGTTAGGATTTATTTTCTGTATCCTATCTGATGTAGCTATCGAAAACTCTTATAGCATACATATAACACTGAGACCACACTAGAACATGGTTGAAAGTTGGAACAGTTCCATCATACGAAAGTTCAACCAAAACTCAAAAGGGAGGGTAGATACAATTTAACATTACTATTAAAAGGTTTAATTTCTATTCTAACTATGTATCTGATCGAGAAGTAACATGCATCCTATGAAATCACCATAGTCTATAAGTGCCAAGATTATGTTACATAAAACAAATGCGTAGAGAAATGTTAAATGCTTTTCTTGATATTGAAATAATTTTGTTTTCTTTTATAGCGGCCATTAATCAAGGAAGGATTTTTGAATATAAACATTATTAAAACTTTACTGAAACACCATCTGAAGTCGCAGTCCAGTGGGAATTTTGCCTTTTTTTTAGTTCTAAGTAACTTTAAGTAAAAATTAAGTGCAGTCTGGATATAGTTTGAAAACAATAAAGACCTATCTTTAGATAGATAAGTACACTCACTGTTCTCTATAACCACCCAGAACAGGATTTACAGTACTTTTATTTATTATTATTTTTGCCGCAGAAGTAATTATACTTTATTAACTTCATATACATATATACAGTCAATGACAAAATTGAGAGGATATTGTTATAATTTATTTCGAAATTTGTAGTTCTGACGACTTAATAGTATACATTAGACTAACAAAAATCAAAATAATTCACTTTACACACAAAAAAAATAAAATTGTTTTCTTCAACATCAAAAAATCCATTGAGAGCTAAATTGAGAGGACATCTTTATTTACATTGTTAAAAGCTATTAAACCATGAACTAATATTTTGTATGACCTCTTTTAGCCCTAATTACTTTTTCTAGTCTCCTTCTAATGCTTTTGGCAAATTTTTTTTAAATAATTTTAAATTCCGAATTCACTTCATTGAGCTCGTATAGAAGCATTTTTCGGCCTTCCTCAGCTTTTTCTCTATAGTAAGGTCCGGACTTTAGGAAGGCCGCTCCAGTAACTGAACTCCACAGTTTTAAAAAAATTCTAAAGTTTTCTTAGCTGGGTGCTTAGGATCATTATCCTGTTGTAAAATGTAATTCGATCTGAAAGCCATTGTTTCATACTGATTCTTCAAGATTTTCGTTTAAAATTTGAATATATTAATCCAACGTCATCTTTCTATCTATTGACGTCTTAATGTCAGACCTGTATGAAAATTACGAAATAAATGTACAATTATTTTGGAGAAAAGGAAACTTAGTATTGCATTTTTTACGAGTGTCCCATCAATTTCTCATTGAATGTATGTATGTCATTAAAATTCATCGGAGTCAAGACATTTAAGATTACTCATTACCATTCAATAAACCACGTCACGGTTCAATTAGGAAAATTACCATATCTAAAAAACCAAAAAATAAGGAAATTTGTAAAGTTTATTTTCTAGAAATTTGTTTTAGTTTTGTGTATTCAACAGTGTATCTTTGTAAATATACATATGTATCGCTTTTGTCTGGAATTTTTTTTTTTTTTTATTATACTTATATATTTCAATTTCACGTTAATATGCTCTAAAAATTTTGCATTGATATTTTTTACCTCGTTCTCAAAACAAATTTCTAAAAATCAGTGAATTTTTAGCCACCTAAATGGTTCCCTTGAAACCTCTAAATGAGTCGTTTTGGCGAAAATTGGGTAACTTTATTGCCTAGTTACTAATCAAACAAATTATTGTTATGTCAGTTGTGCACAATCTAAAATCAAAGTTCATAATTATGAGAAAAGTCACAAAAAATACATCGTCATTTCCCTGGAGTGAAGCAATCCCTAAAATTAACCTTCAAAGATTTATATCAATTAAATATTTATTTGTATACTCCATTTCATTATTTTGCTATAATTTATAAAACATTAATCACATATAAGAACTAAAGTTATTGAAAAAAAAGTGAATAATTACTATTTTAAATTTATACATTAAATAATTGAATCCACTTGCCCATCATTTGCTTGTACGACAGAAAGATTTAAAAATGTAGACAAGTGAATGTTGAATGTTTCTACCTTGTGGCTAGATGTAATTGTCCAAAAATATTCCGGGATATAAAAACATATCATTTTCTACCAAAAAGTAAAATCCAAAAATAAAAAAATGTGTTACAGTCATACGAACGTTTGCAACTATTTTTCTTTTTTGACGACAATTGATCAAAGATGTAAAAGTTATTGATGGCCGTTAAAAAACGCGACTCATTTGTCTATTTATCATTGCGACGCTACTGGTTTCCTGTTGTTTTATACCACCATTAATACGGGATAGAATGGAACGGAATACCGGAATAGATTTAGTTGGCGCGGTTATGTAAACCCTTTTTGCAAAACAAAAACCCTTTACTCCGCTGGCCTTATAACGGTTTATTACGTAAGGGATCCAACATTCTACAGGAACTACTCGAGCCACCCATTGAGCAACAAAGCGTAGTACCTGCGCATTCCCTTTCCTCTTCCACAAGCCGCCAAATAGCAAAACATTTGCATATCCGCCTTCACTTTCCCGCCAAAGATTGATAACATCGGTTTCTTCCGAATGCCCCTCGGAACAAATTGATTTATCTTGTATCTGTTATCGATTTGGATCTAACAAGTTGGCGCGATAATTTATTGCAGCGCACAGGGATCGATGACGACCGCACTTTAACGCCCTTGCGTGATCGATATAAAATTGTTAATAATTTATTGTTATTTGGGCACTCCATAAAAGGGGTATGATTTATGGTGGCGGTTTAGCGTGAAAGCGCTGTTCTTATATAATTCGCCATCAGAATTTATCATTCTCCAGGTTGGTCTTTCCGGTGTGAAATATCGGACAATTTCCGATCTATATATAAAAAGCCGCGGTCACTTCGCCCGCGGAACCGTACAATCGCGGTTCAATGCTGGGGTTCATCGACAAATTCGCGATAAAGTTTCAGTGGGTGAAATAACTCTTGCCACATAATTTTCCGGTGATCATTTGTGGCTTCAGGGTACCCAAGGAGTCATGCCATAATACGTCAATCATTCAAATTTTTCTTCAAAACATAGTAATTTTGCAATTTGAACGTAGGTTTGTTGGTTCATGAAAACTGTATAGTTAGTTAAGTGAATGACATCGAAATTTTAAAGCTTCCGAAAATGAGTTAAAAGTTCGCCAAAATTCAACATTTTTTCTTTAACATCCACCATTTAGTGGAATTTTTTTACAAAATAAGTTCAAGGTATCCTTCTTAATAGCATATGTACCTTTTTTCAAATCCCAAATAAATAAGGTAAAGTGGAAAAAAAAAACTCGGAAAAGATGATAATTTTTCAGCCCGTCGTCGTCACCGTGGTGTCCTCCCTTATAGCGTGACAATGCGCTATATTAACCTAAATTTGATTTAGAGCGCTAAAAATGACTCGAATAATTGAGTATTTGAGTACTTCAAGTTAGCTTGGACATAATTTGAGTAAAGGAATTTTGAGTACCTGAGTACTCGAGCCCTTTAGAGAAAAATTAGTAGTAAGTAGAGTAAGTAAATATTTGAGTACTCAATTAAGGCGTATTCGAGTATTAAAGTTTGGGAGTGTTTAAGAATTTGAGTATGGAATGTGTTTATTCATGAAATCTAGGCGTTTTGGAGGATTTGTAAAATCAAGAGCGTTCCTAAAGGACTTTCTAAAAAGTGCTCCGAACACATTCCCTGCCATATCAAACGTATAAAACTTGTGGATACACGAAATCTACTTCATTCTTATGAGTTATGCTGAAAGTTCCTTTTTACTTGTTAAAACCTACAACTGCATTCTTACTTTTTATTTTTTAATGCATTAATTCCATGGGACTCAAATACTCAATACTTTCTGGTATAATTATTCTCTCAAGTACTCCATTAATCGGCTACTAAAAACTCTTTTACTCAAACTCGAATCTTTGAATTTGACTACTGAAATACTCTAGTAATTGAGTTCAGAAGTACTTGAGTATTAATAACCCTAGTTTAAGTCACAGGAAAAATGTGTTCTTGCTCATAAACGCACTTGTTTCGTATGTCCAAATAAATGGACAATTTTATATTGAACTAGCTGACCTGTACCTGGTACAACTATTATAGGGATAGTTAGTTAGTAAAGCTAAACTTTAATAAATTTATAATGACCTTGCCGACTTCAGAATTACTATCAAAGCTGAAAATTTTGATGTGGCGGAAATTACAAGAGGAACTTTTTTGTTTTTTAAGGAAGAATTAATTTTTGTAGGTTAATAAAAAAAAATGTTATAAGATTCAAAAATTAATTATTTTTTCCCTTTAGAAAAACATTCTCTTGAAATGTTCAGGGAATTTTTAATATTGATTGAACGTAAATTATGTAAACCCGTCATCTCCCCTCCCCTCGCCACCACTTTTAAATTGGGATGCATAACCTATGTCACTCAGGAGGTTAAGCACAACATAGCCATATAATTTCTTCTCAATCGCATAAATACTTTTCGCATGCCTCACCATAAAAATATCACTGCCCAACATTTCCCCTTATCTCTCCTCCCCTCCCCAACGTTCTAAGTGCGATGCATAGCCTATGTCACTTGGGAGGTTATGCGCAACAGACCTATAGAAAATCTGTCTATTAACTCAAAAGTTTTTACCCATGGGTAAACATTTTACTTGAAAGTGTTTGTTAACCTCACGGAGGGGAAAAATTGAGCACTTGATAACACTTCCCCTCTTACCATATTTTACCGGATTTTACTCAAGCGTACCGGGTAAATTTGGGTAAAATCACCGATTACTTGTCAATTGTCAGCTGTCATTGTCGACTAGTGCGTTTTATTTTTGTATTTACATACACATATGCCAATGTTACTCATTTCATCCCCCTGTTACCCCTACCCACAAACAAATTTTACATCTTTATATATTAGTATAGATTGAAACTTATTAACAGTTTCCCCGAATAAGGGTATGAAATTTACATCAACAATGCATCAACTTACCATGATTTTTATTCATGCAAAACTTCAAATCTTGAACTAAACATTTTCCAAATTAATTTTTAACGTAAAAGTGGACGAAAGGCATTGCAATTTGATGATATTTTTAGAAAATTTTAAACCTTGCCTTTAGGTTAATCAAGATAAATTTTAAACCTAAGCTAAATCTAATTTTGTTGAGGACGAAAAAAACGCAGCTTGTTATAGAGGTTTTGTTTTTTTAGTCAGAAAGGTTATTGATATGAAATCTTATGTAAAAGAAACACCGAATAGGTATTTTTTTGCTGTTGTGAAAAAAATCCCAAAAATTGATCTGGCTTTTTAGTGGTTATGAAACGTGTAATTCAAAAGTACATGATCTTTTGGCGGTATTCCTTTCCCCTTTAAAAATCAATCTTGGAGTATCTGACAATGATAGGTCCAAGAATTGATGGCAGAACATTTGGAGCCATTCATTCTAAATGGCATTTCGTAAATTGCGCAGCTATCTCCGGCTGTTGGAACAAACCAGGTAATTTGCGCTGCACATTCCCCGAGAGATATCCTCCCGTGCGAGAAGATTTGTTTCTGCGGAGGTGATTAACGCGAGCAGAGCCGGGACTCCGGCAGCAAGCGGCCCTATCCGGCCGGGCGTTCGTGGCTAATAGAAAAGTTAAATTAAATTACAAATGTTAACATAGGCTCACATGCAGATCAGATACGGCCAATTACAGGCTGCCAGCCGAGTCCGCGGCTTACGTATGCAGGTAATAAATAACTGGCCGTTAAAGCTCAGCAGATTGTGATAACTGGGATTAATTGCCGCGGAATATACACATCTCACCTGAAACGAGCGAGCGCGGCTCTGATAAGATGCGTTTCAACTATTCGGCTCAGTTTGTTCACAAAATTTTGATCGCCGAAGATACGCAGTACGTTTGGGGCCTGCTGGCGATTTCAAATAAATTAATAAGAGCGCGCCGCTCCGCCGCCCGGACAGGTAGTCCTGCGCGATTCGTGCCCGGCCAAATGCAAAGCGATAAGGTCCGGACCGAAACTCTCGGCTCGGCCGGCGATCTTGTGCCCTTGGGCCAGTCGGGAATTGCATGCCATGATCAGTTTAGCATTATCGTGCGAAATAAATGAAAATTATTAGTTTTCATACTGGAAATTCGTGGCGATAAATGAAAGCTAGAGTAAAAGCGATTTCGCTTTTCCTGTTGCTGGGTCTATTCGCGAAATGTCAATATGACGGAATGCTCACCTCCGAGGCTTCAGCAACCCGCGCCGATGCCCGAACGTGACGACGTTCCTCTATTTGATGGTAAGTGCGATGATCATCCAGTCAACTTGATTACTATTAAACTGTTAATCGCTATTCCAAACCCAAAATCAGCAGCCGTTCACTATATTTTCACATTTAACACATGCTACCAATTTAACTATTAAGGACTAAGTAAAAAAATAAACTTTAAAATATTTCAGAACATTTTACAATGTACCTTAAGGCCCAACCATAATCGACGTGACTTAACATAAGAAACCAATTTCCAATGTTAACATAAGCAAACCATAATGACATATTTACATGAACAAATTTTAAAACGGAGCAAAATTAGTGCCGAAAAGGCGTTTCATTTGCTAAATTTACTAAAAGAATTGAAAAACTTTTAAGGGATTAAGTGTACGCGAGAAGAAAACAATGTTCTTGTGTTGTGCGTATGATAAATCGGGATAAGAAAAAAAACGGTTACTAGCAGTTTTTTATTCACACACGGATGTAAAAAGGAATTTTCACTGTTCTCCTTTATTTATTAGAACTAATTTTCCTTTTTTGCTCTGTCATAATATGAGCTATTGAATTTGTCGTATAAATACCTATAATTCTAAACTTTATTTATTAACAATTTCTCGATTTTCCATTTTCCAGTTCCATTTTTGAAATTATTTTAGCAAAGGCAATCTGATAAAGGAAATTATGTAATTTGCAAGTCCTTATGTCAGGTACGGTTTCAATCTTAGGAGATATGTTTAACGAATGTTTAATGAAAAAGCGCATGTTATGTCAAGTTAATTATGGGTATTTTCATAAGCTAAGCTAAGATCGCTCTCATGCCCAGTTACTGATGCTTTTAAGTAATTCTGATCGTAGCTGAAATAAATTATTACAAATATTAAGTAAAATATTACCATATTTCAACTATAATAGTAATACAAAATTTTATACAAATATATGTATATAAAAATATTATTTAAAAAAAACAATTTGGAGAGAAAGCAGGAGTAAATTTAAAGATTATAATAAGAAATAAGCAGAAAATGTATTGCTCTCACAACTTGTAGTACTTTGTCTGGATGATCTCGATTCACAGGTTGTCACAGAACAAAAATTAATCTGAAAACAACAAAAAAACCACAGTGAACACTCTAACTTGAAAAACCCTAATCGGCGTTGAAATCGTTGTAAAGTGTTACTCAAGTTTATTAAGATAAATGTAATAAATACCAGGTGCACCGCGTGATGAGAAACCAAAATGAGGTGAACCACCAACCTCACTACATCCCGACATCCCCCAGAAAATGACGAACAATTTTGGGTTAACCACCCGCATGGCCTCACTACATCCCGACATTCCCCTCAAAATGAAGAACAATTTTGGGTTACACCACCCGCATGCTCTTCGATCTGGCTCACTGAAACCAACCTTCCGAATATCATATTGAGGTCTAACGCTCCCAACCTCAGGAATAAAACAATTTAAAATTTAAAACTCATCGTCACAAAGAATCGCGTGCATACCAAAACAAAAGAATCCCAATATATTTACATACTTACTTAGGTACCCCGAGTCCCGATGCAATATTTTAAAACGGCGCAATTTCAGCATGCAGACTCGGGATCCTAATTTTACTCCTAGAACATTTACAAAACAGGTAATAGTATGAACATTGCAAATTTAGAAACATACCTACACGAAAAAAAGGAAACCAAAATTCCATTCAGCACAATTTCAATTTCATTTCTCCTTGTCTTACATCTCGCCTTTACTTTTAACTCTCTCGATTTCAGGAAACTAAAAAATGTATTTTACTAAAACAAGTCATTGAATTCTCAAATTACATTAGATGATTAAAGGTAATTTGTGCAAAGTTATTAAAATTGTTCGAACCGTTCAGGAATGTTATTTTGTCATATTCGAGACCAACGTCTAATACAAAAGTTTTCCCAGTAACCGGCAACGCTTGCCCCGGTTGTGGGGTATCCCCTTCAAACTTAAGAGGGTTACCCTATATAGAATTCGAAAGTCTTATAAGAAATTTTTTTCGCTTAGAATGAATAACCCAATTTAAGTAAAATTTTTATATTGTTCACTCATACATTTAAGTCTAAAAAAATTTTCTTTTCATTTAAAAATAATACAAGATGATTACTTCCGGAAAGGGTTGAGCGCAAGACTCAAAGTGGCGAACAGTTTAGCGTCTGTTGTGCTGAACCGAAAAAAAAATTGTACCATATATGTTCAGAACAATCATAATTCATCAATGAACCATAAAAGTGAAACAAAATAAAAATTTTGCAAATAAATGTCATCACAAGAAAAAACCTTTCGGCGGCAGCCAGAAGGAAGAGGTAAATTTCAATGTAGTACAAATGATTTTTAAATAAGGGAATGCAATGCTGAAGTCCCCACCGCCTTTACCGATTTACCTTTTTCGCGAGCTGAGATATTGCCACGAAGAATATGTTAGCCAAGTTTAATCAAACTCGATTAAAAAATTATACGGTCTACATGGAAATAAATTTAAATATACAGCGAGGTGAAAGTCCCCCTTTCCCTTTTCTCACACCCCGCAATTTTTTAACATGACCTAGATATCGAGCCAATAAATGCATACACAAAGTTGGATCACAATCCATCTAGAAATGCGACAGCCATCGTGGTAACAAAATCACTTTTAGAAACTGATTTAGCCCCTCGTCGCTTTGACTGATCACTACCATTTTGTAACACGACGTAGAACTACGCGTTCTCAATGTGTATATGCTAACATTTTTATATAACTACGTAATCCCTATACACCCACCCCCTTGACCGATTCCACCTATTTAAGAACTTAGCCGAGATATTGGCTGCCATACATTTTTTGTTTGTCTAGGACAGATCTTTCATCCCACTCATTTTGGCATATGCTATAAGAAACATCATGTATATGACCTACAAGGTGAGTATCGATTTCTGTAAATAACTTACCAAATAATCAAATGCACTGCTAATGAAAACCATGGCGCCTCGTTGTCCAATCTTCAAAAATAAAAAATATTCAATACATAATATGTATTGTATACTAAAATAATACAGAAGTTATCGTCAGACGACTAGTAATTATTTCATTAATTATTTATAAAAATTTTTCCAATCAAAATTATTAAAAAAAAAAAACGTTCGTCAGGCTATACATATAGAAGACAATTAACCAGATTTTATTTTTTTTTAATAGTCTCTAAAAAAGAATTGAAATTTTAAAATCCCTGAGGTAAGTAACCCCACCCCTTAGGTTTCGTCAAAAAGTAAATGGTCTGTGAGGTATTTCATAAAACTTACGCCCGACAAACTAAATTTTTTGTTTATGATAAGGCTCAAGCTTTATGTAACCAATAAGTTATGATGATATTTTATGAGAGAAGTTTAACAAGATTTTGCTCACCCTTTAGGACTTGACATACCACCCTTTCAGCAAAATGGGATCGCAGACACCAAAATATTTCTTAACTTAACAGCCTAATAGAAAATTTAGTCTTACTAAATTAATTGAAAAACCATCCAGCAGAAATTTTTTAGACATTACCAAGGAATTATTATTTTCTAAATTACATATTTCATTTTACATATTAGGGGTTATCCATAAATTACGTCACACGTAAGGAGAGAGGGAGGGGTTCAAAGAAGTGTGACAGAATGTGACATAGGGGATTGGGGTTTTTGCTACTGTTACGTCACATCATCGAGAAAATCTTAGTCCTGAGAACATTTTCATTTTATAGTTAATCCTGATCTCACTGTCAATTGTGATTTATTACTATATATAAAATTTTTTGTATATTATCAGGATGTAATTGTTTAAGAAAGTATTAACCCAAATTTAATATTTCATACGGAAAGAGTGTTGTACTAGCACAAAAGCTTCTATAAATTTTGGTGTGTTCTCTATGTAAAGGTTTACATGCTAAGCAAAACTTAACACATACTTTAAATTTATAATTATATTGATTAAAAAAAGATCTAATTACAAAAAAAATTGGGTAACTATATTCATTACCTAATATTCACTAAGAAAAATAATTTGCAGTTTTATTAAGTAAATATGGAATTGAAATCTAACAAATCAAATAGATGAGAAAAACATATTCAATTCAAATTATATACATATTACAAAAAAATAAAATACTTATATAATTGGACGTTTACTTAAAATTGTAAATTGTTTTGCAATGTACTGTCTAAAAAGTAAAAACTGCTGAATTTGTGTGACGTAATTTATGGATGACCCCTTATGGTAAAAGTTTAGCTTAATTAGCGTTTATATTTTTCGGCGAAAATATATCCTAAACAATATTAATCATTTTACGAAAGAAAAAAAATGAAATCCCCACTTAACTTATCTGTTCGACGTCACAGTGATGTAACCCCTAAAGAGCTGTCTTAGCAGTGTAAAAATTGTAAGCCTTTTGTGCTAAGCCTGGCAACGAAAGACTTTCTGAGCAGGCCGTCAGTTCAGTTTCCACTGGGAATCCGTTCAGCGAGGGTCAAAAGACTGAGTTACCCCAATTTGCGAGCAGCAATGAAATTCGCCGCGCAGATAATCATTTTAGCTGGATTGGCTTCATCGCTTATCGCGCCGGTTTCATCGCACGGAGGGCTGCGGCAGGACTTCGAGGACATCCGCCGGCTGATCCCGACCGAGCGACTCAATCAAATCTTCCAGGAGTACATAAACAACGACGACGAAGTAATGGGAATTTTCAAATATCTCACATCTGGGGACCACGGGGAAGCCTGGCTGGCGGTGGCCCAGGAGCCGGGGCTGCGGGGCCTCGTCGAGTGGGTTAGTGCGCATTCCAACCCGACGGCAGCCTCAGCCGAGGAGGACGACTCCGAGGAGTTCAAAGTGGTCCCCAGTGGCACATTTCAGTTTAACTGCACTGGGGGTTGGAAGGGGTTCGTAAGGGACTACTTCGGCGTCTACCCCCGGGAGGAAGTTTCGCGGATGATATCTCAAAAAGTGGCGGAAGGAGAACTCTTTGCCGAATTTTGGCAGAAAGTGCGCCAAATGAAAAACGTTTATGAAAGGATCTTAACCCTGCCGGAAGTCGTTAAAGTCGTCAGACATCTGAGCGCGCTTGGAGTGGATGTCGAGGAACTGGATGCCATCGTCAGGGACCTTCTGGAGTGGAGCTGAGCACGTGTGGAATTTACAATGCCTTTTTCAAGATAAAATCACAAAATAAAAACTAAACATCTTTCAAGAATCATTATACTGAAATCCCACATCTTATTGAAACGAAATTATAATTGACAATAAAACTTTTTACATACAAATGTTTTTTAATATTCAAACAAGATTTTGTTTACATTGTAATTAAAAAAAAGTAATTTACTTGCACCAATCATACACATCTAAAATGGAGAAAGACGCAATATGTTTTATCTCGAATATTATTAAATTTATCAAAATTACATACATACATGTGGCCGACGGAAAAACTTTAATCTACTCTTTACTTCTAACTAACCCCAAATTCACAAAAAAGAACAGTACATGTTTTGTGCAAAATTGTAGAAGCTACAAACTTTTGACGAGTAATCAATATTTTGCAAAACACTGGTTTTCAACCCGTTTTTAAAACACAAATGTGTGCTGGTCTGCACGAAAAATATTCTAGAAGTACACATACTAAGTACTAAATCATGGGTAGTGAAAAATAAAAAAAAACAATTCAAACCCTTCGAGTCGAGTGTCTAAAGCTAGTAACCTTGTTCTAGGTTTATAAAAAAAACTTTTATAAGTTGTTTTTGAGAATTAAAAATTAAAGTTTAATTTTCACAGATTTTTTAGATCAAGACTCAACATTGTGGTTGCGAATTTAAGGTTCCCGTTCAAACTATGTAGTTAGGATAGAGGGAGTTATCCGATAGAATAGATTATAATAATTGCTACTTGATCTGTAAAAATAATTTCTTCTTATGCGAAATTGAAACAACTTAAACTGAATAATTAATTATTAGTTTATGTGCACAACTAATTCAATTCAAAACAAATTAGTAGTGAATTCAATTAACAACTCAATTATGACTTTTTCGATTAAGATATACATAACTATAATACTTAACTAATTTAGTTGTAGTTGTTAATTTGAGTAATTTTTTCCCGACACTGCCAAAGTGTATTGATGCGGAATACGGAATACTCATCGCGCGAGGCCCGACTCAATTTATCAAAAATGAAATAGCTAATAATTTTTAAATTATTATTCTCAGATACGCCTACTTACAAGTAGCTTTTTTTTAATTTGTAAAAATTATAGGCTGATTTATAAAAACATACCTAGTTATTTCAAATATAGTGCGTCAGTAGTCAGAATTTTGTGGTATAAAGCTGGAACACCCTGTGAAAGGAAAGAATTATAATTTTGTTTCTATTTTTTGAAAATTGCAACATTCAGTAGTTACCTGAGTTGTCGCTCTCAATATCTGGATTCTCGAATAAAGTACGAGTGTCTACGCCTCCTTCTCGGCTCGTTTTCGCGTGTCGCGTGTAGTGCAATTTAACTGGAGGAATCAAAGGTCGACCGCCACTTGGGCCGCCATGCGGCGCGCCGGACTGTCCCTGGACCCTGTCGCGGCGAGGAAATTCACCGGACGGGGCATGACTGAAAGTGGGCAAATTCACGCTTTTCATATGCACAAAGGAAGCTTTTCACGGCTCTGTCACGCTCCGGTGTGGAAAATCACTTGATCACTGTCATGCCGCGCTCGATTCACTAGAAGCATTTAGCGTTCAATTTATTTTCGATGTGAAGTAGTAATTCGCTTAACGGAAGTACTCGGGGGCTCTTATGATCTCGCCGGGGTATGCAATTTGCTATCATTTGTTGTTAACAAGGCAGAGCAGGGCTCCGCTTGTCAGGAAACGCAGCCGCTTGCAGCGCGCGAAAAGGCTTTCTTCGCGCGCTGCGTCGGATCAGGCGCAAGTCATGCTCAGCTCACTTTCGCGGTTTAATTATTGGTTCGCGCTCGCCGAAACAGTCGGCGGCCTCACACCTCTTTGTGAGCGGGACGAACTGTTGTGACCGATGGGTCCATTCAATCGGCAGCTAAAACGCTGACTTTGGTAGATTTGCCCCATTGAAACGCATTGGAGCCCTCGTGCCCTGGGCAAAGGTGCCGTTGAGTAAGCTGCAGGTCAGAGACTTCAGGAAGAAATCCTGGCCTCGTAACAGCTTCATAATTTCATAATAAAGACCCCTGCAGCGGTTCGGCCACAAATTTGTCAGGCGCTTTATATAAAACTTTTGTTGCATCGTTCGGCTTCAAATCCTTTTATATCTTCCTTGTGTGGGATGGGGAGTAAAGAACCATCAACGACCTCAAAAACCCCTATATGTTAATCTTCAAAGAAATGTCTTGTATGTAAGAATCCAGGAGTATATAAGCAAATTCAGCATCACATTTTTTTGTTGATTTTACTGAAATGGATATAAAAGAGTTAATGTCTCAAATGTATGTAGGTACTGATAGCAGATAACATTCAATTTTGCATAATATTGAAACTCAGCTTTTGTCAAAATTGCTGTTTTTTCTAACCAAATTTATAATGTAGGCGCTATCGGTCCTACAACTAAAAAAATTATTTAAGGCAATGGATTTAATTCTCACACCTTGGTGATTTACCATAATTACCATAATGACCATACGGAGTTAACGTAATTCCACATCTTCAAACGTTCATAGCTCCGATATGAATTGACAAAAATATAAGTTGCTCTTTTAAACAAAACTTTAAACGATGCAGAAAAGGAATATACCATTGAAAATAAGCGTTAAAATTTTATGAAAAACAAGATTAAAAAAAAAAAAAATTCTGCGTTTAGGTTATAGGTTTTGCTGTCGACATTCGATAAGGAATCGGTGGTACTTTGAAGGAAACATACACCTCGTTTCCGACCTCCTTAAAGTTGATATAGATCAACTCAAACCACATCCATAAACACTTTTTCGAACTGGATCGAGACTTCCAAACCAGATCGATAAATCTTCATTTCGATGCAGATGCAAAATTTTCGATCCACTTTGAAAAGTGCCATAAGCATGGGCCCTAATCGAATTGAATTGTTATCCTCCACTTCTGTGTAGGGAAGCGCAATAGAATCACTACCCGCAGTTTTATAAAGCTTCCGCCCACTGCTGTAACGCTGACTTTATTTTTTTAGCTTTAGCTAGAAGTGAGCGTTTTTTTGAGACATTGCCTCTTTCTCCTTATTTGTAATATCTGCTTTTTTATTCTCGATGATTGTTTGGTGCTTTCAAACTAATTTTATAGCAAATCAACTTGTTATACACATGGCTGATTTTTTTATCGTAATAACATGACATTATCAGCTAGAAATGCAAACTACACACCAACAAAGTATGTTAATAAAAATTGAAAAAAATCCATCTTTGTTTTTTTTTTTAATAATCAGAAAATAAAGAGTTTTAAGAATATACTTATAAAATTTTATTGCAAAATTCCCAATACTTTATGAAGGACACCGAAACTTTAAACTCATCGTGCCTGAAATCATTATTTTCTGTCAGCGTAAATTAATAAAGAGAATTGTTCAATCAAATCGTCTGAAATGTTTACAAAAATTTACAATTTTGCGGAAAAACAGGCAGCCTTAACTTAACTCCCAAAAATTGTTCAGTGCTCGTACAAAGCTTCTATTCTAATACTTAAAAAATAATCTAAACTTCCAATTGCATTGTTTTGATCTTCTTTCCAATATTGAAAATTTTGCAAAATACAATAATTATACAAAACGGTTGATAAGACTAAATAAATGTCATATTCTCAAACATTATGGATTATCGGTTTAAAAAACTACATATAAATATTTGAGAATAATTATTATTAAATAACATAATGAAAATTAGGTTGTTAATTCTAAAAAGAAAGTCACTTTCAAAAATATATTTTGGAATTACATTATGTAGCTACAATAGAAACGATATACCTACATACCCTTTTGAAGCATATAAATAATTTTTGAGCATGAGTCATTCTTATTAACAGCAGCAATAAATTGAAGAGTGTTAAAGAATTATATAGTTTTCTAAAAAAAATTTATTCAATTTAATTTTTGAACATAGAAATTTAAAACTTCTAGGTATGTTTTCTTTAGTATTTCATTATTACAAATTGTTATTCTACTTAAAATGAACTCACCTTGATATAATACATATGTATATTTAATTTATTTTTGTTTCCTCATATGAAGTTTTGATCATCATTTTAAAAAATTTTACTTTAAAGTAATTTTAGGCTAATTTTAAATATGATGTCCACCTTTTTTCATATATTGCTGTCTGCTTAAGAAAATCGCATACTTCTAGGCCAAGACGTAAAGCTCCCAGTCGAAGCAAAGACTCGCTCCCTCTTTAAATGATATTTTCCATTTCAAACTTGTTCGAATCATTTGTGCAGCTTTCCCTCATACCGATTTCAACGCGCACAAATTCTTAACTTAATTTATGAAGAAGAATTAAGATTCATACAAGCAGTTAGCTCTTCGAGAGTTTCTTTATTCCCCAAGAAAGTATTAAGAGTAAGAACAGTTATTACAACATAGATTAAAGAAATTAAATTAATTACAAAGAAATGAGGGCTGAACGAGACATGAAACTGACAGAAAAAACATTAGCACGAAAGTTAGGAACAACAAAGATTCAGCTCTTTTTTCGCTTCAGCCAGTCTGGAATACTATCCTTAAGGGCTTCGCCGATCTGCCTGTAGACCATGAGAGCGAGGATGGGTAGGACCAGCCTGGCGTCCTTGAAGATGTACACCCAGCAGGCGAAAACGAAGAGGCTAACGTCGGTGAGGTAATTAACCGTCGACCTCACTTTCTCCTGAGCCTCCTCTGCAATTTCTTCCGGCGTCGAAGGCTGATCCGGAAGTGCAGGAACACTTAGCGGGGGTGGAACGTAGAGAGGCAGACGAATATCAGGTGCAGGCTCCTTTTGCAGCAACTTCCTGCCTAGTGGACCTGGGGATTTAGATTCAGTTCGAACTCGGGTCCGAGAACCAGTTCTTCTGCGGGGTGCACTGTCGTCAGATTTCTGGAAGGCAATATCTGACGTTGAACCATTTTTAGATCTACTTCCAGACGTTACTCGCTTTTTAACCTTCACCCTAATAATTCTTCTTCCACGCATTTCAAGATTGTCTCCACTACCCCGTGGAGAAAGATTATCTTCACTTGATTTCGGAGAAAATGTAACTTTTTCCTCCCCCACCGACTTTGCCTCAGGAGGCTTAACATTATCTTTGGGGGCTTCTATAAGTGGCTTTTCTATCGCAAGCTTGCTCTTGTCCTGAACATGAGAAACTTGCAACCTTTCAACAATCGACAACCTGGGTCTTGCCATGTATTGCTCCAGCAACTGATCTTCCAGCTCAGCTTCAGTTTTCTTCTTCTTTTCCAGCTTCTCTTCCTCCTCATCCTGATTGTAGGATTGTCCTCTTAAGTAAATAGGAACCGTGCTTTTTCTGGAGGTGCCCAACTCCCTCACAATGTCGTTGTAGTATTCGGCAACAACCTTCGCTTCTTCCTCAGCGCTCTTGCTTGTTTCAAGTTTATTCCTTTTGGCAACCTCGAGGGAGTTCTGCTTCGTAGCTGGCTTATGGACTCCGTATGTGATTGGCTGCTGTTTATTTTCTACAAGCACCTGGTTGCCATTTTGATCAGTTGTGCTTGCTTTGTTATTTTTTTCTTCTTCGTTTTTAACCAAAGACGGGTCAGAAAGAATTTTCTCCCTTTTGAAAAATCCTTTGATACCCTTTGCTAGATTACTCTCAGATTTTACTGCTTTTTCACCATTCTCCTGTTTTTGTAACTTTTCCTGTGATTTTTCTAGCTTATCTTGTGATTTTTCTAGCTTATCTTGTGATTTTTCTAGCTTTTCTTGTGATTTTTCTATCTTTTCTTGTGATTTTTCTATCTTTTCTTGTGATTTTTCTATCTTCTCTTGTGATTTTTCTAATTTTTCTTGTGGCCATTCAAAATTTTTGGGATTTTCTAATTTTACTTGAATATCTTTCTTGACAGGTTCAGGACTAAGAGGTTTTTCTTTCTTCCCATTTGAAACCCCTTCATCCTTAATCGAATTGTCTGATGAAAGCCTTTTTAGAATTGGTTTTGGAACAAAATCTGGACTTGGAAGAGGAACTGGTTTATTAAGAACAATTGTGGCTTCATCGGGGGTGGGTGATCGATACGGCGAAAAATTTGGATCGTGCATTCTTCGAGGATGATAGGTTTCGAGTTCTCCACTTGCACTTGCTGATCGCGTTCGAGCCATCAGCTCAATTTTAAATTTCTCAATGGAATCTTCTGAAGCAGATGACGCCGTGCTCTCAGTGTAGTCGCTTTCATACTCCACGCTATCGCCTTTATAAACCTCATCGACGCTGTACTCTTCGGTATCTTCGCGCTGGAGAACTGTTTTTCTGACTGGAACTGGACTTAGTTTACGAACTGTTTCAGTAGTTTCCTTAAAATCAAATTTAAGGCTTGCCAAGTTGTCGGGTATGTCACCTATTGTAAATATATAATCAGTAAATTGTGCCAAACATTATTGTGTAATTAATTAATTTATTATATTGCTAGCGAAAATAACATTACAATGGTTTTAGTTATTGCGAGAATAAAATTTAAATTATTAACAAATGGTATAAGCTTATTTCAATTCATTAACGTCACAAATCCAAATGATGACAGAGTCAAAAGAAAATATATTTAAAAATAAAATCTCTTGGAAATCCCCAATATAAGTAATATTATACACTTTGCGTCAGATTTTGAATGGCGCTAACTTGGATATAAATAAAATAATAACATTTTCTATTTATAAATTTTTGAGACAAAGGCGCATTTTTTTTATGGCACGTGTTTCTTGTTTTCTTTAAACAGCTCTAGAGGTGATTAAGAAACAGTACACTAATAAGAAAATTACTAATTTTTTAAAGTGAAATAATGGAAATCTGCTATAAAATATTGAACACTAAGAAAACAAGATTTCACGTATCTCAAATGTTCTTAGGGTGCCCAAATGCTTTATTGTAGTAAATTTGAACATTTGCTCTATATAATAAATTATTATGTTAAATATATTTAAAATGTACCTACTCTATTTTTATTTATCTAGTCTTAACTACCTTAATATTAAACATTTAAAACAATTATTTGAACATATTCCACGTACATATTGCATGACTTACATCCTCTCAAAAAAGAAAAAAAACGGACAAATGAGCGTAGGATACATCCTACAGAATTAAAAAATAATGATTCCCGAGTTTTTTCTTTACTTAGTTAATAACTCAATATCAAAGCTGCATTTATTTTCCTTTTGTCTTTTATGAGTCAAAAGAAGGCAAAAGACGGTGCAAATGAACGCTTAAATATAGTTCTAATATACACATATCATTACATAATAAACAATAATTAGATGTTTGGCGAAAGTTGTTTTTATGTTTTGCCTAATGTAATTACATATTTATTAAGGACCACCTTTTCAATCGTCAAAAAAATTTATTCGTCAAACAAAATCAGGTCAACAATCAACTTGACTGTAATTTAAAATAGCTATAAGATGAGCCCGTTCATAATATCATGCAGCAATAATTTCCAGCTCGTAGCATTTACCGAACACGATTTAAGCAAGTTTTCATATTATCAATAAGCCTTCCGGAACGTGGTCATTATATTTTATAGGTGAGGAAGCAACAAGTGCGACAAAATGTTCAGACGTATTTCTATTGCGCAATTAAATATAAGGTCAAATAATTTTTAAAAAACGAAACACAAAAGTTTAATAGCGTAATAAAGATATTAATATTAATTAAAGTTTTTTTTGTTATTGACTGCAGTTTGAGGATATACATACATACATAGGCTTCCTCATGAATAGAAAATATATATTTGAGAATAATTTTCTTGTTTTAAACTCGATGCTTAAACATTAAAGTTACAAAAGTGATGATAATGAATTTAGGGTAAAATGAAATTTAACACAATGTCCAAAATTTACCGAAGTGCATGATAATATGAACGGCCAGCTGATATTCTTCAGCTTCACCTCATTTTTGACAAATATAGTGAAAAATATTTTTTTTTTAAAGCAAAGCCAAGTTGATTTTTTATCTAAAGAATTATATTGAAAAAATGTTAATAAATCATTAGCTACAAAAGGAAACTGTTCGAGTCTATTTTTTATTTAAATATGTGTAACCAAATAATACATAGTTTCAAAGAACTAGAAATACATGATTTTATTAGTGATGCACTAAAAAGCAGAAAGAAAGAATGATGCTACATATGTAGCTTATCGTATTCTATTCGTCAAACCCTTTTATTTGAAACCCATATCAAGGAGGTTGTGAAGAAAAAGAGATATTAGATATACTATATTGTACATATTGTCATCAGAATTGCATATATAATATTTGCAAAGTTTCACATCGATGCATCTAGAAGGGGGTGAAAAGTGAGTTGTAAGGTTTTCTTACAATGTTGCGAAATTACAAGCTTATAAAAAGCATGTAAAAAGTGTTTATTTTAAGTTTAGCTCTTTATTTGTTGACATTTTTAAGTAACTTGATATTTTTAAATTGAATATTTTCTACAATTTTGAAAAGAATTTTAAAAAGAATAATAAAATAAATAACAATGTGTACGTATGCTCAAGACACCTGAAACTTTTTAGAACTCGCAACTTGCTTATTTTTAACTGTATATAAAATGTACTAACTACTAATTTACTATCAATAAAACCCAAAAGATACTACTCAAAACTCATATTTATAGTTTTATGAAAATTAAGATTGTAGAAATGTTCCGAAACTTTTGGATAACAGAAAAATATTTTCAAACATGTTCTTTTCTCAAAAATCTCAAATGTTTGTTTAAGCCGCTTAAAGCCATTACAGCCCGAAAAATAATATGTATAGTATATAGTATGTACATTTTTTAAGATAATTAAGAAGTATGTAAGTATTGCATAGTTTAGCCTATAGCAATAAAAAAAATTCATCAGGGTCGATTATAGCAGTTAGGCATTGATGATGACAATAAAATGAAAACATAGCAATGAGAGTTAGTTTATTCAGAAGCAAAAATGAAGAGACAAGTAAAATGAGTGCGAATAATTTAATGCGCAGAAATTAAAAGCATAAACATATCACCTGAAAGTTTTCTTCTCAAGGAACTTCGCTTCTCGAAGGAGAGTCTCTCAGCTTCACTTATGGAGCCGAGTCTCTTCCTCATCGGTTCATGAAGACCACGATCCTGGCTTGGATTCAACTTCTTCAATCTTCCGGATTCTTCTAGCTCCACAGCTTCATAGAACCTCGCCATTGCCCGCTCGTAAAGTAGCTCAGTCGAGCTGGCCGATCGTCGTAAGATGGGCTCCTGAAGATATTGCGTGTCCGAGAAAATGTCTGGAGACGAGTACGAAATTGGAGGTGGAGACAGAGCTTCCTCCAGCTCCAAATCAAAGGATTCTTGTTCTGAAAGATAAAAGTTAAAATCATTTACTGTACCTAGTAAGAAATTAGGAAGCGGATACTTTCGGTCTCCTTTGACTTCTTGTTATGGTACAAGACCAGCATAAACTCGCTACTCGTGTGGACCTCATCTCGTTTATCAATATCTGACTGAATGCCGGTCTCATCTCTTTTTGGAGGACTGATTTCGATGGTGGGATTCGGTAGAGACAGTCGTGGACCTTGCAAATTTGGAGGAAACTGAATGATGTCTCTCTCCCGAGGTTGACTTCCTAAGCCGTTTTGGTTAGATTTTCCCGAAATTTCCCGCTGGGGACTGAGTCTCAGAACAGGCTGAGCCCTTTGGTCAACATTCAGTTTTACTGGTTCCTCACTCCTCTGCAGGCTCTTGCTCTTTTCCACCTCAGGAGTTTGGTCTGCTTCGGGTTCTGAAGGTTGATCAAATCGACAAGGACTCGGGCTACGTCTGAAAAGCGACTGGACCTTCTGATTTATTTGCTCGAAACGTCCCGAATTTTTTCTAACCAGTTTTGGACTTTTTTCTAAATCTGCAATATCGTTTTCGGCACTTTCCAGCTTCTCATTTTCTTCAGCATTATCTTTTGCAACTACTTTTCTAGATGGACTTGGACTTCGCCTTAAGAACTGTGAAATCTTTTCATTTACACTGAGATTGTTTTCGTTTTTAAGTTTTGGTGTAGGACTCTTCTTTTCATCTATCTTCGCGGTATTTGCTGGATTTCGGACATTTGGACTTGGGCTGCGATTCACATCATCTTGAACCTTCTGTCGCCCTCCTTTGCTCGGGCTGCGTTTAAGGGCATTATCAGAGGTTCCATAGTTCATTTCGCGGTTCAAGTCTTCATTCTCATAAAGCTGAGGGTTAAACGTGGGATTCGCAGATGGAGAGGATCGATCACTTTTCGGAGACTTTTCCCTTTCGTCATCTTTCTTAGAAACTCCAAGAAGGTTGCGCAATGGAGACAGATTTTTTCGTTTTGGTGGGACAGGTTTGTCTACTGATTGAGCATCCCTGACGGGTTTAGTTATACCGCGCTTAGGGTCAGGGATGAAAAGGACGTCTGATTCTTGACTTGGTTCGCTCACACCATAAGGATTTTCAGCTTTCACCCTAAATTTATACTCCGAACCCTCTATGAGGTCGTGGAGTGTTGCAGTGAGTTGTCGGGTGGTTGAGGCTTTTAGCCATACATTCCAACCAACTCGATAGTACTCGACGATATAGTTGCCGATTTTGCAACCTCCATCATCGATAGGTGCTGTCCATGTTAAAGTGGCGGACCTACCGAAGGACATTTTTAATTTTATCCTTCCTGGTGGATCTGGGCGTGCAGTGACAGTCACCAAAAATGAAGCAACATCTTCACCGAGCTTGTTGATAGCTCGAATTGTGTACTCCCCTCGATCAATGCGTTTTATGTTTTCGATTTTTAGGGATGAGTACTTATCGGTGGTTATCAGCTCGAATCGTCCACCACCCCTAACATTTTCGCCCTCATGGTTCCATACAACAGCAGGTGGAGGTTGCCCGGCGATCGCGACCTTTAGCCGCAGAACCTCCTCAGCTTCGACAATAAGGCCGTCTTCGTACTGTCTTGGAAGGCGAATTTTAGGCGGAGCCTCCACCTTAAGCTTGGCTCTAGTTGCAACGTGGCCAGCTCGATTCGTCGCAGTGCACTTGATCTCACCCTCGTCGGTCAGCGCCGCCTGGTGGATGATCAGCACACTCGTGTCGTTATCATTCACAATTTTCGTTCGTCTACTGCTAAAAATTTCGAAACCATCTTTGAACCAGTTTATCTCGGGCGGTGGTTGCCCAACGACAGCAACACGCATATCAACACGTTGGTTTTCCACAGCGATTGTGTCTTTCAACTCAGACACAAATCTTGGTACTGTGATAGCGTTTCGCTGAAGAGTGACCGTCAGAGCGTCTGAGAGTTCGCTTGGGTCAGATCTTCCAACGACATTTTCGGCGATTGTCCGAAATTGATAACGCCAGCCGGGCTCAAGCCCGCTGATCGAAACCTCTGTTTTTGTCACGAGCAAAGGGGTCGATCGCACCCAATGCGGGGACCCGAGGCGCCGATGCTCCACAACATACCCCAAAACCGGGGATCCGCCATCGGATCGCGGTCGCTCCCACCTGAGCGTGATGACATCGGGTTGCTGATCGGAAATCGGAATCAATATCGGCCTTCCGGGCGGAGAAGGTCGCTCTGTCAAAGGATAAAAATAAAAGATTTTTACCAGCGACCGGACTATTTTTTTTTTCATTAAATTCTTTTTTCAGTCCTGAGAAAAAAACAAGGCTTGGATGAGAGTGTGAAAAAACAATAGTTCGTCAGCTGCACAAAACCTAGCACCGATCGTGCCGTACGGACACAAATTCCGATCACAACCACTTGAATGAGAAATTCTAAAAATACCCCGACCGAGCACTCTCTGCATGTAATAATAACACAGAAGCTCCACTTTTTTGTGAAATATTTTTTTGAAAATGGTAAAATTAAATCCAATTATATGGAGGATATGTCGCAATATTGCGGCCACACTACTGGAAAATACCTGCAGTTTTCCAATGCACAAACTTTTTTGGCTTAACTCCGCTGGTTTGATGGTGTTGCTTCGTTGACTGGTTTCCCATCACTGCACCCTGCACTAACTTATGGAGAACATAAAGATCGGTTTTTATTATAAAATCCCCTCATGGGTCAAAATATCCACAATTAGGACAAGCAACTCAGTTTCACACGATTGTAGCGATTCGCGACGAATTATCCTTCGGAGTCTCAGAGATCACTTGCGTCCATTTTCGTAATCATTCAGCTCCCGACGTGGTCTTCTCGTCGCGGAAAAGCTCTCAACTGAAGAAGCTGCCAACCTTAAAGATTGCATTTTCCGTCGCGACGCACATTTTCATTTTAACGATCTGAGGAAGACGCCTTCGTTGATCTGGCTGAGCAAGATCTATTCATTGCGTCGGCAGCGCCTCAACGAAACATGATTTCAGAATATATTTTATCACGGCTCGGAAAAGATGATATCGACGAATCGACTGAGCCGAGCAAACATGATGACGACGCTGTTTGAAAATGAAAACACGTACAACAATTTTTCAATTTAGTCTTCATTAGTTTGTTATATTCATATTTTTTTTTTTTTTGCATTTGTTAATATAAATTTGTTACGAGCTGTGTAACATAAAATTTTCTCTCTTTATATTGCAATTAATGAATCCACAGCATAATTGTATTACTATAAAAGATTATTATTAAATCATTTGCTACACAATTATAATGAATTCTATATTTAATCTGAAATGTCTGCGGAAAATTCTATCTGCTGTGACCTTTACACTTTCCTAGGGTCTGGGTATTCAGCTGTGTATCCTAAAAAAACAACAGCTTTTAAAGCTATTTCACATTTTAATTAACTATTTTATATCCAACAATTTGTAACTTAAGCTATGAATTACCGCCGCTCCGCCGAAAACACAAAATAAACTTAAAACGAAGCTCAAAATTTATTACCTTGGATATTTATTTCATTTAAACTTACACTCGGCTTAATTATTGACTTTTGTTTATTTTACCCTAGATTTATATTGCCTAGTTTTAATTATATTTTTGTCTAAAAGAAAACAAAGCTGATAAAAGCGAATTAAACTCGTATACTAGATGTTCCGGACTTTAACTTTCAAGTCGAAAAGTAAGTTATGATTTCGATCTGAATAAATTCCATTTTATACGGGCAAGAAGTATGAAAACAGAACTTATTTAAGTATGTTTAAATGCTGAATATGTAACCGCACGCTATACGAATAAGTACGACTAAAAATTCTGTGATGTTCTTATTTCATCCTGTTACCATGAAACTCTTAGTCATAGCAGAGCAAGATTAGTATGAAATTAAGATTTGTCCTTCTGTTCTGGTATGAGATCAAGGTAAAAAAACATTAAATCAGAATGAACAGAATCGAATCAGTATTTAAAAGTATAAAATTAGAATCAACAGTACTAAATCAGAATTTGTATTTCGAGTCGGGTTCATTAACCTCCTTCAGGAACGAAATTTCAAAGTTTCAATTTTTTTTTGATCAAGTATTTTTTATATAGGCATTAATTCAATATAAGCAAGAAAAATAAATATACAAAACAAATCAAACATCAAGCCCACATATGTGGCCATTAAATGATGATAGATAGTAAATAAATATAATGATTAATATTAGAAATTTTGTTCACATATTGAAACTTTTATATCATATTTTACACATGTAATTATAATTTATGAGGGATTAAAAATAAACAAAAATGTGATGTAAAATTGTTTAAATTGCTAGTTAAAATTTGCTACAATATTTAACTTATATGCATATTTAAATCTATAATATAACTTTGTAAAAATGCATGACTGATGGACGAACAAACACCGTGGTGATCTTCCAAGTATTCTTTTTATTCATATTTGTTACGAAACACTAAAAATAAATAAAACTATCCAAATTTCAGTTTTATTATATCTAACGATGGCAACAATTAATCACTAATCGATTAGTTTTATTGGAATAATCGAATAATCATATCATACGTTCCCTTTTAATTAAACGATTAATCAGTTTATAAATAAATAAATCGTTGGTAATATGTAGTGTAATATCGCGTAACTAGTAAGTACTTGTTGGTAGGGTTCAATATTACATAACTGTCTATACGATATGGAACCTAGTGTTAGTTAGGCCGTATTGAACTATCACCCACATTATATATTTTATAAACATTTTTAGGTGACCTAACGACCAAAACTCGTTGAATTAGTTAATGTAGGACATAAATATAATATCAACATCAATCCCAGGAGAAATTTAAAAAAAATAATTCTTCAATTAATTGCATGATTTCTTTTAAGTGTCAATGGAAAAGAGGCATGACTATTCTAAACAAAACAACTACCCAAAAAAAATAACTTATGGTGTTTCCGAGTTTCCGATTCTGATGTACATAAATGGAAATTTTTTTTGTATTGTATTAATTAACTTAAGTACATTAACACTTACTCACTTACTACTACAACGACAGTTTTTTATTACCCACAAATTTTATTGATCGTTGTTCTGAGAAGTTCTGAGAAGGTATTTTATTTAGATTATCCACACTTTATAGCGCGATAGTTCTAGTAGGTCTCTAACTCCACCTTAAACAAATATGTTATGGAAGTATGTATATCAGTCAATAACATATTACATTTTTACGAAATTCATCGTGAAAACTCAAGGTAAGTGAATTTTTTTATGTGATTATGTTGTAATTTTAAGGCTATTTTGAGAGTCTGAATATTTCCCTCCGTTTCCTACATGTTTCTGTTAAAATGCAGACAATTTTAAAATAACATAGAAAAGAACACTCAAAACATATGTACCTAGCGATATTGCGATTTGAGAGAGAAAGAAAGAAGTTTTTTTCATATGATTATTTTACGAAATGAGGGCATGCATTTAATAATAATAATAATAATACATAATAACTGCTAATAAAAAATATTTAAATAATTATATTTCAAAATGTTTTTCCTTTTAATTTTCGTAGAAGGTTTATTATTATATTTATATAATATACGATTTTGTTTAATGTTTTAAGTTTACTAATAATTGTACTGAAGAGAAGAGTCCCACTTTAAGATTTATGAGTGACAGAGAACCCTTAAAGTGTTAATAAAAGATTTTGCTCTTTCTTTATCTATATGTTTAACAATTCCACAATCAAGTCTCTCATAAAGCTTAGGTTTTATTACAAAATTAATTTAGCGATAAAAAGGCTCTCTAATCAAGAAACAAAAACTGAAAACAAAAAAAGGGAGCTCCAATTACTTTCCTTACTTTTTAACCACTCTTTCCCAAAAATGTTGGGGGCAATTATTACAATTCTAATCGATTATTAATTGTTTGCTATATTTAATCATAAGTTTGAATTTATAACTCCATGCGATCAGTGGCGTTACAAAAGGTAGAACTTGAACTTTGCCTTTATAATCATATATTGTTTGGGCCTGATTCTGGTTGTCACCTCACTTTCCGTGACGTGACAGCTTATGGCTGAGTAACGAAGAATTTTTCTTATAAGAAACTAAACAGGTAATTCAGCCATAAGCTGTCACGTCACGGAAAGTGAGGTGACAACCAGAATCAGGCCCTTTATTATAATTATAAATGGAGAAATATTTTCAGGAAAAACATAAATCATTAATATTTATTACTAGTTCTGGAAAATATTCAATTACTGCCAAAGTATCTAGCTTCGATAAATTTATTACATCTTCCAACTGAAAATTATATGAAAATCGCAGTTTGCTGCCTCAGCAATTTCCTAGTCATACATCTAAAATTGAAGGATAACGTTAAGAAGTGCCATTATCTATCTTCCTAAACGACGGCATCGCTTCTTCACTCAAATCTTAAACAATTTTGCTAAGTACTAGGTATGTTAAGGAAACTAAAAATAACGACTTAATGACTAAACCAAATATGTGACAAAAATTCATTCATAAAAAGTGCCCAACTAGAAGGGGCCTTCACAAAAAAAATACAGCATTATAATGGAAATGAGTTTCTTGACGAAGCAACTAAAGTTTGAAATCTGCTCCACACCTTAGTTTTCACTGTATCTGGCGGCGAATTCTTTTCTCGAAATGTCTTCGCATTCTAGCGCAAAAGAAAACGATCTTCTAGTTGTGTGATTCGGCGATAGAATTCTTTCTCGCGCATGTGCCGAAGACTTTTAAGACTTTACTTCCACAGTCTCTGAAGCTCCTCGAAGAAGGCTGAAGAGAGTTTTATAGGTAGAAATTTCAAATGAAATTTCTGATTATTTATACCATTATACCGTTTGACTACTTTTTGCAGTCGTAGGGCCTGCCTAGGTGAGATGACGAGCCTATTCTGCGGGGACATGGGCTCTTCCACCTGTGATTTTCAGGTGAGTATTACTACTTCTTGCGTCAAGCCCTCCCCGCGGAATTGGCACGAGAGTTGTGTAAACTGTAAAAGCAGGTGTCACAGATGACCTGCAGGAGATGTGCTCTATCCACGCTCTTTAGGAGCCTAGGCGACTTCATATGGCTAAATAATTACCTGAACTTATTCATGAAACCGGTATGAAGATACGAAGTATA
Source organism: Eutolmus rufibarbis (assembly GCA_963920795.1). Taxonomy (NCBI): domain Eukaryota; kingdom Metazoa; phylum Arthropoda; class Insecta; order Diptera; family Asilidae; genus Eutolmus; species Eutolmus rufibarbis. The sequence continues at coordinate 22,369,175 of OY987204.1, forward strand.
GTCGCGAAGAAAGCACCTCACCGCCAAGACTTTTCTCCAACTGTTAAAGCTCGTCTTGAGGAGATCAACTGCGATCGCATTCATTGAGGAAGTGGGCCCGGAATATCGAGATCTCGGCTCAGCGGCGGTTATGGCAAGGTACTAAGGTGTCGTGGTGAGAGGCTGACTGGCCGGAAACTCGAGTCCCCAGAAGGGGCCCAGTCGATAAGTTAGCACCACAAGAAGTAGATGGTGCTTCGGAGCGCTCACGAGGCCCGGCTTAAAGAGGTCTGCGAAGCTTAATAGTAGCCACCTGTGTTTCGCAGAACTTTCGAATTAAACCAGTGAAAGGTGTGACCTTAGAGCGAAGGAAACCTTCGTTCCAAGCACGTGAGTGATAAAATCTCTGATATCAGAAGCCGAATAGAAAATGTCTGCTGCAAAAGTGATCTAATGGCAGGAAATGTGATTTTCCTATCATCTTAAGATTTCTGCCTTATAACTGTAAATCGCCTTTAACATAAAACAAGTTAGTGATCTACACATGCGCGCAACCAAAGTGGAGCAGTCATTATCATGTGATCTTATCAAATGTACGCACCTGAGTGTGCGTGTTCTGTAATTTGTATTCTTAGTGACACATTTTAGTGCTAGTCAAAAGGGTTTCGCGACCAAAGAAGCAATGGAAGAAGACGTTTTAACTGCCTTAAAATCGCGGATGGCCTACCTCCCCGGAGGCTATGATCATAACGGCCGTATTCTGATCGTTGTGAACATTACAAACGAGCTGCAGCCTTGGACCAAAAAATCACTAGAAGTTTGCATAAATTATTTAAAGAAATCTTTAAGGTAAGTTATAAATTTTATAATCGTTACCTTGTGCCTCAAAAATAAATCTCCAGTGCCAATATCATGAAGCGTGGACTGATAGTGGTGATCGATGCGCAAAAATGTTCATCTCGATTCACCAGAACGCAATCGAAAAGTATCTCAACGTTGTTCGGTAACGATGCCACGGCGATACTTTTGGTCAGATCAGAAGGATTCTGGGAGAAGCACGTCGAACCTTGTGCCAAAAACAGCACGGGTGGAGAAGTAATTCAAAATTTGAATTTTATGATCGATGATCTCATGAAATCTCTTCACAGCTGATCGTGCTATCGAAAGCCAGACTTCAGAAGTTTTTTAGCATATCGGATTTGCCCGAAGAACTAGGCGGTGCCCTTGTCTATAACCACGATTTTTGGCTGAAGAACCGAATTGTTAGTATAATTGAAATCGCCATATGTCTGAAAAAAAATGTTATGTCCTCCTTAAAAATTGTTTACAGAATATCGAGGAATTCCAAAGGAAATTCGATAACACCATTAACGACATGGAGAACCTGCATGTGCTGCTCCTGGATCGCAAGTCAATGAGGCCATCCGAGGCTGACCAGGCACTTAAGACGTGCACTCAGAATTACGCGGATGTGCAATCGGCGGTTGAACGTGTAATTGAAATGGGTACGTTGCGTACTACGTTAAGTACGGGGAGCTTTCTCGTTACATACTTAAAACCAGTTGTCGCCGCTCGGGTAATTCTGTCGCAACGCAAGAATTTCTGTTTTTTAGGTTTGTTTTGTCTACAGCACGTTTTAGTGCTACTTCTCCTCATATCTGAACGCCTGTCTGGCCTGCCCCGGATTCGAGAGTAATTTTTAATTTGTTACTGGGCTCGCTGCAAATTTATGTGCTTCTAAGAAAATCATTAGTTCTATTTGGAGGTATCGTTCGTTATTTATTGTAGAAGCCCGGCTATGCTGAGATAATGGGGTTGGGGTGTGAGCGGCGTCAGTGCCTTTATGACGAATATTCATTTGCGGAGCCTGCCTTCTGTTGCTAATAGTCGTCGAGTGCATTGTTAACTCAACCAGTTTCGCTTAATAAGGACTGTTTCTTTGGGAGCAAGTAACTATGCTTCAGGTGAAAGCAGCCACCAGAAACCGTAGCTTTAATTGACAGTACTTCATGACTATGAGCAATAAACCTTACCTACATAGTTGCAATTATCCATTCATGTTTTAATTTATGTTCGTTATAATTCTTAACGTCATCAAATTTGTCTTTAACTAAAGAATTTGTAAGTATTAGCTTTCATATAAAATAGTAGTAAACAATTAGGTTATATGAGGTTATATGTAGGTATATATAGCTGTTATAGATCACACTATTATCAATTCATTATTATTTCTTCAAATGAATTTAAACATATGTAGTATAACAGCTTCATAATTAAAAATTATCCAAAATTACGTATCGCCCAGTTTTGAGTAGAGCGCACAACATGAAATAAAGATATGTTGTCTTTGATTATCTCAAAGAGCGTATTTTTGATATTTTTAAAAATATATTTTATTTGTCAAACCCTTCTTAAGATATGATAAAAAGTCATGTTGAAACTCAACAGAGCATTTCATACCATATAAATAAAATGATGCACAAGATTTCCATGAAAATAGGCACTTAATTAAAAATACCCAATATCGCAATCGAAATTTTCAATTTTGTGAGATTTCCATGAAAGTAGGTAATCCGAAGTTTTCAAAATCGCTAATCTCAAATTTACTTTTCAAATTTGGAATTTGGGATAGTTTTCGTGGAATGACTCAGCAAAGAAAAAGATTGGATAGGAAATTACCACCCCTTGTATGTATTGTATTTTTTTTCTCTTAGACAGAGTTTTTGAGTCAACAGAAAAAAATTATCAATTCAATCATTCAAAATTGTTGATATGTTTAAATTTTAAAATATGCTAAAAGTTGCAAATGCATAATTCTATGAAAAATCGTCGGTAAATCCAACCTGATCGATGTTGTTAAAACGTACTACTAGAGTTTATTTAGAGAACAAAACCTGTATTATGAGAAATTTAGGAAAAACTTTTTTAAAAAAAAGCAGCAAAATATTTTACCCTTGAAAATTTACATTGTACATATCTTCATTAATTTTCAACTCTATTAACTAAAGTACATAAGTTAAAAGATTTTTTTTTTTAAATCTGATTTGAAATATGTACCTCTACAACTACAATAGAAGGTACAAGCACATAAGAAGATTGCATTATTTTATTGTTCATAACCATTCGACAAGGTGATTTTTCATGGAAAGACCCCAAATGTGACTATTATTTAAAAACCGGTCCAGTAAGCCCACGCATTAAGTTTAAGGTAATGCGATGCTAATAATTTTCGTTCAATTTAGATCTCATCAACGACATTCTTGAGTATTTTTCAAATGGGGATACAATTTAAATTTAATTAAAAAATAAGGCAGCTATCGTTCAACAATTACTAATGTCTTCTAGATTAAAATAAAAAAACTCAAATTCTTCCAATGACTTTTAAGTCTAGTTTAATGAATTTCCACCTAAAGATTCATTAAAATAAAGAAAACAACGTCTTTTTAAAACGACAATATCGAGTTTCTGTCGACATTTAAAGGTAGACTACTGCTGGGACAACACTTGTAAAAATTGTTATGTTTAAGTACTAAAAACAACAATTAGTCTTGCTAGAAACGAAGTATCTTAGCATCAACAACTTAACAAAGAATTCTAATAGCAGCAGAAAAATGCTGTTAGCACACAATTAAAAGAAGCGAACCAAGTATGCAACTCTTGCGCACTTATAACGAATTGTTTAGAAGAAAAAGCATCACGAAACTGCCAATCAACAAAAAGGGGAGAAAACCCAGCTTAGGAAATGATTACGATGAAAACGTGTGAAGCTACTTTCTGTCGAAGACTTTTCTGAAACCTTACAAACTTTAATGTTTTGTGAATATAATCTAACATTGCTGGTTTCTTGCTTATTTATAATAAAATTTTCTTAAATTTTATTTTAAACAACCAGTTTTTTTGTTTAAGCTCGATTTAGTTAGATGCATTTTTTAATAATGGAATATATTTTTGTTTCATTCTAACATATTTTGTATTGTTTAGAAAAGTTTAATTTGAGTATTATAAAAAATATTTGAGAGATTTTCAACAATTCCTTAAATAAGATATAGGGTTTTTATTTAGTTGAGAATACCTTTAAACAACCCAAAATTACATCCTTATCTCACTTTTACTAAAATTTATTAGTAATACCGATGTACATATTACAATACATTAACCACAAGAGAAAATATTATTTCCTTAAAGGCATTAAAATTTACGATTAGTAATAACACTCCACCGATATAATCTCGACCCATTTTAAATTTTATTCATTAATTTCACTTTTGCAATGTATGCTGTCGCAATTTTGTATCGATAAGAACATTAAGAGAGCCAGAAACTCGATCGTGGTTGGTTGGCATACCTTCACGTGTAATTTACACCGCGCACGTTCACTTTTCAGGCAAAAACGGGGAGCAAATCGAGATCAATTCTGAAATGTAATGAAATTAAATTACTTTCATTCGCAGGAAACCGCCTAGCCGTGAGTACGAGGGATTCGTATCAATTACAACCCTCTAATGAGCCAAACAGCTGCAGAGTTCCTCAAGATCTCGTCGATATTCAGATGAGGATCGAGGGTATGTTAAATGAAATTGAGAAGAAACAAAGTGAAATTCGAATTGCTTGGAATGAGCTGGAGAAAAGTATCAAAGATGCCCGGGAGCTTACAGCACTCGAGGAAGGAGTCGCTTTCGTTACAAATTGGATTCTGGGCACTGCTGAGATGCTCCTAAACAAACAGACAAAGGTTGGATGCGATGTTCAGAGTTGCGAGGAGCTCCGTCGAGAGCACGAAATTTTAGAAATGGAATGCTGGGATACGTACGGCCTCTACGCGGAACTTCTCTACAAGATAGAGGCTTATCCATTTAATAAGGAATCGTTCGATTACAAAGATCTCATCTCGCAGAAGGATTTCATGGATTTTGTGTGTCGGAGCTTCGCGACACGGCTTGAGAGGCGGCGGAATGTATTAATTACTTCCGCTCGTTTTTTCAGGCTCGTTTCCGAGTACTTCGATAAAACCAGCGAAGTCTTTGAATCGCTCGTCATGGGCCACAAAATCGATGACTACGACTGGGCCTCAGCCAACTTGCAGAAGTTGAAGGATTGTCAGCAGAGCCTGGGTAAGTCACAGTATTTTTCTAACAATTAGTGAATATTTCTTTGACTGCTAACTTTCCGCCTTCCATTGTCTATTTTTTCTGACTGTTTCATTAAATTTCTTTTTATTTAATGTTATTCGTTTTGATAGTTAATAATTCTTACTTTAACTAGTCAACAACGCCGTCTACACTTAATACTTCATGTTCTTTTAGTTATTCAATTCGTCCTGATGAAATTTCTCCTTTTATCATGAAACATTCTTATGCCTTAACGTGAAGATCAGCCATTCAATACTCATTCTTTAATATCAATTATAGCCGATTTATTTAGGCTGGAACGAGTTTACTAGCTAGACTGTTGGCTGCATATCATCAGCTATTAAAATTCGTTTCGATTTAATTCAAAAGTAGTAAAATATGTTATTCCCCAATTAGAGTTATAAAATGCACCACCTATAAATAAAACCTTATTTCAAATCACATAAAAGTTGATTATTGGGACGATTTTATTTGACAAATTTTCTATGAAGATTGAAAAATTTGCGATTAAAATTGACCTATTGCAAAACAAGATCAAAAAAAACAAATTAATTTAGTTTTCGTAATTGTAAATTGTTCGAGCTAGGTAACAAATTGACTGCATTTATACCGACTTTAGCAAAGCATTTGAAAGGTTAATCGATCTTTCTTGGCGTTGCTGCTTGCTATTTTCATTCAAGAATCATAAAAAACTTCTGCAATTGCTTAAGTTCATCGACAATGTTGTCGACGATGAATTATGTACCATCCTAAAATGTTTAGGGTATTTTCAGATTGTAAATTATGTAAAAAAAAACTATTCATCGAAACATTGTTTTTTCCAGTTTTTGGAATTTTTCATTTTAGAATTGACATCCAATTTTTAAAATAACAAGTCATATGACAGTCCCAAGTATCCTCTTTAAAAAGAGAATCCAGAACCAAATTTTTATCTTAAACTGTTTTCGAAATATTTAAAAAAGAAAACATTTCATTTTTTAATAAATTAAATAAATTTTTTTTTTCGTTATCTACCAAATTTCACCTAATTAAAAATTGGTCAAGTCCAAACGTTTATTAATTTGAGGTGGAATCATCCATATATACATATCTAGATCTATGTATAATAGATAAGAATTAAGGCTTTCGTTTGAGTTACCTGGCTTTTTTCGGAACGTATTATTTTCCTACCAATTTTCAAAAATGCCAAAAACACGATTTTATGTACTTTAACTTCTATTTTTTCAAAAACGTGACGTGATAGCGCAAATTCAAAAATATAATTAGATGCAGGGAAATAAAATAGTCAACAAGCAGCTAGCAAAAGGAAAACTATGTTCTAAAAATTTTCATATGTATAAGCCTGTGTTAAGATGCAATCCCATCAAACAATTTTACGAGGGTTCGAAAATTTCGAATAAAACCGAATGTTTTTAAAGAGCGATAGCAACATGTTCATACGGAAAAAACATACAGGTCGAAGAATTGTTAAATTTTTACGAAATGTGACGAACTCCTTATGAATATAATATGGAAAATTATATGCTACTTAATTATTATAAATTAGATAGATATAGAATGAGTTTCGTTTGCTTTCATTTAAAGTGCAAGCCGGCAGCACGTGCTTTAAGAGTTCGTAACAAACTGCGTAATATATTTTCATTTTAAGTATCAAATGTGAAAAAATGAAATTTTATATTTAATATAAATTTGTCATATCTAATTTTCACTATTATTCATATGAAATACCTACTTAAATCGAAAGCAATTTTACAAGAACAAAATATAATAATAAGTCAACAGTGTTAAAATTATCGGAAAAGAATCGAAAATTAATAACTAGTCCGACAATTATCGTTTTAAACGATTCCTTAATAAGTCGTGAAACTTCCAAGAAAAACGAATGTATTTCTTTTTAATGTACCCGCGAAAACTAAATCTTAAATGCGTTAAACGTTAAAAACGATTCAAGGGAGAGTCCAAATAATCCGACAACTGATTCATTTTGGATTCTTCTACGATATCGTTAACGAACAATGTATATGTTCACTTAAAATAATTCTTTCACGATTAATTTACGAATTGTTTGGTTTTCTTGTGAATTTTTTTTTTTAATTCTATATATACATATACTATATATGTATATGCAACACATATGTGTATTAATGAAAATAAATAAATAAGTCTTAAACAAATCATAAATTTTACAATGTGAGGAATGTTCTGAGAAGCCCTACCTGAAATATGTTCTCACGATGACGATTTCTTTCGAACAAACCGCAGAAGCTGTCGAGAAGGAGCTAGTCAAGGAGGGCGAAAAACTGAGTGATATGCTCTCGATGCCAATTAAGGACGCCCTGGGCCGTGACTTGGGTGTGGATTACAGCGAGGACATCGCGAGCATTCGAGACATCTTGGACGCAACAATTGCCCGCCGAAACATTTTCATCGACAGTGTCGAATTGCAAAAGCTCACCCTGGAGCAGGTCACCTACATTCACACGTATGAGCAGGACGCGAAAATAGCCATCAAGTGGATGGACGATTTGTACAATGTCATGATCAGGTGCCACTCACATGTGGGCTGCAACGTCCACGAGATCCAGATACAAAAAGACGAGCTGCAGACGTTCCAAGAAACTGGAAAGGTGAGTCCGACTACGGCTGGTACTGTCGATCGATTTTATTATATAATGCAATCGATTTCAGAGTATCCATAATTATGGATGTCAACTGCTGGAAGCGTCGCTGGCCCTTCGCCAGTCGTGCAAGTTGGACACGGAAGTGACCAATTCCATGAGCAGCCGTCTGAGGCAGACCTGGAGCAACTTGCAGGCGGTAAGTCAGGAGCACATGACCCGGCTGCGGGTCTCGGCGGTGTTCCATCGCAGCGTCGAGGAGTACTGCAGTAAGCTGCATGACCTGAAAACAGCAGTCGCAACAATTGGTGAAATTGAGGAGCCAGAACGACGGCGATCTCACCTGAGAAATTACCTGGCGCTCCGCGAACGTCTTCTTGTCGAAGTGGGTCGCATGGTGCGGCTAGGACGGCTTTTGAAGACGCGACTCAGGGAGCCGTTCGTTTTGGATGACATGTCTTGTGGGTAAGGCCGGCTTTAACCTTTTTATATGATAAATTTTTATTGAGATAAGTACCGCACCCGGACCACCGCGTGCCTCGTCAGTGGCCATGGAACTTTCATTTTAATTAAATGGTCCCGCTCTCTTGCGTAGATACCTCAACCGTTTTTGTAGAAAATCGCATTAGTACTAATTAAGTCGTTTTATAGTCACCAGCCGGGGACACTGAACTGCAGAACCTGTTTATGACTATTACTATTAATTTATGCCCGTTCTGGGACCTCGCACGATGCCGCGTTCTATGGGCTTTTAAACGTCCAACACTCTTCAGGTGGACAAATTTCTTCACGGCAGATACGACAATCCGGGAACTTTCTTCCGTTTAATTTTATTATGTAACTACTTAATTCCTCTAAATTTATTACCCAGGCCCTTTAGCTCTTGCTTTTCAATCTTGTTTTCTCTCATTTAACACCACCAAGTTATGCGAGTGACGCCCCGATGTGTGGCCTCGGCGTTCTATAAAAATCTGCAAAATAAAATATGACGAAGACGCCGTCGTTAGTATAAAAAGTAGGTAAATACATTATCACGATACCTTCAGCCTTTTTTGCAGCAACTTTAGATATTTTCTAAAATCAGTTTCTTGGATATGTTTCTTTTCTGCAAAATGTTTTGCTTGTCTTTCATTCTAAAAATATGGAAATTATACGGTTATTAAGTTATGCTATTTGATACATTAAAATGTTGTATTTCAATGGCTTAGCATAAAATAGTGAAATGAGGTTTAAAAAATATGTTAAACTTTCATATTTTGCTTTTAATATGTTTGCTTCAATTAACGGTTTTAAGTTTCTTTTCTCTTATCAACCGTTATTTTTTATTTACATATAATAATTTATGTTTTTAACGGAGAATTTAAATTTTTTAGAGAAGGTGAATGAAACGTGAACAGATTGTTCTGATTTAAATTAGCGAATCTTTTCTGGAAATTTAAATTTATGCTTTTTCTAGCAACATGCACTTTTTACGAATAAATTTCAATCAAAATAAAGTTAAAATTTAACAACATTGAACTAATTGGTTTTATTTAGTAACACAACATAACAATTAAAAGTTATTTGAAATAATTCTAAAATGATATAATTTAAATTTTCAAAAATAAAAACAAAAAATACTATTTATTTTATACCCATCTCATGCAAAAAGGAGCTTTCTAAATAATCTTTAGATTTTCGAACGCGGCAAATTTAACCAGTTGTTTATTAATTAATTATGCAAACTTTGTTAAATTCGCTAACAAAGAGAATGTGTACTTTTACAAATTATTTCGTTTCATGTTAGTAATAATTCTGGTTTCTTTCATGTCCGCACTTTTAAGAATGCTTTGAAGAAAAGTTTGTTTATTTGTTGTGATCATATATTTACTAACATTGGATCAAAATTATGAATAGTCACACGCAGCAGATTAATTCTTAATCTTTAAAGCTTTTCCTCAGCTGATGGTTTGCTTAAAATACAATTTATTGTACTATTTATAGTGCTGATTAGTGTCATATTTTATAATGGTTGAAATTAACCACTTTTATTTAAAATGATAATGTTACGCCTTTCAAATTATAAGTACCTAACTATATGTATTTTTAAAAAAGTACAATTTTAATGATTTCACTTTGCTTTTTATGCTATTTCAATTATTTTCTGTTGGTATAAATTACTCTTCGTCATTATAAAATTTCCGTTCTAGATCTCAAAACGTTGTTAGGGCTGAGTATGTATTTAAATCTAAATTATTTAAATTATAAATTCTGCATTTTTACTTTTGGTAAAAAAGCAGTATTAAGTGGTCTTTCTGGTTCATGATAGCTGTAAAGACATGAGATTTTTATTCGCGTATATTTTGCGAGGAATAAATAATTTTCTAACCTTTGGATGTTTGATTAGAAATATTATTAAGTCAATAACAGCATTCGGCATTTTTATTTTATATTTGTAATATGTAATAATAGATTTAAGTCACTTTTCTGAGCATGTTTCTGCAAACATTCAACTAATTCCAAGCTGCCAAAGCTATTAGAACTATAGGAAATACTATTAATTATCTATTTTTCATTAACTTTAGTTTTATTACTTTTCCTTAATTTTTCGTTTTAATGTAAGTTTTAATATGTAAGTCTTTGAAATCCTACAATACTGCAAACATTTCTTAAGTTTTCTGTCAAATTTATAATTAGAATTAAGTAAGGAATAAATTGGATCATATTTTAGTCGGTTGGTCCTTGCGGCAGATAAATTATATCTTTCCATCATTACTTTCCTTGTATTATATTCATGTGTTTCTTTTCTCAACAGTAGTTTGATAGATGATTTCTTAAATATCTTTGTAATGTTATAAATAGTCTTAGCCTATTCCATCTCTATTAATTGTTTCAAATTTAATTTGTCTGCACTTTCATATATGTAAAATTGCAGTAACCACAGAAGATTATGCACTGCAGGTTCTTTACTGTGGTTTGGCTCCATAAAATTATACCATATGTTACCAAAGGTAATTTATTTGCATTGCATGTAGATTAGATCCTTAATTTTTGGTATTATATAGAGATCCCCTATATATTGAGCTTTTATCTACTTATAGAAAAGATAGCGTAGGCTTAAACTAAAAAATCAGAAAATAGAAAATGGAAAACAGATTTAATAATGTGAGAATCTTATAAACTTGATAATGTATAACGTATAAAAAACGTACAAAATATTTCTCAAATACTATTGATTCATAAAACTCTAATGCACTAAAGGATTTTACTGGTTTATTATTAATTAATTTTTTTATAGCTTCATTTCTATGTCAACAGACTTTATTTTCCAAGAGTTAAGAGTTTATAATCATAATCCATTTTCACTTAACAAGATAGACATAAAATTTTACGAGAGAAGAAGAATTTCGAACAAGATTAAGAAAAATAAAAAAATTTCTCTGTGGCACGCCAAACTAATTTAATTTTCAGAGCATTGACCATTAAACATTCAAGGAGGTGAAGATAAAACGCGTTTTTTGGCATAAAGTGCACTTCCTGCATCTTTGGGCTTATTTAATTTAGGTGGGTAAACACGGCCGTTAATGAGTTAGGAGGAGCCGACTAAAAATGGAACAGACCTTTTCTTGAAATAATATCATGTCTTTACTTTAAATATTTATTCACAAATAATACCAACATAAATCTCGGCATCTTTCTGGATGACGCCTTTCTTTCACCGCAAAAATATCTATGCGTAAGTTTTATGTAACCACAGCTAGACTCCAAAGAGAATTGGCTCAGACAGGGTATTTTTCACAATTAGAAGATACAATTTATCTAAAGGTGAGACAACCCAACATATGCCCACATGTTCACTTTCGCGCGTTAACTTTCTTGCCAACGATTGCCACACTTTTAATTTTGTATGTATGTATGAATGTATGTTTTGTTAGAGAGTTTGCCGGAATTCGAATTATAGCATTTCGGCCTTAATCCGAGATTGTCAAGAATCCGAAAACAGTCTTCTGTTCGCGGCCAAGCCGGCAAGGATAGGAGAAAGCGCGCCCGGGAATTTTTCCTCACTTTAATGCAGCAGTGATTGAAAAGCCAAATAAAATTTTTAAATTTCTGACATTGATAGACCGTTGGTACGAATTGTGGGAGCTAACCGGAAGAAATACGAGAAACAGTGAACCGGACTTTTTTTTAGCCCATAGAAAGGAAGTGGCATAACTTTATAACCATTTAAAAGAATTCTTTCGCGGAAACTTTTGGCATCGTTCCCAGTATCTCGTTAACGCGACGGTTAATTTTGGATATTATTGAATCTTTCGCGGTGAAATATCGTTTTTGGATTATTTGTCATGATCGGAAGGCTGCGTGCCATCGTTAATTATTTTGTTGACCCCTCGAATAATCGGTCACCTGCTCCTTCTAATAGATCATCAACTTCTGGAAGCAGTGCCACGGTCAGCCCGATCGGGGAAAATGCCATCGCGTGCGATGCAATCACCGATAAATTAACAGAAGTGGCGGACGTCGCCGAATCTCTCGATTCTACGCTTCGAGATACCCAAAGCGAAGTGGACCTTATCGAAACGAACTCCAGCTCGTCCGAGAAGAAATGTGACCACAACCGCAACAGCAGCCTTGATGTAAGAACCATTTTTTAAACCCCCAGAACCTCAGATCAAAATAAAAATGCGTAAGTTTATGCGATGCCAATTATATTAGATAAATTTTTCATCACTTATTTTGAACTGAACTTAAAGCATATCATTTTGTGACCTTGGAGTCCGACTGAAAAGTATTAGAAACAAAAAGAGCAATCTATCTATCATATTTTTTTATTTCTTATTAAATTGTTTCGGAGACATGATGAATCAATTTTTGACTCAAAATGCTCAAAAATAACCAAAAAGTTATACGTTTTCGTATTTCTATTCGAAATAATTTTTTAAGAACTCCAACAAGAAAACTATTTGGACTATACTTATTTACCACTAATAGAATCTAAACAGCTCTCTTTACTTGAAATATTATAAGAAACAACATAATATTCCATTATTTTGCGAAGTTTCGAATCGGATAGGTAGCGAAAAAATTAGAAATTCATAGGTATTTATGATTTTCTGGATGTTCCTCATTTACGGAGTAGAAGGTCGTAAAATAGAATAAATTATTTAATGTGTATACAAGTCATATGACTTCAATAAGATGTTTTCTGTAAGTTATTAGCATATGAACATTGGCATCCTGCATTAAAACACTAAATAACTATTTTGATGTAAATCTTGTGTTACTTACTCGTAAATGAAAGTGTTTAACCTTTTCGAAGGTCATAAATTTGAGCACCTTAATGAAATATTTGTTTCTAGAAAAGAACTAAGTAAAGTTAACATTTAAAACTAAATTTAGTATTATAATTTAGCATTCAATATTTCATTTGAGTCACATTGTGAGCTTCTACGCTGCCGTTCCATTATTTTTTGTAACACTTTCAAATCGAAAGAATATTTTCATTTTTATTTCAGTATAAAGTAAATGTGAATCAAATATGTTATCCAATGAAATTGACGTCTTATAAATTAACGCATTTTTATATTCATAGTACAGGACTGGCGACTGGTTTTTTAAGATTTGAAGATTTTTGTTTTAATACATTCATTTCTGTTAACAGGAATGGAACTCTAGTGTGAAGTCAACCGAGGACGAATCATTTATCACTGCATCAGATTGCAATTGCACGCCTCAATCGAGATCGTCTTCCTTTCAAACAGCCTCCGAATGCCACACTTCACCTCTGTGGAGTTTTGATAAATGCTCTTTGGATGCTGAAGGTTCAGGGTCTGAAGAAGATACTCCCACAATTCAGCTGCTGAACGGCGTACTTTCACCAGCCAACGAGTCCTTAGATAGTGACCACAGTTTTCTATCGGCTCAAGCATCCACGCATTCTATAGGAGAAATGTTCGCGAAGAATGGCAACGATAAGGTGCCAAGAAGCGAAAGAGTTGCTAATGGCACATCGGAGTTGCCTCATGAAGTCAGTCAACTTGCCAAGGACGAAGCCGGTCAAGAAGTAAAACGAGAGGTAAGGAGCTCTGAAATAAGGCAAACTGCTTCTTGGAACAATAGATACTATGAGAATGTTGTGGCGAAGCACACAATCAAAGGGTGTTTATACTAAGAGCTTTCTTAATTTGTCCTTTGATTTGACAAACTAATTCTTAAGGCATTTTGTGAATATTTTCAACTAATACAGATTCCTTGTTATGCTGCTCCTTGTTTTCGTTTTATTGTTTATGTAACATTAGCTGTAAGCTTTAGCGCTTTTTAAGTGTTGTAAGTATGAATAAGTAAAGTAACATATGCAAATTATACCTGATACACTTTATATTTATTCCTTAAATTGTTTTCATCTCATGAAATAAAGTGTTTTTTTTTCCTTTTTTTACCGCGATTTTAATTTAGGTACCATAGAATGATTATTTTGAACAGTTTTTTCTAATGAGACGCCCAGAATATATAACGTATGTTCATAATAGTATGTCATGTATAAAATAACAACTAAACAAATTTATAAAAGTTATGTTACCTTTCCTTTAAGCTTTGCAACTTCCCCAAAAGATAAAGGTACATACATATATTGAACCGAATTTGCTAAATAACAATAACAAACAGTTCGGAAAGTGCGAATCCTGTATTTATAGGCATACGTAATAACAGAAATATGTTATACGAAATTTATCATACAATCTTAATTTTCAATTTACGGAAAGTATTTAAACATTACTTTTCTAGTAGTACGATAATTTAAAAACACGTTAAAATATTTTGGTAAAAAGAGTTCTGACTAATATAAGAAAGCATTCTTCATACACATGTTATGTATTTAAAAAAGATCATTTTTCAAGTATTTATAAATTTTTGTTATTGCAAATGAATGCATTATATTTATCTGTTTGCTTAACCCTCAGTTAAGACAATATTATTTTATTACCTTTTGAGCATATTGGGTATGCCCAATCGTTTTACCTTTTTATATACAGGATTTTGCGTTAAGGTCTTAACAGGAGTATGCCAATCGATTCTACATGGTGTCTTAATCAACGTTTGTTCGAAGATCCCCCTTAAAATCGTTCCTTCAACCATAAAATCGCAACTGAAAATTTGGAGAAAGTGAACCAAGAAAATGTATAGGTTTATGGAGAGACATCTTAGGATTTTGCTTGTAAGCGTGTTAGAAAGCTGAGCCTTAAAGATTTTAAGGTTACCTCTAACGAAAATCGAAATTTTTCCTGAAAAGCTTTCCTGTCTAGGGCCTTTCTAAGAAAAAAAACCGAATTTGACACTTTAAAGAACTTACGAAGCATTTGCTGGCTACACCTCCTCCAAATTTTCAATTGCGATTTTAAGGGTGAAGACCGATCTTAGGAGCTCTTCGAACAAGCGTTGAGCAGGAGACGATGTAGAATCGATTCGCTCACCCCTGTTCAGACCTTAATGCAACAACCTGTATAGTTATAATAATCGTACAAAAATCCTTTCCTTTTATTCTCATGATACGAAATGTAGAACAAAAAACATGCTTATAAAAATGTCGTCAAACTGGCGGTTGGGAAGGTATTGAAGATAAATAAAAGAAACTTTTTTAAAAACCATATCATATCATATTTAAAGATAAAAATAGTCTTATCAAAAGATTTTCCAATAATTATATTATAGGTACTTCTTACTACCTTGACTTACTACCTCTCACACTGGATACGGTACCCCCTGAAAAGCTTAATTTATAAATGTGAAACTATTCACAGACAAATTGCTATAAGGTACCTTACTTTTAGTTTAAGGTCTACAATTTATTCACCACTACCTCAGTATCTCCTACTCTATATAATTTAGAAATGCCAAGACCATTAAATTTTGGGTAATTTCTCTTTAACTTTGAAATTTTTTATTTCATGCCAAACTATATTTAGAGGCATACTATATAATGTACTACATATCAACCGAAAATTTTAGTAAATTTCCAGAGATTGCTTTAAAAAATGATACTCGAACATTATAGAGAAGCTTTAAACTTGTTATTGATATTTTAAGACGGCAGATTCAAAATAACAACAAAGAATTTTAAATTTCTAGGAACCCTGAATATAAGTACTAAAGTATTTTCAGTGTGCTGATTTCGATTTAAATATATTTTCTGTGTTTCTTTATTTATTCGGAATATTCGAAATATTTCATAACCGTTTATTTATTCATCCAAAATGCTCGGACTTAATACGCCAATCGTTTTTAGAATCTTTGGATAGAAATAAGATCCCGCAGTGGTACTAACGCACAGTGATTTATATCGCAGACTTAGGGAAATTTAAATATTCTAGTTGAATATAAATTTTACATTTTTTTTTTACATAATTTACACCAGCAATTTTGAGGAATTTTCGAAAATTATTATTTTTTAACAATCAACGTAAACAGACATATGTAGAATCTTGTCACAGAAGTAATAAAGGCTTAATTTATAACCTAAAAGCAAAATTAAATAAATTGCCACCTTTTCTTCTTCTACTAGAAAAATGAAGACGCGTACATATTCAAGAAACATTTTTAGTGCCGGACATTATGTTTTAGGATATGTTGAAAGCGGATGTAATGTTAAAATATAAATCATCTAGATTACAAATAAAACTATCCATAGCTAACAAAACGTTCCGTAGACATGACATAAAAGCAATGTAGATCAAGATGTTCAACATAAATCAAGCGATCGGAAGTACTCAATTACGCAGACGACTGTTTCTCAACCGAGCGAAGAGCGATCTTCATACCGCGAAAACACCTTGGACGTAACCTAAAATTATGATATAAAACCAACAACAACAACAAAACCGTCATAATAAGCGAGCCGGTATTATTCGCCGCCGGTGAAGTAAACAGGTTTTAGCTCTCATTTCGCCCTGTTTACAGATCTAGCGAGCTACTACACCGCGAAGATTGCTCTCCTGGCGAAGACGAAGGAAGAAGCAAGTGACCGATCGAACCGATGTTGACTCTTCTCGCTATCTTGTAATTTCTCAGTTCATGATCTTTGCAACGCGAGAGGCGCCAAGATTTCTTAAAATCAGAATCCAGCGGAGCACCAACATAAGAAGCAAGCGCTCCGCAAAACTGTTTCTACAGATCGTGCGAAAACGCCATTGGCACTCTGATCACTTTGGGGCCCGAGCTTGGTGCTCCGACTCTCGATACGTCCGTCAGTCTCGTCAGCGCAACGCGCGTGTACTGTTCGTTGGTTTTCTACCTTGCCTGGCACGATCATTTCATTTTTATTATTATTATTTTTTAAGATAGTAAGGCCCTATTGTTTTTAGTTAAGAACATCGACATCCACCACTTTTATACTCGCGTCTACCTTAACCTTCTCCGACAGTGTCGGCGCCGATCTCGAAATTTGCATTTCTCGTCTCGTTCGCGACTGTCCATAAAATTAGTATTTACAAAAATGTGATGAGCAAGTGGAAATAAATACACACGAATTATAAATAGAAAAAATAAAAGATGAAATCATTTTGCGAAAAGTTCGTTATAAAACAAAAATAAAAATTAAATTTGAATGAGGGAAGGAAGGACAATGGCTTAAGTTCGCTTTGATTGAATGACAAAATCGACTCAAGGTTAATCGTAGTGTTCTGTGGAGAAAAGTGATTTATTGAAAATTGTTTAACGAAAATGGACTCGTCTACCCAATCGATTTATACAAATTCTGCGAACACATCGCGGGAAAGTGGCGGAAATGATCACACATCCGGAGTTAGAGCAACAACAATTGGAACCGTCGTCGTTAGGGGTGGCCCCATTCAAATGGTGGTCGCTCTACTGCAAGTATGTAGAATTCGAATATTTTAGAGAATGTTACCTCAGAATGAAGACTACAAATCACTGCAATCGTTTCTAAACCGCAATTAAATTAAAAGTGTCGCAATTTGTCTCTCTTATTAAAATGACTCATTTTTATTTCTATATTTCTTGAGGCACCTGCCCCACCGTTCTCATAGAGGTCATTCGAAGAAAATGAAAGTATAGTTGTGCTGTAATAAAACTAAATTATGGAGATATTTTCAAAATTTCGGTATTGAGAAAGAACTTCCGAAAATAATTCGTTACTGAAACTATTGATTCTAGCATAAGAGCTCATTAAACAATTTCAGTAACCACTGGGTAAGAAGCATCCCATAAATTAGCATGTAAGATCTACAAGCTAAAAACCGATAAGGAAATTAGAGTGATTAAGGTGGGCGTAAAAAGATACTTGCCGGTAATTTCAATTGTCGTGAGCTCTGAAGACGCTTAACGTTAATTGTAGGGTATGCGGCTCCACAGCTGAAATCAAGGCAGTTCCAACTCGAAATTGTTCCTTCTTCTCCAGTTAATCTGGAATTCGTACAGACCGTAAAATTAGAAGCTCGTGAAAAGTGCACTCGTTATACAACTGCTGTTAGGTTTTATTGGAATTATATGTTAATTTTCAGTGATTTCAATTAATTCCTGAATAATTTCACAGTCATTGTTGTATAATAATAATTAGTTGTGAATGAAAATTGTATTTTCAATTAACACGCATAATTTTAAATAAATTTAGGTAATTTTAATAATATGTCTTTGAAAACTAAATGCGTACAATCCACCAAAGAAGGAACCGTTGATGGATTTATTTTATTTTCATATAAATGGAAATGAAAATGAACAATTTTGATCCTATTCAATATGTCATCTAAAAGATTAATTACTGAAAATAATGGAAATTTGAGACTTTTATCATGCAATATTCCATTAAACCTAAGCTAAGAACTATTAAATTCCAATATTATAATAATAAAAAAAAGCAAATCAAACACTGAAAAACAAGGGGCGTAGCTACCGCTGTAGCAGTTGTAGCAATGATACAGGGGCCTTTGAGCTGGAGAGGCTTCGTTTATCGAGATAATTTGTTAAATAATTTTGCAGAATCGTTAGAAGAAGAGAATTGACTTTGAGCCACTACTATTTTTGGCCTCTCCAGTTACAGCTTCAACAATTAAAAAAAGCTTTTCTAAATTAAAATTTTTTAAAAACTATCTTAGAACTTCTATGGAATAAGAACAGTTATCGGACTTATCAATACTAACCATTGAAAAAGAAGAGCTTGAAAAACTAAAGTCTTCTGCACCTATGGATGATTATATTAGTTATGTTTCTGGATCAGATTAGGTAGCAATTTTTTCATTAAATTTAATTTTACAAACCCACCTGTATACCACGAGATTAACATTTGAGAAAAGTGCATCAAATTGCCATAATATTTAACCATCCAAACTTCAACCCTTGAATCATATAAATCTTTAAATTAAGTTTTTGATGTAAAGTGGTGGTATAAATCTAGGCAATTTTATTTTATTTTCACGAAATAACAAATTTTTATATGAGTAATAAATCTCCGATTATAAAAAAAAAAACACAGCAATTAAGTATAACAAAAACGTTCCCCGATACAAGGAAAGTATACTTATTTAATTGGTCAGATCATGTTAAATGTTTAGGAATCGAACTAGACAAAACACTTACTTTTGCATAGACGCAATGCAAAATAAATTTATTAATAAAGACAATGTACCCCTTCATAAACAGAAAGTCAATATTAAGTCTGGTAAATAAGTTCGTGTTGTATTCCACTGCTGCCAATCATATCAATAAATTACTAATCACCCAAAACAAAATTCGGAAAAAAATCATGGATCACCCTTGGCATTTCTCCACCTCAGAACTTCAACTAAGCGTCAGCATAGATAAAATAAGTCCTAGATAAAATGCTAGAGCTAGTAAATTTTTTGAACACGGCTCTCTGTCAGAAAACTCACCAAACCGACAACTTGTCGGCCGTAGTAATTAAGTAGAAAATATGATAGATAAGATAGTAAGTAGGATTTTAACTTAAAATTTAACTGGGATTTTGAAAAATGTTTCCCGCAGAGATACATTTTGTACACTCTAAATATTCCTTTCACTAATAATAATAATATTCGAGATGCACGAAGAGTACTATTTCCAGCGTTACATTTGAAATGTTCCTATTGTATATACAAATGAAATGTAAATAAACAAAACTTGATTTTCCGAAGAAGGGCTTCCTAAGAAATGTTGATACAGGGCCCACTCAGGACTAGCTACGCCACTGATACAACCTCACCATGAGGTTGAAATAATGTTGGTAGTATTAAGTGAATTTTCAAACAAAACGAATTAAACAAATTACTGATAAAATTACAATTTATAGACAAACCAAAGAATAAAAATGGTAGAATGGTCTTAGGCTAAAGTTCCTCAAAAATACAAAAATACGAATCTAAAAACGCTGCAGTATATGAAAGTTTATCTAGAAAAAAGGAAATGAAATCCCAATTTATCAGAATAAATAAAATAAATATTAATGTTGTTTCTTAAAATAAACGCAATAATTACCAATAAATTCCGCAAAAAACTTGGAAAGTGAACATAAAATATTAAACTTAATATTGAGTAAACTGGAAGCTGTTCAACCAAAGAACCCAAAACTGATTGATTGCAGGTCTTACATTAGATGCGGAACTTTTAAACGGGTTTTCGATAGAAATCAAAAATTAAAATTTGAAAGCACAATTTGTACAAAAGTATACGAAAAGCAATAAACGGCATTCTGGGCAGCATTTTCTTTGTGCGAGAGATAAAAAGATAACATAACTAAGGTTAGGAAAAGCTTTTCAAACAAAACAAAAACAATCGGGTTATCGTAAGTCTTTCAAAATTTGCAAGGTTGAATTTTTAAAGAAAAATTTAAAGAAAAATTCATTACTTCTTCTGTGACTTATTATTATATTACATTTACAAGTTATAAAAACCGCCATTTCTAGATAATTTTGAAGATTTACGCGTGCAAATTGAAATATTAAATGTATTCAATAAATTTCTTTAATTTACTTACAATATTCCTGGCAAAATTTATGTTGTGAAGTGAAAGAAAGTCAAAAACTTAGAAAAAGCTTTATATTTACAGGGTGTTTCGTACACTGTATGCCAAGTAGGTATGTATAAGTATGATGAAAGATCTGACCTAAGACAAACAAACAATTGTATAACAGGGGGCTATCTTAAACGTTTGGGAGCAATAGGGTGACTCATAAAATCAAATTTTTCATGGTACGCACATCATTATTTGATTTTTATATTTTGATCTACTCAACGCAGTGACATCGAACTCACACCAAAAAATCTACTATCCCAATGTCCTTTCCACAAATGTCAACAATATTGACCTACCACTACAGATAGACACTCACTTTCGAAAGTGGAAAATATCGTTTCATTTTCCTAAATTGCAGGTTTTCCCCGAATTTTCTCCAAAATTCATATAATTATAATACACTTAATTTTTTTTTTTTTTTCGAATTGCCTATCTTATTATAATACCTTTCGAAAAAAGTCCAATAAATCAAAAGATAAAAATAAAATAATGATGTGACATGAAAAATTGGAATTTATGTATCACCCTGTAACCCTTAACGATTGAGATTCCCCTCCCCCTGACGCACCTTTCAGCAATTCTGACAATGTCCAACTATCAATAAAAGCCGAACTGGACATAAAACATGACATTGATAGAAAAATAACAATTTCAATGTCATTAATTAATCATAACTTGTGATAAGTCTGGCTTAAAATCTCTTAGCTCCAATGTGAATGACTCGAAGATTACAAATATTCAGCATTTGATCTGATAGCTAGGCACTTATGTCACATATTTCGTAACATAAAGGAGAAGAGTCAAATGAAATTCGCACAACTGGTCAAACCTGTTGGGTATAGGTACTCCAACCGGGTAGATAAGCGTTTTAAAGTGCTGGATTTTATGGCTCAAGTGTGACTCCTCCAAGGACCAAACATAAAGAGGAAGACAGAACTGAGCGAAATCAGCGCCGGTCATTGCGAACCTAAAATTTTGCTCTTTTACCGAGCCGACCACGGTCTATTTAAAAGACAATTAGGTCAGCCATCGGTGAGTTATTGTATTCGGCTGATCGGTCCGCATTTCTCTGTTCATGCTTACATATGTGGATATTTAAATTGAGCTTGGCCGTGTAGTCACATATCTATGAACATGTTAAATGGGCTTGGTCTGGTCTTTTCATCGCAACTATGGCTTGTTGCGGTGCTGATCAACTTTTCGAAATGCTATTACTTTCGAAAAGATCTAATTATAGCTACCCGATCAAGACTAACTCATCTAGCTCCAAATCCCCATTTAACATGTGCATCACTGATCTTCACATGCGGTTAAAAGCCCAATATTATGGCTCTGCAAATACGAATGTACCAGATCTGCGGTTGCGTTATTATCAAGTGAGTGAGAAATAAATCGCCAAAGTAAACAAAGTATTTCCCCCGCCCTTACCAAATTAAACACGACAACGCCCGCTGCTTCGCGAAGATCATTTGAATTCCAGACGCGAGCCGCCGCCCGAACCCCATCGTCTCAAACGGTGACATCACACTTTCAGGGTCGATTCGGCATACGCGGTGTCTTACTTTGAGAAGATCAAATCTCTTCTACTTGGCTACCTTTCATTCTCCGCTCAGACCGAGATGGGGAACGAGAAACGTAATCATCCAGAATCATCAAAGCACCGATTTAGCGCCATATCGACCCACGCCATATGGCTGCATTATAATCGCGAAATTTAATTTAGCTTCAACTATCTCTGGCTTTTTGTTCGAATCTATTTATTCCAAGGAAGTTTCTCACACTAGAGATTGTGTCAAGAGGGCCACATTGTGGCAATGATCGGTCTTCGCAGCTGATCTCTCGTGATCAGTTGAAAAGAAAGCGAACACATTGTCATTTTGCAATAATGCTAAGGTGCCGGGGAGCATGCCTTTTAGCTCCAACTGACGATTATGCAATTTCCAGAGCTCAGCCTTTCTAGCCGGAGGCGGTGGTGGCTAGGAACTTTATTATCGTTCGTTTACGTCAGTCAAGCATTATGTGCCAATGGATCAGCAAAGTCCAAACTGCTTAATATTTTTAAACCACGATGAACGCATTTCTAGGTCAGCACTTATTTTTAGATGAATATGTTCCTTTAACCGTCGCGATCAAAACAAAACACCCCGCCTTGATCGCGATTGGTGAAAATCAGCGAATAGAGGCATATTGTCGCATATTAAGCGACTAGACATTTCCGTGGAAATTGCGATGAATAAAACTAATACGGTCTTAGGCCTTGATCGACTCACAATTGATGTGCCTGCAGTTCACATGAGATCATTTGAAAACAAATAATTTTCATAATTTTGACTTTAAATCTGCTTAATAGTTTTTAGAACGCAATTTTATTGCTACATCCATTAATTTTGATAGCTAATAAAAAATACGACGATTATAAACTAAGGATATCTTAATAACGTATCAGATAACTTAAATAAGTTTGTTGTTTTACGTCCTTATTTTTTCAATAGGTATCCATACATATTTATGATATTAATTTAAATAAGATCGTTTCACATTTCGTGAAAACCAGTTTTAATTTGTTATGTATTGGAAGCTATTAAAATTCGAGCTAAAGTTTATATGCTTTCAGATCATAGTTTATTTTTATGTGCGTGTTTATATAATTCTACGCAACTATACTCAACAAAATGAAAAACGATTTTATATTGATTGTTTAACAAGATCAGGGGTAGAAGGGGGTCTTTAAATTAAGTTTAAAATAATGTATAATAGCTTAGATTCATATCATGTTTATTTTTTTAAGTAAATCAGTCAATAATATTTTATTAAGAAATATGTTTAAGAAACATGATCGCAATTTTTATTTTATCATTATTGCTTTTGAGCAGCTATTACTTATACGTATGTAGTTTATTATTAACTTGGGTTGTATAGCTGAAACTTTGCACATATGTTTAACTTCGATGACAATACAATGTGGTCGCTTTTGTAGGTGGATAACACCCACGCATACCCCGCTATCCACCCACGTTATTAAAAGAATAAATACATAAAGAATATGTTCTCAAAATCAGAACGAAATTCGGATTGCTATGCTATTCTCACTATAGGTAAAGCTCCGTCGTACTTTAAACGCGTTTTTCTTGAAACGACGTTTTTTTAATCTGCTGGAATGATAACTCAAAAAATAATTGACCGATCATTTTCAAAATTTACATACGTTTACCTTATGATATTGTCAAGAATATAAACTAACAATCAATGACATTATTGTTTAAATAATTTCTTTTCCATAAAGCTCCAAAATTAATATTTTTTAAAACGCTCATAAAACTCCCTTTTTAGATGGACCACAGTTCATATTTATGGAAAACTTGTTATAACACTGGTCAATTTTTCTTTTTTTTTTCCTTTTTTTTCAAATAAATAGCATATTATTTCTATAAGATTTTGTCCGTAGATTACAAATTCGTAAATAAAATGCTCAATTAGCTCCTGTTTACGAGAAAAATAAGGTCAAAACGTACAAAAGACCGTATTTTGGCCATTTTAAAAAACTTATTGAAAAATAAAAGCTCATCGTAAAATTTTTTAACATGGCTTAAATGAAAGCCTGAGTGCTAATCTAGGAATATCGAATACAACTTATCTCTATTGCCCTTTTTACACACTTGGCGAACAAGTTTTTCATGAATGTGCACTTGCTGTGTTCTTTATTCGTCATTATTGTTCATCATTCGTCATTGTATGGAATAATCAGCGTGTAGAAAAAAAGTAAAATTCACTGATTATTTCGAAATGTTTCAAAGCCTTTTGTATTTCTATATAATAACTTAAGATTTCAGCTATCATTTGAGCAACATTATAAGCTTCTGCATCAATCCGTTATTTTTTAATGATTTTTCATAAATGGTCAAAATATCGCATTTTGTATTTAATCCTACTTTTCTCGAAAATGGGAGCTGATTGGGCATTTTCATTTACGATCTGGTAATCTACGGAAAAAATCTTATAGAAATGATTTCCCAATTTTTTGAAAAAAAAAAATTTGGTATTGACCAGTGTAGGTACAACAATTATTATTATTTTTTTTTTTTTATTACCGCAGACAGCGATTTTAGGTGAAGACTTAAAGTTTGAAAACATTCAAATGAGTTCTTTCTGGCAACAAAATATCCCAAAAAACACTTAAAATCTGGTCACCTAATGTGGTTTCTCCCTTAAAGATAACTTTATTTTATTTATGGAGAAGCTGACATTTTTCTTTCACCATTAGTTTTTATTTGGAACCCTACAAATCCAGAAAACCTGTTCTAATCATTTACCATGATAGCATTGAATTATAAAATATATCTTAACAGTCAGAAACTGAACAAGTTCGATTATTAATATCAACTAAACTTAGAATAAATTATGTGTATGTCTTATATAAATCGTATCCCAACATAAAACTAACTCATATAAAGAGTTCTCTAACACCTTAATTTTAACTCTTTTAGAAATGGAAGATTGTTCACAAGAGAAATATTTTTCCAATTCTCATGTACAAAAATAACTTAAATATGATACATGTGCGTGCAGAAACTAATTTTCGAGTACTTCTTCGCAAAGCGTTCACTTCAATTACATCGTTCTAAATTTAATTTGTTGCTCGTTCTAATTTTAAATTAGGCTTGCCATGTCTGTTTCTGGTTTTTTTGATTTTACACGGTTAAAACAGCTTCTGTGCAAGGGTTCATTTCATTTTAAGCATTTGAGCGATCTCATCACACTTTTCTGTTTGGATTTGAAAGAAATACCGGATTTTTGTGTTTTTAAAGATAAGGAAAGAAAATAATTATAAAGACAAGTCTGTATTATCCGAATTGAGATACGGTAGTAATGAGAACTCGTAAAATTAAAATACTCTAATTATAGTAGAGGAAAAACATGTTTTCTTAATTACCAAACCTCATTTTCTATTTAATCCGTACCTGGCTGTGTAAGCACGCAATTTCTTTGAGTATACTTGCATAGCGCAACTGGATTTCTCTTTTTATTCACTTGTAATGTGTCATTCTTCTAAATCATGTTTTCACAAATGATCAAAAATATAAGCAGGAACCCCTTTCAATTTGAAATGCACCTTCTGTTGTAACCATTTGTAATTGAAAGGTTGACCGCAAATATTTAAAAGACGAAACCAAGATTCTGACCACAACCGAGAACCGCAAGAAGATTTTGTCCAAGATTAGTTGCCTAGTGCAATGTTAGCACGAATGCAGACAACGGGAAGTGTGCAATAGAACTAAAAGTGCGATTTTATATGTTCTGCGCCTTAAGTAATACTCGTAACATACGACTCAACCCGCTCTTGAAACCCTACACTGCACAGTTTTAATTAACAATAACCCCAGAGTGCACCGCGACCGAGGGCACTGAAGGAAGGAAGCAATTACTCACTACTTACTCATGCAGGTAGCACCAAATTATCTCAAGATGGCAGCATCGCAACCGGTTGCACTGTAAAGTTATTTTTTAAAAAAATAATTCTTTCTCTTCAATCGTGCACGCCTGGCTAAATAAAGAAACTAATTTTCCATAAGGTTAACTAAGCCATTTGGTCACGTGAAATGCGCAGTGCATTCGCTCGTTTACCAACTAATGTAGTGCAACTGGGTCCCGCACGAAGATATAGAAATTCCTCCCATATTTGCACAAACGAGCCATATTTAGTTTAATGCTTCATAAAAGATGGAAAGAATATTAAATCCATCCGATGATTAACAAGGTGAATATGGAATAAATTCCAATGAATGAAAACTTTATGAATGACTGACAAAGTAAAGATATTTATACTCTCTTCCTATAGAGATCCTACTTGATAAGAGGTGCATTGCTATCCTTTTTGAAATTTGCATTCTTTTATAAGTACTACTATTATTATTTTAATGCAGCATTAAACACAATATGTAAAACATTTCGATCAGTTCTTAACTTAATCAAAGTACAAGTGCAATCCAGCTTCTGGAGAATCAAAAAGGTTTTTCACGTTATATGAAAATAATTTTATATATATAGATTTAATTTAAATTTATATACATACATATGTGAAAGGTAGCAGAAAATTGTTGTTACTTACTTTTTGAATAAGAGTTTTTTATATCACTACTATTTATAAATGAGAGTTGCTTTCCGCATTGTAACTTTTCTCCTCCAAAACCTTAATTGAGTAGGGTTCGAATCTGGTTCTTCACTGTTGGATAGCTTAGATTAGAGCTAATTTTAGGCTATAAGTAATACAAACATAGACATAAACATACGCATACACATCGGCATAAACATACACACACTTTTAATCCCGGATTCGCATTATAGTATAAGTTTAGATTAATAAAATTGAAGGGTATATACATATATGTCTGCGATTTCAAAACAATTATTATAAGCTGATATGGCTATATACCTACATAATATTATATGAAAAATCCATACAATTGTTTTTACAATTTTTGTCTGCCTGTTTGTCTGTTTATGCATGATAATCTCGGAAAAAAGCTGAACCGATTTCGATGGGACTTTAACTGGAAGGTGTGTACTATGCATGTAGTAAGTTATCAGGCATGATTTAAGCTACTTTCTTTTAATTTTCCATAAATATTCCTCAAGTATTTTGAAAGGGCTTAAAATCAGTTAAAAGCTATAAATAGTCTGTTTAAATGAATTAAACAATAAATCTTTGCTACAGTGGTCGTCTTTTCTTCTCGCATTTATTAATTGGGATATTTGAGAACTGCATACATACAGTCAAATAATATGTAGCCCGGGTAAGCTAGTGTTGTTATGAATCACCCTATATGTTGCTTATTATTGAACTTATGGGCGCAGTTGTGGTCATATTCAATAGTAAACCAATAGACTGGATAAGAAAAGGTCTTCATTTTCTTTTTATTACACGACGAATAACTATCACATCAATGCCATTTTAATGACTTTACAGTCGTTATATCAGACCCATCTTGAAATTGGCCAATCTGGTTTAGTCTCTCTTATATGGAGTTTCTGTGTTAAACAAAATAAAAATTTGGAACAGTCAAGGAAGCATTAGATATTGTCGTAGCATTTTTTTATTCTAAAATAACTTTTGTTCCTGTTAAATGAAAATAACAATTTTTAGAAATAATTTTATGATTGCTTGCATATTATTAAGAACGATTCTATTTGCGCGTATCTTTGAACCGATCCGGGCGATATTTTTTTTCTATTGAAAAGCTCAAGTTCGCAAAGAGTACAATGATAAATATGAAACGCTTGGTAGTGCATATCACAAAAAAAAATATTAGTGAGGTAAAATTAAATAAAAATGATAAATTCATTATCTATAACTCGCATGTAAAATAACTATATGAATGTTTTTAGGGTCGGTGATTTCAAATCTTGTGTCCAATTCTAAGATTTCCCAATGGCATATCTAAAATAGTAGCTTATTGTTACTGAATGTTGAAATTTCATCATTTTAACCTTAGTATATTGTAATTCGAAAGTTAAGATTAAAAAATGTGAAGTAAAAACTTAAAAAGAAAAAACACTTACAATATAACATCCTAACTTTTAGTAAATTAACTTTTAGTAAATGTTTAAAGTCGTCGATTAAACTTCAGTTGACAAATATTCAATGGTATTATACGTATCATCGACAATCAGTTTTGTTGCAAATGCATTTTGCTTGGATTTTCTCAGCTAGATATACCAATTCGTTCTAGTATGTAATCAAAAGGCCGAAACATTCTCCCCAAATTAATTAACAGGGTGCACAGGCTGAACGGAGATTACTAAAAGCCTGAAAAGTGGTACCACGAGGTTTTTGCAACTAGCAAAAATGTACGTTTGCCGGCTGAGCACAGACAATCTCTTCCTTTAGCATAATATGTACCTAGCTAGCAAGCTAGCAATTACATCAGGAAAAACTCCACGTCCACCCATATGTAACTCATTTAAAATTGCGTAAAGTCATCAGCCGGGCAGGTGTTCACCTCTTACCGGCTAGTCATCTTGAGTTTCCATTCAGAGATTCCAAAGACCAGAACAACAATTCTGGGTAACTGAGCTGGCGAGGAAGCATCCAATACCGTTCCCTGTATTTATTTATTTGGCTTGCGGAAACCGAGCGGTAGCGCAAATTAAGAAAGCAGAACCATCCACCGTGGAAGATAACCTGCAATTAAAAGGAAAAGCGTTCAGCGCATTCTCAAACTACCGCCTAGGAGTACAGATAAATAACTATATTTATTTATCTCTGGTGAAGTCAGTAGCGGGAGAAGTCATAATTTGAGGCAAGAAAACGTATGTCGGGCAAGAAGATGCATAAATGAAGAAGATATGCTAAGACACGGAGTAATTTTCATTGAGTTCAACCTTCTACACCTGTGCGCAAACCTGCGTGACCAATCGCTGGGTATCTTATAACATGGCTTGATTCTAGATTTCAATTAGATCACCGATTTAAAAAAACGGAGTGTTCTCGAAATTTATGTGCGACTTTTCGCAGTTACTCACATATTCATTAAATGGAATCAATCCATTTGTTTAAGAGCTTTTTGTCAACTTATTGTTAATTTAAATGAAAACCATTGGCTTTTATAGGCAGTGTTCATTCAAACGTAAATCAGCTCCAACGGACAATAACGCTTTCGCATTTTGGGGGCAATTTAAGCGAGGAAATTAATTAAGAAGTTCAATGATACTCCCTGACTGTATAAGAAATTACTTCATTTCTACTTTGCCTCGAACTGAAAGGAAGCGTTTCCACAAATGGAATGTCTGGAAAGAATTGCTTCTCGTACTTAACTAACCTATTTCATCTTATTTTATCCGCAATACGATATTATGCATATGCACGTTCTCCCTGACCTTTAAAATCACCAAAGTCCCCATTTTAGAAACGCAAAAGCACAACCTAATCGAGCAACGCCAACGCGATCTCCATTTATGTCGGAGCAGATTAACTTCGACTTCGTGTGCCTTCACACGCGCTTTCGCGGAAGTCTTTAATACTTCTTAAGAACAATAGTTATGAAGATTTAAGTCCATTAAATTTACCACACCATAAATCGTCTCGCTGCTAACAATTGAATAACAACCACTCAATTTCATTAATATTTGGAAATACGGTTTCATACAAATTTTACTATAAGTCGATAATTTTGTATTTCTAGTGCATATAACTTTGTGGCCGAATTCCGCCGTACAAGCGCCATCATATTTCTTTTTATTAGGTCGAATGTCGCCGCAAAGGAAGCAAAAAATAATTTCGTTATTTATATAAATATTATTATTGTTCTTTAATAAACTAAACTAAAATTCCATTTAATAAAATACTTTTCAATTAATTTCATATACATATAACGTTTTAGTATACGATATCGCTTTACATAAAAAAATATATTCGACCCTTCTCGCTGGGTATACAGACGAAAAAGTTCTCGGCCACAGAGTCTAGACAGTCTGGAAAAACAATTATTTTGGTATTATCAAATACTTTTGATTGCATTTAAAGTGCTAAATACGAATTTGAAAATGAAAAATTGTCATCACAATAGGGATTAAGAAAAATAGTGTTCAAAATAAGTAAGTCATATTTAGTTATTTCCTAAATTCCTAAAAGAAATCTAACACACGTTATTAGATCTTGTGGGATTAAAATAAAGTTTTAACCTTTAACTAATTATTAAAAATATTAAAATCTTTAAAAAGGTTTACAAAGCATTCCGCGAAATTCATTTTGTTTTGTATATAATTAATGACTTTCTCATAAATATATCATTAAGAGTTACAGGTAAATTACATTTTTCGAACAATCTTCGAAAATGGCGAAAATATGGCTTTTTAGGTTTTTAACCCTAGTTTTCTCGCAAACATGACGTTAAGGAAAATCCACCATCCAAATTTTGCAGGCTTGTGATTAATATCCTGTGAAGTGTCACTGATACTGATACTTTTTATAGATATTAATATTATGTCTTTTTTATCGCAAAACAAAAAGCGTATTCTCTCTGAAAGTATCTTATAGCATAAAACTTATTAACGATTTAAAATGAAAGATGAAATTTGATACAAAAACCACATAACATTTTAATGGTTCCAATTTAAAAACTTTAACAATTTTATATGGTGTATTCTAAATGTTAAATTTAACTCGATTATAAAACTTTGAAAAATGTTGCAAAATTGGTTTTTTTTTGCAGAAGGTTAAGGTTTATCAGCACTATAATTGAATTGTTACCTAAAAAAGATATTTCTTCATGATGCATACAATATTGCTAACAATGTGTTTTTTCTTGAAATTTATTATCATACGAAAGTTTCAATCAAAAATAAAATAAAATATTTCTGATACAAAAAGGCATGAAACCCTCTATTACTACTTACAATGTTACCTCATACGACTTTTTTACATAGACACCTCACCTCACTAAAACGAATCTTGTCAGGTAATCATGAACAATCATTTCAATTTTCACGCCGACTAGTTAAAAGATTCTCAAATTAACACATTCGTGGCTTAAAATTGTTATTGATTGCATAGCCATTTTTAAATCAAGAAGACGTGCTTTAAATAACAAATTTTGATTCTCGAGATGTAATTTATTAAATATATCAGTACGTATAGTAGTCTTCTTTTTGTTATTTTTTTATTTGTTACAAATCTTCTTAAATAGCACAATCTTCGTATTAATGACAAACTTAGAAAGATATTTTAATAGTTTATTTAACCTTTCACGGTGCTAGTTTACACACGGAAATTTTAAGTAAATTCGAGTATTCATAATATTCATATGATTATATTGTATTACAGAGCGATTCCTAAATTACCTATTTAAAAAATTTTCATATTAGTTTAAGTCATTTTTGTTTAAACAAAAGGGATTTGAGGAATATTGCTTTAATTCCATGTTAAATCAGTTGGTACTGTACGCCTTGAAATCTGAGAAACACTGTGATCTGAATTCAGAGTGCTATTCAAATTCACACCATGTGTGCAGACATGCCTTAAACCAAATGCTATTCTTGTGCTAACCACATTAGCTCGCGCTTAATTGCAGAACCATTAACTCGTTGAAATTAAAGAAAAAAAGATAAACGAAAAATTAAGACTGCTGATCTGGAACGAGAGGTTTTTTCAAGAAACATTCCAAGAGTCTAGAAATATGGCTCATGGGGAGCATACAAGTCGAAATTTTGCAGAAGAAAAGAAATCTTTTCGCGGCCCAATTTTAAAATACGAAGATCCGGTGACCATCTGTGATTTGTAGTCTTCATTTGAATAGAGCACAGCTATAATTTGTTTAGTCAAGTGCTTTGTGGCGCGAGCATTTCAACTTTTATCTGATGGATTATTGCAGAATGGCGATGCGATACATATCAAAGTAGTCGAAGTCTTGCCGAAACTGACGGCGCTTGGTGAAAACATTGACGAAGCAGTGGCCCAGCAGAAGGAGCACGATGAACTGCTTAAGCAGCTACAGGTGAGTTTGATAAATCTTCCATCATTAATCAGATTAAGATTACTGAAATCTGTTCTATTTATATACAGGGCATGCCCACACCTGTTGAGGAATTTGTCCACAAAGCAGACAAGCTGCTGGCCAGCAAACGAATCGATTCACGAATATCAGAGGTCATGGGTCACACGCTGAATATTGTCTGGGAGGATATTTTAAAATTGGTCCACGACAGAAAACATCTTCTGGACCTTTGTGCCAATTTCCACGAGAAGATGGGCAGTTGCAAAGGTAAAATGGCTTCCCTCGAGGTGGCATGCAAAGACACTATGATCCCCATCGAGGTCGATACGGTGCAAGACTTTCTTAATAAATTCAAGCAGTTGCGAATTGATGTCTTGACGACGATAATGTCTGCCTTAAAGGAGGGAAACGAATTGCTGGCACAGCTTCAAGAAATTGCACAAACGGGAACGCTAGACTCAAGACCAGACCACATTAAGCGTGATGCAGGACGTGCTGTCAATCAAGTCCAACAATGGCTAGAAAATTTACACGATCGCCGCAACATGCTCGAGGCGGCTTGGCAAACACGAAAAACACAACTCGAACAATGTCTGGCGCTCGCAATCTTGGCGAAGGATCTTGATGAATTGGAAACTATTTTAATGAATCGAAGGAACGACATTTCGGGAATTTTCAGTCTGGGCGAATGCGAGCATACAGCAAATATCTCCTTGCAGGAGTACAGTGGCCGAAAGCATGATTCGCTACTGTTGCGAGATAGAGCTCTCAAAATAACGAGGACCACAGAAAAATTAGTTTCTAGTGGATGCTTTGCTGGCGATGAAGCCTGCTCCAGAGCTTACAACGTTCTCAGCCATTGCACTGAGTATTTAGAAACCGTGGACCAGCGCGAGCATTGGCTGCATCAGTCAAAAGACTTTTTCTCGAAGGCTGAAAAAACGCTGTCGGTCCTTGAAAAAATCGAAATTGACCTATCCAATGCAAAATTACCCCTAAACTCCCCCGAAAGTTTTGCCATGTTTTCCAAAATTCTAAACGATATGAAAGCGTTTGCAGAGGAGCCCTTGAGGCTCGGCTACGCAATTTTAGACGAAGTTGGTCGAACAAAGCCAGAAACTCATGGAGTGAAGCGTGTGCTGGACGAAATCGAAAACAGAAAAATTTATATCGAAGGAATATGCTCTGCGGGCACTGAAGGACAAGTGAAAGCTAAACAGGCTGTGAATAATTTCTTGGAGCAGTACAACGACCTCCTCTCCTGGCTGGTGTCAATCGCAGAAGCTTTCCTAAAAACGAACAACTCCCTGGGAGGTACTTTGAATCTTAGCAAGAACTTCTTAAACCTGCACCATAAACTTATGCAGGATTTAGAGGTAATATAAATACAATTAAATCAGCAAGCAGTTGGTAACCGAAATAATGTTTTTACAGATAAAAGGCGAAAACATAAACAGCCTTCTAGAGAGTGTAAAACCGCACTTAGAGTCGTTAGAACCGCACCATCGCTACGATGTTGACACAAAAGCTGGCTCGCTCCACAAGCACTGGATTGAACTAAAGGAGCTCGTTCTAAAACGTGTAGACTTAGTATCGATTCTTATTGATTTCTTCGAGAAAGCAGAATATCTTAATGACATGTTTGATACTGTTGAAAAAACCCTAGCTGAAATTCCCGAAGAATATAAACTCCGAACAATTGAATCATCCTGGATAGAAATTAAGACGGCATTTGGAAACTTAAAAGCAATTGGCGTGCGATTCCTGAATACTAAAGTGTGTATCTTTTCATTTTTTTACTGTGGATACTCGAAATTGAAATTATCGAATTTATGGTTATTTTATTTCGTATACGTAGACTATGTCGGGACTGTTAACTAGTTATTAAAGCTAAGTACGGATTAAGATTTTAGAACCATTAAACTTCGTTAACCAATTTTCCTTCAATATTAGACTAGGCAGCTACAGCGATAGTACATTGTCGAACCAGAGATAAAATAATCCTTAAACTAGGTTTAAAGTAATAACGAGAAACATTCCCGGATAAAGCTCTTTTTAGCACTATTTTTTTTTTCGTGTGATCTCCCTAAACAAAACACCCATTCCAAAAATCTCCATTCC
Organism: Eutolmus rufibarbis; assembly: GCA_963920795.1. Taxonomy (NCBI): domain Eukaryota; kingdom Metazoa; phylum Arthropoda; class Insecta; order Diptera; family Asilidae; genus Eutolmus; species Eutolmus rufibarbis. The sequence continues at coordinate 22,403,511 of OY987204.1, forward strand.
TGATCAAGTTTTTCTTCTTTCCGCGAAATAATCCAAATTTTGCCTCGGCGCACTAACATTTTAATCTATTAAGGGCCAATTTTTCAATCGTCAGATAAATTTATTCGTCGAATAAAATTATCCCAATAATCAAATTGGCTAGCAGACGTATAAACTTATTCGCTGCTTAAACCGTCAGATAGGACTGTTATCCGTCGATGAATTTTGATAAACTGAGTGAAAAATAATTTTTCCTCACAGCCAAGTTGGTTTTTTATCTGAAGAATAAAGTTATCAGCCGATTGAGACTTCTAATATTTACGGTAAGATTTTGCACGGGCTCAAATAAGTATTGCATTGAAAAAGACTAACATAAGAAACTTCAAGCATCTAGTAAAATGTAAGGATGTTTTAGTCCATGAAGCCCAAAATAAATGACTGAATTTAAAAAAAATTTGCCACCGTTTTTGGTTCAGCGCCAAAATATATGCAATTATTTCAATCCATTGAAATGTTGGAATTTCAATGTTTGCGCTTTACACATAATTTATGTACTTAACATGGCTAGCTAAAGGACCTAACTTAATTAATTATTAAATCTTTAGGAATGCAAAAACATTTTTTCCTCTAGTTGGAATAACCCATACAGTGAAAAAATATTTTGTTAGAGATGTTATTTGGGTGATAATGAAAAGTTGTACGAAGCAATTTTAAAAACATGTTAAAATTCCAAACAGCATTTTCTGAACCTTCAGATCACAAAAAGCTCGAATGAGCATAATGCTTCTCTAATTTTTTAGTATAGCCTTGAGCACCTAGTCGTTTTTCAGACAAATTATGTGTTTTAACTATTTACACTTAAATTGTAATAGACGGTGGGATGTATTCTTTTTTACCTAAAGTCATATTATTATAAAAAGCCATATAAAGCACAATATTTAGGTTTTCGACTTTCACCTGTTACATTGTTAATGCTATCAATACTAAAATGTATTTAACTTTCTTTATACATTTCTGCCTAAACCATACTACAATCATATAATAAAAGAAATATATTGTAATATAAATAATAATAATAATAATAAAATAATGTAGCAATGAATTACAAGAAAATTATGATAAAAGAAAGTGTGATTAACCATAAGAGAAAAACCTCGCGGCAGCCAAACATACTTATGTATAGATAGATTTCATTGAAAAATTAACTCAAAAATAACAACCTAAAAATATAGCGCACAAAGCCTGATCGTTTGTCCGTTTGCTAGTTCGAGCTCATTTCAGAAAATACTGAACCGATTTTGATTTTAAGACTTGTGCAATTGACTTTTATTGCAGGCCATAGATTATTCAAACTGTTTTGAATTCCAAGGTTATATTGAAATTAGCACTAGTTGAACGTTTAGAATTTGTTCTACATTTACATTAATTCAATTCAATTAAATAGCAATAATTAAAAATCTAAAGCTGATAACTAAATGCGCAATATGCATGTACATACTTACATCTAATTTTTGCAAAGTTTATTTTAAAAAACGGCAGACACTGCCACCTGATAAGTATGTCAGAAATTTTTTGCGAAAACTAAGCAGGACAAATTTTTCAAATGACATCTATAAGCTTGCAATGTTTGTTTTTCGCGTAGGCTCCCCGCCAACAAGATATTTATATGGGATAAGAGCCATATTTATTGAGGAGATAACAATTTATATTTATATCCAGTTGGGAATTTACGTTATTGCATGTATTTTTAGATATAGAAATAACTTCATATGCTTTTAAAAACTTGACATTACTAAAACATCGCTCTCACGTTTGTGAGTATGCGCTGTTAGCCTATTACTAACTGCTGCAGTAATATCAGTTTTATACCGTCCCAGGCTAATGAATGGACGTAAATGTTTTGCCTCATAATGTTCCTTTCTGCACCTCAACAAATTTAAATGTCTCGCAAATTTTTCGGATTAAGATTTCTCGCAAACAATTTAGCTATGCAAACTATTCCGATCAGTGGCAAGTGTCTCTGCGGAGTCCCATTAGAGTTCATGGCTACCCAAGAAACAAAAAAAAAGACATGATTTTCAGTGGTCAATTTAATGGTGGCCATTTATCTCATAGATAAATTAGACAGTCTCATTTGTGAAATTATAATAAATGCGATATTTAATATGAACGTGAAGAAAACGTGAAAGAAAGCTATTTATCTGGATGTTCTAATTCTTTTTCATATTGAACTTCTTAAGCTTACCATGGGGTTGTTATCCTGATTACAGATTCTATAACATAATGACATGATTGCAAAATGGATTTGTGAAGGTGTACATCTTTAAAATTTCTTAGAATATAGTCAAAATTTTTTTTGCTATTTAAATGTGTTATATATTCATTTATATTCTTTACATATTCTTGCTGCTATTCATTTCAAATTTCAAATAAAGCCTACATCAATATTAAAAGCAAGATCTGAATAACGTTATCTAAAATTTCTGTACAAATTCTGAGAAAGTAAATATAATATTCTTCTATAAAAACTTACCACGGTAAAAAACAATACTCACTAACTTTAATTTGGATATTTATTCAAAAATTCGCAGCAATCACTCCTTATAAGATTTTCTTAAAATCAAGCGATTTAAATTTGACAATTTTATTTGTTTTTTAGTTTATAAATATCTTCAAACATGGCCAAGGAACTCTATTAAGTGGTGTAAAAATCTGTTCAGAACTTACAGTCAAACAAATGACAAACAAACAGAGAAAAACATTTCAATTTTATTTATCTTGATTTTATAAAAGCAGATTTAAATTTGAAAGAAGCAATACGAGCAGCAATCCCTGGTACAACTTCTATAAATATGGTATATATCTGTTAGCACAAACAATAAACACTTAAAAATGAGATGATACTCGTAATTTCGGCTAGTCTTTTATTTTTCAATAATATGAAAATAATTTAAGCTGTTAATTCTTGTGGCCACAAATAGTCAAATTATAGGAAATTTAAAGCGCAAAATGTTGAATGGATATATTCTGTAATTATGTAGATAGTGAAGCTTAGTCGAATTAATCCCATCAATTAATATTAAGCATGCAAAAAGTTTATTTGATTTTGTTTTTTGTAATTTTGAAATGCATTTAACCCACTCTATTACCATTCATAGGAGATGGTTCTGCTAACGTACATTCTTTTATTTAGTATTATGAAGCACATTATTATTGTGGCTCCCGTTTTTTACTACAAATTTTATAGTAAATTCAGCTGTCTTCGATTAAAATGCGGAAAACCCTGTTGTAGTATATACAAAGTACCGACAAGCAATGGAATCAAACTAAAATAGCACCTCTGATTTCCTTTGTTATAAAAAGACAGAGAGATGCAAATAAATATGACTCCTTCAATTTGTAAACAGAGTGGAGGCAGCTCGATTGTGGCGATTTATTCCAGCTGATCTAATTATAGCGCCATAAACAATGGCATTTCGAGCGATGCAGCAGTCTTCCTTAGCAAGAAGCCGACTTTGCAAAACGACTAGGAAATATTACTTACGAAGATTTTCGTATTTCCTTTAATTATTCCGCTGTTGTAAATTTAACGACAAAATAAACTTTTTCAACAGCATCTGTCCCAACAGATTCTGTCAGAGCGTACGCGATTTTATTTATGACGAGAAGTGTGCGCTCTACTGAAAGTATAAAACGAACAAAAAATAGTATGCGACAGCCACAAGAAAAACAAAAAGTCGAAAATCGATTTAACGAAGAAAGTTCCTCTAGAAAGGAGGGAAAGCGTCGAGATGACTTTCCAGCAGCTGAGTCTATATCTCTCTGGGTCTGGCTCCACTCCAAATCCAAAAATCAACACTACTAAGCTAAGCCGGGCTAGTCGCGATAGTCGCTATTGCGTTTATATAAGCGCGCAGGCTGCTTCGAGCATCCACAGTAGCACAGGACGCATGCCGCTATATCTTAAGCATATATTTTATCTATTTATGTAACAGGTCGCGGACCCATATCTTGAAACAAAAAGTGCGTGCTCATCTGTCGAAGAGATTTTAAACAGTTTCGGCAATCGTCAGTTCAATATCACAAGTAGCTGGGAAAAGTGGACTACGAGCATCACTGAAAAACGCGAAACGGAATTCTTATTGGAGAAAATAATGAACGAGCACGTCGAGGTAATTCCTGCATTAAAGCGACCGAAAACGTTTAATATTATAAATTGAATTTATATATATTTTTTTTCATTTATTTTATCAAGGTTCTCAAAAATACAACGCAATTAGACACACAGCTGTATCCAGTTTTTGATACACCATCTGAAAATGCTGTCGAACTAAAGGAACATACGAACAAAAAATTAGAAAATGTGCTACGCGACGTAGAAAAAGCGCAAGATGAGATTCTTCAACGCATTACGACAACGACGAATGTCCAAACGACTGACCACGACTTGTTGGGAAAATTCGATCAAGTCACCAGCAATTTGCGAACGTTGAAAACTAAGCTGGACAACATCAAGTACGACTACAGGACCTTACTAGATGGCGTACTAAATTTTCTGACCAACGTCGTCTCCACACGTACCATTATCGACCAGTACTTCTTGGAGAAACAGACCGCATCCGGATCTGTGAATCGGGAAAAAGTCCAAAGCGATCTCGCCGTTCATGAGAGTTTTCGCGAACGAATAATGGATAATTTTAGATCACTAATATCGCAAAGTGAAAGCCTCATCGATCGTGTAAGGTCGGTGGAGCCGCATGGAGCGCGGGAACATGACACAGATCGCATTCTAAAGCTGTTGGAAAATCTCAGAATTCACTTTGAAACGCACAACGAGCAGAAGATGACCGAATTGCAGAAGTTGCAAGTATTCAGTAATTTTGATTACGAATTGGGTGAGATCAACGCCAGTTTGGACAGTATCAGTGATCAATTGCAAAGTATACGGGGACAAACAATTGAGACTTCACCGTCTGCCAAAACAACATCCCTCGCTTTTGAGTACTTCGAACGAACCGTTGAGGTAAGTGCCGCCCTCTTGATTTGTAGTAATCGTCACTTTGGAAAATCGTTCAATGATGAAATCGGGTCTATGTTACGACGTACTTATAACATGGATTTTGAGAGTATTCCAAAATAATCTGCAACCGGATGGCGCATACATTAAAAGCCCACGCACTTCGCCTTTGCCGGCCTCAATTGCTTTGCACTGAAGGATTTTCCTTACGGACACATTACTGCTCGTCTCGGTCTATTTATAATTATTTTTTTTAATTCTTCTAAACATTGATTTCAGCTTTTAGAAAAACGAATCGAAAATTTCATTAAGTCTTCCGAAAATATCTGCACGACAAATCCGGATAAAGCGCCATATGTTCGCGATGAGCTAGATAAATTGCAGCGAAGATGGGACAACCTCAAGCAAGATGTTAGGTCTGCGAGAAATTTATTGGACTTGACAAAGGATTATTTCGAATTGTACACCCAGGTGAGTCCAAACACTATAACTACAATATTTTAAAAGTACTCTTACCTACTATTAATCAAGTGCACAACAAGATTTTTAAAAGATATTTCAAATTTCAAATTTCTTTAAAATATATTTCACTTTTGAAATATTTGCACTGTCGTCTTGATAGCCGGCTTATAAATTATTGATTTATTTATTAAATGATTTATGACTGCAAAACCTATAAATAGCAATTTAATATACGTGTTTCAAAGTGTGGTGTTTATTTTATCGTTTGCGAGAGTTTCCCGAAAGTTCTTCTGAATATGTACAAAAACTAAATTTTGTTTGCACACATACAAACATTTGTGCACTGCATAGAAGAAAATAAGAACAACATCTTCACCTTACTTCTCCTGTTCTGCTCATCCATTCATCAGAGTCAGATATAACAGCTTCTGAAGGTATAGTTGTGTACAGGTGAACCTTATAAAGACAACATCAAATATTAAAAAATATTAATAAAAAATGTTTCTGCGATACATTTATTTTGAGAAATTTTGTAAGCAGCAAAAGTATACAGAAACATATTATTTGTTTTAAAACCTCGTTGCACTAGACAAAAATTCTGAAAATATTTGTGAAAATATATTATTACGAAAAATCCTTTCAAAATTTGTATGTAAAACATCAATAAGTTTTAGTAATTTCGCAATTTTTCTTTCAACATTTTGTATAAAGTATAGATAACGAAAAAACATTTTAATGTGACTATATGTAGTCGAAAGTCCTTTTTATCCTTCTTACTTAAAAATACAACTATTGCAAATTTCCTTTGGCAAGAAAAACGAATCTTTGAGGATGTATATCTTTTATAGGCAGAGAACTTAGCTGCAATACAAAATTTAAGATAAGGAGATTTAAAAACCTTAAACTTTAAAAAAAACCTACTTTTTGAAACGGCCATAAAATAAAGTAAAAAATTGCTAAGCTTAGGCTTACCAATTTTCTATAAAACAAATATGTACCAGTATGTATTTTTCCCCATATTCAAACTTCTTGTTCGTATACTATGTATACTCGTATAGCCACATAAAATAAGAGATTTCTAAAATTTCTTCTTCAAAATGCTAAGTATCTCTGGATGCCATTCTTTTTGTATTTATATTAATATCCCTCATCAATCTATGATATGATTGAAAAATGACCGAAAAAACAAGTAATTCATTCAGAAACGTGCATGATTTTTTTTCTAATTAATCATACATGGCAAAATCGAGAACTGAGAAATATTCTGGCTCCGTGCCCCTTGGAATAATTGCAAATTTCTCCTTTTAATTTTACGGCACTTAATTAGAAATGCCAAAAAAATGTGTCAGGAGCGCACAACACTCAAGATTTCTTCTATTTATTTAATAAAAATAATAAGTTTGGACATACGATTTTGTTTTTCTCTCGATATCATATTTTGATAGTATCTTCTTAGCATTCAACTAATTAAAATTAGTACCTAATAATTTTCGAAATCATAATAAATCAGTCTATACAATTACATGACTACATATTTTTATAAAATCAGAAGAAAGCAATTTTAGATTTGAGTGAAGATATATCTTTAAATCATATTTTTTTTCCTTACAACAAAATTAATGTGTTCATTAGTACAAAATGAGATGTACTTTAAATCCGGTTGCACCTACTTAGATCAAATGTTTGTTATGGCTATGAGATTCTAAATCAAGAATGGAATTTTTCACCTTAGCGGGAAAGGCGGCTGGTCGATCATTTATACAAAATACCAACCAAGTTATCAACTATTTATTTGGTACCTCAACTATTGTAATTGGATGCATAGTAATAAAATAGCATATATTATATAAGGTAAGAGTGCCCAAAGTAGGAAAACTCAACTCATTCAAAACGAAATGTTCTAATAATAAGAGTATACTATAAAACCCAATTAGATAATACGGTTTTAAATGTTCATAAATAATAAATAATGTTTGATTTAATGAAACAATTAATTTTACAGATTGACAGCGAGTACAGAGACCTCACATTCTTCCATTCAAGTATAATCAACAAAATCCCATTTTTAAGAGACCCTGTAGAAGCCTCAAATTTGGTAAATAACATTGAAACCAAAACAAGTAGCACTGAAAGTCGCCTACTGGAAAAGTTACGAAAACTTGAAATATTATCCAAGGAAATTTTTAATGAAGATAAATCAAAAACCCTGCATAGCGATGTTTTGTCTATTTTCCAATCCTTCATTAAACTCAAATCCGACATCAGTGTTGTCGAAGAACGTCTAAGAAATGAAGAAAAGCAGAGACTTGAAAGGGAAAGAACAAGAGATGAACCTGATGCGGAAGTTGTTCAAATACGAAAAGAAACAAAAGTTATTGAACTACTGTCTGAATTGAAATACTCTTCACCGAGATTTACCCGACCATTAAAAGATGCCACTATTAAGGAAGGAGAAAAGCTTACTTTCGAATGCGAAGTTGTTGGAGATCCAGAACCATCAATTGAATGGTTTAAGGACGGAATATCAATTCAAAACAATCCCGATTATCGAACCAGCTACAGCAATGGAGTTTGCATTTTGTCAATTGAAGAAACTTTCGCAGCTGATTCGGCAAAGTTCATGTGCCGCGCATCGAACAAAGTTGGTACAAGTGAAACTCAAGCAACTCTTTCAGTGAAAGAGCAAGCCGAAACTCCGCTAATGACGGCTCCAAAGATTATGAAATATTTGGCAAACGGAAAAGCTAAGGAAGGTGAACCATTCCAGTTCTCTTGCTTAGCGATTGGAAATCCGCTTCCTACTGTCCAATGGTTCAAGGACGACAAGTGCATTGATGATTCTCCTGATTACATAATAACTTACAACAATGGTGAGGCCATTCTCAAGTTTGAGAAAGTGTATCTTGAAGATCGTGCCGTCTACACTTGTAAGGTGACTAACCCCGCCGGATTTGAACAGTGCTCGGCCAGTTTGAATGTTGAACGTATGTAATTGTTTTAACATCTTATGTTTCTCCTCTTGTCCCTTACAAAATTTCTTCTTGTCCATTTTGCTAAAAATTATTATTGGAATAATAAAGTGTGTAGTCTAAAGGCTCCATTCCTCAAAAGTGATAAACTTTTGCGCAAATAATTCAAAATTTAAACCTGCTTAGGTAAGCTGTTTCAATTTATGTGCATGTATGTATTTTATTATTGAATTCAAAATTTCTAAATTAAAGAATCAACTAAGCTTTTAATACATCCAAAATATAAAAGATATAAGATGTTATTATCCAGTGATATGTATATTAATTTCGTCTAGAAATTTTAATTATAAATTCGTAACGATCCACCTACTATCTACAATATTTTCGAGCACACTTACTGTGTTCATAAATAAAACCAGGGGGAGGTAGCCTTTAAAATAAAATTCTTTTTGTCGTTCAAGCATAAATTCAGCAAATTGGAACAAGAAAGAAAATAAAATAATTAAAATGAATCTCATAGAGAAATGCATCTTTTATGATTACTTTTCTTATAGCATTGGAGCCGACAGAAGAGCCGCACTTCAAGGTACATTTATCAAATGTGATGGCACGCGTTGGACAGAAAATCAAATTGGAATGTATAGTGGCAGGGATTCCAACACCCGAAGTCTATTGCACGCAGAATGGCAAACCGTACAGTGGATGGGATACAAAAGTAAGTTTTTTGGTGCCAAAATGTGTGGGATGTAAAGCCGCCGCAATTGGCATAATTAATTTTTAGTTGACGACTTGTTGCCCCATCGCCGGCGACAACACAAACATAACTCAGCTTGAGTATGATATTATTTGAATACGAAAAAGCTTTTCGCAGGGAGTAGGATTACAAGCGAAATCATTATTTTGCGCAACGCCCGCTTGTGACGAATATGATGCTTTTAAGTTTTGAGTGTGTTTATTGCTTGCTCTAATTTCGAACTTTCAGACGATTTTACTAAGCAAAAATAGACGTAGGCAGCCGTGAAATGCACTCTAAATAAAAATCTTTCAGTGTTGAATTATCTTTTCAATTGCAGTATGAAAACGAACACGTAACGCTGATCATCCCCGAAGCATATCCAAAGGATGCTGGACTCTACGTAATAACGGCAAGGAATTTAGCTGGTGAGGCCTACACCTCCTGCAACGTGACTGTGAAAGGTCGTCTACCAAATGAAACATCTGACTCTGAAATAGCTAGCGATATGGAACCTATCAAGCCATCCTTCCAACTTCCTCTCAAGAATGTCGCTATTTTCGAGGGAAAATCGGTGCGCCTTGACTGTGTTATTATAGGTCAACCGGAGCCCGAGGTGATTTGGTACCACAACCAACGTCCTGTTAAAGAATCAGCCGATGTTCAGCTACTTTTCCAAGGCGATCGATGTTCTTTGGTCATCCAAGAAGCCTATCTCGAAGACGCTGGCACCTACAAGGTAGTGGCGATTAATTCAGCTGGAGAAGCCTCAAGTAGCTGCGCCCTAACCGTTGCTCCCCTGAACATTTCCCAGCCACCAGCAACTAGAATGCAAAGTGAACGCATAATTCCGATTGAGTCACAGCCTAAAATTGAAAAATTCCTAACCGATGTTTTGGCCAACGAAGGTGACACTGTAGAATTAGAATGTGCCGTGAGTGGTGATCCCAAACCTGATGTAAAGTGGTTCCTGAGCAATAAAGAGCTCAGCGAAAGTGATCGCGTTAATTTTGTATCTGAGCCCGCGGGGGTCTTTAAATTAATCATCAAAAATGTATCCGTTGATGACAAAGGTGTGTACACTGTTAAATTCTCAAATGTGCACGGTGATGCCAAGTGTTTCTCCCACTTAAATGTGAAGAGTGTAAATGCCCCTGAAAATCAGCGGCCACAACTTGAAATCGAAGAGAAGTTGATTTGCCCAACGTTCAAGGAGCTTTTCTCTGATAAAAACGGCCATCCGGATGAAGTGATTAAATTCGAATGCATCGTCCTGGGAAAACCAACCCCAAAAGTAAAGTGGCTGTTTAACGATCAACCAGTCCATGGAAAGAACTTTTTAGTTTCAACAAGCGGCGAACGGCAAGTACTCACGATTCCACAGGCTGGTCATGATACCGTGGGAAAAATAGCTTGCGTCGCTGAAAATGAAATTGGCAAGGCAACATGTGTCGCTTACTTAAACTTAATTGGTACAGGAGTGCAACCGTCCACAGCAAACGTTCAGAATATTACTGAAGAGCATAACACCGAGTCTTCAAAAGTAACGATTAAAAAACAAATTTTCACTACCACATCCACCTCGCAAGTCAATACTGTTGAAGGCAACATACCACAAATAGAAGTCAATGGTGCCGTATCTGCTATCAATCAATCTTTTGCCCAGTTTGGCTCGCAACCACCAGAAGTTGTTGAAACCCGCCACTTTGAAGAGTTCCATAAAACAAGCGACGCACCAAGCACAGTCCAGCAGAGGTCTATTCAAATAAGCACGGCTGAAGATATCATCCCGCAACAGAAATCAACTAGAAAATCAGTTGCTCCACGTTTTGTTAGTCCACTTGTTGGGAAGATTGTCGATCAGGGCGCTAACATAGCGCTGGAGGCGATATACGATGGTTTTCCATCTCCTGAAATTAAAGTACAGAAGAATGGTGAAGATCTGTTCGATAGCGACCGCATTAAAATATCAAATAAATTCAACAAAGTTCAAATTGAACTTTCAAATATTGGCGTAAGAGATGCTGGGCGGTATTCTATCACCGCCTTAAATACGGCGGGATCATCCACAAGTACAGCCGATGTGGTCGTTAAAAGTAAGAAAGGAATTAATTTCTTATACTTAATTTTATCTGAGTAAACTTAATACTTTTCCATTTTTCTAGAAACTATATTCCCTCCAGTTTTTGGGCGTCGTTTGCAAGCCCAAGTAGCTAAACGCGGTGAACGTGTTGTTATGGATGTCGAAGTTACCGGAACACCCGAACCAACAGTCACTTGGTATAAAGATGGGCAACCTATCAGAGATGTTCTATCACCCTCGGAATATAAAATAAAAAGAGATGGGGGCTCCAACACTCTAATTATTGAAAAAGGTGAGGATCTCATCATCTTGCAAAGCAGTCAGTTAACTTTTAAAAATACAAACTGCTAAATTGAAAAATATATTACCATCCAAAAACATCCAGAACTTGCCAATAACAAAAAATAAATTTTAAATTTAAAGAAATAGATCTTCAGTCTTTTATTTTCTCAATTTTTTTATAGTCTGCGAACAAAATCAAGTCGCGATATAGAACTTCTTTAAGTCAAAACTTTAAAATCTACCTTAGCTCTCTTAAAACCCTTCTAATTGTTGAACTATTATTTTTATTTTTCGTGCTATGTATAATTTAATGAACAATTCTTAGCTCAAACAAAGGATTCTGGAAAGTATATGGTGAAGGCAACCAATGCTGGTGGAGAAGCTCAAAGTATAGCCGATTTTGCAGTTTTGGAACCAACTCCCGAAAGAATGGTTGAAGTGGTTAAAACAGTTGTATACGATGACTTAAAGGATTTCAAAGCAGAGGTAAGTAAATTATGCGAGCCATTTCTCTTCTTTCAGATATTTTTAACACATTCACATTTAATAATATGAAACAAAAATTCATAGCCAATAAAGCCAGAATCGAAATCTTTTCACACATCGAAAACTGAAATAGAAACATCATCTGACTTACATGGAACATCTGAATCAAAAATTATAACCGAGCATCGTTGTACGACTGAGGCAACAATGCGATTAGAGCACAAGGAAACTTATTTAGATTTGCCGCAATTACGAAAGCCAGAGGATGTTCTTCAAACTGACCACAAGACGACTTCAACTAGCATTGAAGCTAGTCAAACGAAAACAGAACCAATTCAGATAATACCCACAATGCTTCCAAAGCTAATTCAACCAACCCAAATAATACCACCAGTGCTTCCAAAGTTGACCATACCAACTGAGAGCCAAATTGAGTCTTCGTCAATAAGCAAGAAATCTGCTTTTGAGTATTTTAAGAAAATTCAAACCGAACCAATACCCGTGGTACCTCCATCTCCGGAAGAAAAATATACAAAGTACGATGATGCTAGCAAACCACCTGGATTTCCCTCAAAATTCATACCTATGCAAAAAGAGGAAGTTGTATCCAAAACTTCAATTGCTTCTGATTTGGGAACATTTAATTTGATTCCTGGAACACCGCCTGAAATAGGATTTATTCCTAAACCGGAAACGCCGCAAAGAGAATTGATATCCGACAAAATAAAAAAAATCGAAGAGTCTCAAAAGGCCAACACTGATGCACCTTCTGGTGGGGTTTCTATTTTCCCCCAAATAAGCAGAAAACAAGAATACTCATTTGTTCAACAATCAAAGTTTGAATCCACATCGTCTTCGGCGCCTATATTTAGACCTCAGGCTATTTTGGGCCTACCACCAGCCTCCTTTGAACGCAGCCAATCACCTAAGCCATCAGCGGATGGGGTAGAAATGGAAAAACTGTGGGCATCACCTAAACCATTTGAACATGAAAGTCATTTTAAGCAGGTCGAAACCGCTTCTTCGACATTTACAAAGCCGATTTTACGTGAAACGGATTACCATCCCTTGCAGGATGAGCCGAAACCAAAGTCAATCCAAGAAACAAAGAAAATATTTGAGGAAAAGACTCACAAAGAAGCTGTTTGGGTACCAAAGACAGTTGTACCTGATTTAAAATCTCCATCACTGGTAAAGCAGACGATCTCAAAGCCAGAACCTATAAAAATGATTCCTTCACATTTAGTTGAAGTTCAATTAGAACCTGGCACACCACCAGAAATTTGTTTTGCACCAAAGCCAGCAGAGGAACGAAGGCCTTCTCTAGTCGAATCAATCGAACAAACCCTTGAACAAAATCTTTCGAGAGAACCGAGCAAAGTTTTGCCGCATTCAGTTCGAACCATGCCTCCTCAAAAGAAAGAATTGATAACCCCACCACCACTTCCCCCGAAAGATTTCACAGCTGCAGCTCCTCCTATTCCTTTTAGACCCTTAGTGGTCGAGCAGCGACCCTTAGAACCATTTCCCTTCGCTCCCGCTCCAGAAGTGGCTCAGAAACCAAAACCTCCGCCACCAGTGTTTCCTTCGAAATTCGTAAAAGGACAATTCCGCGAAAGCGGATACGAAAGCGAAAAATGGAAATACAGCGGAAGTGAATCAGACGAGGCTGGATATCGCCCTGTAAAACCTCCAAAGTTTGTTGAAGCGCGTCCCCAACTCGAAAAGCAAGAACCAATTGCACCTCCAAAATTCGAGCTTCCACCTCCAGAGTTTAAAGTTAGACCCAAAATAAGTGGATATTCAGCTGATACTGAAGAAACTATATCCCACAAAAGCGAATCGCACAGTTTTCAAGAAACCCGTCGTATCTTTGAGTCTAACCAGAGCACCACATACTCCGAACCGCCAAAGATCTACAGACCAACTCCACAGCCAGCGCAGCCCTGCTGGGCAACGATCCATCAGCCCCAAAAGGTGCGATTATGTGAACGTGTGTGCCACTTACTTACTTTGACCCCATAGTCGCAAATATTTTTGTCGTTGTGTTGCATTAACCCACAGTTTGCTTCCCGCACTCTCAGTCAATCAGTCGATTTATTCATGCTGCATGCCTTTTGTTTGATTGTGTCTTTTTTTCAGCATACTAAATTTCTTATATTGTATTTGCCCATCTAATTTAAAATTTGTATATTTTACAGGATTTAAAAACAGCATCTCTAGTCAAGAACATCTCTATGAAAACGAAACAAGTGAAATCTAGTGCTGAACAACCCTTAGAACCTTTTCCCTATGAACCAGAACCTCCGAAGCCGAGGTCAGTAAAAGTTCCTCCTCCACCTAGTCCATCGAAGTTTATTAAAGGTGAATTCCGCGAAAGTGAATTTAGCAGCGATTATGAAGAAAAAATTCAACCTTTATGGAAGCCACATGATTCGGATTCTGAAATTAAAGGATATCGCCCGGTTCGACCACATTTAACCCCAACAGGTAGACGATCCAATCTTTCTGAAGATATGAAATCGCCAGCCGCACCCTCTGAATTTGAACATCCGCCAAAAATTGAAGGTCCACCACGACCAAAATTCGAACCAATTAAACATGAAGCCCCTGTTAAAACTCACTCTCAACCTGTCTTTAAGCCAAAACCAGTGTCTGCAAAATTCATAGAAACGACACAAACTCCACGTCAGGAGTATACAACTCAGTACTACACTGCCATTGCTGGTTCCCCATATCACCATGCTTCAATTGCAACTGAAACCAAAAATACCATGCAAATGCGAGAAGCTAGTGAAACGTGTCAAAGAGTCGTTAATATGCAGCAGACCAGGAGAGTTATTCATTTCGACAAAGACAAGAGCCAACATACTAGTTCAGAATATTCATATGGACCAAGTCCGGCAACTACAATTTCACCACATCCTTACATAACGCTCACGCCAACGCCAACAAAATTTATTCCTGGAGAATTTAGAGAGAGTGACTATGAAAGTGAGGTAGAAGGTGCCCGAATTCGTCCATTGTGGACACCAAATCTATTAGAAATAGGCGAACCACGGTATCGACATGTGAACCCACCAAGGCCATCAAGATCAACAAGCTTACCACGATCTTATGAACGTGTCGTATCACCAATGGAATTTGATACTGGACCTCCAGAGATGCCGACTAAAATATCAATGGAGCGTCCAACATCGTATTATCGTAAAAGTGAGACACAGTCAACAGATAGATACTCTAGATCGCACACCGTCCAAACAACAAAAGATGACATGGACCTTAAAGTCGGATCCCCACCTAAATATGGCTACATACCCGAAAAAGTTCACAGCCAAGGCAGAGATATGAGTTCCGCTTTCCGAAAGAAAACCAGTCAATTCATCAACGATATTTCTAACGATCTCAAAACTACGCATTCTTATCGACCTGGATTTAAACGTGCACCAAGTGAGGGTGACAACAAACCTCAGGCATATCGAGAAGAGTCTAGAGTCTCACAGTATGGTAAGTAATCAGACTATAAACTCACAAAAGCTTATCATGTTGCACATGTTTTTTCTATTTATTTAAAAACAAAAATGGCAACATTATTGCCGGTATTACAAAAAATTCGAAAATTTTAATCCTAACTGAAAACAACACAGGTACCAAACACATT
The DNA here is from genome assembly GCA_963920795.1 of Eutolmus rufibarbis. Lineage (NCBI taxonomy): Eukaryota > Metazoa > Arthropoda > Insecta > Diptera > Asilidae > Eutolmus > Eutolmus rufibarbis. Next base: position 22,419,183 of record OY987204.1, read on the forward strand.
GACCCCGAAACAGGACTCATTTACTTCAAGTATGATTTCGGCTACGAATTTGGTATTATATTCCCAGGGGAGGGAAGAAAAATTATTGGTGGTCTACGTAACAATGCGCTAACAGATTCAACACACAAAAAACATCCCTACCTTAAGTCGGCAGGTGACATTATAATTCCTGTCCAACATGAGAGAACGACGCCGAAAAGTTATAGACACAACGGCTTCACGTCGGAAAGTGAATTTTCCGAAACAGAATATGAATCCCATGCTAAAAAACGCTTCAGCCTACCCCTCGACATCAACGTTGATGAGTTTCATAGAAATAACAAAGGTTTTACTACGACCAGAACAGGTACTTAGTGAAATCTACATTTGGGTGGAGTAACATTATTTTGTGTGTCGTTGTTGTCTTGTTGTATTTTTGAATTGAATTAGGTACTAATTGATTTTGGGCTGAAGCATAATACGCTGAGATGTGTACATGAATTGTTTGATAGGTCAATGACTTGGAAATGAATGAATTTTTTACCAAATTTCAATTTACCTCACATTTTAGTTCAATGCAAAGAATTTCAAGTAGCTCAGTCGAATAGAAAAAATTCCAGCAAAGTTTTAAAGCGAATAAAATTATGTTTTATTGCTACCATGAAAATGAAAGTGTTCGTGTGGGAATTGCAACGTGTTTGCAATTTTCATACCAAAATTTTTCTCATCCAACGATAAATCGAATTTTAATTAAAAAATAATTCTATTTCAATGTCGTTATCTTAACAGAGTTTTTTTTAAAATTACGAATTGATTCATTTAATTCAACTCATTTTCACTAAACGTATGCGCTCTTACAATGTTTTCATTTTTTTTTTTCCACAGAGTAGTTTCCACATTTCAGCAATTGCTTAATATTTAACAAAATGTCCCATAATATCCATCGGTGTTTTATATTTAATTTTTGACATGACTAAAGACGAAAATATAAGATATGCAAAGAATACTCAATAATAGTAATATAAAAATAAAAACTTGAACTGAAAGGATCTTTTGCTATGGTACAAAAAAGCTTATAAAAAAAAATTCATAAAGATGAAGCAAAATGCATATTACGATTCTTAAAACTTAACAATTTAATAAATGATAATAATAGCAAATGCAAGGGTGCAAGGCCTATTTGCACCAAAACGTGAATACCCTTAATAATTCGAATAAGTGTAATATAAAAATTTTCAGTTATTCCGTTCTTTAAACATTTTATCTATTATATCAAAAAGTGAGTGCGATAGTATAGATGTATTACTATTGTTGTTCTTATAATAACTAATCACTCATTCAACAAAATGCGCTATTAAATTAAATGCTACATTAATAGAAGCGTTTTATATTTCGACATACACATATTAATTTTTGTTTTACTAACAGTGGGATTTAATTCGTATCTTGACAACCATAAACATAAATAGAAATTCGAATAAAACTAACTTATATAAAGAACTAACTGACACTCATCAAGGTTGCGTTTTCTACAAACTCTAAATAGGATACGAATGTATGTGTAATATATTCTAAGATTATTCTAATATTATTTTTGTTAGCATTAACGCATACGATTTTTCAATGTTGGTGTTCGTTTTTGTTATAGAAGTGTTTATTTTTGTGTGTTTTCATAAAAGTTAGTGCTGTTGAAAAGATATAATTCTTGCATGAAAATATTCGACCTAATATTCATTAAGCAGTAAGTAACAAGTCCCATAAAAATTCATTAAATTCCATAACTAATTATTTTTCCAATCAATTCAAAACTTTATAATTCATTGGATTGCCATGTGAAATTTCAGCTAGCGAGCTTCCCTACACAGTGCCAGTGAACGTTCAAACAAACAGGGATGAGCGCCCGAAAAGACCACCAATATTCATTACAGTAAGTATAATTTTAAATAAAAATCTTAGTTATATAAAAACGAAAACCATTTTGCAGCCTCTAAAAGATATCGCCGTTGTAATTGGGCAAACTTCGCGTTTCGAATGCATTGTTCAGTGTGATCCACATCCTGAAATTGTGTGGGCCAAAAATGGATTCCCTCTCAATAATAGCAACAAACATATTATTGAGTTCAGAAACGGAGTGTGCCGTCTTACAATACCAGAAACGTATCCCGGTATGAAGATTAAATTATAAATATTAGCTTATACTTTACACTTTGCTATTATTTTTCAGATGATGCTGGATCATATTCTTGCACTGGAACAAATCAACTGGGATCAGTAACAACTTCAGCTGAACTCTTGGTGCCCGGGAATCGATTGGGTGTGAGAGCCTAAGCAGTCGATAAAAGCAAAATGTAGCCAAGAATTTGCTTTTTTACATTAAGCTTTAAAGTCGAAAATCGCTTTATTTAATTTGCAACTTATTTAGAGTTATGTTTTGCTTAATTTGTGACGAAAATATAAAATCAAAAGAAAAATATATATGTTGCGTTTGCATTTCCAGGGATTGTAATAGGTGATAATAAAACTGAGGAATACCACTTTGACAACTATTATACAATCATATTATCAGAAAAAGTTTTATTTAAAATTGAATCAAACGGGTCACACACAGCTGCTAGAGATTGTCGCGTTTAACCAACGGATAATCCTTTTCTTCGTCTACTGATTCTCTTTATTTAAAATTAAGTTTTATATATTTTCCAAATAAAATCTCTGCCTACCAACTAAAAGTTTATAAATGGATATTTCCTTTTTAAGTTACTGTGACCTCTAAATGGCATGAAAATATTTGATCAAATATAATATTTCTGCCTATGTGTGAGAAAATATGAGGTAATTAATTTGATCTTCTGTATATTTCTAAATTAAAAATTTCAAAAAGAACGCATATGTACTAGGAATGATTATTTCATAATATGAAATGGTAAACACATTACTATATACATATATATGTTGTTATGCTATTTCTAATAGGTGTTCTTATTTTATAATCTATACACATAATAAAGCAGTAAAGGGGGCTGATTTTGTGCATTCAATTTTTATTGAATCTATATCATTATAATTTTGATAGAAGCTAAAACATTTCTTAAAATTGTTGTCTATTTGATACACCGAGACCCAAGAAACATTTTTTTTTTTTTGCAGACCGGTGTTATAAATTCGCTCAAAATTACAAGCTTTTCAAAAGAATGAATGGCTTAACCTTTAGCATTTCATTCCTAATAAAAATTTACTAGAGATGCCATATGGATTAAAGATTTTCTAACAAACGGAGGACACTAAGTATCCGCAGAGACACCTAACGTAAAAACGTTCAACTAAATTTGTTTATTTACTTATAAATAGATCACGACCAATTCCGACATACATTTTTGTTGGTTTCACTCTGATGAGTTTTGGCAAAATTCACTCTTCCTTATTTCTTGAATATTCACCTCTTCCTCATGTTGAGTTTTAATCTCATTGCCCCCTGCGGTTCCCACAGTTTACATTATTTCCTCTTTAAATGCAACTGATCTTGTATTTTATGTTTATATTTGAAACTGTCCCCATTCGTCGAACTATATATTGAATTTAATTAATGTTGAGATTTTAATACCGTGAAAATCATTTCTAGAGTCCCTGACATTGTACTTTTGAAAAGTGAACAAGTTCAAATTCTCAGCAATCGTGCCGGTTGTATCTGTTCCTCAATGTCTAGGAAGTCTTAAATTTTTTGTGACAAATACCATTTTAAAGGAGGGGTAATATCCAAAATTAACTCACCAATACATTAAAAAAATTTCCTCGGTTTCCAAATTTCGCGTCTATTATTAGGACATATGTATTTTGTCACTGTTCATTCGCTTATACCACCGCCGATCTCTTTCTAGAGTGTGAATTAATCAATTTTTGAATCACTCCGTTGAAGCTAAGCGTACGATTTATGCCACTTTCTCTTTTACTTTTTTTTATTATTTTTCTTAAGTTATGACTGATGAGAATGTTTATTTTTGTAGATTTTTTTTGTTCACATTTTTAAGATGAGTAATGTTATTTATTACTAAATTTGTGTTATGCAAAGAAGTCATTATTAAAAGACAAAAGCAATTTGTATCCAAATTAAATTGCAACTTGATTCACTTATCTTAAATATTTCTTTCTGGAAAAAAAAATTAAATTATAATTCTATTGACTGGTTTAATTACAAATTATAAAGAGGGATGAGAGATGTCAATTTGATATTTCACTTATTCTTCCAAGAATAAAAAAAAAATTAATCTCCTTGGGATTTCGGATTCTGTGTATAATGAAAGTATTTTTGTACTCGTTTTTATACTTTGCTTCCGTTATTTATCTCATTCTTGTTTACTATTTAAATAGCTGCTAAATAATTGTGTTAATGTTATACAAAGGCCTTTTTGACACAAATTATAAAAGACGAAAATATGTCAACGGAAGCCTTTTTCTCGTAACATTGGTATTTTATATATTCAAATAAATCTAAATAATATCATACTTAATCCCATAATTTTTACGTCTTGTTTATGTTGAGAATTAACATAGTTCGTAGCGGCGTCTATTCATTGAATAAAATTTGCGCAGCGGCATATAGACCAAGGACAAACGACTATTAAAATGTACCAAAATAAAACACAAATTATTCCTTGCCTTCAATAAGTGTTAATTTCACTACCTATCAAGGATAACATGAATAAAAGTCGAAAAAGTGAAAAAAAGCCAGATTATACACTAAACCAAAAAGTCAATATTTTAGAAATTTATTTTATAATAATAGAGAAGATGAAAAATCAGTCGGCGCAAGTTTATAGTAATTTGATTTAAATTATTTACTAGAAAAAATTAAACAGACTATAGTATATACTAGCAGTGGTAAGAAAGTATTAAAAGTTTTTGTTAAGATTTTGTTTGAAAATTACCAATCCTAACTATAAGGATTAAAGGGAAAAAAAATATTTGTGAATAAAAACACACAACCACATGTGCATATAAAGTAAATTATTTAATGCAATTGATCATTTTTCTAAGCGATAATTTTTAAATAATCAGAAAACTCACTAAATATTCATTTACTAAAATAAAAATAGAACATAATATGTATTTTAGTCCATTAAACATATTTACATTGTTTTGATTTTTTTTTTAATCTTAACGACCGTTCTTTCAAGCAGGAATTCTCACATTTTCTTTATAAAACTTGTAATAAATATTTACTTTCAAAGAAGAATGTCTGAAAATATCAAAAGACTGTCATCGTGACAAGGTTAAAAATTTCAACAGCCAATTTGAGACAAAGTCCCAAAAAAAAGCGACACATTCAATGACAAATCAGCCCACTTTCCACTTTTTAATTTTTTATTCTCTCTAATGAGGTAAAAATATTCAAGCGAATTTTTAATTTATTATGAAAAACCCAGGGAAAAACTAATATGTTTTCGATTCTCTCAATGTTTTCACTATATTGAAGGTTATAACATAAAACATTTGTTAACGCTAATATTCAATTTTTGCCAAAATTAAAACAAGTATACTATTAAAACATCCCAATTAAGTAAATTATTAAATCGAAATAAACAAAGAAATCTTTTCAATTTTGGACTACAATTAAAATAAGCACCATAATTAAATCGTAAACAAACAAACTTCTTGCTGAATAATTTACAAGGAAGCACGCTGCGTTTTTGGAGTTCCTGGTGATTAATGATTTATTTTAACAAGTTTAATAAACAAGTAAATTATATTTGTTACTTTAATTTGTTAGTTATTATTTTGGGATATCTTTCGATGTAAATGATACAAAAACTTTTCCCTTAAATTACCTTGCATTGCAAGTGTACTGCTGTTTCAAATGATATCGAAAGAAGTTTCTATACAATTATTATAATTTCTTTAGGAAAGAAAATAATAATTTTTTTTAAATTCTAAAATCAAATTATTCAAAAGTAATATTTAATAAAAACAAATCTATTTATCTATTATAAAATTTTGTTTCATCTCCGAATTTTAATTTTGTTTTTGTCTCCGACCAGAGTGTAACTTTAAGAAGGAATGTATAATCATTATTATACATAATTATTTTTGTTTTGTTTTCTTATTCATGCATCGAAGACTTTAGGTACTATTTAGATAATACCAAAGTTTCTATGTCTTTCCTATAAATCACAATTTAAAACAGGAAAGAGTAAAGTAAGTTTACATAAAAAATATTTTAACTACAGTCAAAATCCTCCCACTGTCAGATAAATTTTGTTCTGAGGATGTTTATCATTCCAAAAATTAAAGAAAATTTAAAGGCAAAACACCTGCTGTGAATTAGCGAAAAGCCTTGGTCTTGTCTCTAAATGCCACAGAAGTGTTTAAAGCAGGTGCAAACAACTATCCTAAATACGTGAAACTAGAACAAAATTAGCATATTAATAGATTCTTAATATTCTTAATAAAAATACACATTTTCAGCCTCGATGTACTGCCATCGAATGGTTAAGATGTTTCGATCGAGGGACACATTTACCCTCAATCTATCAACGCTCTACCCATACAGAGCGATATTAAATAATTTTACGATGACATCACATGCATCACTTCCTGCGGTAACTTCGGTGTTGGAGGAATTTTTGATTAGCGAATGCACGTAATATTTCCCGCGCTGACCTCAATTTTGCGATGTTAAGAAATGTACAATTTCCACTCGTGATCCAAGCAAAGTACTCCGCCGAAGTGCTGAAGAAAATAAAGAATCATAAACGTCCAAGTTTTCATCATTTATATCGCGAAAATATTTTTTTGCACGACCACAGTGGGGGATGGCTGCAAATAGCTTCAATGATTCACTTTTGGTGGGATTTTCGCCAAAGATAAATATCTACTTTGTGAAACTTTTCTAGACCTATTTCTTCTTAATCATTCTGGAAAAGAACGAAAACTGAAGTTTTAAAATGTGCGAAGAGACTTCGTTATTCTGGAAATTTTCGTCTTAGATTTTTGGCCCAACATATACTTTTTCTTCTCGAAACTGCTGATCATTTTCATAGCTCTAAATTGCAGATCCTTCCTGATTTTTCGAATTTTTGTGAGGGGGAGGATATTTCTTACTCTTTCACTAGAGCAAGTACCGCTTTTTGACTGTACTCGCGTGCTTTTGGGATGATGCCCAGGTAAAAATGATGATGATATCTATTTTCGGTTGCCGCTTCGATGACAATGTTTTATTTTTAAATTTTATGTACTCGAACGTTAAATTCGGCTGAATAAGCACAGTCTGATATTACATTTTATAAATAAAAATAATTTCACATAAAAAAGTATATCTGCAAGAGCATTTAAGTGGAATTTCCGGGGTGAACTCTAGAATTATTGAATTTTCTTTGAAGTAAAGGACATTTTACTAGACATTGTTTGTTTTGATATATGTTTGTTCTTCTTTTTCTTAAAATAAACTATGAAACTCTCGCTTTGCACCATTTATATAATAACGTACAAACTCATGAGTCAATTGTTTTGCACTTTCATCCTACTTTGTCATATCGTTTATATTTGATCTGAAACAGTAGTGGGTGGAATGTGATGCACTTGGTAATTTGTAAATTTTCTATAATTTGTCTGGTTTCAGTCCACAATCACGAAAATTTAAAAAACTAATAAGTTTCCTGCAATGTTCTGTAATGGCGAAAATCCCTTTCTAAATTTAAGTTAACTCAAATATTTTCTGTGGTGCACTTTTTATTATCTTGATGTATCGCCCAGAATGGCACAAATCAAAAAATCGGTTCAAATCTTTGTATTGTACATTCAATTGCATTGAGGGCAAGAAGGTTGAAAAACAAATTTTGCGATTTTATATGTCATTGTACGTAACATGATGTGTCAACTGAAAATTTTCTGTTGAAAAATAACGAATTCATGAATTCATATTACATTTGGCAAAATCTCGAAAATTCGGGTCAGGATTAAAAATAACGATTTTAAAAATATTTTCAAAACTTTCAAGATTTTAACCTTTGAATAATTTTATTATTTGCAGATACGTACTGTGACCTTATCAAAATTTTAGTTCAAGCTGCATAAGCATCACATAAAATAAATTTTATTATTTTATACATGTGAAAGCCATACGCTCGTGCACTTCAAACTTAAATGCTTAAAATTGTTTTCCATTTCCTTTCAGTTAAAATATTTTCAAGGTAACAAAATGTTTGAATTGAGTATTTTGCAATGCCATTTTGCCATATGACAGCAATTTGTCTAAACGATCAAATTTTTTTGGGTAAGATGTGTTTTTTACCCTAACATTTGGCAAAATAAACACTTTTGGGGTTTGCCAAAATGTTGTTCATCCACAACCGGAAGAATAAATTAAGTGTTAAGTGATGAAATCTAAAAAAAAAACTAATACATCTTTATCATGTGCATTGATCAAAAGATTTTATAATCCATTTTTTTACTATTCATTATTAAAACTATATTTTCAATTCGAAAGTGTTCTTAAGCCACAAAATATTCCCTCAAATACAATAGATGATGTTTTTGCAAAAATGTTAATGTTTTTGGCAACGAAGCTGATTGCTTAAGCAGAATGCATCATTTTGAGTGAATAATTAATTAGCTACACCTGTTTCTAAGCCACAAGCGAATGAATGAGTAAGTTAGATATGAGATATGAAAATTAAGAAGGAAATGCATCAAGGAAAAATTAACAAAACATTAAACTGTCCGTTTGCTTGATCTCATGAACAACGTATATTTCAATTAAAAAAGTAATAACCGTAACCACATTTGGATTTCAAGACGATATTCGTAAATTAGAGCTGCCAACATTATTTAAAAGTGTTGATCTGATAAATACCTCAGATAACTTGTCCATCAATCAATTCATTGACCAAATTTCTGATGATTTCTTTATTCTGTGATTACAATTCGGGCTCTCTGTTTAGAGCTTCTAAATTAAATTCGACCGATTTTCGCAATACGCAGCTAATTTTCAAACCCAAGTGATTGCCGTTGCCAAAAATTCAGCCCAAAAATATTTCCCGCCTGCACTGAATATTTTAATTGGCGTACAAATAATTAAATTTGGCATAAACTTAAGCAGCCTGTCGTTGTGTTGAAGAACGCACCACCGTTTTCTTCCATCAAAGACATTAGAACATTCACAGGAAAATCCAATAGCAAATATGTTGTTAAAATAAGGCGATAGAAAAAAAAGACATTCTGAAAACTTTGTCTACGCAATTTTGTATTGGGGCCAAAGTCGATATTTTTAGATAAATTAATCCGGGAAATTTTCACCGGCCACCCTGGAAAATATTCGCTTTTTTAAGTGTTCGTGAATTTTATCGCGACTTAGTGCGCCGCTTCAAATTTAAAATCACAGGAATGTAATTTATTTGATATATTTTACGCAAAACTTATTTCTTTTTGTCATTGTTTTCAATATTTTCGAACATACTAAAAATTTTTCTTACAGTTTTGCAGTTCATGCCTTTACTTCTTTATCACAATTGTCATCTTTTAAAACCTATTCTGGAAGTTAATTACGACCTTAATCCTAATGCCCTTGATCGGTCACTTTACAAGTGTGAGTTTTTCTTCTCTCAAATCAAGAACGATCTACAAACTAAATGATGAAATCAACTCTTCAATCTGCCGGCTAACTTATATATTTAGGAAATGGCCTTTCTTTTCGTTTTAACTGACACTTTTTTTAGACAACTGGCCAATGAAAACAACAGCGTGATATTTACAGAAATTAGGAAACACTCAGAACCCACATAATAGTACATTAAATATGTTGATTCAAGAATATTTTGTCCGACTTCAAATAATTTAAGCTTAATAACCAAAGTCCTAGATAGTCAAACACTGGTAATTCATCATTATTGAACTGTCGTGCTAATTGCTTTGGATATTTGCAAGTAAATGAATTGAAGACAAACTTTTAGAGAAATGCAAAAATATTGATGCGCATCAAAAAAATTGTGTTTATTTTAGAATTTCTTTCATATCTTTCTACGTTTCTATTCAGATCACGGGATAAACTTATTCTGAAAACATTAATAATAAAATTGAGTGTTAAAAACCAAAATAAAAAAGCAAATAAGCATTTTCAAAGAGAAATGAACCAAAAAGTAAATCATGATTATATCAAAAATATTTAAAAACATGATTTCCGATAATTTTCCTCAATACAAGTTGTATTACCAATTATCATATACATATACATATACATATACATATACATATACATATACATATACATATACATATACATATACATATACATATAACCTGTATTCTTTACATTTAATCTATCGAAGTAGCTTAAAAGATGGCAGTATTTTAACTTTTAATTATTACACTGGTAAAAAAATTTAAATTTTTTACAAACAAAGGGCAGATTATTTCTATAGGATTTTTTCCATAGATTATGAATTTGTAAATAACAATTTGAAATCAGCTCCTGTTTACGAGTACAAAATGCAGAAGATCGTATTAAATTTGGCCACTTTTAAAAAATTACTAAAAAATAAAGTTTCGTCATAGAAGTTTATAGCTTGGCTAATCTAGGATAAAAATAGCAAACAAATACAACAATTTTATGCCACATATTGTATGAAATAATCGATTTGTGGAAAGAAGTAAATTTCACGAATTATTTCCAAATGATTTAAAGCTTTTTGTATGTTTATATATTGTAAGAAATAATCGATTTGTGGAAAGAAGTAAATTTCACGGATTATTTCAAAATGACTTAAAGCTTTTTGTATTTTTATATATGTAATAGCTTAAGATTTCAGCTGCCTGGAAAATGAGCTATTCTTCTAAGGATAATATTTCGAATTTAATTCTAGAGTACCAACATCTTACACTGTCAAGTTTTCGGTAATAAAATATAGCCTATGCCCATTCGCTTTAAATTAACTTACTGTTGTGAAAAAATGTTGGTTTGTTGGTTGGTTATTTTTTTGTTACTATCTCAGAGAGATAATGCCCCTTCCATTCCAGGGCTTATTTGGTCGCAGCAACTTCAGCCATTTGTCTGAATCTATAGGTCGGCTTCCAGTTAAAAAAAAATATTTGAATCGATCAATTAAAAATTTAATAATATTGGTTGTCATAGAAACAACTATGGAAATGTTAAATTGTATGCTTATAAAAAATATTATGTGATGAAGGCATGTTTCCTATTACTGTAATGCTCCTGTAATCCTAAAACACTATTCAATTTTTCATTCTAAGCCAATATATCTTTTGTAAGTTGGGCTTATCGTAACCTTCAAAAGAAAGTTGCAAATTTCAGACAGTATTCATAGAGCGGCCTTAATGTCTCTCGTATTCAAACAACTCGCCACTTATCTAAAGAAGTAACCTCCGAAATTAAATCAGATCTGTACCCTATCATGCAAGTGGCAGAGCGTTGTAAATATTTACCATAGCTTTGTTGTATAATTTTCAGATAAGACAGATGAACAAAAGAAAGTTGAAATATCTACCTTAAACATACAACCATCTCAACGCAGTCTACAGGCAAATGTAATCAACACGAATCAAAAGTGGGAAACTACAGTGGAATCAGTCTGCTTCATAACAACGGAATCTCTGTCGAGGCAGTCCAGGAAGATATCAACGCTAACGCCTTCACCAGGTACGTGCGTAGACACATGTAAGACAAAATCGCATCAATTTTCTTCTCTTCAAATTCATTGACACCGGAAAAATTCATACAGAGAAAAACGTTGAACCGCACGCAAGAATAATTCACCCCATTCCTTGGTTGGAATCAAGTTCACATCTGTATCTTTGATCTCTCCTACTTTTTAACAAATCATCGGTTCATCTCTCCAAGGGGTGACGCTTCCTAGCCTTCAGGGGGTCTGAATCTCTTTTAATTTTTTTTTTTACTAAATCGCTTGTTCGCAATGCATGAAAAAAATAATTTCTCGCTTGCATCTTAAACGTGTGTCTAAGATTGCTATAAATAGACATCATCTCATATGTTTATTTCTTTCAAGTAGTCCATATGTAGCATGGCAAAGAACTCCGCGTGCCACAGGCAAAGGAGGCTCCCTCTCATTGAAATGATACATTCCTTAGTTTCCTTTGTGATCGAGTTCTAATTAAATTTTTTCGTGTTTACAGAATCCAAACCGCACTAAAGCTGCAAATAATCGATTTTTTCAGATTTTTCGATTCCATGGAGCATCAAATTTCAATTTTATTTTTAGACAATGAATAATTCAAATAAAAAGTATAAGTGGATAACAAAAAAAAACAGTCGTTTTATTCTTCTATATGTGATGACTTTATGATATTATTTTAATGAATGAGAATTAAAAAAAAACGGTATATGCAGATTATAATCAAAAATTCTATGAAAAGTATATAAATAAACGAATGCTTCAGTAAAACAAATAAGTCTTTGAAAAACCGAACTTCACGGATCTTCCGCAAAAAGTATTTATTTATTTAACATAAATGCGATAATTGTGGTATAGCATTTACATCATTTTAATTATACTATGAAAAAAAAAAACCTTTTTTAATTGAATCGGATCCACGTCAAACTATTGCTGAATTATCGCAAAAACTTAAAATTCCACGAATCACAATACAAAAGCATTTAAATCATATTGGAAACGTAAGCAGAAGTTTGATCAATAGAAAAGGGGTCATACTTCAACATGACAATGCACGCCCTCATACCACAAGGGTTACCAGAAATAAATGGCAGAGCTTAAACTGGGAAGTTTGATCACATCCACCATATTCAAAACCACAATATTTTTACAAAAAAAGTATCGAAAATTTAGAAAATACGTGGGAAACTGTTATTGAAAATGAGGGAAATTACATTTTGGATTAATATGTTAACATTTAAAAAATATAAATAAAATATTCTGTTTGTATAAAAAAAGGTTTACTTTTCGATCGACCTAATATATTTTAAACTTCGTAAGTTTTTCATTAAAATATGGATGATAATGTTGGTATATCTTAGACGAAGTGTAATTTGTACAGAATCGAAATAAGCAAAAATCAAACTTTCATAATAAAGAAAAATTGATTTACTTCGTCAGTTTTCAAGATATTCAATTTTGTAAGATTCGAAAGTATGTAATATTATATTATAGTTACAAAAATATGTATGAAAGAATGTAATTTAAACGGTATTCATACAATTTTAAAGTTCCGAAAATTAAAAAGTATGAAACCAGGAACTTTGCAAATTTTTATATCCCATTTAGATTAAATATGAATTTCAATAGATTGGATTTAATATATCTCTTGACAGCAACATTCTTATAGAATGAACACGAAGTAGGCATTTGCCTTTGGAATATTCACAATTAACTGTTGAATTAAAGGGCCAGTGTGAATATATTATTCAATCAACCAAAAACTAAGACAAATTTTTAAAACTTAAATGTAACAATCGTTAGTGTATTCACATTTATAATTAAAATATATCACATTATGATAAATTCAATTAAATAAATTTAATATTTATGCTTCATCTAACTCTTCAATTTAATGAAAGTAAAAGCTCTGCATAAGTATATTTCGATTTTAAAAAAAATTACGAACTACATTCCATCCAGTTGCCTAAAACAAAGATGTTTATGAGTGACTAAGTAGGGATCTATCTGATAACAAGACAAAATAATTACTTAGATAACATTCCAAAGTGCGATGATCTAATAGCTTAGATAAAGTCTCAAAGTCGTCCTAAGAGAACAATTCTCTTTGACAAACTTTGTAACGATATGTCCTAATATCAAGTGTTTACAAATGATTTACACAGAAAGCTGTCATTCAAGGTCCAAACAAAAGTTGTGCTAATTTCGTATAGTTTCAGTCGTTAGCAAGAAAAAATCCCACAGTTGCGGAGGAAAGAAAAATGAAGAAGACGTCAAGGTACTCAGAGGTTAATGAGACAAGCAGGTTATACACGCCAATTGGAGTTGAATTAACAGCGGTTAAACAGGCGATATTACACCGAGTAATTATGATTTGCGACAGAAGACTTGGCAGCAAAGAGTAATCATCATGTATCAACAATAAAAGAAAGTCTGAGATCAATCTTAAAGGGAAGCCTTTTATAAATAAGCAACTGAAAAAATTACAATCCGCGAACCGCTACGAGATTCTTAAGAGACCGCAATCACATGCGACAATAACGCATTGGGTCAAACCGCAATAAATTACAATCTTCAGAGACGATTATCTAAAATAAAAAACGCGTAGGAAATAGGACCAGTAAAAAGATACGAGTAGATGGGATTTGTCATGGTACCATTTAGGATTCACCGGGTGCAGTAAAGGACGAATCTGTGAGAAAATCAATGATTAATTTGATGCTGCTGGGATTTAAATAGGGTCATACTAAACGAGCTGTTATTGTTCCAAAATATGTAATTATGTAGCGCTGTGGACATGCACTTTCATCTTCTTCCCCAAATCCTACCGGCTCCGTAGAGAGGATGAGAGATGGTATGATCAGTCCTAAAATAAAACAGGGTTATTTTTAATTCCGACAGTCAGAATCCTAAAGACCCCCACTCTTGCTCACACCCTGTGCATGTGTAGTGTGAAAAGAAACGGAAAATAAAAAATTCTATCTACAAGATACGAGGAGCAATATTTTGGTACCATCAGCATCGCGTTTAGTCAGATCGTTTTTGTGTCATTCTTCGCTCGCACTTCAAAAACGACCGACGTCTTGGTTTCAGTCTCGGGGATTATGACTTGAAACTGAATTTAATTTTAAGAAAAAATATATTTAAGCCGTGGATGGCATAGTGATTGATTTTATTTTTAAAGCTAATCATATTTATTGTAAAATTTTTAACTGCGCGTATTTCGACTAGTGCTATCAGCAACGGAAGTTAGTTATTCAACGATCTACTTGGATTCAATTCATACCGAAAATAGGATTACAAATTGAAAAATTCTTGAGAGAGTGCTTATAATTAAAGCAGTGAATAATTTAACAGTGCTGAAAGGAAGTTTTCCTGAATATTAAAGTGATTTTAATAAATTAATCAAAGTGTCACTACGTGATTTTATCTCTGGATATACCCACTTATGTATAGTGTTACATAATGCAGCGACAAAATCCAAATCCGTACCAACAAGGTACGGTGCAAAATCAAACCCAGCAATTTATTAACCAGGAACAACAACAGCAATATCAATATCAACAGCAGCAACAGCAAACATCCCAGCAGCAAAGGATTAGCCGCACAGAGCATCATGTGAGGAGTCAAGTTACCACTCAGCAAAGAGGTCAGTTGCGAAAAACCCTGTGCATAGCTCCATGAGTGAAAAATCAAAAAAAAAGAAATTTTCACTAGTGCTAATTTTAAAAATAACCGAAAAGTGATGCGCAAAAATTTATAAAAGTCGTCGCAAATGTGATAACATTTAAATTCTGTGAAGAAAAAAGTAAAGTTCGACAGTGGAAAAAATGAATTTAATTAGAAAAATATCTGGGTTACGACTCTACACGTAACATGGTTCAATTTTTCCTATAAATGAAAAGTGGTTTTCCCTAAAATGGTAAATGCTTTACTGATCATGCAGAAGATCACGGCTCCAGCCAGTTCGTGCACAAGTGGTTACTCAGTTTTTGCATTTCAATTACTTTAACCAATTCAATTAAAGCAACAGCTAGCAAAAATTTAATTGTGATATTTGTCAATCTGTACTCCATCGCAAGATCTAATTCAACTATCAAAATTTTGTGCTAGCGTAAAAATAGATATTAACTAAATCAGTGCATCATCCGGACCTGGTTTATTTATACCGCTCAATAATTCCTCTGATTTTCTTCCTCATAATTTTCCAAAACATATTCAAGAGGAATATAAAAACCATTGGATATAATTCTATAATAAAAATTTATCCCACACACAGAATAACGAAAAAATTTCGTTAAATGTTTTCCAAAAAAAAACCCTCTTTGAAAATATGTACTCAAGACGGGTAAATATCCAAATATTCATGTTAAATATATTTCTCAAAATTATGTGAAAAAATTACATGCATATATCACAACCCTGATATCCATTTTTCTCGTCCTTAATCCGCTCGCAACGGCATCTATCCTCAGACTGACTGAAGTTGCTCCTAAAATGGTGCCACGTAACGTGATCTTATTGGTTCTCATGTTCCGAAAATAGCATCAAGAATGATCTTATAAAATAATGTTGTGAATGTATTCACTAAAAATTCTGTGCTCGATGCCAAAATTTGTATATCGCAACTTCCATGCACTCAAGGCTTAGGAATTTTCTATATATATCGCGTAAAATTTTCTATATTGTTATTCACAAGGTATACACACTTAATGAAAAATAAAATGAAGTTATTAAAAGTGTGAAAAGAATGATTCCACCTGAGTATTAGAAATTCATTAATGAGAAATTTAACAAGAATTATTAGGCGATGAGCTGTTCTATAATACAATTATAAATTCACACTTCCTCATTCTAACTGAGTGAAGCGTAACATCTGATGGGAATTTCTGGCAGTATATCCTCTTTTAATTATATTGTGCAATGACTATGAAGTAGAAAATAATATAAAATCTGCAGAACATGAAGATAAATACACTGTCTGATTTAGGGCGTGTGCCAAACCGGCTAAATACTGGAATTAGCCGGCTAAATCTAGTACATTTTCATTTAGTAAATTTTCGAGCATGCTAATGCTTCTTCTTCTTTGGCTAATTGGCTAAATTCTGACATTCGTGTTTACAAGGGAGTATTTGCCAAGTTGTTAAGGCGACAGGCGCCTTTTTCAAAAAACATAAAAACGGCAACAACACAATGTTGGAGCCAATAAGTAATTATAAACTGCCAGCCTGCATTAGGAAACATACGCGTTTTCACCAGGCTGCAAAGGCCGCAGACGGCGACGAGGATAAGGTACCTGGATGGGACTTTCCCGTAATAAAGGATTTCGGGGAAGTCATATAAAAAGGTTTCCTCGCTACTACTATAACTACTATAACAAATTGCTGAAAACTCGCTTTTGTTATGACAAGCCAAATGAAAATGACAGTTGGATAATTTGGCTAATTCCAATCCCAGTTTGGCACAGCACTGGAATTAGCCGGCTAAATTTTCAAGGCAAACTGGAATTTAGCCAGCATTTAGCCAGCATTAGCCGGTTTGGCACACGCCCTTAAGAATGTAAGCGCTACAATCAACAATTATTAAATTTTGCTTCTGAGACATAATCAATTAAAGTGAACAGTGCATTAATTGACAATTAGCGAACAAATGTTGCTTCCTTTCTGTTTAGCATATCCAAAATAATTAAAAAGCTATAAATATGAGAAACGGAGATAGACAAACTGTTTTTCTTTTTTAATTGTTTAATTAGATATTAATAGTTTTATCCATTGGAAATCCTAAATCGCTCCTAATATTTAATTTTAACCGTTCAAGCGTTGATCGAAAAATGTTCCAAATATATGATGCTACAGAAATAAAATATTGAAAACATGAGACATTACGGCTACATGTTTAGAATTAAAAAAAAAATCAGTAATTTGTTTAGCATTTTGTATTAAAATTTCGAGACTGCTTTATGACCACAGTAAAATAGAATTGCCAGAGAGCAGTGTTCAATAATTACTCGTTGTTATAGGTCATTTATCATGCACAGATTTTATTTTGAATATTGTGAAAGTCGAAAGTCGAAATTCGAAAGCCTGCTGCAAGTTTTGTTGTGGCTATCAAAATGAAAAAAGTAACGCTGCAAAAGAAATATACGTCCTACCAATTGCAATACAGATTCTCATTGATAAAACGTCCCAGTGAACATTTTTTTTACAAAATATAAAATACTACCAAATAAAAAATTTAAAAAAAGTCAAAATATATAAATATTTAAGACAAAACAAAATAAAACCTGTCAAAGTAGAATTGATTCTTATAAGCCAATATTTCTGTTTGCATTAATTACAAATTTTGGTAGTAAAACTTTATGAATTTTTAACATTCTACTATAAATATAGAAATGTCCTATATTTACAGACATATGCAGTGGAAAATTGCCTTGAAGTTTGCTGCAATAAACGCACAAAGCGTAACGTCAATTTATAAATTCTTAAATGTTTTTCAATCCTCATACCTAAAGTAAAATTTATAAATACAATAATTTAATGATTACTTAATTGATAAGTTCAACTTAACTTACTTCCAAAATTTATTATAGCAGGGACAATCTCAGTCTAGGAAGGCAATTGCTTTCATTCAATATTTACAATGTACCATCACTTGTACCGTCCTTCCAATGTTTCCAGGCATGACCTAAAAAATTACAAGATTAGAAAACTATAAAACTAGATATGTAGAGGAAGACATCGTAAGTCATCTGATTTATGCAATAGTGTTTTTTGTTTCTCTTCCTAACCTTTGGAACGACCTTGAAGTGGTAAGTCTTATTGAACAGATGAACCCGTAAATTAAAATAAACTACCTTTTGAGGACAGCTTCTTATTAATATAATTGACATTTAAAACGATTGTTTGAAATCAGAAATTGTTATCAAACCACGCTCTGCTCTACACCTTACATCTTAACTCATTTAGTATCTGAACTAAAGAGTGCAAAGTATAGTTTTTTATTTAATTTTGGCGTTCAATATCAATGTACGAAAAATGTTTCAGACAAAATTTATGAAGAATATATTTCACAAACATAAACGGACTTTGTGTGACGTACTTTTTGAAATAGCGGAGGTTCCGGAAGTCATCGAGGTCAACAACTTGGATTTATAATTAGAACTACTAAAAATAAAAAGCTTTAAAAAAATAGAGCTGCCATCAAAATATCTAAATCTTAAATAACGTTCACTTTGGCATATTCCATTGCTACTTACAATATAATATCTTAAGATTTTTATTAGATGTTTGAAGTCTGTACGAAAAGCGAACTAAAAGTGTCATATTTATGTGAATCAAGTTTTTTGTGTTCTCATATGCAACGTACCCTGTTGCCTAGCCCGAGCTCAGGGCGGGATGCCAATTAGTTAAGGAAATTTCAATTGCAAAATCCCGAATTCCAACCATGGATGTTTTCAGTTGTCGTTGATTCCAAATTTCCTCCCACAATTTAAAAATTCAAAATTGCGCACACTCGGCAACTAAAAAAAAGACACAAAGATGTTTTCAGAGTCGTTTATTTCGAAGATGCTGCTGCAATATAAAAATATGATCAACTTAAAAAGACAATTATTGGATTGCAATTTCGTGTGCAAACTTCTCCTGTTTTTTAAAAAGAAAATTTCTGAAGTTTTTTTGTACAAAAGTAACTTTTATTACTATAAAAATTTAGCCAATTAGTCAATCATCAAACCGCAATAGTAAAGAGTAAATTATTAAACTTTATGAACCAGAGGAAAGGTTAATTTAGTATTTTCCTAGAAATAATAATAATAACAATAAATAACAACAAATACTCCTTACTCTTATGCCAATCAATATAAAGGACTTTATTTTCCTTATTTTAACACGTTCGCTAACGGAGTCTGAGAAGAAAATCTCGTAACAAAGCCAACAAAAGCATTTCTTGACGGAAATCGATGAATGGATTCAATAAAAGTAAATCAAAATGCAAAGATGATAAAAAAAAATGGCATTGAGCAGAATGCATCTTTAATAAAAGGATTTACTTTACAAGCAATTATTAAATAAACATTTATGGATCAACAAATGGAACCCCAGTTTTTAAATTTCAAATTTGATGCTTCAATTGTCGCTTTTATTATGCAGTAGTTTGTTAAGTATGAATTACAAAATTACTTACTTAATCCATGAGTTCAATGTAGTCATTTAAATCCGAATGCAGAATTGGCTGCGGTATCTGCAAGTAAATGAAATTACGATGACTTTAAACGATTGTAAAGAAATATGTAAATATTTAATATGAAAAGTTAATTCAATTTCAAAATGAAATTTAAAATTTCACGCGATAATCACATTTTTTAACGAATTAATATTTTTTTCAATAGTGCATCAAGGCGGAGCAATCCAAATGCAAGCTCCTGGCCAAATATATCAACCAGGCGGAATATCACCACCAGTTTTCGAACAAATTTTCAAAAATGCCCGTTTTGCACAAGGTGGCAATGCATTGTTCGAAGGAAGATTACGGGGAAATCCAAAACCTTTTGTTTCTTGGACTCGAAAAGGCGCACCACTTCTCGAGTCTCAGAAATATAAGATGTCTTACAACGAAGCAACCGGAGAGATTTCCCTCCTAATCAACCAAATTGGACCAGGCGATGAAGGCGAATATACCTGCAACGCTCGGAATCAATATGGTGAAGCTATCTGCTCAGTTTTTATTCAGCCAGAGGGTCAACCTATGCCAGCCATTCAACAACAACCGATGCAAACTTATGATAGATCGCTTTATCAAAACGGCTATGCATTCACATCAATCGAAGAAGAATTTAGAGTAGACACTTTCGAATATCGACTACTGCGTGAAGTATCATACAGAGAATCTATTACCCGGCGTGCGTCATACGAGTCTGACTACAAGCTAGTCACTGAAATCGATCGCAATTTAGGACCTGCATCACCACCACAAATTGGCACGAAACCAAGAAATTCGAAATTGGTTGAAGGATCCGATGCGGTATTCTCCGCAAGGGTTAATGCAAATCCAAGACCGAGACTTACTTGGTTCAGGAATGGACAGCGTATTGTGTCATCCGCTAAACACGAAATTTCTTATTCTAACAATATGGCAACACTCCGTGTTAAGAACGCCACCTCTCAAGATGCAGGACACTACACCTTGTTGGTGGAAAATACCCAGGGCTGTGTTGTATCATCAGCAGTCCTCGCTATCGAACCAGCCCAAGAAGCAGTGCATGAACCGAGACCAGTCGATACCATGGCTGAAGTAGCCGAACAAGGCAAAGCCCTTTCTCCCAACTTTATTCGCGCCTTCCAAGATCGTGAAGCAACTGAAGGAAAGATGACCAGATTCGACTGCAGACTAACCGGCCGTCCATACCCTGAAGTACTGTGGTTTATAAATGGCCACCAAGTTCAGGATGATGCTAACCATAAAATTCTGGTTAATGAATCTGGAAGTCACTCCTTAATGATAACCAACGTCAGCCGATACGACGCTGGTGTTGTTTCCTGTCTAGCTCGTAACAAAGCTGGAGAGGTTGCAATCCAGGCAAACTTGACTGTTCTAGAAAAGGAACAAGTTGTCGCTCCACAATTCGTACAGAGATTCACAACAGTCACTGTTAAGGAAGGAGAGCCAGTCACACTAACCGCTAGAGCCGTGGGAACTCCAATTCCAAGAATAACTTGGCAAAAAGACGGAGCCCAAATCTCTCAGACTAATTCAAGATATATTAGTATTGATGGAGGAGCTACTTGTTTAGAAATTCCCAGGGCTACTGCTAGTGACTCTGGTTGGTATCAAAGCACTGCACAAAATATTGCAGGATCTACTGCTACTCGTGCCAGACTCTATGTCGAAACACCCAAAGAACCTGTACAGGAACAAAGACGTCTACATTTCCCAAGACCAACGAAAATCATCGAGCCAGAGTAAGATTTTTACGGAATTTCATTATACCGATTATTAATAATATTTTTTTCACTTTAGACCTCAGCCCGGACCAGAAATCATTTACTTGCGTCATGTTGAACGTGCTAAACCACGTTTGCGACCTGGAGAAGAAGATCGCGTATATCCTCCACCGCAATTTATCATCCCATTGCAAAATGCTCATCAATCAGAAGGTGGAAAAGTTCATTTCGAAGCGCGTATTGAACCCGTCGGGGATCCTACAATGGTCGTCGAATGGTTCTTGAATGGCAGGCCAATGGCAGCCAGTAAGAAACATAACCATTATTTAAATATTGCAAAACATTAATTTTTTTCAATTCAAAGGCTCCCGCGTTACATCTGTCTTCAAGTTCGGCTTCATCGCCTTAGATCTTCTTGGTGTAAGCAGCCTTGATGTCGGAGAATACGTGTGCCGCGTTTCAAACGCCGCAGGTGTTGCTGAATCTCGTGCTGTACTCACTGTATCAGAACGATCAGCAATTGAAAAAGCTACTCAACATCCAAGCAGTTTGGAACAAATTCAACATCTTGAAGACTACTCCAGATACCAACGTCAAGAGAGCATTGAAGAGCAGGTGAATCAAAAGCCTGTTTTTATTCGCCCACTCCAAGATATGGGTGAACTCGAAGAGGGTAGAAACGCTCACTTTGAAGCTCAGCTCACTCCAGTAAGTGACCCAACGATGCGTGTAGAATGGTACAAAGATGGTCGACCAATAACGGCGAGCTCGCGAATCACTGCAATCTTCAATTTCGGTTATGTCTCCCTAAACATTATGCACCTACGGGTTGAAGATGCTGGTTCGTACACGGTTCGTGCAGTTAACCGACTCGGTGAAGCAATAAGCACATCAACTATTAGAGTAAAGGTAAAAAGTACGGTCACTTCTGATTTGGGAATCCCAGAACAACAGAGGTACATTGAGAAGGTCGAAGAGCTGGAAGCATACCAAAAGCAACAGCATCAACGATACGTTCAAGATGTCCCAGAGAGTACTTCCCCTCCACAATTTAAGACTCCGATTAAAGATCAGCTTAACATTAAAGAAGGCGCCTACGCCCATTTCGAGGCTCGTTTAGAGCCAGTTGGAGATGCGACTATGCGTGTAGAATGGCTCAAAGACGGACGTCCTCTTGAGGCCAGCTCGCGAAGCACAACTTTCTTCAACTTTGGATACGTTGCCCTTACTGTTAAGCAGATCACTGTTCTCGACGCAGGCACTTACACCTGCCGTGCCTTCAATGCTCTCGGACAAGCTACAACAAGCGCTAAATTAACAGTCGTCACTAAGAAGGATATTGTGACTGATACTCAGCACCCTGGCGGGTTAGAAAAAGTTCAGTACTTGGAAGATTCTTCGCGTTACGCTCGTTCAACTGATGAAGAGGTAAAAGTTACCCAGAAACCTCGCTTCTTAGGCCCATTGAAGGGAACAAATAAAATCATTGAAGGACAACGTGCTCATTTTGAAGCTCGCGTTGAACCGCAAAGTGATTTGACTATGAAGATCGAATGGTACCTCAACGGAAAGCCAATTATGCTTGCTAACCGTATCCAAACATACTATGATTTTGGATACGTTGCCCTAGATATCTCTGCTGTTCGTGCTGAAGACGCCGGTATATACACAGTTATTGCAAGAAACAACTTGGGTGAAGCTCAATTGTCTGGAACGATGGTAGTTGAAAGTAAGTAAAATATTGGGCTTTATTTAATAAAAGTTGTAACATCTTATTTTTATTTATAGCTCGTTCCAGTATTGACACATCCAGTATGCATAGGGGATTATACGAGAAAACTAAGAAACTGGAAGAGACAAAGTTCATTGAACCCCAGTACGATATTGAAGAAATCTCGAAATCGAAGCCCATTTTTGTCCAACCACTGTCCGATCCTAAACCCATTCATGAGGGCAAGAACATTCATTTAGAATGTCGTTTAGAACCAATGGGTGATCCAACAATGAGAGTTGAATGGTTCCAGAATGGTCGCCCTATTACCGTTGGCTCAAGATTCAAAACCTACTATGACTTTGGCTTTGTTGCTTTGGATATCATAAAGGCAACTACCCTTGACTCAGGCGAATATACAGTTCGCGCCACGAACCACTTGGGATCAGCCCATACATCTTCATGTGTCCGAGTTATTGGACGCTCCGATGTTGTCACTGAAACTCAAAACGAAATGTCCCTGGAACAAATCCAGATGTTAGAAGACGCTTCAAGACGCCGTCATGAAGTCACTGAAGATATAACCGTTATGCAATCTCCACAATTTACCCGGCCACTGCACAACATTGAGACGATGGAGGGCACTAATGTACATCTTGAATGCCGTCTTCAACCTGTTGGCGATCCATCAATGCGTGTAGAATGGTTCGTGAATGGCCATCCCGTCAAAACCGGCCATCGTTTCCGTCCAGCCTATGAATTTGACTATGTTGCCTTGGATCTTTTGGGAGTTTACGCTGTCGACTCTGGCGTTTACACTTGCCAAGCTCGTAACCAACTGGGTGAAGCTGTAACATCATGCTCAGTTAAAATCATGGCTAAAAAGGATTTACTTCTTGAAACGCAACATGCCTCAGGCTTGGAAAAGATCCAATATCTGGAAGATTCTTCCCGCTACAAGCGCAGCGAGTATGTTGATGAAATTGTTAATATCAAACCAAGATTCCTTACTCAGCCAAAGAGCCTAACGAACATGCGCGAAGGACAACATGCCCACTTTGAGGCCAAAATTGAACCTGTTACAGATTCAAATCTCAAAATTGAGTGGTACAAGAACGGCCGCCCAATAACTGTGGGTCATCGCTTTAGACCAATTCATGACTTTGGATATGTCGCACTTGACATCATTGACTTGATCGCCGAAGATTCAGGAACATACACCTGCAGGGCCGTTAATTTAGTTGGATCAGATGAAACAACATGCACCCTTGTGTGTAAAACTGGGGAGCAAATTGTAACCCTGACCCAGAATGAGGCTGGCTTGGAGCAAATCCATTACTTGGAAGACAAGTCTAAGTATCGTCGTACTGAAGAAATTGACGAAACCTCAAAGCAAGCGCCAATCTTTACCACATCATTGAAAAATGTCGAAATCAAAGAAGGACAACGCGCTCACTTTGAGTGCCGCCTAATTCCCGTTTCTGATCCAACCTTGAAAGTTGAATGGTATCACAATAATGTGACTTTAAAATCCGGCTCAAGATTTACCGAAACAAATAACTTTGGATTTGTTGCCCTCGATATTATGTCATGCCTACCTGAAGATGCTGGAAACTACACCTGTCGAGCTATTAACGCTCTCGGTGAAGCAGTTACGTCAGCCATCGCCATTGTTCACACAAAGCGGTCAATTTACACCGATTCTCAACATGAAAGCGCGTTAACTCGTCTTCACCATTTGGAAGATACTTCAAAGCATCAACGCCAGAGCGTTATCGAAGAGGTTGTCACTCAAGCACCTGTATTTACAATGCCCTTGAAAGACGTTCGAGTGGCCGAAAACCAAGCAGTGCACTTTGAGGCCAGACTTATTCCAGTCGGCGATCCAAAATTGAAGGTTGAATGGTTAAGAAATGGTGTCCCAATTCAAGCATCCAACCGCTTAACCACAATGCATGACTTTGGCTATGTTGCTCTCAACATGAAATATGTCAACCCAGAAGACTCTGGAACTTACACCTGCAGAGCCATCAATGAGCTAGGGCAGGCTGTAACATCTTCTACCTTAATTGTGCAAACCAAAGCCTCTCTTCAAATGGAAACTCAAAATGAAAGCGCCCTTCAGCAAATCCGTCAATTGGAAGATACCTCAAAATACCAACGAAAGGAAGAGGAAGAATTTATCGTAAGAGAAGCTCCACGCTTCATTACACAATTGACTGGACCAACCAATCTAGTTGAAGGACAAAGCGCTCATTACGAATGCCGTATTGAACCATACCCTGATCCTAACATGAAGGTCGAATGGTTCCACAACGGCAAACCATTACAAACTGGACATCGTTTCCGCACTACATATGACTTCGGATTCGCAGCCCTTGACATTCTTACTGTATATGCAGAGGACAGCGGCGACTATACCTGCAAGGTTACCAACTTACTTGGAACTGCCCAATCAACAATTAAACTGAACGTCACATCGAAATCTTCAATCATCCGTGACACCCAGCACGAGGGCGCTTTAGAGAAACTCCAGTACTTAGAGGATGATTCTCGCTACAAGCGCAAGGCAGAAGAAGATATTTATACCGCTGAACGTCCTCAGTTTGGAAGACCTTTGAAAAATGCCACTGCTCCTGAAGGTAAACCTATCCATTTGGAAGCTACTCTTACCCCAGTCAATGATCCAACCATGCGCGTGGAATGGTACTGTAATGGTCGTCCCATTCAAACTGGCCATCGTTTTAAGACAACCTATGACTTTGGTTTTGTTGCCCTCGATATACTTTATGCCCATTCTGAAGATACTGGCACTTACATGTGTAAAGCCAAGAATGCTGTTGGCGAAGCTGTTACAACTTGTGCTGTAAACGTTGCAGGTAAGGACTGAAATTATGTCAATGACTTTTAATAGGATTTAATTTTGTAATTTTAATTTTAGCAAATGCTGGATTGTATTTGGATACACTTGATGAACAACGTCTCCAAAAGATTCGCCAACTTGAAAGCTATGAGAAGCCAAAGGCTGCCGAAGTTGAAGAGAAGGGTCAAAAGCCCGTTTTCCTGACACCACTCACAAACTTAGAGCATCTTAAAGAAGGTGATCACGCTCACTTGGAATGCCGTGTTGAACCGATTAATGATCCCAACCTGAAAATTGAATGGTTCGTTAATGGCAAATCGATTAGAGCTGGACATCGTTTCAGAACAACTCATGATTTCGGTTATGTTGCTCTCGACGTCCTCTATGTATATGGAGAGGATTCTGGAACTTACATGTGCAAAGCCACAAATCTCTTGGGTGAAGCTGTTAATACCTGCAGTATCAGAGTACTTAACAGACGCAGTATCATTCTGGATACTCAACATCCTGATGGTTTGGAGAAGATCCAAAAACTCGAATCTAAGGCCGCCCCAAGCAGACCAGAAGTCGCAGAATTGCCGCTTAGTCCACCAAGCTTTGTTACAGAGCTTCGTGGCACTACCGAAATCTATGAAGGACAAACAGCCCACTTTGAAGCCCAAGTTCAACCAGTCCATGATCCTAACTTACGAATTGAATTCTACCATAATGGCAAACCATTACCATCTGCAGCTCGTTTCCACATAACATTTGACTTTGGCTACGTCGCTCTTGACATCCAGAAGGCCGTTCCCGAAGACGCCGGCGAATATTCATGCCGCGCCGTAAATGTTCTCGGCCAATGTGTATCATCTATTAATCTCAAGGTTATCGCCAAGGGAAGCATTATTTCCGAGCCGCAACATCCTGAAGGATTAGAAAAGATTAGACAACTTGAGCAGGCTCAACCACACAAACGTCCTGAAATTGCAGAGCCAATTACCAGACAGCGTCCAGTCTTTACTCAACCATTGCAAAATATTGACCACATTCAAGAAGGTCAAACTGCTCACTTTGAGTGCAGGCTTATTCCAGTCGGAGATCCCACACTCAAGGTTGAATGGTACCGCAACGACAAAGTCATTGAAGACAGCTCACGTATCACGAAGCAACACGACTTCGGATATGTTTCCCTTGATATGCAACACATTCGAGAAGAAGACGAAGGTGTTTACATGTGCCGAGCTACCAATCCTCTTGGAGAAGCTGTTACAACTGCGTCTATGCGTATTGTAACAAAGGCAAGCATTCAATTGGAGACGCAACATGAGGAAAGTATGCGCAAAATTCAACAATTGGAACGGCCAGCTGCTCCCAGAAAGGAAGAGCCTGAAAGAGCATTTGAAAAACCAATCTTCACTCAACTCCTTACTGGGCCCGCCGAACTTTGGGAAGGACAGCATGCTCACTTTGAAGCTCGTGTTGTTCCCGTAGGAGATCCAACAATGAGATTTGAATGGTATGTAAATGGCGTCGAGCTTAAAATGGGTTCACGCTTCCGCACCACTCATGACTTCGGTTTCGTAACTTTGGACATTAATTCCACTGTAACTGAAGACTCTGGAGTGTACATGTGCAAGGCCATTAATCGAGCCGGTGAGGCTGTATCATCTACAGCTATGAAAGTCAAGTCTAAATCTGGCATTTCTGGTGAGCCTCTACTGCCTGAAGCTTGGGAGAAGATTCAACAAAAGGAAGCTGCTATGAATCGCGTCCCAGAAATGTTTGTGGACACCACACCACAGCAAGCACCTGTTTTCACTACTCATCTTCAAAGCTACGACAAGCTCCAAGAAGGACAACACATTTATTTGGAAGCACAAGTTGAACCACGTGCTGATCCGAACCTCAGAATCGAATGGTTTAAGAACGGAATTTCATTAACTACAGGAGCTCGTATCCGCAGCACATTTGACTTTGGACTAGTAACACTATCTATCAACGGCTTGAGGGATGACGATTCTGCTATTTACACTTGCAAAGCTACTAATTTGTACGGTGAAGCAGTATCTACATGCACCTTGAAGGTTGAGGACAAACACTGGTTATTAGGTGATACCCTTCACCCAGATGCGCTTCCCCAAATTAATCAATTGGAAGCTCCAAGAGCAGACCAAAAAGAACGACCCGAACCAGTGTTCGAATCGCCTGTATTTATTACTCATCTTAACAACATCGAATGCAAGGAGGGCGATAATGTGCACTTTGAGTGCAATGTCGAACCATCAAAGGACCCGACAATGAAGATCGAATGGTTCGTTAATGGCAAGCAGCTTCCAGCTGCGGCTAAGTTCAAGAGCACATATGATTTTGGCTATTGCGCTTTGGATCTCACACACTCTTATGCCGAAGACTCTGGAATTTACACTTGCAGAGCAACAAATAACAATGGATTTGCAACTACTTCAGGCACATTGAAATGTATCAGTGGAAAGACCATGTTCCTTGAAACTCAACATCCTCAAGGCGCAGCAGGTTTGGAAGCCATCAAAGAAAAGGAAGGAGAATTGGCAGACAAGAGTAAGCGCGAAGTAGGCAAACCAGAGAAGGATTACGGTCCACCTGTATGGACTGTACCACTACAGCCCGAATTCCGCTTATCAGAGGCACAACCACTGCACCTTGAGGGCAATGTAGAGCCAAAGGAAGATCCAAACCTTAAGATCGAGTGGTACTTCAACGGCAAACAGCTTACACACGGCGCAAGATTTAAGATGACTAGCGAATTCGGATTCGTTACAATGGACTTGACTGAAGTTTATGAGCGTGATCAAGGCATATACACATGTAAAGCCTACAACAAGTCAGGAGAGGCATTTACCAGCACAACAATCTTCTGCAGTAGTAAGGAATCGGTTATTGAAAAGACCCAACATCCAAAAGGACAGGAAGGTCTGGAACAAATTCAAGATCTGGAAGAAGCTCTTCGCAGGGGTGATGCTAAACCAGAGAAACCCGAAGATGGACAAGCTCCCAAATTCACTACTCAGTTTACACCAATTCCTGAAATTCCCGAAGGACAAATTGCCCACTTTGAGGCTAACCTTATACCAACAGGAGATCAGACAATGGTGATTGAATGGTTCTATAATGGCAAGACTCTGGAAGCAAGCCATCGCGTTAAGACTATCTACGCATTCGGTCTTGTTGCCCTTGAGATTTTAGGCACAAAGATCGAAGACTCTGGCACTTACACATGCCGTGCTACTAACAAATGGGGCTCTGACGAAATAAGTGTTACCCTTGGATGCGTCGATAGACTAAAGGGAATGCCACCTAAATTCACCACTCACATTCAACCGCTCGATGGACTCAAGGACGGACAATCTGCCCACTTTGAATGCACACTGATTCCAGTAGGTGATCCAGATTTGAAAGTGGAATGGTACCACAATGGCAAACCAATTCGTCATTCAACTCGTATCAAGCCTGTCTCTGATTTTGGCTATGTCCTTCTGGATATTGCCTATGTCCAAAGTCACGACAGTGGCGAATACGTGTGTCGTGCTTATAACAAGTACGGTGAAGATTTCACACGTACTACGATTAACTGCTATGGAAAAGGTGGAGTATATCTGGACAGCTTGCAACCCGAATCACTCGCAAAGATCAGAGAACTTGAAAGCCAATATGGAGCTCAACAAGCTGCTCCGGGATCACCCACCGGTGAACCACCTAAATTTATTACCCAAATCAGTGACGTCACCAAACTGGCTGAAGGACAGAGTGCTCACTTTGAAGCACGGCTCACACCAGTTAAAGATCCTGACCTTGTTGTTGAGTGGTATTACAACGGAAAGAAACTTCCTCATGGACACAGGTACCGAACGTTCCACGATTTCGGTATTGTCATTTTGGACATCCTCTACTGCTACGAAGAAAACTCTGGAGTTTACGAATGCAGGGCAGTCAATAAATATGGGCATGACTCCACAAAGGCTACGTTGAAATGCTCGTCAAAGGCTAGCTTGATCTTGGACTCGCAGCTACCGCGAGTAAGTATTATTACTAAAAGCTCAAAAGTTCAATATTTGATTCAATTATTTAACACGTTTATTCTTTTTGCTCTTTAGGGCATGGAAGGAGGCTTGGAGAAAATCCAGACATTGGAAGATTCATTGGTGCGCACAAGAGACGAACGTACAGAAGAAACCAAGGGCAAAGCCCCAGTGTTTACTGTACCTTTGTCGAACGTCGACAGTTTAAGAGAAGGAGAGAATGTTCACTTTGAGGCACGGTTGATTCCAACCGATGATCCAAGGCTAAAGATTGAGTGGTTCTGGAATGGTAAACC
The DNA here is from genome assembly GCA_963920795.1 of Eutolmus rufibarbis. Lineage (NCBI taxonomy): Eukaryota > Metazoa > Arthropoda > Insecta > Diptera > Asilidae > Eutolmus > Eutolmus rufibarbis. The sequence continues at coordinate 22,449,640 of OY987204.1, forward strand.
ACTACGAGCAGGATCAAGATTCCGAACATTCTGCGATTTTGGCTTTGTCATCTTAGAAATGTCTCCAGTATATCCAGAAGATTCTGGAGAATACTCATGCCGTGCAACCAATGAATACGGAGAAGCTGTAACCACAGCTGTTATGAAAGTACAAGGTAAACGTAGCATCATTTTGGAGTCACAACTTCCAAAGGGCATGGAAGGAACAATCGATCGTATCGCTGAACTTGAAGGCCTGGGCGTAGGAGCTAGCGAATTCATTCAGGATGATGATACTGGTAAACCACCAGAATTCATCACTACACCCGCTGATCTAACGCTTGGTGAAAACTCACTTGCTCACTTCGAGTGTAGATTGACACCAATCAACGACCCAAGCATGCGAGTAGAATGGTATCACAATGGAAAAGCATTATGGTCTGGATCTCGCATCAAGACAATTAACGACTTTGGCTTCGTCATCTTGGAAATTGCGGGATGCTACCAACGCGATTCTGGTTTGTATACCTGCAAGGCAACTAATAAACATGGAGAGGCAACAGTATCCTGCAAATTGCAAGTTCGCGGAAGGCAAGGAATTATTATGGAACCACAACTTCCATCTAACTTCCGCACTGGAACAGAGAGCATCCAAAAATTAGAGGAAAGTCTTCACAAACGCGAAGAAATCTTTATCGATGAAGAGCAACCAAACCCACCAAGATTTGTCGAAGAAATCAAGGATAATTTGGACATTCAAGAGGGCAACGCAATTCACTTCGACTGTCGTGTCGAGCCTGTTGGCGACCCATCAATGAGAATTGATTGGTTCCACAACGGTCGTCCATTGCCTACTGGGTCACGAGTTCATATGCTCAATGACTTCGGTTTTATCGCTTTAGATATTGATTACATTTATGCTCGTGATTCAGGTGAATATGTATGCAAGGCGACGAATAGGTGGGGATCCGCAACTACAACAGCAAAGGTAACCTGCAAGGCCAAGCATGGAATTATATCTGAGTCCCAATTGCCAGATGGTATGACAGCCGAGAAACTAAAAGATCTTGAGCGCGGACAGGTCAGTGAAGCACCGAAGAGAGAAGATGTGGCTTATGGACCACCTAAATTCATAACTGAAATTGCATCTTGCACCGTTGAGGAGTCGGAAGCGGTTCGATTTGAATGTCGCGTCGAACCCAAAGAAGATCCTAATTTGCGTGTCGAATGGTACCGCAATGGAAAACTTCTACCATCTGGACATAGATACAGGACAGTGTACGACATGGGCTATGTATCCCTAGATATTCTCTACGTTTATGCTGAAGATTCTGGCGAATATATATGTAGAGCAGTCAACAACTACGGCGAGGATAGGACTAAGGCTACAGTTTCTTGCAAGAGTAAGTTATAAACCACTTACTTGTAATGAACTATTTCTAATGATTCATTTTACAGAATTGCCATCCATCATTCTCCAGAGTCAAGTACCAAAGGGAATGCAACGCACTGAAGCTTTGATGCAAATGGAAGCTGCTATTAAGAAATACACGTCGGAAGTTCACCTCACCGAGGATGATCTTTTTGATCAGGACAAGAAGCAACCACCACGGTTTGTTACTCAGATCAAGGATCAAACATCCCTTGTTGAGATGCAGTCTACTAAATTTGAATGTCAATTGGCTCCTGTTGGAGATCCCAACATGAAGGTTGAATGGTTCTGGAACGGCAAACCATTGCACCACAGTAAGATGCTTTTAAAAACTCTTTTAATAAAACATTCAACAAATATAATTTCCTTTAGAAAATCGCTTTTTGCCAATCTACGATTTCGGCTATGTTGCTATGAATTTCGGATGGGTATATCCAGAGGATAGCGGCGAATATGTATGCCGTGCAACTAATTTGTACGGTATGGACGAAACCAGAGCTGTTATTAAAACAGCCGGAAAACCAGGAATCATTTACGAATCACAATTACCGAAACATATGAAGAGTATCGAACGAATCAGGGAAATGGAAGCATCCTGGCAAGTGTAAGTATAAAATTTCTCCGCTAAAAATGTTTATACATTAATCTAAAATAATTCTTTTTCCCTTTAGAGCCCCGGAGGAACCGGATGAAGATCAAAAACCAAAATGTGCCCCAGCATTTGTTAGCAAACCAGAACCCGTGACCGTTCAAGAGGGAGAATGTGCGAGATTCTGTTGTCGCGTGACTGGATACCCACGTCCAAGAGTTATGTGGCTAATAAACGGTCACACCGTTGTTCATGTGAGTGTCCTAATATTTCTGCATTTTATTTGTTAAAAGACAAAAATATCAACGAAAATAAATAAATAATCCTAATCTTTCATAGGGTTCACGCTACAAGCTAACTTATGACGGCATGCACCACTTGGATATTCCTAAAACGCGTCAGTATGATACTGGAAAAATAGAAGTTGTTGCTCGAAGTTCACTCGGAGAAGCTATGGCTTCAACTGATCTTAAAATTGTTGCTAGAGCCGATGACTATCGCGGTGTACTGAAGAATTCACCACGACGTAAGTATCATGATGAAGATCGTACACTAATGCTTTTTACATGCCACCAATTACTGCCAAGTAACACAATTTTTTTAAACCATTTCACATTTCACATATCTTACATTAAAAACGCAATATAACACAAACGCTTTGCAATTTACACTAAAACCTTAAAACATAAGATACCTTCACAAGACCCTTCTTCCCCACCGGAACCTCTGCTTTTGCCGCAACCAGCAATCTTAACAGAGACATGCAGGCGGGATATATGCTATGTAAATATGCTTCTTTTGGAGTATCTATATTGGGTAAAAAGTGAGAATTTAAAAAAAAAGGTGAATTATACTATTTTGAGCCTTTTCTAGTTTTATGAATGTCGTTCAGGTCTGATTACTTTTATTCACTTTATTTTTAAGCTTCTTAATTTTTGTTTTTGTTATTATTTTGTATGACTTTCAGCTTTTTGCGCTTTTTCAAGTCTATCACTTCTATGTCTTTTACTGTCTTAACTTTCTTCTTTCTTTTAATAAAATCACTGTTGCATTAATGTTATTTTTACGTACAATTATCAATAAAATATTAATTGTGTAACTTTTTTCCTTAGCATGGTACGATTCGGATCTACTATCCTATCAAAAGGAAAGAACGGAAACCGAACTTGAAAAGATGTTTGAAGAGCGCAAACAATACCTGGCTGAACAGGGTGTTGTGCTCAAAACTACTGATCATTTGAAGCCAAAGCATCTCAAGGGAACTGAAACTGACTGGCAAAAAACTGTTAAGTCTAAGAAATCAGAAGTATACTACAACCAACTTCAAGAGCTAGAGACTGAACAACTTCTAAAAGAAACCAAACTTCGCGAAGATCACCATCAATATGCAATTCCTGGAAAACGAGTTGTTGGCAGTTCTGTCACCAAAGGAATGGCTCAGAACTATCAGGAATGCTTGTAAGTTTTTTCCTTTCCTTTTGCATAGACAAGATACTTAAATTTGCTTCAATATTTTACAGAGATCAAACTGATGAAACTCAGCTTCAACGGCCACTGGCGAAAATTCAGAGAGGACCACCGGAACCTTCAGAGTCTTCAGTTCATGGACGAGAAGTATACGTTTCAAAGCAGAAACAAACCCAAAAAGAATTACAAGGAGATCTTGAGATTACAAGAAAAATAACGGCTACGGAAACAACAGAAATGGAACACAAAGGAACAACTCAAGAACGCGTTGTGGAAGGTCAAGCAAAACCATCGAATCCACCATTCTTTACGAAGAAGGTTCAACCATGTCGTGTGTTTGAGAACGAACAAGCACGATTCGAAGTTGAATTCGACGGTGATCCATTACCAAAAATAAAATGGTTTAGAGAGAATCACCTTATTCAGAACTCTCGTGATTTCCAAATTCACACCTTTGGAACAAAATCTATTTTGATCATCCGACAAGTTTTTGTTGAAGATTCAGCCGTATTTGCTGTAATTGCTGAAAACCGCGGTGGAACCGCTAAATGTAGCGCTAACTTAGTTGTGGAAGAAAAACGCAGACAGGGAAAAGTTGGTCCAGCACCACCTAGCTTTATTCAGACCATCCAAAACACAACTGTTACCATTGGTCAGTTGACTCGATTCGATGCTAAAATCACTGGTACAAAACCAATAGATGTTTATTGGCTTAAAAACGGCAAGAAACTTACGCCGAATATCAAATACAAGATGGTGGAAGAAGACAATACATTCACCCTTTTGATTCTTGAGGCAACTCAAGAAGATGTTGGAAAATATGAATGCGTTGCCGTTAATAACATCGGTGAAGCTCGTTGCGATGGAGAATGCTTTGTGCAATCTCAAACTAGACCAACGAAAGAGAAGCCAACTGCTCCGGGAACAGAAAAGGAGCCAGTTCTTGTTGAACCACTTAAAAATCAAACAGTCACGGAGGGACACCCCGTCATTTTTAAATGCAGGGTGATTGGAAAACCAAATCCAGCCGCTCAGTGGTTCAGAGGTGAAAATATCATTAAGCAATCACGATACTTCCAAATGTCTCGTGAAGGAGAATACTACAATCTTAGAATCTCTGAGGCCTTCCCTGAAGATGAAGGTACTTACAAATGCGTTCTTACCAACAAGGTTGGAATGACCCAGACCCAAGGTGTGCTCAAAGTTTTGGCACCAGAAACTCAAGAATCCTTGCCAACTATTACTGCTTTGAAAGATGTTACCGTCCTTGAAGGCTCACCAGCTCAATTCAAGACTACAATTACTGGAAAAACTAAGGCAACAAATGTTCAATGGTTCCGTGAAGGTGCTCTTATTCCTGAATCACCAGACTTCCAGGTAATTTTTAACCATGGCTTTTCTTCTTCGCTTTTATTTTAAATAACACTGGTCAACAAATTTAATTTTTTTTTTTTGTTTCCAAATAAATGGGATATTATTTCTATACGATTTTTTCCGTAGGTTACGAATTTGTAAATGAAAATGCTCAATCAGCTCCCATTTTCGAGAAAAATAGAGTCAAAATATACAAAAGTCCGTATTTTGATAGTTTTTAAAAAATCATTGAAAAATAAAGGTTCATCATAGAAGGTTTTAACATGGCTAAAATGAAAGCCTGAGTCTTAATCTAGGAGTATCAAATACAATTTATCTCTATAGCCTTTTTTACACATCTTGACGAACAAGTTTTTCATAAGTGTGCACTTGCCGTGTTCTTTATTCGTCATCCATTGTATGAAATAATCAGCTTATGGAATAAAGTAAAATTAACTGATTATTTCGAAATGTTTCAAAGCTTTTTGTATTTTTATATAATAGCTTAATATTTCAGCTGTCATTTGGGCAACATTATAAGTTTCTGGATCAATCCGTTACTTTGTAATGATTTTTCAAAAATGGTAAAAATAGGTCATTTTGCACTTTTTAACCCTATTTTTCTCGAAAATGGGAGCTGATTGAGCATTTCCATTTACGAATTAGTAATCTACGGGAAAAATCCTATAGAAATGATTTGCCATTTCTTTGGAAACAAATTTGGTGTTGACCAGTGTAATTATTTAGCTTAAAGACATAAATAAGAATTGGTCTGAGCACAGTATGTATAGTAAATTGATTGTCACGAATTGAAATATGATCTGCAATTACAATTTAGAATTGATTTTTGTTAAGTTACGTCCATAAATATGTAGATCAAAAAGAGTGCGCAGATTCATACATATTTGGGTAAGTAAGTAGTCCAGTTAAAATAGACAAAAAAGTTAGTCTTCGAAATAATTCGCATAGAATTGAAAATTGGTACCGACTTTAAATAATGTACATAATTACAAATCAAAGGTGAAAAGAAATTTCTTTTAATCAATAGAAAAATGTCTGATCAAGCTTGTTCGAACAGATTAGATCGAGGATTATCTCTACAGGGGAAAACACGTAACAAAAATGCATCAAGTACTCTACCTCGAATTGCTTACCTTGAAATTACTTTATTAATTTTTAAAATTGCTATATCTCTTGAATGATAATTTGCAGAAAAAAACAGGTTTTAGACCTTTTTTGTAGAGAATCACATTATCTACAAACTTTGTATAAGTTATTTTTGTGTTAACACTTATCATTTAATAGACACATATGGGATCGGCCGATCGCACTTCTCATCAGAACCAAAATCGCTCGAAAGACATCGGCGGCAAGTGACCACGGGTAGCTCAGTTGGTTAGACCAGCGAAGCGCCAATTCGAAGGGCGCAGGTTCGAATCCTGCCCCTGGTCAAATCGTTGCATTTTTCGAGCGATTTCCACATACATACATACGTACATGCATATATGCAACAAAACAATTGTTTTACCTTAGAACTTGAATACAATTTTTAGCCGAATTGGGATCTATGAGAACTTTTAACATTTCGTTTGTAATGATGTATTTTCAGTTCCATGCCAATTTTCCGGAGTTAAATATTTATTTTGACTGGACTAAATACTAAAAAAAAAGTAATAAATTCAAACGCGTAAAAGCATAAACAAAATCTCTTTTTGAAACGCTTTTATTTAACTTGGGTTGTATAGTGTCAAATCTTGCAACACAAAATTTTTATATGAACTTCTATCTTACCAAAAGTTATGAAACTTTCCACATATGTTTAACTTCGATGACAATACAATATGGTCGTGTTTGTAGGTGGATTCCACCCACGCATACCCTGATATCCACCCACGCTATTAAAAGCGTTTCCTAAAAAAAAAATTGTTTCTTGCCGCAGTGACGACCGAAACAGTCGCCCTTTTGCGTGAATATTTATTTTAGAAAAAAAGACAAAGTGCTACCCGAAAAAAAAACAATTAATTTAAGAAAAACACGATTAGAAGTTTAATAATGTGCTCTCTATTACTCGTCACTTTTACGAATTTTTTCATGCCTTTCGGTGCATTATTTAAAATTTCGATTCATTTAAATTCGACGATGTGAAAAACGTCAACAATCTTACACGTATCCCTGTTATTACTAGAAAAAACATATCACTTCAATGATTTTCTTGGGATCTGTAGGTGAACAATTCTAGAAAACACTTATTTAGGAAATTATGTTGGGAATAAGAGACCAAATTGTTATTTATCAGCACAATTTTGAAGTTGCATATTTATGCAAACAATATTTAATTGAAAAAACGCTAATATTTGAAATTACTTAGATTAATTAATTCAATGGATGCAAGCCTGTTCTCTCACGTATTCGATTTTCTAATTGATCGACAGTCAAGATGCTACTTTACTTGATTGATTCGACTCTCGGCTTTCGATCGAATAAAAAAACGAAAACGGGAATAGGCCTACATATTTTTGGTGGATCGATAGAAAAGCCCATCTGTTCAACATAAGTTGACCTTGAAAATTAGGGACACAGAAATTAATAATCTAAAAAATCCAAAAGCTTAATAACGTTATTGACAAGTCAAATTTTACCTTTTTCTTACTTTTAAGGGATACATCTTATTTTTATGATGTTAAATCTTTTCCATACATGTATTTGCCTTTGTATGCCACATATCGTCCTCCACAATAAAACACTCGAAGTTAAATTCACTCAAAATGCCCAATTGCTGGTTAATAAGATGTTTATCCTCTATGTTAAGTCATCTAAAAGAACAAAATCAAAGAAAGTTTTACTTTTATGTTTTCAAGTAAAAAATACTAGACATACACGCCACAAATCAAAAAGATGGGCACATTATTTAAATTTAAACTGTATGAATAATTTTAATATCAAAAAAATTCGATTTAATTTTAGTTGGGATATATACATAAAATCAAAAACTTGTTTAACTGAGGTTTTGCAGAAAAATATTTAAGCTTTGGCTAGAGACGTGATATCATTCCCATATAGAATTGTTCTTTCGAATTTTAAAAATATACTTAAAATAAATTTTTTATAAAATCTTCACAAAAATTTAATCTTAAAAACTTTCATGTTAAACTTAATAACTCTGTAAACGCACACATATGCAGGCCTATTCCAGAATCCGTCGGAGAGGTTACAAAAACGAAAAAAAATGGTAGTTTACAATCTGAGTGAATTTAAGTTTGTTGCCTCCGTAGAGAGGTGATACAGTTTTCAACGGAAATACCAAATTCAGCTCCCTTCAAATCGTTAAATACCATTTTTTTAATGTTCGGAACTTCTACGGCTGAGTCTGGAATAGGCCTCATAGTCTGCTGAAAGAAAAACTGTTACTTAACAACGCCTTTTAGATTACAAATACAGTATCTAAATTGTCTCTTTAAAATATTTAAGTATTTACATTTTACAAACAGAAAACTTCACAAAAATAAATTAAATGGCATTTGTTTTGAGCAAAAAACTAATTAACAAATAAACAAAATTGAAATTTGAGCGAATACACGCGCTCTGTGGGGCTATAAAAATTATATGTGGAAAATTGTCTTGCACATTGCACAGCATTCAAATAAAATTTTGACATTTCCTAATTATATTGGTCGCGACTCGTGAGTTATTCTCAGTATTATGCAATGAGGAATAAAATAAAATATTCGGGCGAAAATAAATGCCCACATTCTTTAGCCAAATATTTCTAGTTCATTTCATTGAAAACGCTCGTTTAGATCTCAAAGGGCGTTTATTGGATAACAATTTCAAATTGCCAAGAAATGACGGCTATCAATGCAATTTTATCTCGTAAAAATGAGTAATACCCCAAAGAATTCCAATGATCTGAAGCCCAGAGAAACTTTATGCACAGTATGCGAAAGGTCATTTCCTTGAATTGCTTTTGATATAATTTTACCCAAATTCTATGCATTTCTGAAGCCATCTGTTACCTCATGAACAAAACGAAAATTAATTTTCACATTTGATGCGCCAGGAATAATTTCATCTTAAACAAAATTATGCAATATTTTTAGACTCCTACGTGCAATGAGGTACTTAATTCAAATTTAATATTGAGGCAAAATTATATGAATTGGATGGCAACACCTGCATGCTTTAAAATTTGATCGTCATGCTGATTGACCTAGTCCTAAATTGCACTAAAATAAACTGATGATTCAGGTAACTGAGTGAATAAATAGGAGCATCTATTTGTTACCTGGATGATTTTTTCAGATAAAATAAACGCTGATTTACGTGAGCTTAGATGCCAAAATGGCAAATTTGTTTCTTTATTACGGTAATAAAATAATATTCATGATAATATTTGTAACTTTAACAAATTTTATAAAAAAACAAAATGGTTCTAATAGAATGGAAATATTAATCACAGGAACAAGCATTCAAAATTCTAAAAACGCGAAATTGTATATCTTTCCTTCAAATCTTTGAGATATCTTTGATTCAGTCTTAACTCTAACACGTACGAAGAATTTCATGAACATTTCAAATATCGTAAAATGGGGTGAATAGAAACAGTGGGGTGAATAGCAACAAAACTTTGAACAATTTTAAATTGCTTATAAAAATGCTATATAATTTCCCTGTTAGTTTGTTAAGTGGCAGCCTGGAAATGACAAAATATCGCCATGTAATCACGTCGGTAGCATTTTTATAAGCAATTTTTGGTATTTTTCAAAGTTTTGTTGCTATTCACCCCACTGTTTCTATTCACCCCATTTTACGGTACCCAATGTGGCTTTATTTAAGCGTGTACCAATGAAAGTTTAAAGAAGAGCATTTAAGAATTATATCACTTTGAAAGAATTTGATTCATTGAATTAAAGTGTTTTTTTTCATTTTATTCGACAAAGAAAATTGTCACTTTGAGTTAGTTATGTATTTTACATAAAAGAAAGATATTTATAAATACTATGGGATTATAAGACAATTCGCAAATGGAAAAGCTCTCAACCCGATTAATGATTTGCAAAAAACTAATACCCAATCGTATTTTTTCAAATGCTATCAATACGCATCAACCTTTTTCTTTAATTGAAAAAGTAGTTCAAGGGCAACTGAAACTAATCCGAATAATTTCCTTTCTAAACTGTACTGAATAGCATCAAAGATTGGCTCTTACTACACATCATAAAAATCATTAATTTATGTTCAAGATCTGCTAAAATCTGATAAGACAATAACTCAAAATCACTTCTAAACAAACATGCTGGCAACTGATTATAAAAACAAAACAATTTTCTCCACAGATGATCTTCGACGGCAACAATGCTGTTCTCTTAATCGGAGTTACCTACGAGGAGGATTCTGGAGTATTCACATGCCGTGTAACATCGTCAGCCGGACAAGTGGAATCTTCCGCAAAATTGACCGTTAAAAGTAAGAACTAATCTATAATTTACAACAACAAAATCGTGAGAAATTTTCATAAATCAAACGTGTTTGCTAAATGAATATTAAAACAAACAAGTTTTTTGCTTGCAACAATTTTCAGCAAGGTTTCTTAAAAATTTTATTTATTTTCTGTTTAATAATAATTTAATTTAATCGACATTTAATGTGGATTAACTAGTCGCCATAAAAAAGCCTTTGAAAATCATAAATTACAAAAAAGATTTACGTTTATTTCCCCTTATTTATGTTTCATCATTGGATAGTTTCTTTTAAGTTGTTATGTAGCTTTACGATATTTATATTTTTTTAACGAAAAAGCTTTGTTTAGAGAAGAAAAAAAGCAAAATTACAAAAAAAAAATTTCAATAACAAAGTCAAGGATGTTTCCCTATGATAACTGATTGTTTCATATAAGTACTAATTAAGTGTTTCAAGCTAATAATCTTCTGATATTGAAAACCAAGAAAGAAAACAAACAAAAAAAGCATCTTATATTGTAAAACTGAAAAAAAAAAATCAATAAATCTATTTAATGTATAAAATCTCAAAATATGTGTAGTTTATTATTAGAAAAGTGGGTCTGCACTCCTTTTCCGTTTAAATGACGAAGTTCTGAAATGTCGAAATGTCGAAATGTCTAACAATTTTGGAAGCATATCCATCCATCATAGTCTCATCGAACGCGTTTCTAGTGCAGCATACTGATAACAGAATAATGTGCATCGAGACGCGTATATTTTCAACGCTGCTGACAAAAATAGAAAGTAGTGTGTGCCGTGCGCACGAAAGAAACACAGACAAACGAACGAAGGAAAATTGTTTATGTTTTTTGAGAAGATTTCTGAAGTAAAGTGAAGATTATCATAGTACACCTATCGTTTTCAATGAGACGAATGAGAGGAAAAGTCTATTTTTGAAAATTTCTAGAAATTTGACTCGGAGTGCAAAAGCCCGCGAGACTTCTGATGTGCGCTTAAATGTTTTTTGTACGGTCTGATTGTTCTCAACTTTTGTGCGCTCCATGAAGCTAGTCGCCGAAACCATTTGGATTACATTTCTCGGGTCGGGTGATGATACTAAATTTAGCGTGGTCGCTTTTTGATCACCTTTATGCTGAAGCTGTTTGATCGCTAAATCGCACAAAGATATTTATTAGAAAATTAAAAATAAAACGCAGACGAATACTTTTTGAAAATCTTTTTATTAATTTCTTGTCAAAAATAAATGAACGCAATTAAAATAACTTAAGATCACTTGTACAGCTAAAAATATTAACTTTAGCAACAACCGTGAATCAGTGGTTATATTTGGAGATCGATTCACGAAATAGATGGTAGTCCACTCATTGAATCTTGAAGCTTTTTTATAAACAGATAGAAAAACAAACGAACTTTCAATGTCACTTAAGGATAACGAAGTTGTTCTTACTGTTGTTGTTACTCTGTAATGAAGCAATCAGTTATCACAGCCAATCAATGCTAGGGTTGATGAAACGCTGTAATCTGTAAAAACGAAAAGATATATTAGTTTAAGATTTTTCTATTGAATTTATTTGTTGCATGAGTTTTTATTTTCTTTGCTTTTACTACTAATTTCCGAATTTATATTTCTGCTGTGCTGAAGCTTTTTAATGTCTCCGTAATGCCAGTAGGAGTTCCTCTGTGTTTATGCTTCCTATTAATTGATTTTTTGAAATGTTTTGATGTGTAAATCCAAACTAGTAAACGCTCTATTAAATAAAATCTCATGCGATCGATTCTGTTTATGTTTCGTTTTCATACGATTAATTTTCTATAACAAAATAAAGATTGATTTAAAATATGTCACACTAAACAAATATCAATGTGCTTTTCATTTGAACTCAACAAATGTTCTAATATCACTTAATTTCCGTATTCCTTCTTCCTAATTCCCATTGTTTATCACACCACTCACTACATTCACTTTTCCCACTTTTTTTCTCCAACGACGAATCACTACCGCATTAAACAACTCCTTACAACCGTGCGCTACGAGACCAGGTAAGAAACTGAAAGGAAAATTTTTTTAAATCAAAAATGAAAACCACGCTCGCGCCACCGTTGAACATTTGCAATGCCTGCGAAATCTCAATTTTGTATTGAAATGTGTGGTAAGTTCAGCAAGTGATGTGTCAGTGTACTATGCGATTCTATTTAAAACTCGGCGAAGTATATTTTAAACATACGCTTACACCGTCCACCTATGTAGTCATTGTATAAATTATGTTATTTTTCATCATGATGAATTACAATTTGAAAAGACAACTACAGACCACCTTTTGACCAGAATGAATCACTTTGGTGACTTTTTCACACCAAAAAATAATCGTTTTGTTTTAGTCACCGCTTTTTAATAGACGTCGTGTATGGTTAATGATCTCGACCCACACTATCCACCGACAGAGGTGAAGGATTCATTTCTAGTTTAGCTTAGGATGAAAGTGGAAATATTTCTCTTCACTTTTTATTTCTTTATTTATTTTTGTCCCAACGGAGCAATTTAGAATAAGCTGCTTCTTCCCGGGAATTTTTTATTTAAATTTTATAAATGTTTCAAATTATTTGTTGCAGTAGCAAAATGAAATCCCTTGAAATAAATCTATGTTAAAAATATTTCTAAATATAAAATAGCTGATATATTTTAAATTAAATTTTTCCACGGTGATTCAGGTAAGCGTCAGCACGTCTGGTTATGCATTTCTGGTTTAAAAATGGATACGTCATTAAAATAAACTGTTACTTTCTTCTTAAGAATGAAGTGACTGACGCAAGTTTAATTTTCTTCAAAATATTGTGATGTAAATTACGTCAGCGAATAATTTTATTGCCTATGTTAATTTATATTACATATTTCAGCCAGACGTTTTCATTCAAGAAACTCGTAATAGCAAAAATCGAATTATTTTGGCGGGCAATTAAAAAAAATAAATAAAATTCGCAAGTGGTGGTTTTCCTTATAAAAAACAAAAAAAAATAAACATACCTGAACTGAACCCGTTGGTTTTACTCTTGATGTCTCTAAATTGTTTTCTTATGAATCTACCGCCTTTTCCTTCCAGATATTTCTCTTGATGAAGCAGTACTCCATAGTTAAGATATTCCTCTGATTTGTATAATATCTACAAATAATTTTTAATTATTACATTGAATTAAAATATTTTTTTTTTTAATTTAAATTTCTAGAAAATCAATATATCAAAGTTGCCCAACTTCTGTTGGAAGAGTTATAGACAAAAATTGTGTAGAAAGTTTTCCTTTCTCCGTCATTCTTATATGTATAAGGACGAGCCTTTTATGCAGAACTTTCTACTCGTTCCAATGCACAATTCCAAAAAAAAAATTATGACTACTGAATATTGTAAAACTAAAATGCAAAAACAAAATTATAATAAGGATATGAAAAAGCTTAAATTTTTTTTATAAAATGAATCAATTGCGATATTGAAAGCACACTCATCAGTTTCTAACTTTCATGACATGACTAATACGATTGAGAGCGTATTTTTGTTTTTAGGTGATTCACTAAGCGTATGCTAAAATAAGAAAATTCCCACTTTAGTAATTGTTTACAATATATAAATGATTGCAAGTCTTATGAAAGGTAAAGGGAATAACCATTTGTAAACTTTAAAGGGAAGTAAAAATCCAATCATTACTCTTCAAATATTAATAAGTATAATTTAAAGACTGCCAATTTCATTCGCCATTCGGTGTTCAATTTAATCAGCATTATTTAAGCAGAAATAAGAAAGTTTATTAAAACACAAATACTTTAAGCGAACGTTACACATTTAAGACTATAGATTTAATGCGGTTTAATTTTATTGTACAGATTTATGAATAATCAAATGTTTGGCCTTTTCATCTATTTTCGGATGAGACCCTGACTGCTTTTTTTTGGGTACCGACTTCTGAATTCACGATCTTTATATTCAACTTTCCCATTTTGGAGAGTATTTAAATTTTCCTTATTTCAATTTCCAATAAACTTTATTAAAATTCGATTATTAATAATAAAAAACACTGGCCTCATATCTATTTCGCTAGAAATTAGCTACACAAGCGGTTTTGAAATAATTTTCAATTTACAAGAATATTTTAAAGGAAATAAGAGGAAACAAGAATAAATCTGTTTTAGAAAATATAGGTTTTTGTTTTACACAATAAAGTAGACTTCTTAGAAACAAGCAGCTTTATGTGTACGGTTTTCTGCTTTATATTAAAAAAATACTTCTCGACAAGAGCACCTGTGAGTATCCAAACTTTAAACAACCAGCAAATAGTCCTTTATTGACTGATAAAGGTGACTTTTATCAGGCAGCTTATATTAAATCTAAATGGTGTACAACAATTTTTTTATTTACATAACTGAACTGCTTTACTTCGGTGATCGTTCGGGGCTATTAACTAAAGCCTGGTTATTACTGAAAAGATATCAACAAGAAATATTACCTTCCCTTTCAAGCATTAACCTCCTTGTTCAATATATCCAATAAATTACAGGTATGTATCTTTTCCCTTTCACTTACACGGTGTTGCTTATGTGAATTCCTGCACAAGCGCTGAATGAATATTCGTATAAAAACACATAAATCAATCATCTGTAAAGAATATTTTACAAGTTTTAAAACAAAATATGATTATTTCATTATTACAGAACGTCGCGTAGGAGCTTATCCCCTACAAACAATAGACTCTCTTGAAGATGAGTACACATCCTCATCAAAGGAAGACAGTGGCTCAGACACGCAACAGAAAAGACTTAAACCTAGGGAAGATCAATTTCTTAAACCCGAAGTGCCTAAAGAACAAAGGCCAACCGAACATGTATCACGATCACGTACAAGAAAAAAGCCGCGCAGCAGAAGTTTACAACCGCAAACTAACACAATTCCATGGAGAAAAAGCAGTAGGCCAAGAAGAGGTCGCTCATTAGACAAGCAACCTTTCTATCCTGGCTTTAAACCAGAACCAATAAAAGCATGGGTAGAGGAAGAAATTAACTTAAAACCAGCGCAAATTGAAAAGAAGGAAATTCCAAAACCGCAGATTGAGAAAGTAATTTTGAAATCAGTACGAACACAACGAGATAATGCCATGCTCTGGATTACTGGAGAAATAGAAAAAGTTATTGCTCACAAAGCAGAGAGGGAAGTTATTCCTTGGCAGGAAATGCGTGAGAAATTAAAGGCAGTCGAAAAAATCCAAAAACAGATTGAAAAGTTTGAAATTAAGCATGTCGATTTGAAACATGTAGAAGAGCTTAACAAGGTAACTGAAATGCAAATTCCGCAAGAAGCACCTTTTGTAACAGAACACAAGGAAGAAGCCAAGCAACTTATTTCATCGGAAATTGAACGATTACACCACGAAAAAGATACCTCAATTTTGGAAATAACGCAACAAATTGATAAGCTTATTGCAAAACAAACTGAAGAAGGAGCTATTCCATGGAAGGAGATGAGAGAAAAACTTAAAACTGTAGAAAAAGTTCAAAAACACTTACACAAATTCAAATTAGAGCAGGTAGAGCTGAAACATCAAACTAAGCAAGAACATGTTGTGCATCAAGCATTGGCTGGCATGGAAGAAATCATAGATGATGATACAAAGAAATACATACAACAACTTCGAAAAGAAGAAATGAAAGAGGAAATTGAAGAATTGCGTAAACAACAATTTGTTACTCTTGAAGATTCGAATATACTTCGAGTACAGCAAAGAGAAAGAGAAGAAATGCATCGCTTAACAAAAGAAGAACAACCACAACACTGGCGAAGAGGCAAAAAGGATACTCAAGATCTTACGCAACAACAATTCGTACAAACTGATGAAACTAGCAGAGTTCAGGTCACTCACGAAGATCAAAAGCAAATTAGAACTTTCAAACAGAAAGAAACGAAGGAGACCAGACAAATTTCTAAGGGCGAATTTATTCAAACTGAGGAATCCAGTTTTCTGAAATTAACAGAGCAACAAACACTGGATATTCAGAAGCAACAGAAAATCGAGCAACCTGTAAGTTGGAGAAGAGGTAGAAAAGAACAAGTTCAGCATACTGAAGATTCCGCTTTCCTATCAGTTGATGAAAGAGAAGGTCTAGAATCACAAAAATTAATTTTGGAAGAGAAGCCTGTACCCTGGCAACGAGGTAAAAAGCCAACTAAAGCTGAATTAACTGAAAAACTGAAGCCAACAGAAGAAATTAAAGAAGAAGTTCCAGTTCCATGGCTAAGGGGTAAGAAACCCAAAGAAAAAGTTGAAGAAAAACCAGAATTTTTGGATCATAAACTCAAACCAACGGAAAGAAAGCCAAGTGCGGTTACTGTACAAGAAATAGCAGATACAACACTCTTAAAAACGCAAGACACTGTCACGCAAGAAGAACAAGTGCCTGTTTCTTGGCGTAAACCAAGAGAACAACAACAGCAAGTAGAAGGAAAGCCAGAATTTTTGGATTACAAACTAAAACCAACGGAAAGAAAACCGAGCAAAGCCACAGTACAAGAAATAGAAGATATAACGCTCTTAAAAACACAAGAAGAAATCTCTCAAGAAGAGCAGGTACCAGTTTCTTGGCGACAACCAAGAGAACAAGCACCCACTGAAGAAAAACAAAAGATTATATTGAAGCAAACTCCAAAACAAAAAGAAGAAATTGCAGAAACACAGCAGCCTGAACTTTTACCATGGCAGAAACCAATGAAAGAAAAACCGTCTGAAGTGGAACAGAAAAAGCCTGAAGAAGACCAGGAAGAAGTTACTTTGAAACCAGTTTCCAAAGACAAGATGGTTCAGCCAAAAGTGGCCGATAGTATGCCTTGGCAGAGAGGAAAGAAGGAGAAACCAGAAAAGGAGGTTCCCGAAGAAATACAATGGCCCAAAGGCAAGCAGAAACCTCTGCCTGAAGAGGAAACTGAAGAAGTCAGTCTTAAACCAATTTCCAAAGATAAAGTGACAGAGCCTAAAGTGGCAGAACCTATACCCTGGCAAAGAGGAAAAAAAGAAAAACCAGAACAACAAGTACCTGAAGAAAAACAATGGCCTTCTGGCAAGCGAAGACCTCTTCCTGAGCAGGAACCTGAAGAAGTTACCCTCAAACCTATTCCGAAGGAAAAGACGAAAGAAGAACCAAAAGAAGTAGAGGAGGGCGTCACACCTTGGCAGAGGCCAAAGAAGATTAAGCCCGAAGAACGAGCTCCAGAGGAGGTACAATGGCCTACTGGAAAGCGACGTCCACTCCCTGAAGAGGAAAAAGAAGATGTTTCTCTAAAACCAGTTCCCAAGGACCAAAAAGAAGAGGTTCCGGAGAAAAAAGTTCCTTCAAAAAGAAAGGAAATTCCACAAAAGCCTGAACCTGAGCTCATGCCATGGCAACTTCCCAAAAAGGAGAAACCTGTACAAAAGCCTTCAGAAGAACAGCCTGCAGAGCTCATTGAACAGCCTCTGGAAGAAATAAAACCGGAAGAAATTGGTACCTTAAAGAAGCCAGTGCCAAGAAAGCCAAGTGAGCCAGAACAAGTAGAGCAAGTAACTTTAAAACCAGTTCCAAAACAAAAGCCCAAAGAAGAGGAACGTCCTGAAGAAATTCAATTAAAACCAGTACAGAAAGTCGCAGAAGTTTTAGTCGCCGAAGATTTAGAACAACTTCGCCCTGTACAAAAGGAAGAGGTAGAAGTAAAACCAGAAGAACAGAAAAGGCGCATCGACAAATTGAAGCCACAAGAACCAGAACAAGTAGAAAAAGTTGTCCTTAAACCTGTGCCTAGACAAAAACCAAAGATACAAGAAGAAAAGGTAGAAGAAGTCACTCTGCAACCAATTAAGAAGAAAGAACAAATCACCACGAAGGTGGCAGAAGAAATTCCTAAAGAAGTTCCAGAAGAGCAGAAACCCGTTGAAAGAATTGAAGAGCATATACCCGAAAAACCGCAAGTAGGAAAACCTGCAGAAGAACAACAATTACCATGGCGACGCGGAAAACCCAAACCAAAGATACCCGAAGAAGAAAAACCGGAAGAAGTGCATTTAAAATCAATTCCACGAAAACCTATAGAAGAAGAAAAGGTTGAAGAAGTGCACTTGAAACCTGTTCCTAAAAAGAAGGCTGAAATTCCAGAAGAAATTAAAGAGAAAGAGGTAATCAAAAAACCAATTAAACCAAAAGACCTGCCTGAAATTCCAGATCTTGAACACGTAGAATTAGAAAAACCTGAAAAGGTTGAAATTCAAAAACCCACGAAAGTTCCGGAAGAAGAAGTTAAATTACCATGGCGTAGGGGTGAAAAGAAGAAACCTAAAGAAGAAGTACCAGAGGAAAAAGAATGGCCCAAGGGAAAACAACGTCCTAAGGAAGAACTACCCATCGAGGATGTTAAGTTAAAACCAATACCTCGTAAAAAGCCTGAAATGCCAGAAGAAGTTCCAGTTCAGGATAAAATATCAAAACCGAAGCCTGAAGAAAGAAAAGATGCCGAATTCAAAGATGAAGTACCTCAGTTCAAAATACCGCAGAAAAAGAAAGTAAAACGTCCTACCGAAAAACTTGGTGAGGAGCCACAAGAAGAGATTCCAGAAGAAGTTCCAGAAGTTCCGGAAGTTCCAGAAGAAGTTCGACCAGAAATAATTGAAGAAATTGAGAAAACTCAAGTTATTAAAAAGCGAAGAATTCGTAAACCAAAAACCACTGAAACTTCTGAAGACGAAATTTTAGAAAAAGAAGTTCCTGAAGAGGAAGAAGTTCCTGAAGAACTTACTCCTCAAAAGGTTGAGCAGCCAGAGCTCGTTACAGAAGAGGTTGTAGAAAAGAAAGCACCATGGCGTAAGCCTCGCGTCGAAAAGCCAAAAGAAGAAGAAAAATCTCTTGAGGAAATACTTGAAACAAAGAAATTACGTCCAATTAAAGTAAAACCAAAGGAAGTTGAGGAACAAACAATAGAAGATGTACAACTTAAACCGATTCCTAAAAAAGAAGAAATTGTGGAAGAGGTTAAGCCAGAAAAGAAAAAGAAACCGAAAAGGGTAGAATATGAGGAACTTCCCGAAATCCCAGACGTTGAAAAACCAGAATTAGAAGAGGTGGAAACTGTTGAAATGCCAACGCCTGAGAAGCCAGAACAACCAGAGGAAACAAAAGTACCTTGGCGAAGAGGGCAAAAAGCAAAACCTGTCGAAGAAAAAATGGAAGAAAAAGCTTGGCCCAAAGGCAAACGTCGTCCCAAAGAAGAAGAACCTCAAGAGGAAATTCATCTCAAGCCTATTCCAAAGAAAAAGCCAGATCAGCCAGAGGAGAAGGAAATTCCAGACAAAGTACCTGGAGTGCCCAAACCAGAAAGAAAGGATGAAGATTTTACTGATAGTATAAAACCTCCTAAGAAGCCAAAGACCAAAAAGCCAAAACTACAAAAAGAAAGACCTTCTATTGAAGAGGTTTCAGAAGAATCGATAGAAGAATTGCCAGAGGAAGCACCTACTGTGGAAGAAATGAGTCCCGTTCCTGTAACTGAAGCCAAGGATATTGCTTTGGTTCAAGAAGTTATCCAACACGTCGCTGCGGAAACTCTTACTGAAGAAGCAAAAATTGAAACACACAAGGCGCATAAAAAGCGCACAAAGAGGTTGAAGGATGTTTCTTTAGAAGATCAGCCCGATGCCAGAGTTGCTGACGAAGAAGAAGTAATTGAAGCTGTAGAACAACAAAGAGAAGTATCAAAGAAAATTCTTAAGTTGAAAAAGATCGAAGAAAGACCAGAAGAAGAAAAACCTGAAGAAGAAATACCTGTAGAATTTGAAGAATTTAAAAAAGATATGGATTTCAAAATTACGTCTCAAATCGTTAAAAAGCAGAGGAGGAGAGTAGTAATTGACGATAGTCAACCTCTTCCCGAGTTAGAACTTATCACACAAAAGAGAGTGCAGGAAGGTGTGGATAGGGTTGCGGATGAACATGTCCGGGAAGACAAGGTAATTCAAGAATCTGCAGAAACAATTTCGGAAGTAATTACACAAGAAAAAAGGGTTGTAAAGAAAAAGAAGAAAGAGACTAAGCCACCTAAGTTTATTGAGAAACTGCTGCCTAAAAAATGTCTTCCTGATGAGCCCACAACTTTAGAATGTAAAGTTGAAGGCATTCCATTCCCAGAAATAAAGTGGTTCTTCAATGATGTTGAGCTGTTTGCGTCTGAGAAATATGAAATGACTGTTGTAGAAACTGTAGCTAAGTTAAAGATTACGAAAGTTACGGTTAATGATGTGGGAGTGTACACTTGTCAAGCGAGAAATGAAGCTGGAGTTGCAACGTCTCGTGCTAACATACTACTCGGTAAGTACTATGCAATTCTGATTTGATTTTACACTGATAAGAAAAACACATTAAATTAAAAAAAGCTTCAAGTCAAGTCCAACAAAATTCAAATTCCAAACGCTTAAATACAAAGCACACATATTTCCCCGATCCAATTTTTCCTTTGTAATATTAAAACGTTTCATCTCTAAACATTTAACATTAAATAGCTCCAGGTAAATTAAAAGTCGAATGTAATCGGATACAATAATATATAATATTACGTATTTTAATTCTACCTTTTGGATGTGCGAGTAACGATTTTTCCAAACAATTTAAAAGCAGTATTGCAATTTATATATCTTGAAGAATTCCTTTTTATACCGCAGTACATATGCATATATTTCGTTTTCACTTACTGACTCAATAGTAAGACATATTATAGATTAAATGTCTTCACAGCTGATGCTTTAAGATAAAATTTTCCTATACCTAATAAGAATTACATGTAGGATTATAGGAAACAGGAAGAACAGCCAATTATAAGCAACTTTTTGTAGATAACTTAAGCACTTTTTATTTGTAGTTAAATAGTACTAGAGAATACTAAAGAATTTAAAAAACAAAAACAAAAAACGTTAAATATTTGGTGAAAATCTAATATTGAATATTGCTGGACTCAACAACAAGTTTTTTACATTTCAAAAACGTTTTCTACTTTCTAACACACACTAAAAACTATTCACAATTTATAGAAAAAGAAACAGGAATTGCACCAAGTTTCCTCAAACCCTTACACATTACCTTTAGTGAAGAAGAAAATAAAGCAACCATCACATGCAAAGTACATGGCGTGCCAATGCCAAAAATTAAATGGTATAAGGGAATTGAAGAAGTTATTCCATCGGAGACTGTATCAACATTTTATGATGATACAACCGGAGAAGCAGCTTTAGAAATTCTTCATCCATCACCAAATGAAGCCCTTGTTTATACTATTCAAGCTGAAAATCCATTTGGTAGAGCTGTTGGCAACGCTAATATTCTTAAATCTATGGACAAGACATTAGAAAAAAAAGAAGTTCTTAAGGCGCCTACTGTTACTCCACTGAGAGCTAAAGTAGTTCGAACTGGGTCCACTCTTACTCTGCAATCACAATATGAAGGCAGTCCAGCACCAGAGATAAAATGGTTCAAGAATGGAAGAGATATTATTATGAACGAAGATGTTATAGTAGAAACAAAAGATGGCATCAGTACTCTAGTAATTAAAAACATGAATCGAAAGCGAGCTGGAAAGTATGAAATCTGTGCGGTAAACAAAATCGGTGAAGCTAAATCTTCAGGATCGATTGTCGTCTCTGATTTGTCCCAGGAAGAAGAAATTGTCCCACCTCGCTTTATTGAACCATTGAAACCCATGTTTATTGCTGAGAATGAGGTAGCTATTATTGAAGCAGTTGTGGAATCCCAGCCAATATCTTCGTTCCAATGGTTTGTCCATACTGAGCCCATTAAAAGCTCAAACGAAGTTAAGATAATAACCGAGGAAAATAAATCAATTTTAATTGTTCAAACATTTACAAAACAACATGTGGGCTCATATACTTGTCGAGCCGAAAATGTTGCTGGATCTGTAACTTCTACAGCGACTGTTAAAATACTGGAAGATACAGAAATGGAAGAAGTACAGGAATTAATATCTCCTCGCTTCATTGAAGAATTAGTACCATTGCATGTGATGGATGGCGAAAAGCTAATTTTAGCTTGTGAAGTATTTGGTCAACCAACACCAAAAGTTGAATGGTATCATAATGAACGCAAACTTGAAGAAACAAAAGATGTTGTAATGTCACAAGACTCAAAGGGTCTTTGTGTGTTAACAATTTCTGAAGTATTCCCCGAAGATGCAGGAGAATATACATGTGTTGCCGTTAATAAAATAGGAAAAGTTAAAACGACAGCAACAGTTAATATACAAGGTAAAAGTTTAAGTTAAAGCATCTGCTGCTAATATAATATACCTACAAATCTAAAAAGGAGAAAATAACGCGATAGTGATAGTGATAACCTACTATAACAAATATTTACTGCAAATAAAAATGGCACGTTATTGATTTCGCACTGCATGATTTAATGACGGATATTATATAATTTCTTTAAAATAACGCAAGGCTAGGTCATAGATTTTTCAAAAATATTTTACAGTAAATTTTCCAAAAAAGATATTGCAATTAATATAAGGCACTAAAACAACCATTCATTACCAAGAGGAGGAGTAAGTCAACAACACTAAAGTGAAAATGCGAGCGAATAAATATAGTTTAAAAATTAATCTAGTAAATATAAAATATTTATAGTCATGCTTGCACCAATATACAATTATAATACTAACCTAAAAAAAATACTCTCATTTTAAGCATAAAACAAGAATCTGAAATAATGTTTTATTTTTAATTTACAGCCTTCGAATATATCCCCGATTCTGAAATCACAGGTCATACAGGCTCCGAGGAAGATCTTTTAGATAAGGTAACTAACATAACGAAAATAATATAAAAATGTCTTATTTAAATTTATTTCTAGACACTATCAATAGACGAGGATAGAGCAATTGCTGAATCTCCACCTCGAATTATTAAAGATTTACCAAAGAAAGTGTCGCTAAAAGAAGGAGAATTAACAAAATTGGAAGTGAAAGTTCATGGAAAACCGAAACCAAAAGTAAAATGGCTGAGGGATGGAGAAGAAATATTCGCTTCCGAGGAGTACCAGATCGATAACTTTGAGGACGGTACCTCCGTTCTTGTCATCAGCAATGTCTATCCAGATGATACCGGAGTTATAACATTTGAAGCATTTAATGCACTTGGTGTTGCTGAAACAACAACACAAATCTGTGTTGAAGGTATTTTTAGCACTACAGAAAGTGATCATTTCTTAAAGTTATTCTTTTTATATTTGAAGCAAAAATTTTATAACGATCTCTTCTTGCAGCTTTACCTCTCCCTGCCCTCCAAAAGTTTACACATTCCACATATACTCACACATGTCAATTTATAAATATATTTCTTTTCTAAACTTTTAAATATTACTCAAATTGCATTTCAAAATGTTAAATTAATTGTACCTTTACTTGTAGAAATCGTCGGCACAAAGGAATATAGGAAACCAGAATGGGTTACACATATGGAAGAGATGCAAGAGGCTCTCAAAGGTAATTTTCAATTCACATTCGAATATTTCGTCAAAAAATGTAAATATCTATGTATTTGTTCAAAATTATTATCAGGACTAGGTTAGATAGAAAAGTATACGCCATCGTTAAGAATTGGATTACTGACTTTTGGATTTTATGTGTTTTTAACCAACAAAATTCTAAATTACACTACAAACTTGCTGTGATATATAATTGTTATAAACAACACTATTCAACTTAAACTATACTCGATAGGCGACTCTGAGGATTTAGTTATTTTTTATTGGTTTCCTTGTTTTTTAAGAGTGATACACTGACAAAACCGCTTTGCTTCATGTTTTGAGTCTGGTTTGAATGTTTACGTTGTGTTCAATAACAAACACTTCAAGTCCCCAAAAATATCCATGGAAAACACACATTTGTTAAGTAATTATGTAAGTAAAACAAAACAATAGATTGATTCGTTAAATATGGAAATATAGCGCAATTAACACTGCTTTATTGCTAACTTTCAGCTGCCAAGTGTTCGCCTTCATTTATTGTAGAAATTAAAGATCGAAGAGCTGCCGAAGGAGAAAGTGTTAAATTTGAATGCCAGTTTTCAGGAAATCCAAAACCAGGTAAAATGATAATATTTACGAAATAAGACGGAAAATTTTGAAAGAAGCACTTCTAATAAATAAAACCAGAAATAAGTACGAAACTGCAACAAGGTTTACAATACATACCTCTGACAAATATTTTCAATTTGCCTCGGAAATAGTTTTAATTAAGCATTAGAAGTAATATTTTACTTTAGACACGGTAAGATTCGATCAAAAGTAATTTACAAAAATATGTACTATTTTACCACATTCTTTTACCTTCTAATCTATATAACGAACTTATAGATTTTTCTATATGTCCTAGACAAACAAAACATGCCATTCTTAAGTAGTTTAATTTGAAATTCATTAAGAAACTCAAGTTCTAAGCTTCGATGAATTAAAAAAATTTAATTTTCCGGACTATCCACTTTCTTTGTTCCACTATTTTTGAATTTTCAGTCCTTTTTAAATATGTACTAACATAGGCAATAAACTAAATATTAGAAGTAATACACACACTCAATGTTACAAATTCATAAATACTAAAAACTAGATCTACTAACAAGGCTTAAATTTAAGTTGAGTTTAAATACGCACATTAAACCTTCGACTTTACTTAAACAATAATCAAATCAAAGTAAGTCGGCAAATTGGCATATATGCTCACTAATATGTACATCGATCACAATACAATTAAAATGTTCATTGTAAAACAGCTTAAGTTTAAGCCTCGTTAGACCCTAAATTAACTTGCGGAGTAAGACACACGTCCTTTAAAAAGTGCTTATTTCAAAATGAGAAAGTCTACGAAGGATGGAATGGATATGACGAAGAAATATATAAAATTTTATAGATATACTTTGGTATCATGGAGATAAACTACTTAAAAATTCAGATAAATATAAGATCACGATTGAAGAAAACCGTGCATCACTCGAAATATTTTCGGTATCAAAAGAAGATATCGGCTATTACTCCTGTAAAGCCATTAACGAAATTGGTATGAATGTCAGTCGATCGAAATTCGATTTAACTGTTTCGACCGGAAAGATTGAAGAAATTGAAAAACTAATCAAAGTGAAAATTCCTAAACCAAAGAGAAGAACATTAAGAAAACCTAAAAAATCTGATATTCATAAAACAACTGTAGAAATTGTTCCAATTCAAGAAGAAGTGACTCTTGAAATAGTTCATCCACGTGAACTTGTTAGCCCAATTTCACCTGAGCCAGAAAAAACAGTCACAGAAGTTGCTGTAATAGACACTACAGTTGCTGAAGAAATTCAAGAAACAGTCGCTAATATAAAACTAAAAATAACTAAAAAAAGTATAACGTACGAAGATGTTCTTACCATTAAACAGCATAAGGAAGTTAATAAAATCCTCGAATCAATTGAAGCCGACACCTTTGGTGCTGGTGAAGAACCCCTAAGGGAACTGGCAACTATTGGATTATTAGTTCGCTATGGCGTGTCACTTAATGAAATAACGTACATGTATGAGGAAAATATATTTGTTTCACTAAAAAGCCCCGAATCGCAATCAGCTTTGGTACAACTAGTTGAACGAGAAGGCCATGAAGATCTAATAACACTTATATTAGCTGAGGAATCTACAGAAGACGAAAATATTTTAGCATCGACAGTTGGATTTAAAGCATTCATAAGGATGATTGAAATTAAGGAATACTCTATTGAGGAGGTTATTAAGAAATTCGTAAGGGCAGATTTCATTTTGCAAGAGTGGAAATTCACAAAAGAGGTTTGCATACTGCTTTTAACATTAAATCTTAGCAAGATCATATAAGGAAATTTCATTTTAAATGACTACAGAAATTAGTTGAAACGTCTGAGGTGATAGACGAATACGAAGCTGTGAAGCACATAAGAATTGGTATGTATTTTTAAGGCAATATGCGTGTGATACAAGTGTGGCTTTAACTCTTATTTAACTATTGCAGAGCAAACTTTTATTGAAGAACGGACATTAATTGCGACAGAAGGTCCGGACATAAACTTCTAATAATCAGAGCATTCCTAAAACTTCTCGCTTGAGTTTTCTGTTATCATATAAGCCAACAAATGCAAAAAATACTGATTTATAACCACTAATCCCAATCGTTTTATAAGTAGTTAATATTTCTAGCGATTATTTAGCAAAACGTTTTATGTAGAGTAGTAAAAAGCCAATACAGCAGCACACGATGGATTCAAGGTAAGAATGATGTAAATACATATAAAAGAGACCTTGTTCATCAGTCATCATGTAATATAAAAGCACAAACACATCTGTGGTTAATGTTGTTCCCGCAAAGCCTTTCATAATAATAATACATTGTATTCTAATAAATCTAACACACTACATGAAATACATTACATTCGCAGAAACCCAAATAATCGAAGAACATCATGAAATCACGGAAAAGGTATTAAGTAAAAAGGAAATGGTTAAACAAGAAATTTCGGATGAAACAAACTTAGAAGTAAAAAAGAAAACAGAACTAAAACAAAAAACTAAAAAACTGAAAACCTTAAAACCTAAACACAGCGTAGAGGATACCGAACTTGAAGTTGTGGATAACCTTGATATCGTTATGCCACAAAAACTGAAATCTCTACCGTGCAATGTGCCCGAGGACAAGTTGGAAATTAAGAAACTTGATAGTGCTGCTCTGATATCGAGGGACAAGACAGAAACATTTAACGCTCAAATCCAAATTATACCACAGAAAACTATTGTAACACAAGAAACAATTCCGAATGAAAAAGAAGATGAGAAGACATTCAGTATCAGGAAGATCGAAGAAAAAGCACATACAGTACTTACGGACAATAAAACGATCGAAGTTTACGAAGTTGACATTAAAGAGGACTTAAATAAATTGGAAGTATTGCAAAAAAGGGAAGTCAAAGCTCAGGCGGGCGAATTGAGCCCAAGAGAATCGCTTATAATAGATGTACCATTAATACAGGAAACAGCGGATATATATGAAAAACCAAAAGTGAAGAAGGAAGAAGCAATGCCATCAATTTTACCTCATGAAGCACAAGAAACAACTCAACAAATACCAGTAGTAAAAGAAACAGAATTTACTGGAGCTGTAAAGACGCCAACTGTGCAGGCACAAGAATCATTTGTGCCCCACCGCAGCATCGACGTTGAACAAATAGAAAAGACTGAATCCGTACTGCCTGAGGATATGAAAATTCTTATGCCAGCTGTTGAACCAAAGTATTCCGTTCGACTGAACGAATCCATGCAAATATCAGAAACGATTGCGGAAGATAAACCATCAAAATATTATCCGGAAGTTATAGTACCAACGGAAGCTGCTACTAGATCTGTAATAGCTCACCAAACCTACTTAACGGAAGAAATTAAATCTGAAGATAGGACAACAACCTTAGTACCAGAAGACAAAGTCACAGCACACAAAGCAATCTTAGATATTACAGAAAGCATTCCTCTTCAAATTTCCGAGACATCTGTTAGGGAATCTGAAGGTGAATTGCCTCAAGACAAGGTTCCAATTCACGCTTCAACAGAAAAAAGTTTCGTTTTGCAAGAAAGCATCGTTACATCTGAAGTTAATGCTCAGCTACCAACATCAGATTTCGATAAATTCCAAGCAGAGTTGAAAGAAGCCAAAATTGATTTGGTGAAGCACCGACACATTACATCAACGATTGTCACATCGAGTGAAATACCAGAAGAAATTGCATTACCTGCAGATATTTCCATGAAAAAAGCTGTAACAGACATTAATAAATTAGATTCCATGGTAGTTTCAGAACCCATTCTGCACGAAAGTGAGTTGGAATTCATTATACCTAAGGAGATACATAAGCAAACTGCCGAGGAAATAGTATTAGGTTA
Source organism: Eutolmus rufibarbis (assembly GCA_963920795.1). Classification (NCBI taxonomy): domain Eukaryota; kingdom Metazoa; phylum Arthropoda; class Insecta; order Diptera; family Asilidae; genus Eutolmus; species Eutolmus rufibarbis. Next base: position 22,477,902 of record OY987204.1, read on the forward strand.
TAACGTCAAAATATCGACTGAAACCCAAATTTTGGATTCCTCTGAACAAACCGATTACGCAAAATATCCATCAACATTCAAAGTTAATGTAGATTATGAGACAACTGAGGCGTCACAAGTTCAAATTGTTCAAACACAAGAGAGAGAAGGAGACTTTCTGCCAAAAACGTTACCCGAAACAATATCTGGAAAGACAGAATTTAATACTCAACGACATATTTCTGTGAGTACATATCAACCAATGGAAAATGAAACATTGTTAAAAATCACTCCCAGGGAAGAAGCTCAACCATATATTTCACTTAATACACAAGAGTTTAAAGCGCCTGATATTGAGGAAATTTCAACACAATCACCCGTTGACGAAATAGATGTTGACAAAGTGGATAAAGCCTTTGCTGGAGTATCGCTCATTAATTACGAAAAAAGTCTTATTGGAGAACAAACAGTTCTAGAGAATTTCGAAAATTTGGTTCCGCAGAAACAACCGCAACCTAGCCATGTTTCAACGACATTTACTACAAAGGAACCAGTGCTAGTATATGAGAACATTTCGCATATTCAGTCCATTCCATTTGATTCGAAAGAGCTTTCGAAGCAGTCAGGAAAATTAGTGCATAGTGAGGAACTTAAAGCAATTATTGTTGAAGAAATTCATACAGGAATCTCAACTGGAGATGTTGTACCTGAAAGTAGAAATACTTCAAATGCGGTCTTAAATATATTAGATTTTGCGCAGAAATCCATCTCAGAGCAGGTCGCTCTTGAGCAAACAAATATTTTAGCAACGACAAAATCGACTGAGCAAAGTGTAAAATGGTCTTATGATACGCAAGAATCACTTAATGTAAGTTTACCTCAAGTTGAAGAAAAAGAGCAAGAGTACTTCCCAAAACTAATGTTGCAAGAAACAGCCACATACAATACAACTCACGGACTTAAAGTAAATATAAAAAGTATACCAGACGTACATGAATCAATTAACGAATTCTCAGACGCAATTCAGCCACTTACGGAGGCTAAAGTTGAAGTTGAAGGTTCATTGGGAATTTCTACATCTGAAATTATGACATTGGAAGATATAGGTTCTTATAAAGCAAAGCCGTCACCTGCAGAACAAAAATTAACATCAGTGTTAAATTTAGCCGAAAATCAAGTAGAAGTGACTACTTGTCAGTACTCTGAAAAGGAAACTGAATTCACTCATGAGCAACCTAAAGAAGACAGCAAAGCAGATACCCGCTTTACAGATACTATGAAGTCAATAGTTATAGAAGAAATCCTTACAAGCAGAGCTACGGCTCCAATTGATGATATAAAGCCAACCACACAAACTGGTTCTATAAGTAATGAATATTTAACCCAACTATCGGTACATGAAGTTCGTACATTTGACAAAGAATCTACACTTCCAGAAAAAACCAAACCTGAGGATAAAAACGCCAATATTAGTATGAATGCTTTACAATCAGCAGTTACTTTAGCAGGACAAGTATTAGATCAAGAAATGGAATTAAAAACGCCTACAGCACATGAAAGCAAAATTACTCAAGAGAACTTTGATACCTTCAAATCACTTATTGTAGAAGAAACACTGACTGGTATAACAGTCGAAGATTTAAAAGAAGAACATCCAAGTATTGAGGAAATCAAGCCAAAGGCGGACTATGTCAATGAAACTCTTGTAACCGAAACAATTCCATATGAAGATCTATCGCCCTTTGCTAAGGCAGAACCTGTAGAAGAACAAAAATTAAATATTGGTTTGAGCGATAGTAAGAAAGTTCCTGTACTTACAGACCAGTTAATAGAAGAAAAAGAAGGTGATCTGGAACCAATGAAAATCCCAGAGCGTAAGACGGCAAAACAAAAAGCCGAAGAAATCAAAGTCCCTACGATTGAACAACAGCAATCAATGTTGGTTACCGAATCCTTAAAGCCGCTTGAGGTTAATGAAGAAGTAGTAAATATCAATCTGCATGAAAGCAAAAATGAAAGTATTGTATCGGAAACTCAAGTTTATGAAACTAGTACTTACCAGAAGAAATTCACGACTCCAAATGCTGAGCTAGCTGAAATTAAACACGAAATCTGTAAATATTATGAAACAAAAACAGCAGAAGTTAATGAAAAAGAAGGGAGTTTCGAAGATGTCAAAATCAGTGAAACAAAAGCACACAAGACAATTGCCGAAACAAATAAATCAGCAGTTATCAAAGAAATTTTATTGCAAGAAGCAACTACACCATTTGACAGAACCCCCGAAATTGAACATAAAGCTAAAGCTCTGAGAGACCAGGCGAATCAAGAAACAATTGTTACAGAGCTTACACCGTTTGGAACACTAAAATATTTCGACGAGAAACTAGAGAAAGAGACGAGCCATGCAAATACATCGCTGCAAAAGATGCACGCGATCGAAATATCTGAGCAATCAGATTTCTTGAAAGAAAGTGACATTCAATATCAACAAGAACCTAAGAAACACGCAAACATTTCAGAAGATGTTCACAAACCAATCGTAATAGAAGAAGCTTTTGTTATAAGCCAGACAAAAGACAGCGCCACAATTAAACCAGACACTATCTTCGCAGACATAAACACTACTTTATTTACTGCTCAAAATGTTCTTGAAACCGTGGTACTGGAAGGTTCTGAAGTCATAAGCAAGCACGAAACACCACCAACAAAAAGTGCAAATATTTCTTTACGTGAATATGAATCAGTTGAGACAACAACCGTAGACTCGTCAGAAACTACCAAAAAAATCACCGACTTTGAAACTGACTCTACAAATATTAAGGGAGAAATAATTCAGCAAGAGCTTAAAGTACCTTTAGTGGAAGAAACGCACTTCGTTGCTAACACAGAAGATATGAAAATGCCTGAAATTAACATTTCAAATATTCAACCAGAATTTTTAAAAATGAAAGAAAAAATTGTTGATGAGGTGTTACCGCTAGAAAGCACCGGCAAATATGTTTTTGATCTTAAACTAAACAGACAGGAAGCGACAACAGATTACGAACTAACAAAAAGCTCTGTAATAACAAACGAAACTGCATCATCCTATAAAGAAGGATATATTGAACCTATGTCTCCACCACAAACTGAGCAAGCACATCAAAGCATCAAAACCAAAACAACTTATTCTATCTACGAGCACCAAATTGGTGAAGGTATTACAGATTTAGATGCTACAAAACCAGAATTCAATTCGGCTTCCCTCATTTTGCAAAACTTAAGTACTATCGAAACAACTGAAGTTAATACAGCTGATAATGTTTACCCTTACAAAAGCGAAACCAGTGAAGAACACACTGCTTCCGTTAGTATGAGCAATTTACAAAAATTACCCACTCAAGAAAACCTCGAAGTCAACGAAAGTGTTGCACCATATTTAGAAGGAATACCATTGTCGTTCCAAGTTAAAGAAGATATTCAGTCATGTCTGCCAGTTGCTGAGAAGGCTGTTACTATAGTTAATGAACGAGAGTTCCCTTCAGAGCAGCATAAGGCAGCACGAGAGAGATATTCAGATGTTACACTTGAAACAACTAACTCGCTAATAATCAGTGAAGCCTCAATCTTTGACTCCGAAAATCAAACAAAACATGAAAGTTATTTCACAAGAGAAACTGTACCAGGTAGAGAACCACATACATCCTTGATTACGGAATATACACCCAGCTTTGACCAAGCAATGGACTTAAGAACAAAGCCAGTAACCTACTTTAGCGCAGAAGAAAATTTGCACTATGAACTACACAAAGTCAATATTGAACAAAAACAGGTTTCCATTGGTAGCGGTAAGTACGTTAGCTTTATTTTAATGTAACGAAATTATGGCGTATAGCTTTCCTACTATAAACAAATACAGAGTAAATACATACCCATATCTAAATAAACACAAATAAAAATAGAAACTCTAAACACAAACAATTTCTTATACAGATACACAACAAACACCCACACAATACAAACAAAAACCCACAGAAGAAAGAGAGGTCGTCGTGGAAGACAAAACCGTTCAAAAAGTCACTAAACGTACACTCAAGAAAACAAAAGCAACATCACAAGATTTAACACAAGAACAAGCACAAGAAACAGGGCAAGAGATCTTAAAAGAAGAATTCATAGACAAAATAACACTTGTTGAGCTCCCAGAAGAAGTCAGAGTATCTGAAATCATCGGAGAAGATGGGAAGAAAAAGACAGTAAAAACAACTAAACGGATCATCAAGAAAAAGCAGGGACCAATACACGAAGTTACAAAAATAAATGTAATAGAAGAAGAAGGCAAAGAACCAGTAACATCAGTAACAGTTGAAGAAGTTGCTGAGCCTCTTCCCGAAGAAGAACTGCAGAAAGCCGTTGCAATTGTAGAGTTGCCAGAAAAGGTTATAGTTTCCGAAACTATTGGCGAAGATGGAAGGAGGAAATCTATTAAAACTACAAAACGAATTATCAGAAAAAAGAAAGGGGCCAGACAAGAAGTAACCGAAATAAGTGTTGTAGAAGAAGAAGGTAAGGAACCAGTGACATCAGTTATAGTTGAAGAAGTCACTGAACCACTAATAGAAGAACAACCAGAAAAAGCAACTGTTGTTGAAGAAATTCCAGAAAAGGTCATTGTATCAGAAATAGTTGCGGAAGATGGAACAAAGAAAACAATCAAAACTACAAAACGAATTATAAGAAAGAAAAAAGGACCCAAACATGAAGTAACAGAAATAAGTGTTGTAGAAGAAGAAGGCAAAGAACCAGTGACATCAGTAATTGTGGAAGAAATTGCAGAGCCTCTACCTGAAGAAAAACCAGAGAAATCCATTGTAATTGAGGAATTACCAGAAAAGGTTACCATTTCCGAATCTACCGCCGAAGATGGTACAAAAAAATCAATTAAAACAACGAAACGAGTAATCAAGAAAAAGAAAGGGCCTAAACAAGAAATAACCGAAATAAGTGTTGTAGAAGTTGAGGGCAAAGAACCAGTTACATCAGTTACAGTGGAAGAGGTCACCGAACCCCTTCCAGAACAACAACCAGAGAAAGCAATTGTTGTTGAAGAGCTCCCAGAAAAGGTCATTATATCAGAAACGATTGCTGAAGATGGAACGAAGAAAGAAATTAAAACCACAAAACGAATTATAAGGAAAAAGAGAGGGCCGAAACATGAAGTTACGGAAATCAGCGTAGTTGAAGAAGAAGGCAAAGAGCCGGTTACATCAATAATTGTGGAAGAAATTGCGGAACCTCTAATCGAAGAAATACCTGAGAAAGCCATTGCCATTGAAGAAATTCCTGAAAAAGTTACCATCTATGAAACTGTCACCAAAGAGGGCAAAACAAAGAAAGTTATCAAGAAAACAAGAATCATTAAGAAGAAAAAGGGAGACAAACAGGAAGTTACAAAGATCGATGTCACCGAAGAAGAAGGCAAAGCTCCGGTAACCGAAGTCACTGTCCAAGAAATTCCAGCAGAAGAAGAAAAACCACAAGAGGTTGTCGAAGAGCTTCCCGAGCTAGTCACCGTCTTCGAAACAGTCACCAAAGAAGGCAAACCGAAGAAGGTTGTCAAGAAAACTCGCTTAATAAAAAAGACAAAGGGAGATAAGCAGGAAGTTACCAAGATCGACGTCACAGAAGAAGAAGGAAAGGCTCCGGTAACCGAAGTAACTGTCGAAGAAATTCCAGCAGAAGAAGCAAAACCAAAAGAGGTCATCGAAGAGCTTCCTGAACAAGTCACCGTCTTCGAAACTGTAACCAAAGAAGGAAAACCGAAAAAGGTTGTCAAGAAAACAAGGGTAATAAAGAAGACAAAGGGAGACAAGCAGGAAGTTACCAAAATTGACATCACCGAAGAAGAAGGTAAAGCCCCGATAACCGAAGTCACTGTGAAAGAAATTCCAGCAGAAGAACAAAAACCAAAAGAGATCGTCGAAGAGCTTCCTGAACAAGTCACCGTCTTCGAAACTGTAACCAAAGAAGGAAAACCGAAAAAGGTTGTCAAGAAAACAAGGGTAATAAAGAAGACAAAGGGAGACAAGCAGGAAGTTACCAAGATTGACGTCACAGAAGAAGAAGGCAAGGCTCCGGTAACTGAAGTCACTGTAGAAGAAATTCCAGCAGAAGAACCAAAACCAAAAGATGTCGTAGAAGAGCTTCCTGAACTAGTCACCGTCTTCGAGACAGTCACCAAAGAAGGCAAACCGAAGAAGACTGTCAAGAAAACACGAGTCATTAAAAAGATAAAGGGAGATAAGCAAGAAGTTACCAAGATCGACGTCACAGAAGAAGAAGGAAAGGCTCCAGTAACCGAAGTAACAGTGGAAGAAATTCCAGCAGAAGAAGCAAAACCAAAAGAGGTCGTCGAAGAGCTTCCTGAACAAGTCACCGTCTTCGAAACTGTAACCAAAGAAGGAAAACCGAAAAAGGTTGTCAAGAAAACAAGGGTAATAAAGAAGACAAAGGGAGACAAGCAGGAAGTTACCAAAATTGACATCACCGAAGAAGAAGGCAAAGCCCCGATAACCGAAGTCACTGTGAAAGAAATTCCAGCAGAAGAACAAAAACCAAAAGAGGTCGTTGAAGAACTTCCTGAACATGTCACCGTCTTCGAAACTGTAACCAAAGAAGGAAAACCGAAAAAGGTTGTCAAGAAAACAAGGGTAATAAAGAAGACAAAGGGAGACAAGCAGGAAGTTACCAAAATTGACATCACCGAAGAAGAAGGCAAAGCCCCGATAACCGAAGTCACTGTGAAAGAAATTCCAGCAGAAGAACAAAAACCAAAAGAGGTCGTTGAAGAACTTCCTGAACAAGTCACCGTTTTCGAAACTGTGACCAAAGAAGGCAAACCGAAGAAGATTGTCAAAAAAACACGAGTCATAAAGAAAACAAAGGGCGACAAACAGGAAGTTACCAAGATCGACGTCACAGAAGAAGAAGGAAAGGCTCCGGTAACCAAAGTCACTGTGGAGGAAATTCAAGCAGTACAAGAAAAACCTAAAGAGGTCGTAGAAGAGCTTCCTGAGCAAGTCACAGTTTTCGAAACTGTCACCAAAGAAGGCAAACCGAAAAGGGTTGTCAAGAAAACAAGAGTTATAAAAAAGACAAAGGGAGACAAACAAGAAATCACTAAAATTGATGTTACTGAAGAAGAAGGTAAAGCTCCGATAACCCAAGTCACTGTAGAAGAAATTCCAACTAAGGAAGAAAAAGCAAAAATATTAACTGAAGAGCTTCCAGAAAAGGTATTTATATCAGAAACAATTGCGGAAGATGGGAAGAAAAAATCAATCAAGACCACGAAACGAACAATACGGAAGAAAATTGGACCAAAACACGAAGTGACGGAAATAAGCGTAATTGAAGAAGAAGGCAAAGAACCAGTGACATCAGTAATTGTGGAAGAAATTGCAGAGCCTCTACCTGAAGAAAAACCAGAGAAAGCCATTGTAATTGAGGAATTACCAGAAAAGATTACTATTTCCGAAACTATCGCCGAAGATGGTAAAAAGAGATCAATTAAAACAACGAAACGTGTAATCAAGAAAAAGAAGGGGCCTAAACAAGAAATAACCGAAATAAGTGTTGTAGAAGTTGAGGGCAAAGAACCAGTCACATCAGTTACAGTGGAAGAGGTCACAGCACCCCTTCCAGAACAACAACCAGAGAAAGCAATTGTTGTTGAAGAGCTCCCAGAAAAGGTCATTATATCAGAAACCATTGCTGAAGATGGAACGAAGAAAGAAATTAAAACCACAAAACGAATTATAAGGAAAAAGAGAGGGCCGAAACATGAAGTTACGGAAATCAGCGTAGTTGAAGAAGAAGGCAAAGAGCCGGTTACATCAATAATTGTGGAAGAAATTGCAGAACCTCTACTCGAAGAAATACCTGAAAAAGCCATTGCCATTGAAGAAATACCCGAAAAAGTTACCATCTATGAAACTGTCACCAAAGAGGGCAAAACAAAGAAAGTTATCAAGAAAACAAGAATCATTAAGAAGAAAAAGGGAGACAAACAGGAAGTTACAAAGATCGATGTCACCGAAGAAGAAGGCAAAGCTCCGGTAACCGAAGTCACTGTCCAAGAAATTCCAGCAGAAGAAGAAAAACCACAAGAGGTCGTCGAAGAGCTTCCTGAACACGTCACCATCTTGGAAACTGTGACCAAAGAAGGCAAACCGAAGAAGATTGTCAAGAAAACTCGAGTAATAAAAAAGACAAAGGGCGACAAGCAGGAAGTTACTAAGATCGACGTCACAGAAGAAGAAGGCAAGGCTCCGGTAACTAAAGTCACTGTAGAAGAAATTCCAGCAGAAGAACCAAAACCAAAAGATGTCGTAGAAGAGCTTCCCGAGCTAGTCACCGTCTTCGAAACAGTCACCAAAGAAGGCAAACCGAAGAAGGTTGTCAAGAAAACTCGCTTAATAAAAAAGACAAAGGGAGATAAGCAGGAAGTTACCAAAATTGAGATCACCGAAGAAGAAGGTAAAGCTCCGGTAACCGAAGTCACTGTCGAAGAAATTCCAGCAGAAGAACAGAAACCAAAAGAGGTCGTCGAAGAGCTTCCTGAACAAGTCACCGTTTTCGAAACTGTCACCAAAGAAGGCAAACCGAAGAAGGTTGTCAAGAAAACTCGAGTCATTAAGAAGACAAAGGGAGACAAGCAGGAAGTTACCAAGATTGACGTCATTGAGGAAGAAGGCAAGGCTCCGGTAACCGAAGTCACCGTGAAGGAAATTCCATCAGAAGAAAAACCAAAGGAAGTCGTCGAAGAGCTTCCTGAACAAGTCACCGTCTTAGAAACTGTGACCAAAGAAGGCAAAACGAAGAAGATTGTCAGGAAAACACGGGTAATAAAGAAGACAAAGGGAGATAAGCAGGAAGTTACCAAGATCGACGTCACTGAGGAAGAAGGCAAGGCTCCTGTAACTGAAGTCACTGTTGTAGAAATGCCAGCAGAAGAACAAAAACCAAAAGAGGTCGTCGAAGAACTTCCTGAGCAAGTCACCGTCTTCGAAACTGTCACCAGAGAAGGCAAACCAAAGAAGATTGTCAAGAAAACAAGAGTAATAAAGAAGACAAAGGGAGATAAGCAGGAAGTTACCAAGATCGACGTCACTGAGGAAGAAGGCAAGGCTCCTGTAACTGAAGTCACTGTTGTAGAAATGCCAGCAGAAGAACAAAAACCAAAAGAGGTCGTCGAAGAACTTCCTGAGCAAGTCACCGTTTTCGAAACTGTCACCAGAGAAGGCAAACCAAAGAAGGTTGTCAAGAAAACAAGAGTAATAAAGAAGACAAAGGGAGATAAGCAAGAAGTTACCAAGATTGACGTCACCGAAGAAGAAGGCAAAGCTCCGATAACTGAAATCGCTGTGGAAGAAATTCCAGCAGAAGAACAAAAACCAAAAGAAGTCGTCGAAGAGCTTCCTGAGCAAGTCACCATCTTCGAAACCCTGACCAAAGAAGGCAAACTGAAGAAGGTTGTCAAGAAAACAAGACTCATAAAGAAGACAAAGGGAGATAAGCAGGAAGTTACCAAGATCGACGTAATTGAAGAAGAAGGCAAGGCTCCAGTAACCGAAGTCACTGTGAAGGAAATTCCAGCAGAAGAAAAACCGAAAGAATTCGTCGAGGAGCTTCCTGAGGAAGTTACCGTGTTTGAAACTGTGACCAAAGAAGGCAAACCGAAGAAGGTTGTCAAGAAAACTCGCGTAATAAAGAAAACAAAGGGAGATAAGCAGGAAGTTACCAAGATCGACGTCACTGAGGAAGAAGGCAAGGCTCCTGTAACTGAAGTCACTGTTGTAGAAATGCCAGCAGAAGAACAAAAACCAAAAGAGGTCGTCGAAGAACTTCCTGTGCAAGTCACCGTCTTCGAAACTGTAACCAGAGAAGGCAAACCAAAGAAGATTGTCAAGAAAACAAGAGTAATAAAGAAGACAAAGGGAGATAAGCAGGAAGTTACCAAGATCGACGTCACTGAGGAAGAAGGTAAGGCTCCTGTAACTGAAGTCACTGTTGTAGAAATGCCAGCAGAAGAACAAAAACCAAAAGAAGTCGTCGAAGAACTTCCTGAGAAAGTCACCGTCTTCGAAACTGTCACCAGAGAAGGCAAAACAAAGAAGGTTGTCAAGAAAACAAGAGTAATAAAGAAGACAAAGGGAGATAAGCAGGAAGTTACCAAGATCGACGTCACTGAGGAAGAAGGCAAGGCTCCTGTAACTGAAGTCACAGTTGTAGAAGTGCCAGCAGAAAAACAAAAACCAAAAGAGATCGTCGAAGAACTTCCTGAACAAGTCACCGTCTTCGAAACTGTCACCAAAGAAGGCAAACCAAAGAAGGTTGTCAAGAAAACAAGAGTAATAAAGAAGACAAAGGGAGATAAGCAGGAAGTTACCAAGATCCACGTCACTGAGGAAGAAGGCAAGGCTCCTGTAACTGAAGTCACTGTTGTAGAAATTCCAGCAGAAGAACAAAAACCAAAAGAGGTCGTCGAAGAACTTCCTGAGCAAGTCACCGTCTTCGAAACTGTCACCAGAGAAGGCAAACCAAAGAAGGTTGTCAAGAAAACAAGAGTAATAAAGAAGACAAAGGGAGATAAGCAGGAAGTTACCAAGATCGACGTCACTGAGGAAGAAGGCAAGGCACCTGTAACTGAAGTCACTGTTGTAGAAATGCCAGTAGAAGAACAAAAACCAAAAGAGGTCGTCGAAGAACTTCCTGAGCAAGTCACCGTCTTCGAAACTGTCACCAGAGAAGGCAAAACAAAGAAGGTTGTCAAGAAAACAAGAGTAATAAAGAAGACAAAGGGAGATAAGCAGGAAGTTACCAAGATCGACGTCACTGAGGAAGAAGGCAAGGCTCCTGTAACTGAAGTCACAGTTGTAGAAATGCCAGCAGAAAAACAAAAACCAAAAGAGATCGTCGAAGAACTTCCTGAACAAGTCACCGTCTTCGAAACTGTCACCAAAGAAGGCAAACCAAAGAAGGTTGTCAAGAAAACAAGAGTAATAAAGAAGACAAAGGGAGATAAGCAGGAAGTTACCAAGATCGACGTCACTGAGGAAGAAGGCAAGGCTCCTGTAACTGAAGTCACTGTTGTAGAAATTCCAGCAGAAGAACAAAAACCAAAAGAGGTCGTCGAAGAACTTCCTGAGCAAGTCACCGTCTTCGAAACTGTCACCAGAGAAGGCAAACCAAAGAAGGTTGTCAAGAAAACAAGAGTAATAAAGAAGACAAAGGGAGATAAGCAGGAAGTTACCAAGATCGACGTCACTGAGGAAGAAGGCAGGGCTCCTGTAACTGAAGTCACTGTTGTGGAAATGCCAGCAGAAGAACAAAAACCAAAAGAGGTCGTCGAAGAACTTCCTGAGCAAGTCACCGTCTTCGAAACTGTCACCAGAGAAGGCATACCAAAGAAGATTGTCAAGAAAACAAGAGTAATAAAGAAGACAAAGGGAGATAAGCAGGAAGTTACCAAGATCCACGTCACTGAGGAAGAAGGCAAGGCTCCTGTAACTGAAGTCACTGTTGTGGAAATGCCAGCAGAAGAACAAAAACCAAAAGAGGTCGTCGAAGAGCTTCCTGAGGAAGTCACCGTCTTCGAAACTGTAACCAAAGAAGGCAAACCGAAGAAGGTTATCAAGAAAACACGAGTAATTAAGAAGACAAAGGGAGACAAGCAGGAAGTTACCAAGATCGACGTGACTGAGGAAGAAGGCAAGGCTCCAGTAACCGAAGTTACTGTGGAAGAAATGCCAGCAGAAGAAAAACCAAAGGAATTCGTCGAAGAGCTTCCTGAGGAAGTCACCGTCTTCGAAACTGTAACCAAAGAAGGCAAACCGAAGAAGGTTATCAAGAAAACACGAGTAATTAAGAAGACAAAGGGAGACAAGCAGGAAGTTACCAAGATCGACGTGACTGAGGAAGAAGGCAAGGCTCCAGTAACCGAAGTTACTGTGGAAGAAATGCCAGCAGAAGAAAAACCAAAAGAATTCGTCGAAGAACTTCCTGAGGAAGTCACCGTCTTCGAAACTGTCACCAGAGAAGGCAAACCAAAGAAGGTTGTCAAGAAAACTCGCGTAATAAAGAAAACAAAGGGAGATAAGCAGGAAGTTACCAAGATTGACGTCATTGAGGAAGAAGGCAAGGCTCCGGTAACCGAAGTAACTGTGAAAGAAATTCCAGCAGACGAACAAAAACCAAAAGAGGTCATCGAAGAACTTCCTGAACAAGTCACCGTCTTTGAAACTGTGACCAAAGAAGGCAAACCGAAGAAGGTTATCAAGAAAACACGAGTAATTAAGAAGACAAAGGGAGACAAGCAGGAAGTTACCAAGATCGATGTCACAGAAGAAGAAGGCAAGGCTCTGGTAACCGAGGTCACTGTGGAAGAAATTCCAGCGGAAGAAGCAAAACCAAAAGAAGTAATCGAAGAGCTTCCTGAGCAAGTCACCGTTTTCGAAACTGTAACCAAAGAGGGCAAACCGAAGAAGGTTGTCAAGAAAACACGAGTCATTAAGAAGACAAAGGGAGACAAGCAGGAAGTTACCAAGATCGACGTTATTGAGGAAGAAGGCAAGGCTCCGGTAACCGAAGTCACTGTGAAGGAAATTCCAGCAGAAGAAAAACCAAAAGAATTCGTCGAAGAGCTTCCTGAGGAAGTCACCGTCTTCGAAACTGTAACCAAGGAAGGCAAACCGAAGAAGGTTGTCAAGAAAACACGAGTCATTAAGAAGACAAAGGGAGACAAGCAGGAAGTTACCAAGATCGACGTTATTGAGGAAGAAGGCAAGGCTCCGGTAACCGAAGTCACTGTGAAGGAAATTCCAGCAGAAGAAGAACCAAAAGAATTCGTCGAAGAGCTTCCTGAGGAAGTCACCGTCTTCGAAACTGTAACCAAGGAAGGCAAACCGAAGAAGGTTGTCAAGAAAACACGAGTCATTAAGAAGACAAAGGGAGACAAGCAGGAAGTTACCAAGATCGATGTCATTGAGGAAGAAGGCAAGGCTCCGGTAACCGAAGTCACCGTGAAGGAAATTCCAGTAGAAGAAAAACCAAAGGAAGTCGTCGAAGAGCTTCCTGAGCAAGTCACCGTGTTTGAAACTGTGACCAAAGAAGGCAAACCGAAGAAGGTTGTCAAGAAAACTCGCGTAATAAAGAAAACAAAGGGATATAAGCAGGAAGTTACCAAGATCGATGTCACAGAAGAAGAAGGCAAGGCTCCGGTAACCGAGGTCACTGTGGAAGAAATTCCAGCGGAAGAAGCAAAACCAAAAGAAGTAATCGAAGAGCTTCCTGAGCAAGTCACCGTTTTCGAAACTGTAACCAAAGAGGGCAAACCGAAGAAGGTTGTCAAGAAAACACGAGTCATTAAGAAGACAAAGGGAGACAAGCAGGAAGTTACCAAGATCGACGTTATTGAGGAAGAAGGCAAGGCTCCGGTAACCGAAGTCACTGTGAAGGAAATTCCAGCAGAAGAAAAACCAAAAGAATTCGTCGAAGAGCTTCCTGAGGAAGTCACCGTCTTCGAAACTGTAACCAAGGAAGGCAAACCGAAGAAGGTTGTCAAGAAAACACGAGTCATTAAGAAGACAAAGGGAGACAAGCAGGAAGTTACCAAGATCGACGTTATTGAGGAAGAAGGCAAGGCTCCGGTAACCGAAGTCACTGTGAAGGAAATTCCAGCAGAAGAAGAACCAAAAGAATTCGTCGAAGAGCTTCCTGAGGAAGTCACCGTCTTCGAAACTGTAACCAAGGAAGGCAAACCGAAGAAGGTTGTCAAGAAAACACGAGTCATTAAGAAGACAAAGGGAGACAAGCAGGAAGTTACCAAGATCGATGTCATTGAGGAAGAAGGCAAGGCTCCGGTAACCGAAGTCACCGTGAAGGAAATTCCAGTAGAAGAAAAACCAAAGGAAGTCGTCGAAGAGCTTCCTGAGCAAGTCACCGTGTTTGAAACTGTGACCAAAGAAGGCAAACCGAAGAAGGTTGTCAAGAAAACTCGCGTAATAAAGAAAACAAAGGGAGATAAGCAGGAAGTTACCAAGATCGACGTCACAGAAGAAGAAGGCAAGGCTCCGGTAACCGAGGTCACTGTGGAAGAAATTCCAGCGGAAGAAGCAAAACCAAAAGAAGTAATCGAAGAGCTTCCTGAGCAAGTCACCGTTTTCGAAACTGTAACCAAAGAGGGCAAACCGAAGAAGGTTGTCAAGAAAACACGAGTCATTAAGAAGACAAAGGGAGACAAGCAGGAAGTTACCAAGATCGACGTCATTGAGGAAGAAGGCAAGGCTCCGGTAACCGAAGTCACCGTGAAGGAAATTCCAGCAGAAGAAAAACCAAAGGAAGTCGTCGAAGAGCTTCCTGAGCAAGTCACCGTGTTTGAAACTGTGACCAAAGAAGGCAAACCGAAGAAGGTTGTCAAGAAAACTCGCGTAATAAAGAAAACAAAGGGAGATAAGCAGGAAGTTACCAAGATCGATGTCACAGAAGAAGAAGGCAAGGCTCCGGTAACCGAGGTCACTGTGGAAGAAATTCCAGCGGAAGAAGCAAAACCAAAAGAAGTAATCGAAGAGCTTCCTGAGCAAGTCACCGTTTTCGAAACTGTGACCAAAGAAGGCAAACCGAAGAAGGTTGTCAAGAAAACTCGCGTAATAAAGAAAACAAAGGGAGATAAGCAGGAAGTTACCAAGATCGATGTCACAGAAGAAGAAGGCAAGGCTCCGGTAACCGAGGTCACTGTGGAAGAAATTCCAGCGGAAGAAGCAAAACCAAAAGAAGTAATCGAAGAGCTTCCTGAGCAAGTCACCGTTTTCGAAACTGTAACCAAAGAGGGCAAACCGAAGAAGGTTGTCAAGAAAACACGAGTCATTAAGAAGACAAAGGGAGACAAGCAGGAAGTTACCAAGATCGACGTTATTGAGGAAGAAGGCAAGGCTCCGGTAACCGAAGTCACTGTGAAGGAAATTCCAGCAGAAGAAAAACCAAAAGAATTCGTCGAAGAGCTTCCTGAGGAAGTCACCGTCTTCGAAACTGTAACCAAGGAAGGCAAACCGAAGAAGGTTGTCAAGAAAACACGAGTCATTAAGAAGACAAAGGGAGACAAGCAGGAAGTTACCAAGATCGACGTCATTGAGGAAGAAGGCAAGGCTCCGGTAACCGAAGTCACCGTGAAGGAAATTCCAGCAGAAGAAAAACCAAAGGAAGTCGTCGAAGAGCTTCCTGAGCAAGTCACCGTGTTTGAAACTGTGACCAAAGAAGGCAAACCGAAGAAGGTTGTCAAGAAAACTCGCGTAATAAAGAAAACAAAGGGAGATAAGCAGGAAGTTACCAAGATCGATGTCACAGAAGAAGAAGGCAAGGCTCCGGTAACCGAGGTCACTGTGGAAGAAATTCCAGCGGAAGAACCAAAACCAAAAGAAGTAATCGAAGAGCTTCCTGAGCAAGTCACCGTTTTCGAAACTGTAACCAAAGAGGGCAAACCGAAGAAGGTTGTCAAGAAAACACGAGTCATTAAGAAGACAAAGGGAGACAAGCAGGAAGTTACCAAGATCGACGTTATTGAGGAAGAAGGCAAGGCTCCGGTAACCGAAGTCACTGTGAAGGAAATTCCAGCAGAAGAAAAACCAAAAGAATTCGTCGAAGAGCTTCCTGAGGAAGTCACCGTCTTCGAAACTGTAACCAAGGAAGGCAAACCGAAGAAGGTTGTCAAGAAAACACGAGTCATTAAGAAGACAAAGGGAGACAAGCAGGAAGTTACCAAGATCGACGTCATTGAGGAAGAAGGCAAGGCTCCGGTAACCGAAGTCACCGTGAAGGAAATTCCAGCAGAAGAAAAACCAAAGGAAGTCGTCGAAGAGCTTCCTGAGCAAGTCACCGTGTTTGAAACTGTGACCAAAGAAGGCAAACCGAAGAAGGTTGTCAAGAAAACTCGCGTAATAAAGAAAACAAAGGGAGATAAGCAGGAAGTTACCAAGATCGATGTCACAGAAGAAGAAGGCAAGGCTCCGGTAACCGAGGTCACTGTGGAAGAAATTCCAGCGGAAGAAGCAAAACCAAAAGAAGTAATCGAAGAGCTTCCTGAGCAAGTCACCGTTTTCGAAACTGTGACCAAAGAAGGCAAACCGAAGAAGGTTGTCAAGAAAACTCGCGTAATAAAGAAAACAAAGGGAGATAAGCAGGAAGTTACCAAGATCGATGTCACAGAAGAAGAAGGCAAGGCTCCGGTAACCGAGGTCACTGTGGAAGAAATTCCAGCGGAAGAAGCAAAACTAAAAGAAGTAATCGAAGAGCTTCCTGAGCAAGTCACCGTTTTCGAAACTGTAACCAAAGAGGGCAAACCGAAGAAGGTTGTCAAGAAAACACGAGTCATTAAGAAGACAAAGGGAGACAAGCAGGAAGTTACCAAGATCGACGTCATTGAGGAAGAAGGCAAGGCTCCGGTAACCGAAGTCACCGTGAAGGAAATTCCAGCAGAAGAAAAACCAAAGGAAGTCGTCGAAGAGCTTCCTGAGCAAGTCACCGTGTTTGAAACTGTGACCAAAGAAGGCAAACCGAAGAAGGTTGTCAAGAAAACTCGCGTAATAAAGAAAACAAAGGGAGATAAGCAGGAAGTTACCAAGATCGATGTCACAGAAGAAGAAGGCAAGGCTCCGGTAACCGAGGTCACTGTGGAAGAAATTCCAGCGGAAGAAGCAAAACCAAAAGAAGTAATCGAAGAGCTTCCTGAGCAAGTCACCGTTTTCGAAACTGTGACCAAAGAAGGCAAACCGAAGAAGGTTGTCAAGAAAACTCGCGTAATAAAGAAAACAAAGGGAGATAAGCAGGAAGTTACCAAGATCGATGTCACAGAAGAAGAAGGCAAGGCTCCGGTAACCGAGGTCACTGTGGAAGAAATTCCAGCGGAAAAAGCAAAACTAAAAGAAGTAATCGAAGAGCTTCCTGAGCAAGTCACCGTTTTCGAAACTGTAACCAAAGAGGGCAAACCGAAGAAGGTTGTCAAGAAAACACGAGTCATTAAGAAGACAAAGGGAGACAAGCAGGAAGTTACCAAGATCGACGTCATTGAGGAAGAAGGCAAGGCTCCGGTAACCGAAGTCACCGTGAAGGAAATTCCAGCAGAAGAAAAACCAAAGGAAGTCGTCGAAGAGCTTCCTGAGCAAGTCACCGTGTTTGAAACTGTGACCAAAGAAGGCAAACCGAAGAAGGTTGTCAAGAAAACTCGCGTAATAAAGAAAACAAAGGGAGATAAGCAGGAAGTTACCAAGATCGATGTCACAGAAGAAGAAGGCAAGGCTCCGGTAACCGAGGTCACTGTGGAAGAAATTCCAGCGGAAGAAGCAAAACCAAAAGAAGTAATCGAAGAGCTTCCTGAGCAAGTCACCGTTTTCGAAACTGTGACCAAAGAAGGCAAACCGAAGAAGGTTGTCAAGAAAACTCGCGTAATAAAGAAAACAAAGGGAGATAAGCAGGAAGTTACCAAGATCGATGTCACAGAAGAAGAAGGCAAGGCTCCGGTAACCGAGGTCACTGTGGAAGAAATTCCAGCGGAAGAAGCAAAACCAAAAGAAGTAATCGAAGAGCTTCCTGAGCAAGTCACCGTTTTCGAAACTGTAACCAAAGAGGGCAAACCGAAGAAGGTTGTCAAGAAAACACGAGTCATTAAGAAGACAAAGGGAGACAAGCAGGAAGTTACCAAGATCGACGTTATTGAGGAAGAAGGCAAGGCTCCGGTAACCGAAGTCACTGTGAAGGAAATTCCAGCAGAAGAAAAACCAAAAGAATTTGTCGAAGAGCTTCCTGAGGAAGTCACCGTCTTCGAAACTGTAACCAAGGAAGGCAAACCGAAGAAGGTTGTCAAGAAAACACGAGTCATTAAGAAGACAAAGGGAGACAAGCAGGAAGTTACCAAGATCGACGTCATTGAGGAAGAAGGCAAGGCTCCGGTAACCGAAGTCACCGTGAAGGAAATTCCAGCAGAAGAAAAACCAAAGGAAGTCGTCGAAGAGCTTCCTGAGCAAGTCACCGTGTTTGAAACTGTGACCAAAGAAGGCAAACCGAAGAAGATTGTCAAGAAAACTCGCGTAATAAAGAAAACAAAGGGAGATAAGCAGGAAGTTACCAAGATCGATGTCACAGAAGAAGAAGGCAAGGCTCCGGTAACCGAGGTCACTGTGGAAGAAATTCCAGCGGAAGAAGCAAAACCAAAAGAAGTAATCGAAGAGCTTCCTGAGCAAGTCACCGTTTTCGAAACTGTGACCAAAGAAGGCAAACCGAAGAAGGTTGTCAAGAAAACTCGCGTAATAAAGAAAACAAAGGGAGATAAGCAGGAAGTTACCAAGATCGATGTCACAGAAGAAGAAGGCAAGGCTCCGGTAACCGAGGTCACTGTGGAAGAAATTCCAGCGGAAGAACCAAAACCAAAAGAAGTAATCGAAGAGCTTCCTGAGCAAGTCACCGTTTTCGAAACTGTAACCAAAGAGGGCAAACCGAAGAAGGTTGTCAAGAAAACACGAGTCATTAAGAAGACAAAGGGAGACAAGCAGGAAGTTACCAAGATCGACGTTATTGAGGAAGAAGGCAAGGCTCCGGTAACCGAAGTCACCGTGAAGGAAATTCCAGCAGAAGAAAAACCAAAAGAATTCGTCGAAGAGCTTCCTGAGGAAGTCACCGTCTTCGAAACTGTAACCAAGGAAGGCAAACCGAAGAAGGTTGTCAAGAAAACACGAGTCATTAAGAAGACAAAGGGAGACATGCAGGAAGTTACCAAGATCGACGTCATTGAGGAAGAAGGCAAGGCTCCGGTAACCGAAGTCACCGTGAAGGAAATTCCAGCAGAAGAAAAACCAAAGGAAGTCGTCGAAGAGCTTCCTGAGCAAGTCACCGTGTTTGAAACTGTGACCAAAGAAGGCAAACCGAAGAAGGTTGTCAAGAAAACTCGCGTAATAAAGAAAACAAAGGGAGATAAGCAGGAAGTTACCAAGATCGATGTCACAGAAGAAGAAGGCAAGGCTCCGGTAACCGAGGTCACTGTGGAAGAAATTTCAGCGGAAGAAGCAAAACCAAAAGAAGTAATCGAAGAGCTTCCTGAGCAAGTCACCGTTTTCGAAACTGTGACCAAAGAAGGCAAACCGAAGAAGGTTGTCAAGAAAACTCGCGTAATAAAGAAAACAAAGGGAGATAAGCAGGAAGTTACCAAGATCGATGTCACAGAAGAAGAAGGCAAGGCTCCGGTAACCGAGGTAACTGTGGAAGAAATTCCAGCGGAAGAAGCAAAACCAAAAGAAGTAATCGAAGAGCTTCCTGAGCAGGTCACCGTTTTCGAAACTGTAACCAAAGAGGGCAAACCGAAGAAGATTGTCAAGAAAACACGAGTCATTAAGAAGACACAGGGAGACAAGCAGGAAGTTACCAAAATCGACGTTATTGAGGAAGAAGGCAAGGCTCCGGTAACCGAAGTCACTGTGAAGGAAATTCCAGCAGAAGAAAAACCAAAAGAATTCGTCGAAGAGCTTCCTGAGGAAGTCACCGTCTTCGAAACAGTAACCAAAGAAGGCAAACCGAAGAAGGTTGTCAAGAAAACACGAGTCATTAAGAAGACAAAGGGAGACAAGCAGGAAGTTACCAAGATTGACGTCATTGAGGAAGAAGGCAAGGCTCCGGTAACCGAAGTCACTGTGAAGGAAATTCCAGCAGAAGACAAACCAAAAGAATTCGTCGAAGAACTCCCTGAGGAAGTCACCGTCTTCGAAACTGTAACCAAAGAAGGCAAACCGAAGAAGGTTATCAAGAAAACACGAGTCATTAAGAAGACAAAGGGAGACAAGCAACAAATTACCAAGATCGACGTCATTGAAGAAGAAGGCAAGGCTCCGGTAACCGAGGTAACTGTGGAAGAAATTCCAGCGGAAGAAGCAAAACCAAAAGAAGTAATCGAAGAGCTTCCTGAGCAAGTCACCGTTTTCGAAACTGTAACCAAAGAGGGCAAACCGAAGAAGATTGTCAAGAAAACACGAGTCATTAAGAAGACAAAGGGAGACAAGCAGGAAGTTACCAAGATCGACGTTATTGAGGAAGAAGGCAAGGCTCCGGTAACCGAAGTCACTGTGAAGGAAATTCCAGCAGAAGAAAAACCAAAAGAATTCGTCGAAGAGCTTCCTGAGGAAGTCACCGTCTTCGAAACTGTAACCAAGGAAGGCAAACCGAAGAAGGTTGTCAAGAAAACACGAGTCATTAAGAAGACAAAGGGAGACAAGCAGGAAGTTACCAAGATCGACGTTATTGAGGAAGAAGGCAAGGCTCCGGTGACCGAAGTCACTGTGAAGGAAATTCCAGCAGAAGACAAACCAAAAGAATTCGTCGAAGAACTTCCTGAGGAAGTCACCGTCTTTGAAACTGTAACCAAGGAAGGCAAACCGAAAAAGGTTGTCAAGAAAACACGAGTCATTAAGAAGACAAAGGGAGACAAGCAAGAAGTTACCAAGATCGACGTTATTGAGGAAGAAGGCAAGGCTCCGGTAACCGAAGTCACTGTGAAAGAAATTCCAGCAGAAGAAGAAAAACCAAAAGAGGTCATTGAAGAACTTCCTGAGCAAGTCACCGTCTTCGAAACTGTGACCAAAGAAGGCAAACCGAAGAAGGTTGTCAAGAAAACACGAGTCATTAAGAAGACAAAGGGAGGCAAGCAAGAAGTTACCAAGATCGACGTTATTGAGGAAGAAGGCAAGGCTCCGGTAACCGAAGTCACTGTGAAAGAAATTCCAGCAGAAGAACAAAAATCAAAAGAAGTCATCGAAGAGCTTCCTGAGCAAGTCACCGTCTTCGAAACTGTGACCAAAGAAGGCAAACCGAAGAAAGTTGTCAAGAAAACAAGAGTCATTAAGAAGACAAAGGGAGACAAGCAAGAAGTTACCAAGATCGACGTTATTGAGGAAGAAGGCAAGGCTCCGGTGACCGAAGTCACTGTGAAGGAAATTCCAGCAGAAGACAAACCAAAAGAATTCGTCGAAGAACTTCCTGAGGAAGTCACCGTCTTCGAAACTGTAACCAAAGAAGGCAAACCGAAGAAGGTTATCAAGAAAACACGAGTCATTAAGAAGACAAAGGGAGACAAGCAGGAAGTTACCAAGATCGAAGTCATTGAAGAAGAAGGCAAGGCTCCGGTAACCGAAGTCACTGTGAAGGAAATTCCAGCAGAAGAAAAACCAAAAGAATTCGTCGAAGAGCTTCCTGAGGAAGTCAGCGTCTTCGAAACTGTGACCAAAGAAGGCAAACCGAAGAAGATTGTCAAGAAAACACGAGTCATTAAGAAGACAAAGGGAGACAAGCAGGAAGTTACCAAGATCGACGTCATTGAAGAAGAAGGCAAAGCTCCAGTAACCGAAGTCACTGTGCAGGAAATTCCAGCAGAAGAAAAACCAAAAGAGGTCATCGAGGAACTCCCTGAGGAAGTCACAGTCTTCGAAACTATGACCAAAGAAGGTAAACCGAAGAAGGTCGTCAAGAAAACAAGAGTCATAAAAAAGACAAAGGGAGATAAGCAGGAAGTTACCAAAATTGACGTTATTGAAGAAGAAGGCAAGGCTCCGATAACCGAAGTAACTGTGAAAGAAATTCCAGCTGAAGAAAAAGAGGTTATAGAAGAACTTCCTGAGCAAGTTACCGTTTTGGAAACTGTCACCAAAGAAGGAAAACCGAAGAAAGTTATCAAGAAAACTCGCGTAATAAAGAAAACAAAAGGAGGCAAGCAGGAGGTTACCAAAATTGACGTCATTGAAGAAGAAGGAAAGGCTCCAGTAACCGAAGTCACTGTAGAAGAAATGCCAGCAGGAGAAGAAAAACCAAAAGAGGTGGTAGAGGAGCTTCCTGAGCAAGTCACGGTTTTCGAAACTGTCACCAAAGAAGGTAAACCGAAGAAGGTTGTCAAGAAAACTCGTGTTATAAAGAAGACAAAAGGTGACAAACAGGAAATTACGAAGATCGACGTCACTGAAGAAGAAGGCAAAGCACCAGTAACTGAAGTAACTGTGGAAGAAGTTCCCGTAGTAGAAGAGAAGCCGCAAGATTTTGTCGAAGAACTACCTGAACAAGTAACGTTTATAGAGTCTGTTGATAAGGAGGGCAAACCTAGGAAAATTGTTAAAAAGACTCGCACTCTGAAAAGAGCCAAAGGTGATAAAGAGGAAGTAACTAAGATTGATACAATTGAAGAAGAAGGGAAGGAGCCAATAAGTAAAGTGACTGTAAAAGAGATTATGCCCACAAAGGATAGTGAAGAGTCTCCAAAACCTGCTAAGATTTCTTTAACTAAGCTAACTCCCGGCAAAAAGAGGAAAGAACCAGAGGATAAAGTTACACTGGAGGAACTTCCCGAACAGAAAACGATATTCTTTTCAGTTACAGAAGATGGAAAACCTAAAAAAACAGTTGTTAAAACTCGCATTATAAAGAAGACTGTAGGTGATAAACAAGAAATAACAAAGATACAAACAGTAGAAGAATATGAAAAAGCTCCCGTTACTAGCGTTACTGTCGAGGAAACTAATGTTCCGTTATTTGAAGAGCCGTCTCCTGATGCTGTGCCTATCGAGGAAATTCCAGAAGAGATTTCAGTATCAGAGACTATTGAAGATGGAAAACCAAAGAAAATAATTACCAAGAAAAGAATTCTTAAAAAGCCAAAAGGCAACAAGGAAGAATTAACAGAAATTAAAACCATAGAAGAGGAAGGTGAGGAACCTTATACAACTATATCTGTAACAGAAGTCCCTCGGGAAGAAAAGCCCGAAAAGCCAACAGAAGCAGAATTTGAAGAGCTTCCAGAGGAAGTTACAGTTTTTCAAACATCAACAAAAGAAGGAAAGCCGAGGAAAACCGTTGTAAGGACTAGAGTGATAAGGAAAATAAAGGGTGTCAAGGATAAAGTTACGAAAATACAAACAGTAGAACAAGAAGATGAAGAACCAGTTTTATCAATATTTGTGGAGAAAATTGAAGAGCCCGAGGAAAAGTTACCTGACTTTATTGAAGAAATACCTGAAGAAGTTACACTCGCTGAAATCGTGCGAGATGATGAACGCCCAAAGCAGAAGATTATTAAAACCAAAGGATTCACAAAGCTCAAAGGGGACAAAAAGGAAATTACTCAAATTCACACAATTGAAGAAGAAGGAAAGGAACCTGTTACGTTAGTGCGCGTTTTAAGTGATGGTAACATAAGCGATGTAATAGATATAGCAACTCTTGCCGATGAACAAGAACCCAAACAAACAGAAACACATACACCTTACACTGACACGAATGTACAGGATGGTAAGCCTCAACACAAAACAACTTTCATTTTATTCCATATTCATATTTATTTATTTTCACTTATTTTGTAAATTTATACTTAACAGATCAAGTAGAAAAACCTATTTTTGTCACAACCTTCCAATCAACTCAAGATGAAGAGGGCAATGTTATTATTAAGTCAAAAAGCAAAAAGATCACACCTGAAGAGGGCGTTCTTATTGAAGAAATATTAAGCGACACAGAACCTGAAATTAGCCGAACAAAAGATTTCGATGTGCAAATTGTTGAAGTTGATGAAGCCACAGGTGAACACTTCATTCCAAAAGCATTCCATTTTAATTTTGCTTGTTATTACTTTGTATGAATTTTATCACTTCCAATAGGATTTTTTAATTTTTTTTTACTGTCCGAAGAACGGATAATAATAGATAACTTTATTTTACACTTTACGTATACAGCTGTGGACAGCAAAACGTACACAATCACTGAACCAGAAGACACATTTGAAGATATTAAACACACAACACCAGATACTAAGAAACCCAAGCTGAAAAAGAAGCCCAAAAAAGAGGAAGATATAGAAAAAGCGGAAGAAACTACAGTTGAAATTTTGCCGGAGGAAATAGTGGAGAAGAAGGAAGAAGATGAATTTGGAGAAGTAAAGAAGAAAACAGTTTCTAAAAAAACGATCAAGAAAAAGGTTGGAGATGAAGAAAAAACAATACAAATTATAAGTGTCACGGAAGAAGGTAAAGACGAACCAACAACAGTTACAGTAATAGAAGATGTTGAAGAGAAAAAGGAATCCCCAGAAAAAGAAATAATTCCCGAGACCGATGAAAAACCGGAGGTACCAGAAGAGAAACTGAAGAAGAAAAAGAAGAAGGTTGTTAAAAAAGTTAAAAAAGATGACCTACAAGAATATATTCAAATGCTCATTGAACAAGAAATTCCAAAAACTGTACTGCAAAAGTATGAGCCTACTGATGTTGATTTGCCGCAGAGAGCACGAAGACGATCAACGATGAAGCCAGTTGCTATTGAAATGACTCCAATGAAAATTGAAAAGCACGAAATTAAACCCACGAAGCTTCAGATATGCGATGCTAAAGATTACCCCCAAATTGTAACGCTGAAGAAAATAACACGGAAAGATAAAGAAAAGAAAAAACTGGAAGAAGTATCATTTAAGCAACTCAAATTAAAAAGTCGCATTAAACCTGTACCATTTGAACCATACGTACATCATTTTGAAGTTAATAATCTGAATACAATTCGAGGTCAGGGAGAACTTTCTCGAAACATTGAAGAAGCGTTAAAAATAGTCAAGAAGAAAAGAAGGAAGTTTAAGGACATCGATGAGACTAAAGACGAACTCGAAAAGCCTGAACTAGAACAATACGAGAAACCTGAAAAGCCAGAGGAAGAAGAATCTCCTCAAGCTAAATACAAAAGGCCCGAAAAGAAAAAACAAGACGACAAGCCTGATGAAAGTAAAAAATTAAAAATAGGGAAAGGAAAAGTTCCGGTAACCGAAGAAATTATTGAAGATGTTAAGCTTAAACCTGTTAAACCCAAGGAAGAAGAAGAAGAAACACCAATTGAAAAAGTAAAACCGGAGGAAGAAAAACCTGAGAAACCTAAAAAACCTAAATTATCAAAGAAAAGTCCCAAGTTGGAACCTTTTGAGCCCACTGAATTTGACGACATTGAGCACATTCCAGAGGTTTACGAGCCTGAGGAGATGCCCGAAAAGATTGGAGAACCGGAGTTACCTGAGAAAGGTAAATATGAACGAAAGAAAAAACCAAAAAGCAAGCAAGAGACAGAAGAGCATCCGATAATTCCCGGTGTCCCCAAACCACTTCCAGAAGATGTTGAAGAAGATGTTAAATTTAGAATTCCTGAAAGACCAAAACCTGAAGAAGAAGAAGAGCAGATCAAACTAAAACCTTTTAAGAAACCAAAGGATGAAACAGAAAAACCAACAGAATATGGCGATGACATTGAATTCAAGCCAACGCCTATAGCAGATATCACAGATGTTACTAAAAAACCTAAGAAAAAGAAAAAAGAAGGAAAGAAAGATATAACTGAAGAAGCACAAGAAGCTGATGCTCCTGAAGAACAACCAGTTAGTGTAGAAGAAATTTACGATGAGATTCCTGAATGGAAAATCAAACTAAAAGAAATTCCTGAAGAGTTTAAGGTAAAAGTCCAAGAAATCGAACAAAAAATTGAAACTGAGAAAGTAGTCGACGAAGACGGAGTTGTGAAAGAAAAAATTATTACAAAACGGAGAATTAAGAAAAAGAAGGGCCTGCAAGAAGAAATTATTGAAATAGTTTCTGTCCAGGAAGAAGGTAAGCCAATTACTGAGGTGACAATGACCACTTCCGAAGTATCGCAAATTTCGGAAACTTCTCCCGAAAAGAAAGAAAAGCCAAAAAAGAAAACAGTTAAAAAAGTCAAAAAAGGTGATATGGACGACTATATAAAATATCTGATCGAGCAAGAAATTCCTAAAACACAGTTAGAAGTTTATGAAAAGATTGACGTCGAGTTCAAAGACAAACCCAAAAAGATTACCTCGGTGGAACAAACACCTGAACAAGCGGAGGAGGAATTCTCCGTAATTTCTGTAAAAGACATAGAAATGAAAGAAGAAAAGCCCAAGAAGCATAAAAAGATCATCAAAAAGATAACAGAAGCAACTGAAGAAATTCTTCAAGAAGATATTCCTGAACAATTTGAAATTAAAATACAAGAACTTGAGAGTAAAATTGAATTCCAAACAGTTACAGATGAAGAAGGGGTTGTGAAGGAAAAACAAGTAACTAAACGAAAACTTAAAAAGAAACAAGGCCCCAGAGAAGAAATAATAGAAATCACAACTATTAAAGAGGAGGATAAGCCAGAATTTGAAGTTACAGTCACTACTTTAGAAGTGCCCGAAGTCACCGAAGAAACGCCAGAAGAAATTAAACCTGTTAAGAAGAAGACTAAAAAGGTTAAGAAAGACGACTTCGACGAATACATAAAAACTCTTATTGAGCAAGAAATTCCGAAAACAGAACTCGAAGAATTTGAAAAAGTCGACGTTGAAGTGAAGGAGAAACCGAAGAAAGTTAAAAAGAAAGAAATTAAGCCTGAAGAATATCCCGAAGAAGTAATTGAGGAAGTAACAGTAAAAGAAACAGTAGAAGAGGAGAAACCAAAGAAACCGAAGAAACCCAAAAAGAAAGAAGAAAAACCAGAAGAAGAGGTAACAGAAGAAATTTCGGAATCCCCAAAAGTGGCTAAAGTTAAAATTACCGAATCAGAAGTTATCGAAGAACAACCCGAATACAAGATCGAACAAAAGGAAGAATTCCCAACGCTTCCTGTTTCCATTAAAGAATTCGAAGAAAAACCAACTAAGCCGAAGAAAAAGAAGAAAACTCCTGAAAAGCCTGAAGAAATACAAGATGAGGAGGTTGAAGAACAACCAGAAGAATTCGTCATTAAAGTTAAGGAAATTGAAAAGAAAGTTGAAACTGAACAAGTTATCGATGAGGATGGTGTAATTAAGGAAAAGACAATAATAAAACGAATTTTCAAAAAGAAAAAAGGACCAAAGGAAGAACTCATCGAGGTAGTTAGTGTCCAAGAAGAAGGAAAACCTGAATTCGAAATTACTGTGGTAACTTCGGAAATTCCTGAAGTAGCGGAACAAGGCCTGATACAAATTCGTGAGGAAGCTCCTGAAGAAACTCCAGAAGAAGTCAAGAAGATTCCTAAAAAGAAAACAGTAAAGAAAATTAAGAAGGAAAGTATTGACGATGACTATATTAAGGCTTTAATTGAGGCAGAAATTCCAAAGACTGAGTTAGAACAATATGAGAAAGTCGACGTTGAATTCAAAGAAAAGCCTAAAAAGCCAAAGAAGGAGAAAAAACCAGTTGAAGAAACTGATGAACAGTTTGCTGAAATTACTGTGACAGAAACAGAAGAAGTTAAACCGAAAAAACCCAAAAAGGCTAAAAAGATAGAAACTCCTGAAGAGAAATCAATCGAATTAGTTGAAGAACAGCCAGAACTTTATGAAGTCAAGATTCAAGAAATTGAACACAAAGTCGAAGTAGAAAAAGTCACAGATGAACAAGGTGTAGTTAAAGAAAGAGAAGTAATAAGGCGAAAGATAAAGAAACAAAAGGGTCCTAAGGAAGAAATCATTGAAATTGTCACCATTAAAGATGAAGACAAACCAGAATTTGAAGTGACAGTTACTACTTCAGAAGTGCCCGAAGTCACCGAAGAAACGCCAGAAGAAGTTAAACCTGTTAAAAAGAAGACTAAAAAGGTTAAGAAAGACGACTTCGACGAATACATAAAAACTCTTATTGAGCAAGAAATTCCGAAAACAGAACTCGAAGAATTTGAAAAAGTCGACGTTGAAGTGAAGGAGAAACCGAAGAAAGTTAAAAAGAAAGAAATTAAGCCTGAAAAACTTCCTGAAGAAGTAATTGAGGAAGTAACAGTAAAAGAAACAGTAGAAGAGGAGAAACCAAAGAAACCGAAGAAACCCAAAAAGAAAGAAGAAAAACCAGAAGAAGCGGTAACAGAAGAAATTTCGGAATCCCCAAAAGTGGCTAAAGTTAAAATTACCGAATCAGAAGTTATGGAAGAACAACCCGAATACAAGATCGAACAAAAGGAAGAATTCCCAACGCTTCCTGTTTCCATTAAAGAATTCGAAGAAAAACCAACTAAGCCGAAGAAAAAGAAGAAAACTCCTGAAAAGCCTGAAGAAATACAAGATGAGGAGGTTGAAGAACAACCAGAAGAATTCGTCATTAAAGTTAAGGAAATTGAAAAGAAAGTTGAAACTGAACAAGTTGTCGATGAGGATGGTGTAATTAAGGAAAAGACAATAATAAAACGAATTTTCAAAAAGAAAAAAGGACCAAAGGAAGAACTCATCGAGGTAGTTAGTGTCCAAGAAGAAGGAAAACCTGAATTCGAAATTACTGTGGTAACTTCGGAAATTCCTGAAGTAGCGGAACAAGGCCTGATACAAATTCGTGAGGAAGCTCCTGAAGAAACTCCAGAAGAAGTCAAGAAGATTCCTAAAAAGAAAACAGTAAAGAAAATTAAGAAGGAAAGTATTGACGATGACTATATTAAGGCTTTAATTGAGGCAGAAATTCCAAAGACTGAGTTAGAACAATATGAGAAAGTCGACGTTGAATTCAAAGAAAAGCCTAAAAAGCCAAAGAAGGAGAAAAAACCAGTTGAAGAAAGTGATGAACAGTTTGCTGAAATTACTGTGACAGAAACAGAAGAAGTTAAACCGAAAAAACCCAAAAAGGCTAAAAAGATAGAAACTCCTGAAGAGAAATCAATCGAATTAGTTGAAGAACAGCCAGAGCTTTATGAAGTCAAGATTCAAGAAATTGAACACAAAGTCGAAGTAGAAAAAGTCACAGATGAACAAGGTGTAGTTAAAGAAAGAGAAGTAATAAGGCGAAAGATAAAGAAACAAAAGGGTCCTAAGGAAGAAATCATTGAAATTGTCACCATTAAAGATGAAGACAAACCAGAATTTGAAGTGACAGTTACTACTTCAGAAGTGCCCGAAGTCACCGAAGAAACGCCAGAAGAAGTTAAACCTGTTAAAAAGAAGACTAAAAAGGTTAAGAAAGACGACTTCGACGAATACATAAAAACTCTTATTGAGCAAGAAATTCCGAAAACAGAACTCGAAGAATTTGAAAAAGTCGACGTTGAAGTGAAGGAGAAACCGAAGAAAGTTAAAAAGAAAGAAATTAAGCCTGAAGAAGTTCCTGAAGAAGTAATTGAGGAAGTAACAGTAAAAGAAACAGTAGAAGAGGAGAAACCAAAGAAACCGAAGAAACCCAAAAAGAAAGAAGAAAAACCAGAAGAAGCGGTAACAGAAGAAATTTCGGAATCCCCAAAAGTGGCTAAAGTTAAAATTACCGAATCAGAAGTTATCGAAGAACAACCCGAATACAAGATCGAACAAAAGGAAGAATTCCCAACGCTTCCTGTTTCCATTAAAGAATTCGAAGAAAAACCAACTAAGCCGAAGAAAAAGAAGAAAACTCCTGAAAAGCCTGAAGAAATACAAGATGAGGAGGTTGAAGAACAACCAGAAGAATTCGTCATTAAAGTTAAGGAAATTGAAAAGAAAGTTGAAACTGAACAAGTTGTCGATGAGGATGGTGTAATTAAGGAAAAGACAATAATAAAACGAATTTTCAAAAAGAAAAAAGGACCAAAGGAAGAACTCATCGAGGTAGTTAGTGTCCAAGAAGAAGGAAAACCTGAATTCGAAATTACTGTGGTAACTTCGGAAATTCCTGAAGTAGCGGAACAAGGTCTGATACAAATTCGTGAGGAAGGTCCTGAAGAAACTCCAGAAGAAGTCAAGAAGATTCCTAAAAAGAAAACAGTAAAGAAAATTAAGAAGGAAAGTATTGACGATGACTATATTAAGGCTTTAATTGAGGCAGAAATTCCAAAGACTGAGTTAGAACAATATGAGAAAGTCGACGTTGAATTCAAAGAAAAGCCTAAAAAGCCAAAGAAGGAGAAAAAACCAGTTGAAGAAACTGATGAACAGTTTGCTGAAATTACTGTGACAGAAACAGAAGAAGTTAAACCGAAAAAACCCAAAAAGGCTAAAAAGATAGAAACTCCTGAAGAGAAATCAATCGAATTAGTTGAAGAACAGCCAGAACTTTATGAAGTCAAGATTCAAGAAATTGAACACAAAGTCGAAGTAGAAAAAGTCACAGATGAACAAGGTGTAGTTAAAGAAAGAGAAGTAATAAGGCGAAAGATAAAGAAACAAAAGGGTCCTAAGGAAGAAATCATTGAAATTGTCACCATTAAAGATGAAGACAAACCAGAATTTGAAGTGACAGTTACTACTTCAGAAGTGCCCGAAGTCACCGAAGAAACGCCAGAAGAAGTTAAACCTGTTAAAAAGAAGACTAAAAAGGTTAAGAAAGACGACTTCGACGAATACATAAAAACTCTTATTGAGCAAGAAATTCCGAAAACAGAACTCGAAGAATTTGAAAAAGTCGACGTTGAAGTGAAGGAGAAACCGAAGAAAGTTAAAAAGAAAGAAATTAAGCCTGAAAAACTTCCTGAAGAAGTAATTGAGGAAGTAACAGTAAAAGAAACAGTAGAAGAGGAGAAACCAAAGAAACCGAAGAAACCCAAAAAGAAAGAAGAAAAACCAGAAGAAGCGGTAACAGAAGAAATTTCGGAATCCCCAAAAGTGGCTAAAGTTAAAATTACCGAATCAGAAGTTATGGAAGAACAACCCGAATACAAGATCGAACAAAAGGAAGAATTCCCAACGCTTCCTGTTTCCATTAAAGAGTTCGAAGAAAAACCAACTAAGCCGAAGAAAAAGAAGAAAACTCCTGAAAAGCCTGAAGAAATACAAGATGAGGAGGTTGAAGAACAACCAGAAGAATTCGTCATTAAAGTTAAGGAAATTGAAAAGAAAGTTGAAACTGAACAAGTGGTCGATGAGGATGGCGTAATTAAGGAAAAGACAATAATAAAACGAATTTTCAAAAAGAAGAAAGGACCAAAGGAAGAACTCATCGAGGTAGTTAGTGTCCAAGAAGAAGGAAAACCTGAATTCGAAATTACTGTGGTAACTTCGGAAATTCCTGAAGTAGCAGAACAAGGCCTGATACAAATTCGTGAGGAAGCTCCTGAAGAAACTCCAGAAGAAGTCAAGAAGATTCCTAAAAAGAAAACAGTAAAGAAAATTAAAAAGGAAAGTATTGACGATGACTATATTAAGGCTTTAATTGAGGCAGAAATTCCAAAGACTGAGTTAGAACAATATGAGAAAGTCGACGTTGAATTCAAAGAAAAGCCTAAAAAGCCAAAGAAGGAGAAAAAACCATCAGACGAGGCGGAAGAAAAAAGCGAAGAGATTACTGTCAAGGAAGTAGAAGAAGTTAAGCCAAAAAAACCCAAAAAGGTTAAAAAGATTGAAGAAACACCTGAAGAAAAACAGGTTCAATTAATTGAAGAGCAGCCAGAACTTTACGAAATTAAAATACAAGAACTTGAACACAAAGTCGAAGTACAAAAAGTTACAGATGAAGAAGGTGTAGTTAAAGAAATAGAAGTGACAAAACGAAAAATAAAGAAACAAAAGGGTCCTAAGGAAGAAATCATTGAAATTGTCACCATTAAAGATGAAGACAAACCAGAATTTGAAGTGACAGTCACTACTTTAGAAGTGCCCGAAGTCACCGAAGAAATACCAGAAGAAGTTAAACCTGTTAAAAAGA
The DNA here is from genome assembly GCA_963920795.1 of Eutolmus rufibarbis. Taxonomy (NCBI): domain Eukaryota; kingdom Metazoa; phylum Arthropoda; class Insecta; order Diptera; family Asilidae; genus Eutolmus; species Eutolmus rufibarbis. Next base: position 22,509,539 of record OY987204.1, read on the forward strand.
AGACTAAAAAGGTTAAGAAAGACGACTTCGACGAATACATAAAAACTCTTATTGAGCAAGAAATTCCGAAAACAGAACTCGAAGAATTTGAAAAAGTCGACGTCGAAGTGAAGGAGAAACCGAAGAAAGTGAAAAAGAAAGAAATTAAGCCTGAAGAAGTTCCTGAAGAAGTAATTGAGGAAGTAACAGTAAAAGATACAGTGGAAGAGGAGAAACCAAAGAAACCGAAGAAACCCAAAAAGAAAGAAGAAAAACCAGAAGAAGTGATAACAGAAGAAATTTCGGAATCTCCAAAAGTGGCTAAAGTTAAAATTACCGAATCAGAAGTTATCGAAGAACAACCCGAATACAAGATTGAACAAAAGGAAGAATTCCCAACGCTTCCTGTTTCCATTAAAGAAATCGAAGAAAAACCAACTAAGCCGAAGAAAAAGAAGAAAACTCCCGAGCAGCCTGAAGAAGTGCGAGTTGAGGAGATTGAAGAACAACCAGAAGAATTTGTCATTCAAGTTAAGGAAATTGAAAAGAAAGTTGAAACTGAACAAGTTGTTGATGAGGATGGCGTAATGAAGGAAAAGACAACAGTAAAGCGAATTTTCAAAAAGAAAAAAGGACCAAAGGAAGAACTCATCGAGGTAGTCAGTGTTCAAGAAGATGGAAAACCTGAATTCGAAATTACTGTGTTAACTTCTGAAATTCCTGAAGTGGCAGAGCAAGGTTTGATACAAATCCGTGAAGAAGCTCCTGAGGAGACTCCAGAAGAAATCAAGGTGGTTCCTAAGAAAAAAACGGTTAAAAAAATTAAAAAGGAAAGTATTGACGATGATTATATTAAGGCTTTAATTGAGCAAGAAATTCCAAAGACGGAGTTAGAAAAATATGAGAAAGTCGACGTTGAATTCAAGGAAAAGCCCAAAGATTTGAGAGAAGAAAAGAAGCCGTCGGAAAAGACAGATGAAAAGCCTGAAGAAGTTATAATCAAAGAAGTGGAAGAGGTAAAGCCCAAAAAACCCAAAAAGGTTAAGAAGATTGAAGATGTACCTGAGGAAAAATTGATTGAGGTAATTGATGAGCAACCAGAGACTTATGAAGTGAAGGTTCAAGAAATTGAGCACAAAGTTGAAGTAGAAAAGATTACTGATGAAGACGGCGTAGTCAAAGAAAGAGAAGTTACAATACGAAAAATAAAAAAACAAAAAGGTCCCAAGGAAGAAATCATAGAGATTGTTACAGTGAAAGAAGCAGATAAGCCTGAGCTTGATGTTACTGTCCTTACATCAGAAATAGCTGAAATTTCTGAAGAATCTCCCGAAGAAGTGAGACCTGTTAAAAAGAAGACTAAAAAGGTTAAGAAAGATGACATTGACGAGTACATAAAAAGTCTTATCGAACAGGATATTCCAAAAACTGAGCTTGAAAAATACGAAAAAGTTGAGGTTCCTATTGAAAAACCAAAAGAGGAAGAAATCGAAAAAGTTAAACAGAAAAAGAAGAAAGTTCCAGAGGAAACTAAAAAGCAAGAGCCTACTAAAGAGGAAATCATTCCTGAAACACAAGATATAACTGTCACAGAATTTCCACAAACAGAACAAGAAAAGCACAAACCGGAAATCGAACATAAACCTATTAAAAAGACAAAACAAAAAACTCCAAAAGAAACACCACAAGAACTACCCCAAGAATCCCCACAAGAAATAACTACAAGTAAGTTCTTCACATTATATTTTTTTTGCAGAAATTGTAGCTTCATTGCAAATGTCATACGCCCTCATTTCCAAAGGATTTAGAGCATCTTAATCGTGAATTCCTGATAATACCCATTGATATTATTCTATAAAACAATATCCACCGCTTATTCTAGTTCAATATTATTAACTGTGTTTTTTTGCGCCCTTGTTATGGAACAATCCAAACATATGATGTTCTGCAAAACATCAAATGTATGGACTTTTGTAGAACAACGTGCACAAAACACCGTAGCTATTTTGGTGGATAGACGTGTCCACAAGATTCGAAATACGAATTCTAATCCTTTCTTAGCTGTTTTGTATTTGAAGGGCCCAGCTAATACCTTAAGCCTATGGACCTATTTTATGTGAGGTAGAGAAATGATATTAAGAATATCTCTTCCAGAAATTACAATTACATATAAAAAAAAATAATAATAATAACACGACCATGTATTAATGCACTTACTTTACTCACTCCAACTTAACACTATCACATGTTGGAAAGCAAAATACACCATTTTAATTGCATACTTTAAAGAATTATTTGTTTTGTCACTAATTTGATTTACTTCTTTAAGGTGAAAAAGTAGAGGAAACCATTGAGGAATATAAAGTAAAGGTAAAAACTCATGAAGAAAAGGAAGAAAAGCCAATTTCTATCAAGACAGAAAAACCGAAAGAAGCAAAACCACTGGAAATTACTGTGAAAGAGTTCTCCCCGCAATTATCCGAAGAAAGTGTACCAGAAGAAGAGGAAAAAACCCAGGAAATCGTTGATGAAACCAGGGAAATTAGGATAAAGAAAAAGAAGAGACCCAAAAAGAAAGATGAGCACGACGATATTATTCAAGCGTTGCTGGAACAAGACATACCTAAAACAGAACTTGAAAAATACGAGAAAATTGAACTCGAAAAGAAGGCTAAAAAAGAAAAGCCCAAAGAAGATCTTGTACCGATCAAAATAGAACGCAAAGAACAAAAGCCCACGAAATTAGTTATTGTCGAAAAATCGGAGTTCCCTCAACTTATCAAACTAAAGCCATCGAAAAAATCAAAAGAAAAACCAGAAGAAGAAAAACTTATGAAGTTCAACTTGAAGAGCAGAATAAACTATGTCGAATATCCTCCTCTTACAGAACTTCCTAAGATCTCAAATATAGGTGCCATTAGGACTAACGGTGAACTTTCCAGAAATGTAGAAGAAGCAGAAGAAAAATTGAAGAGTAAAACAAAGAAATTCAAGCATATAAAGAGACCAAAGGATGACTTAGAGCGACCAGAGTTAGAAAAGTATGAAAAATATATAAGCAGTTCTGAGGAAGAAGATACTACTAAAGGATATAAGGGTCCAGAGAAGAAAGCACCTGAGAAAGAAGAGGAGGATACGTCTAAACTACCAATCGGGAAAGGCAAAAAGAAACAGTTGGAAGAGGAAGTTCCAGAAGATGTTAAATTGAAGAAAATACCTTCTAAACCAAAACCGGAAGAAGAAGAAGTTAAGAAAAAACCCAAGAAAGTAGACAAAGAGGAACTTAAGCAAATAGAAAAACCGGAAGAGAAAGGTGTTAAAGTGGAACCTTTCGAGCCTCTAGAATTCCCAAGAGAAGAGTATCCCCGCGAAGAACTTCCAGAATTTGAAAAACCAGAGTTCCCGGAGAAAGAAAAAGAGGAAAAGAAGACGAAATACAAACGCAAAGAAAAACCAAAATTAGAGGAGGAAACACCAGATAGGCCTATTATACCTGGTGTCCCTAAAAAACCTGAAGAACAGCCAGAAGAAGACGTTAAATTTAGAATTCCACAAAAAGAAAAGCCGGAGGAAGAAATTCAAGAAGTTAAATTAAAACCTTTCCAGAAACCCAAACCAGAAGACGAAAAGATTGAAAAAGAAAAAGAGGAGCCACCTGAAATTCCAGTAGAAAAACAGAAATCACCTGAAAAAGAAGAGGAGCTGAAAAAGAAAGTGAAAGTAAAAACAAAACCAAAAGGAAAGGAAAAGCCTGAGATCGAAGAAGTTGCGATTCCTGAAGAAGAGCCTATATTCCAAACAAAAGAGAAAGAAGAAGACAAGCCTGAAGAAGTACCAGTAAAAGTAGAAGAAGTTAAAAAGAAGAAGCCAAAAGAAGAAAAACAAGATAAGGAATATAAAATAAAATTAACTGAAGAAGTACCGAAGGAGCTTCCTATAGAAGAACCAAAAATAATCGAGCCCATACTAGAAAAGGTAATCGAGAAAGAGGAAATTGAAGAAGGCAAAGAGTATCAAGTTCTGATAAAGGATGTAGAAGAAAAGGAAATTTTACAGGAAGAAGAAATCGTTGAAATAATTAAGAAGACAAAGAAGAAGCCAGTTGTAAAAGAAGAAACACCACAAGATTTTACGGTAAAAATTACAGAGCCAGTCAAGGAAGAAGCTCTAGAAGAACCTGAAGAAATTGCGCAAACTTTTGAAATCAAGAAAAAGCCAGAATTGCAAGAAGACGAAGGAGAAGTTGAAGTTAAATTCAAGGCTCCTAAACCTAAAGAACAACCAGAAGAAAAAGTTACATTAAAGAAACGCAAACCTAAGGATATCGTGCCAGAAGAGACAGAAGTTCAGTTAGAAGTTAAAATAAAAGAAGAGAGTGTAGAAGAAGCCGTAAAGGAAGAAGAAGCTCAAATAATTGAAGTAAGGCCAGAGGAGGAAGAAAAGCCATTTGAAGTAAAAATCAAGGAAATTACTCCCAAAAAGAAGCCGAAGAAACCGGAACAGATTGAAGCGGAAGAAATAAAACAAAGAGAGGAGGTTCCAATTGAAGAAGAAAAGCCAAAAGAATTCGAAATTAAATTATCTGAAATAGTTCCACAAGAAAAACCTGAACAAAAAGAAGAAATTCAAGAAGTTGTTGTAAAACCAAAGAAAAAGCCGGCAGTTATTGAAGAGAAGTTTGAAGTAAAAATTAAAGATCATGTGCCTCAGGAAGAAGAAATTGAAGCAGCGATCACAATTACTGAGGAAAAGCCGAAAGAAACTCTAATTGAAGAAGTAACGGAAGAAAAAGAAATTCTGGTAAAGAAAAAGATTAAAAAACAAGTAGAGAAAGAGTATGAGGTGAAAGTTAAAGAAGATGCACCCAAATTACAAGAACCGCTTGAAGATGTTAAACTTGTAGAAGAAAAGCCAAAAGAAAAGGAAAAACCTACAGAAGTGAAAGAAGACAAAATTGAAATTAAAGATACTAAACCCGAGGAAATTACTAAGGAATACGAAATCAAATTGAGAGAAGTGATACCAAAAGAAGAGGAAATTTCAGAGGAAATTAAAGTGAAAGAAGAAGAACCCAGGAAGGAGGAAGTAATTGAGGAGGACAAAAAAGAGAAGATAAAAATTAAAAGAAAATTTTCTAAGGAAAAAGAGGAAAAGCACGAAATTAAATTTAAAGAAGAAGTTCCTAAGGAAGAAGAAATTCCAGAAAAGATAGCTGTTGTAGAAGAAAAACCAGAAGAAGAAAAACCAAAAGTAGCTATTCAAGAAGAAGAAATAAGAGTAAAAGAAAAACGTCCTGAAGACAAAGAAGAAAAATACGAAATCCAGGTTAAGGAAGTGATATCCAAAGAAGATGAAAAACCAGAAGAAATCAAGTTGATTGAGGAAAAACCAAAAGAAGTAGAGAAGGAAGAAATCAAAGAGGATAAAGTAAAAATAAAGAAAAAGGCTCCAAAGGACAAAGTAGAAGAGTACGAAATTAAAATAAAGGAGCCGATAGAACAGCCAAAGGAAGAAGTTCAGGATAATATAAAGCTTGAAGAAGAAAAACCAGAGGTGTTGGAAAAAGAAATTACTCTTAAACCCAAACAGAAAGAAGAAAAACCTGAAGAGCCTGAAGAAATCTCTTACAAAATAAAATTAAAGGAAAGTGAAATTAAAGAAGATGTAGAAGAAACTGTAGTGTCAATCAAGAAAAAGAAACCGAAACCAAAGGAAGAGCCCAAGGAAGAAGAAGAAATTGCGGTAGTCAGCTTAAAGAAAAAACCTAAGGCTGTGCATGTCGAAGAGCTCGAAGAAGTTGAAGCAGCTGTTACCCTCAAGCCGAAACAACCTGAAGATGAAGTAGAAGAGCAAATTAAACTTCCAGCTAAACCTAAAAAAACAGTTGTTGAGGAAGAACAAGCCGAGTTTAAGATAACCATAGCAGAGCCTGTTCAACCAGAAGAAGTAACGGTTACAGAAGAAATTGTCGAAAAACCTGACGAGAAAGTACCACACGGAGTAGAAGAAATTACTGTTAAAAAGCCAAAGAAGAAAATACCAAAAGACGTTAAACCGGAGGTTGAAGAAGTTGCGGAAGTTAAATTAGTTCTCGACAAACCAAAAGAAGAGGTTGAGGAACAATTTGATATTAAAAAGAAACCAGAACCTAAGGTAGCCGAAGAGGAAGCGAAATTCGAGATTACTATAAAAGAAAAACCAGAAGAACATGAGGAAAAACTAGACGAAGTAATTATAAAGACAAAACCAAAAGAGGAAGTGCCCGAAAAAGAATTGGAAGAAGAACAACCTGAATACAAAATAACTGTCAGAAAGGAAGAGCCAATAAAGGAGGTGCCAATAAAGGAAGAGACTGAAGAAGTCGTAATCAAAAAGGTTCCTGCAAAGAAAATACCAAAGGAGGAAGAAGCTGAAGAAATAGTAATTAAGAAGAAAACTCCGAAACAGGAACCTGATGAAGAAGAAGTTAAAATAACTTTACAGCCTAAAAAACCAACAGAAGAAGTCGCAGAAGAAGTTACTTTAAAAAAGGCAAAGAAAGTCAAACCACAAGAGGACGAAGCTGAAGTTAAGGTAACGTTGAAAAAGAAAGTATCAGTGGAAGAACCCGTTGAGGAGCCTGTGGAAGAATTTACAATCAAAAAGAAAATCCCGCAAGAAGAAAAACCAGAAGACATAGAAGTTGAAGTAAGCTTGAAACCCAAAAAGCCTAAGGAAGAGGTTTCTGAAGAAATTAGTATAAAGAAGAAAAAACCAAAGAAAGTAACAGTAGAAGAGGAAAAGGCCGAGTTACTTGTAAAGGTCGAAGAAAAAATACAACCAGAAGGCGTGGAAGAAATAATAATTGAGGAAGAAGAACAAAAACCCGAAGAAGAAAAACCAAAAGAAATAGAAAAACCGCTAGAAGAGAAGCCTGAGGAAATAACAGTTAAACCAAAGAAACCTAAAAAAGTGGAAGAAGAGGAAATAGAAGCTAAGGTAATTCTTAAGAAGGACGAAGTCGAAGAAGATGCCCAAGTAACTGTCAAAAAATCTAAGAAACCGAAGGTAGTAACAGAAGAAGTTGAAGAAGCTAAAATAACCATACGAAAGCCAGAAGAAATAGAAGAAGACCAAGTTGAAGACTTCATTATGAAACCAAAAAAGAAAACACCAATTGTATCTGAAGAAGAAGAGACAGCCGCTGAGTTCACAATACCTAAAGAGAAGCCAATACAGATAACCGAAGAAACAGCTGAAGAAGTGACGTTGAAAAAGAAAAGGCCTAAACCAAAGAAAACAGAAGAGGCAGCCGATGAGTTGGTTATCAAGAAGGTTGTAGAGCAGGAGCCCGAACCGACAATAGAAGAAGAAATCATTGAAGAAGCAATTATAAGAAGACCATCAGTAAAACCGCGGCCATCTATTATAGACCTTGAAGAGGAAGAATTTAATGTTACTTTCCCCAAACGTAAACAAAAAACAGAGGATGTTGAAGGAGAAGCAACAGTGACAAAGAAGCGTCCTCCAAGACCTAAGACCGAAGATGAAGCTAGTGCTGAGTTAAAAATAAAGAGATTAGAAGAAGAATACGACGAAGGGGAGGAAGTAGAAGAGTTTGTTGTATCTCAAACGAGAAAACCACGTCCATCTATTATCGACCTCGATGAAGAAGAAATTAATGTTGCATTCCCCAGACGCAAAACAATAACAGAAGATGTCGAGGGCGAAGCAACTGTTACAAAGAAACGACCGCCCAAGCCTAAGACTGAAGATGAAGCTAGTGCAGAGCTTAAGATAAAGAGGTTAGAAGAGGAATATGATGAAGGTGAAGACATTGAAGAGTTTGTTATTTCTAAAGCACCAAAGCCTAAGAAACCTTATGAAATAGAAGAACATGAACAAGAAGTAACAATTAAAAAACTTAAGAAAACTAAGAGACCATCCCGCCCAGATATTCCAGAATATACAGATGTGGAAAATGTTACTTTCAGACCGAAAACAGTCAGTCACAAAGAAGATATTGAACAAGAATTCAAAATAGCACTAGATTCTTACGCAGAAGAGGAGATATCTATGTCTGGTAAGATTAAAATTCCAACTCAAAAACAAAAAACTTACTCAGAAGAAGCAAGTGAGGCACAGATAAGAATAATTCAAGAAATTGACGATGGACAAGGACCGATTATTGAGGAAATCATTGACGATAGTGAGGGTGAAGATACAATGTATGATGTTGAAGAGCCTGACGAGTACTTTGAACCAGAGGAACTGCCACCCGAAAGTGTTGAATTTAAATTAAAACCGAAAAAACCGAAACCACGGTACTCAGTCCAACATGAAGACGAAGAAGAAATTCTTATCGGCTTAAAAAAGAAAATACGAGAAGATTCTGTTACATATGACGAAGATTCTTTAACCTTTAAAAAGAAAAGGAAGCCATCAACAACATATGTACAAGGTTATTATTTTTTTTTCCACTTTCAATTTTTTGAAACATTTGCTTTTTTTGCTTATTTTTACTTTATTTCGCTAATTTTATTCTTCAGTTTTAAAAAGAGTAATGCTTATATGGTAACAGAGCGCTTGCGAGGTAATTTTACTAAATGTAGATATTGTAATTTTTGGCATTAATAATTTTCACCTAAAAACTAAAAATAATCATATTTTAGGCGTGCGTGTAGCACAATCAAGTAAAATAAACTTAATTAAGTAACTTAAAAACAATTGGCACCATTTATTCACACATACACACTTGCATGATTTTATTATATCGACATTAGAAGACATATGCTAATATGTATTTTAACTGTATTTGCAGAAGAAGCTTCACTTAGCCTTCGGAAGGAAATGCAAATTGAAGGTAAATAACATGAGAAAATTGAATTAAAAACTAACATTATTATTTTTGATATCTTATTCGGCAAATCAAACTTGCTACATTAAAAGAAGTGAGAGAAATGACGATATTAAAAACTGCTGTAATTTATTCTTATTCCAATTTTTTCGTTATTAACTATTTCAAACGGTTTTGTAAACATATTATATAATTATAAAGCCAAAAATAGAATGGGAGAAAGAAATAAAAAGCTAAGATGACGCGAGCTCAGAAAAGAACTTTTCTTCTATTTTTGCAGCACATATTTTATTAGATCTTTTGGTTTTAGGTAGATTTCATATGAAATACTACCTATTACAGCGTATCTGATGAAAAGATTTCGGAAAACGAATGATGCCAAAACTCGTTTTAGAGGCCGTAGACTTCAAAAATAAAATTTATTTGCACATACATATATGGAATATAACGAAACTTGTGGACACGATAGAGGCTGTATTTCTGAACCGATTTTGACCAAACTACGCCTATATCCCGTCAATATCTCGACTAAGTTCGTTAATGGGAGGAATCGGTCAAGAGGGTAGGGGTATAGGGGCTACGTAAGTTATATAAAAATGAGTTGGACCCCAAATCTTTCGTATTTCTTAATCGCTATTGACCAAACTTAACATGCACATTGACAACATGCAGTTCTTAGTCATGTTACAAAATAATGGTGATAGGTCAAAGGGGTGAGGGGCTACATCAATTTCTAAAAGTGATTTTGTTGCCAAAATAGCTGCCGCATTTCTAAATGGGTTTTGATCCAACTTTGCGTATGCATTTATTGGCTATATCTAGGTCATGTTAAAAAATTCCAGGGTTTAGAGAAAGGGGAAGGGGGACTTTCACCTTGCTATATATTTTAATTTATTTCCATGTACATAGACCGTACAATTTTTTAATCGATTTTGATTATACTTGGCTAACATATTCTTCGTGGTAATATCTCAGCTATATTCACATATACATAAGGCGAATCGGTAAAAGGGGTGGGGAATTCAGCATTACATTTACTTATGTAAAAATCATTTTTACCAAATTGAAATCTACCTCTTCCTTCTGGCTGCCGCCGAAAGGTCTTTTTTATTTCAATTTTGTGCTGCTCTTGATTTAAGTTTTTCAAATTTTACATAATAACTAAACAATCATGTAAATCTTAACAAACAGCACAAAACCGATTATGAAAATATCATCCAGAATTGGAAATATGAATGTTTTCTTAAACAACGCACCACCTTTCGTACATCGATTCTAGAAATATACAAAAAGAAAGTTGTTTCGTGGTAAGCAAAACACTCCAATTTAGGAATAGTATGATAGTTCTCCAAGGATAAGAGAGACTTAATTAAAAATAACTAAGCACAGTAATGAAGCACATCGTTTCGCATGTTTTTCGGGGTAATAAATAAGTTATTTTAATTTTTTATGAAATGATTAAAATAGGAAATATTTCTCATGTAATTTTTTAGACTCTGTTAAGGTATTATATAATGCAGTGATGAAAATGTCTCCCTTTTTTCACTCTAGGCATATTTGTTTTTAATATCAGTATATTTTGTATTTACAGAATCTGAGGAAGATATAATGTACTCAATATGCACATACATTGCGGATAATGATGAAGCCATTAACTTGGTAGAAGGTGAAAAGGTTCATGTCATGGGACGCCATAACGAAGACTGGTGGTTCGTGAAGAAACACCTCACTGAGGAGCAAGGATGGGTACCCTCTCAATATCTTATGGATGCTGAGAGCTACACAAATTACGTACAAAAGAAACTTAACGAGAAAATCGACAAACTTCCGGTATTCGAAAGTAAGTATTCCCTTTTATCAGTTCATGTTAGTGATTGTCTAATTATGTTTTGTGAATAACAAAAGGACCTGCTCCTGATGAGAAAACAATGGCCCCAAGATTCATTGAAAAACTCCAACCAATCCAAACTCCTGATGGTTACACTGTTCAGTTTGAATGTAAGGTTGAAGGCACTCCACGACCACAAATCACATGGTTTAGACAAACAGCTATTATTAAACCATCACAAGACTTCCAAATGTATTATGATGATGATAACGTAGCGACGCTCATTATACGTGAAGTATTTCCTGAAGATGCTGGAACATTCACGTGTGTAGCTAAAAATGCTGCAGGTTATGCCTCTAGTACAACAGAACTGATTGTGGAGACACCACTCTCGGATCACGGGTCCGATGCAACTGGACTTTCAAGAAGAAGTCTATCCCGTGAATCATCACTTGCAGACATTCTTGAAGGCATTCCTCCAACATTCTCCAAGAAACCCCGAGCGCAATGCGTTGATGAGGGAACCAATGTTATTTTGGAATGCCGTCTTGTTGCTGTTCCAGAACCAGATATAATATGGACATTTAATGGAGAAGAAGTTATTTCCGAGAAGAATGTTAAAGTTGTAACTGAATCGGATATGCACATGTACTGCAGTGTGGTTCACATCACTAAAGTGCATAGAACACAACAAGGTGTTTATGAAGTTATAGCTCGCAACAGAGAAGGAGAGTCCAAGTTACCAATCATCCTTAAAGTAAATACAGGTGAAAAAGAACCGCCACAAGTACTTGAACCGCTTAAAAATATGGTTATTAGAGAGGGAGAAAGTGCAGTACTTAGTACGCAGATTGTTGGCAATCCTACACCAAAAGTTACCTGGTACAAAGATGGAAAGCCAGTGAAAGGCATAATAAAGTCTGATAAAGATACACATACATTGACTTTAATTTCTCCTACCCTTGCCGAAAAGGGCGAATATTCTGTAAAGGCCGTCAACCCAATGGGATCTGTTGAGACTGCTGCGTATCTAACCATTGAAGGTATTACTATTTTTTGTAATTGCTATTCATTTACTGTTTACTTGTTACTTCTCCTTATAACGTAAATGTTTTTTTCATTAGTCTTTCAAAAATTGTGTAATGGCACTTTCCAAAATGTTGTCACTAAATTTTAAATTAAATTTAGATTAAACGCAACAGCCAATATATTTTTTAATCCTTTCGAATTAGAATATTTGGAAAGTACAAACAGTCTACAGTAGAAAATTTTTAATAAAACCAATTTTAAATTTAATTTAATATGTTTTTACAGAAGCAATTGCTGGAAATGCGCAACCACCAATGTTTGTTGAACGATTTGAAGAGCAATCTGTTCCTCAAAATGGTACTATTAAACTTCCTGCTAAAGTAACTGGGGATCCAGTACCTGAAGTAAGCTGGCTTTTCAACAATGCTCCCTTGCATCCATCTGATAGAGTAAAACAATCATACGATGGTGAAAATATCGAGTTAACTATTGAAAAGGCGAATCCAGATACAGATTCCGGCGATTACAAATGCATTGCCAGTAACCCAGTTGGCAAAGCTTCACACGGAGCTAGAGTAATTGTAGAAGTCGATGAAGTTACTTTCACTAAAAAACTTAAGAAGAACATTAGTATTGAAGAAACACAATCCTTGACCTTAGAATGTGAAACTTCCCACATGGTATCAACCAAATGGTTCCACAATGGTAAAGAATTGAGCGGTATGGATCATCGTGTTGTTGTTGAAGAAGGAAAAACACATAAGCTGATAATTAAAAACACCGCACTCCGAGACGCTGGCACATACAAATGCACAGTTAAAGGAAAGGAGACACAATCCACTGTGGAGGTTCTGGAACGTAAACCAGAATTTATTCGTCAACTTGAGGACTACGAAGTTACAGAAAAAGAGACTGCCTATCTTGAAGTTGAAATAACTTCAGATACCGCAGAAGTAGTGTGGCTCAAGGATGGTGTCAAGGTAGAGCCAAAGGAAAAGCCCGAGAAAATCGAGTACATTAAGCAAGGTAAAGTAAGAAAGCTCCTTATACGCGATTCCTCTATCCACGATGAAGGAGAATACACATGCGTTCTGGATGATCAAGAGTCTACGGCCGAACTGATAGTGATTGAACTTCCACCAGAAATTATAAAACATATGAAAGATATCACTGTTACTAAGGGCGAAAAGGCTCCTTTCGAAGTTGAGCTTACAAAAGGCGATGCATTGGCCAAATGGTTCAAAGATGGCAAGGAGCTGAAATTGTCCGAGCACGTTCAATTAAGCATCGACGGCAAACGACAAAAACTAAAAATATACAATACTCAGCCTGAAGATGCTGGAGAATATACCTGTCAAGTTGGAGACAAAGTTTCGAAAGCAAAACTAACTGTTGAAGAGCCTATGGTCGAATTTACATTGAAATTGCCCGAAATTACCTTGGCTACAAAATCAACAGACGCCGAATTCACTGTTGAGCTTTCGCAACCAAATGTTGAATTAACTTGGTATAAGAACGGCAAAAAATTAGGTCCAAGTCCAAAATACACCATTTCCGTTGAAAAGACCATCAGAAAATTGGTGGTTCATAAAGTGGACGAGGACGATGAAGCTGACTACAGCTGCTCGGCAAGAAATGTTACAACACAATCTGAATTAAAAGTACAAGGTACGTTTTTGAAATATTGGAAAAAAAATTAAATATATAACTTCCTTTTTCATTTTTTGAGCAGAAATCCAAACTCCACCAGTCATTCTATCCGATAAGGATCAAACTTACAAGGTTAAGGAAGAAGATGATGTTACCTTTACTATTAAGTACTCTGGCACTCCCCAACCTGAGGCTACTTGGACTGTTGGCAAGACCATTATTAAGAAAACGAAAAAGACTGAACCAAAGATTGAAGAGCAATCTGCAAGCTTGACTATTAGGAAAGTCGTAGAAGAAGACGCAGGAGACTATACAGTTAAATTGGTGAATCCCAGTGGAGAAGCCGAAGCCTATTTGCATTTAATTATTACACGTAAAATCAGCACATAAAACTTTCATTCACGCAATACTAAAATCTTAAAATTTATAGGACCACCTTCAGCTCCTGGCGCTCCTGAACCTCTGGATAAAATGCACGACTCCCTTACATTATACTGGCGTGCTCCTGAAGACGATGGTAACGAAGAAATTGAGGAGTATGTACTTGAGTACAAAGATGTTAAAGAAACAAAGTAAGTATTTTGACTATTATTACTATTGTATCGGAAGATTATCTAATTCTTTATTCCTAATTTTTTAGGTGGACTAAAATTACTAAAATCAAAGATACCACTTATACAATCACAAAACTGAAAACAGAATCAGAGTATGTGTTCCGAAGTATAGCTATAAATAAAGTTGGTCCAAGTCCTCCATCGCCTCTCTCACCTACCATAAAGATTGCTCCTGAAGAAAAGAAAGAGCCCCCAACAGTACAAGAGGGGCTCCAAGACGTGACCTCCGAGCTAAACAAAAAGATTACACTTTCATGCGTCTTTAGTGGTGTACCGGCTCCAAAAGTAACTTGGTACAAAAATGACAAGGTTTTCACAACTACCACCATGACATATGAAAACAGGGTTGCAAAATATGTCATTGAAAATACAGTTGAAGAAACTGAAGCAACCTATAAATGCGAAGCCGTCAATGAAATAGGAAAGACTGAAACTTCATGTAAGGTAGTAATAAGAGAAAAACCAGTAATAACAGTAGACGAGAGCTTCTTCTCTCAAACACTGAGAACAGGATCCAATTACGATGTCAATGGAACCATAAAGGGCTATCCTCAGCCTAAGGTAACTTGGTTCAAAGAGACGACTACGATCAAAACTACAGAAAGAACTAGGATTGAAACGACAACGACTTTAACAAGAATCATCGTCTCGAATGTAACAAGAGAAGATTCAGGAAAGTACAAAATCCAAGCTGAAAATACTGCCGGATCAACATTCGTAGAATTAACTTTGAAAGTAATAGATAGACCAAGTAGACCAAATTCAATTGAAGTCAGGGAACAAAAGAAGGACGCTGTAGTTTTGGAATGGGAACCACCAAAAGATGATGGTGGTTTAGAAATAATCAAATACACTTTAGAAAAATGTGATCCAACTAACCTAGTCTGGATTAAGGTTTCAGAAGTAGACAAGAGTATAACTTCATTCTGCGTGCAAAAATTAAGCGAAAATGCACAGTACATGTTCCGCGTTATAGCTGCAAATCCAATTGGTGAGTCGGAACCGGCTGAGAGTGAAACGGTAACCATTAAAAAGAAATATGGTAAGTTACGTGAAGTTATTATGTTATTTTTCCTACAACAATTCTCTATTAACAATAAGATAAACCCTCACCACCTCGGGCTCCTTTGGAAGTATCTGGCATGACAGAGAATTCCTTTGTCCTATCATGGGAACCTTCTGAGAAGGACGGTGGAACTAAAATAATTGAATATATTGTTGAAATAAGGGAAGCTACAAAGAAGAAATATGTGCTTCTTGGTACAACTACTGGAAATACAACATACATCGAAGTAAACAACGTCATTAAAGACACTGCATACCAATTTAGAATATACGCAAGAAATGAAGCAGGAACTAGCGATCCTCTAGAACCTGATGATAAGATTATTGCCGGACGAAGGATAAGTAAGTTTTATTTTTTATTTCAGTTTATAGTTTCAATCAAATGCGCTTAATAATGCAAATAACAAATTACTTTGCTTTTACGCTATAACAGTCAGAGCAGGTGAGAACGTTTGTAAGTTGTAAAAAATCATCTGCAATTAAAATTCTAATTGTTTAAATTTTTTTCTATAGCCCCACCATCGGTGCCGCAAAATCTAAGAGCACCAGATGTTTCGAGTAGGAGTGTTACTTTGGACTGGGAAGTCCCATTAAGTAATGGAGGCTCCGAAATTACCGGTATGAAATTATTTTTTTTTTCCGTCCGCTTCAACCTAACAATTAAACGAATTTACTTCCTCATAGGATATGTTGTGGAAAAGAAGAGTTCAACGTCAACAAAGTGGACTAAAGTGGTTACTCTGGATGCACACTGCTTGCAATACAAAATAGATAACCTCAAAGAAAAAAGCGAATACACGTTCAGAGTATTTGCTGAAAATTCTGTGGGTTTAAGTCCTCCTGCGGTCACTGAAAACGTAGTACTTAAAACTCATGCAAGTAAGTCAATCTTTATACGTCCTAAAATTGAAACAATAACATAATTGGATTCATTAATTCTTTCAGCCGTTCCTTCTCCACCAACTGCGCCATTGGAAATTAGAGCAATTGCGCATAATGTTAGTATCCTCGAATGGGGTATACCCGAATCAGATGGAGGTGCGCCACTGTTAGGGTACAATATCGCCATTCGTGATATTAAGAAGACAATGTGGATTGAAGTTGGACGTGTACCGCCTGATGTACAGCAATTCCGAATCAGAGATCTGCAGGACGACCACGAATATCTAATAAGGATCTTCGCCAGAAACGAAATTGGGCTTAGTGATCCTTTAGAGTCTGACGAACCATATAAGGTTGAAGCAACGGGTACGACATGCAATTCGTCTATCTTAAATTATTCTTATAAATAAAATTTTTTGAAACCAGGAGAAGACTTGCCAGATGAACCAAGAACAGAGCGTTCACGTTCATCACAAAACACATCATCTTGGCTTAGAGAACATAACATGGATGCAGATATCTCTTCATATGCGCGAGCGAAGTTATTGCGAAAGGATGAGTATTTCTTCCGGTTGTGGGCAAAAGAATCCAAGAAAAAGAAGAAGTAAGCGTTTTGACAACCGAAGAAGGGTAAGGATATGCAACGTTTTCATTAAAGAAATAAAATAATTATTAACATTATTTTTATATTTAGTTGGTGCGAGCAAATTTCTAGTTTAAGGTCGTTTTTAATTTTCAAAATTCAAATTTTTTTAACTGTGATAAAATAATTAAAGCTTTTTTGTAATTTGTATTATCCGTGCATTGTTAACAAAATGTGATATTTTCAAAACAACAATGGGAGACAAAATATAGGTGCAAATATTTTAAAAGGTTTGTTTTGAAAATGCTACATTTTGTAAGAACAAAATAATAATTTATATCACCGTGTGTTGATTAAATAAAACATCTGAATAATAATAGCAAAAAAATATCTTTTTTTTTGTGTTAATCGAATTTTAATTTTTTTTGAAAAAGGATTTTAGTTTTCCAAAATGTTAATACATACATATATTTGTGGCGGGTATAATTATCTACATATACGTGTACCAAATTTGGGCACTCCAGTCCTAACAATCTCTGAATAAAATGACTGTGACTTACGGACGGACGGATGGGCGTGGTGAAACTATAAGGGTTCCTTGTTTTGCTACGGAACCCTAATAATCGCTCAAATGCGACCTGTCATCTGACAACCCACTTAACCCGGTCACGCAGTGTGTTTCTATTAAATATCTTCTATTGTTACCTATCTAACACATAAAAAAAACTGTTTCCAGATTGGGTGATCAAAGATTGTACGAATTTTCTCAAGGTAGGAACATCAAAATCTTTACAATTAATTAGTATATTTCAGCAAATCGAATTTGACAACAGAATATTGAATTTGTCATCTAAAATAAATACTTTTAGCAACTCAATTCGAATTTTCATAAATTCGTTTGTTTTATTTACCTATAAAAATCAAACATATCTACTAAAAAATTCAAATTGTAAGTTTAAACTATTGGGCTTCGACTTTGTCAGGGGAAGATAGACGTATTTTACTTTGCGTATACAAAATTTCTCA
Source organism: Eutolmus rufibarbis (assembly GCA_963920795.1). Taxonomy (NCBI): domain Eukaryota; kingdom Metazoa; phylum Arthropoda; class Insecta; order Diptera; family Asilidae; genus Eutolmus; species Eutolmus rufibarbis. The sequence continues at coordinate 22,527,031 of OY987204.1, forward strand.
CATGCATACTTCGATTCAAAGTTGTTCCTATTCCCATATCCACCTTTATAAGTATATGATTCATATGATATTTGACTTCAGTTGTTTGATAATCATAAAGTGGACGCCCTTCATCTTTATCCAGTAAGCACATTCATGGAACATTATCTAAAATACCTACATATATAATATATTCGAATTTTATATGATAATAGCGAATAACGCCATCTTACAATTCCGATACGATACAATGTACACTCCGCAAACTATACCTTACGCAAAATTCGGAGTTTTTTTAGCTGGTTGGAGTTACTGGAGATACTCACGTCATTGATGATATTTTCCATATGATTCATGTAAAAAAAATGTCTTACTCCTGAGCACATATTGTACATATAATTATCATATCGGTCCATGTAATGCTTCCTTTAAATATACATACATATATAAGACTAGCTGTTGCCCGCCACTTTGTCCGCGTGGACAACTGAACATGAACAAACTATTCTTTCAATACCAGATGAAAATGAATATTTTTCGATTCTGAATCCTAAAAAGAAAACAGTTGAACGGGTTTGCACTGAACAGATTTATTTACACGCCACATAGAGTTGCCCATGTGAAAAACATGGTTTTTTTAGGTGGACGCCTATCACTTTGAGGTGTTTTTTTTTATTGAAATGAGTAGAAAAGACCACAAGTTTTAAACTATACACACACACTAATATACATATATGTACATACGAGTATATGTATACTATGCGAAAAAACAGCTTCGACGACAATAACCAAAAACGGTGGGGATGATTGGGCTCACTGTGGATATCGGAAACAAAAACAATTTGTAAACTATAAACCAATAAACTTCAACTATAAACCAAAGCTTGTTTTTAGATTTTGCGTAGTCAGGTTTTAGTTTTTAAACTTTTATTTTATTGAATCCTTATTACTTCTGCTTGAGAGAGCTCAATTTTTCGGGATAGGATGTGGTCGCCAGACTTATGAAATATACCAATTTTTTTTATAGCTCTATTACTTTAGGTAGGTTATTAATTAAAGGATTCTAGACCTCCGCAGAATAGAATTATGATACGATTATTATTTATATAAAAATAAAGTATGTAATTCTGCACTGCTGGCTATGAACCTACAACAATAATTGACATCCCATCAAAAACATTTGATGTTAAAAATGTAGCCAAGACTCGCAAACCTTTTCAGTACTGTATTTAAGGGCACGCTATCTAGGCTGCAGCCTAGGGTCCGCGCGACAAAACTATTTATAAATTTAATTTTGAATATAAGATATTGGTATATATAAAAGAGCATATCCTGACTGACTGATTCATCAACGCCGAGCCGAAACCACTAAAGCTAATTACATGAAATTTGGGCAACAGGTTTCTTTTGTGACATAAGAACCCACTAAGAAAGGCTTTTGCGAAATTCTTGTCTTAAGAGCGTTATATAGGGTATGTAAATTTGTATGAAAAACTGTCTTTTTTTTTAAATCCACGAAAATTAGTATTTGGCCTGAGATTAGAAATTAAGGAAGATTTAATAATCATAAAAGACGTCCACCGGCGCAGTACTTTATAGGCGTAAACCAATTAGCCACTAAGATTATTTAACACTTTCATTTTAAGTCTGATCATTTAGGAAAGTGATGTATTTGAATTACATACATGTGTATATGTCAAATTTGATTATTTGCAAGATTTCCTTTTTTACCTAACATGTTTACTTAGAATTACAATATGTTATTTTTAAGATTAAAATACTAAATTTTGCATATATAGTAGACATGAACTTCAACTTTGCGTTATTTTTTTTTTTTTAATAGTAGTTATTCATATCATAGTTTTAGGTAGTTTTGAAAGACATTTGTGTTAGTTCACAGTATAATCTGTTCAAACAAGTACAATATACAGTACAGTTAAAATATTTTCGTCTTTACAAAACATGGAGCAAGACATTTAAAACAATGTTTGTTTGTGGTATGTAACCTTAAATCAAAAAATTTATATTTTGGTCTATAAGAATGTTCATAATTATTAACAAAAGGGATACTTCAAATATTAGACAAGACTAGTTGTTCATAGCATTGTTAATAAATCATATTGAATATGTACTTTAATGATTTTCAATTCTTTTCATTTTTATTATCTCTCCAATTATTATTATATATCTATTAAAAATACTGTATAGTAAAAAATGTTCTACTATTTAATAATAAACTTTAAATGTTTCTTTTTAGGGTTTTTAAAGTTCAATATTTGTTGTAAAATGCAATTTGTGCAGATTAATTTTCAAAAAAACTTCCCCGCTAGAGCCCGCACCAAAGATTCATCCTAGGGATCTACAGATCCTAAATACGGCCCTTTCACAAACCTTTTACTTTTAAAAAGTTGAAATCTCATGTAGAGATAAGCCCTATGTAAGTCTACATCATGTTTAAAGAAAGTTATAACGTTTGGTCGTTTCGCGGAACTGTGGCAAATAAGTATTTGGCAAATGGCATTTGTAATAAATAAAGCTCCTCGAAGATTTCATGTAAAATTTTACATTTCAAATCTGTAGTTTACCTAATGCCGCAGTAGCTCAATGCACAACAACTTGCTATTGTCTACAGAGAATAAACAATGAAGAGGAGCTGCTGGCGTTATACTATGTGTTATTAATTTATTCAAGATGTTATTGGCTATTCTGCCAAAATGATAGCAAATGCTAAAAAGTGGCAGGAAGAAGAAGAAAGTCGAAGACTTAATACAAAATGATCCTTCCACGACACCTACGAAAATAAAGCGGAAGCTTAATCTTCAAATTAATTATATTTCTACTATCAGAAGAAGGCTCATGAAGTAAGTTTATTCGATAGAAATCCGAGGAAAGGTACGCTCTTGCAACCTTCACATATAAAAACCAGAATAATTTTTACAAGACAATTTAAATTGGCCTATTGGCAACTGCCGACATGTCTTGTGGACAGATGAGACAAAAATTATACTTTTCGTTTCAGAAGGACGCAGACCATATGTCAGTCAGAAGACCATAGTGAATGCAGAATATCTAACTCTAAAATAATAATGTTTTTCCCACTACGGCATAGGTTCACTTTACTGAATAAAAAGCTACAAGGATGCTACAATCTACGTGGAAATCATGCAAAATCTTATGCTGCCGTATGTTGAGTGAAATATGCTTTTCTAATAAATATTCCAAACCACAATCGAATAATGATGTCAAACGTATCAGTAGGATGGCAAAAAGTTGGTTTGAAACAAATGCGGTTCAGGTTATGGATTGGTCAGCTCAATCTCCAGACCTCAATCAGATCGAAAATAAATTGTGTGAAGTGAAAGAAGGAACTTTTCAACGAAAATCTACAACTGTTTAAGAACTATGGCTTGCGGTACAATCTGCATGGGCATTAAAATTTAGTAATTTTTAACAACATTTTCATGGTTTCAGGCAATATTATAATACTACTATTACAGACACATAAATTCTGAATTATGTAATTTTATTTTTATTTTATTTTTGGAATACGAAGTCAAATTTGTCTTTAATTGATTATTATTTGGAAGACAGAATGTAAATTTTAATTTGTATAAAATATTAAAATAAGTTTACTTAGAATAAATAACTTTTTATTTCGCTAAGGAAATGCAACGACATATCACTGCCAATATTTTACACGCAAGTGTAGTTTTAAAAGATGTACTTTAAGAAACTGCAAACAAACATATTTGGATTTTTGAATCCATCACAGTGTTGTTCCTCCTTAAGGGGGCAACCCAATTTGAAATTGGCTAGAAATTAAAAATGACACATTTTAAAAATTTGACTTTATTAATACAGCGAAAGGGCATTTAGAACTAACATTTTAATCAATCAAAACACTTGTATCACGAACAGAAAATAAAATAAATATAATAATAAAGAAAATATTGAAAATTAACGCATTGGATTACAGTGGAAAATCCTGCATTGTGAGTTTTAGTTCAGTCAAAATAATGACTATTCTTGAAAACTATTTGTGCAGGCAGCCGAGGTTCATAATATTCATTGCGTTATAAATACTTTTTCTAAAAAACTAAATTTTAAGCTATCTTACTTTTGTCTGACTTCCTGCTGTGAAGCACCAAGGCACTGGTAACTCATTTCGTTTAGTCTAAACCTCATCCACCACAAATCGAAGCTCAACTTTCAATATTTTCTTTAAAATTACGTATTTTATTTTCTGTTCGTGATGTTTATACTTTAATTGATTACGATATTAGTATTAAGTGACTATTATTCGCTACGTTAATAAATTCAAATTTTTAAAATGTCGTTTTCATTTCTAGTCAATTTAAAACAGCCACTTTTAAAACGAGTCATAGTGACAAAACTTAGACAATTTTGGACCACAAAATACTATGTTTCTGAATATTTTAAGCCTAGAAAAATATAAATAGAAATATATAATAGAAAAAGTATTTTCGATGGAAAAAATTCATTATTTAATTGGGTACTTTAGGCTCAATCCATCGTCTCAACAACTGTGATTCGTTACAAATTCATAATAATCACGAGTTTCGGCTGTTTACTAAGATATAAGTATTTTTGGGCCCACAAGGAAAGTAACAAAGGGGAAAATAAATTAAGAACTTATCTCTTAAACTAATTCAAAATGTTAGCAGAAATCAAGCACCAGGAAACTAAAGTTGTTCAAAGCAAAACAAAAGCAAACATTCATAAATTACAAAAGTTTAAAATTTTTACACTTACCCAAATTGAAGCAGTGCTGATGATATATCTAAATTGCGAAAAAATTCTCAATTCTCATATAAAAAAATTTCTTGACTTTCCGAGGCAGACGAGGAAACTCTGTATTAAATTGATAGACGCATTGGAGGCACTTAATTAAATATTTACTCAAAAACTAGTCACGTAGTTTCAATTTCATTATTGCCGTTGGATATAACTGTAACATAACCACAAATCTTATGTTTGGCTGTGCAAACAGATTTTCGTTTAAATTTCCAAAAGAACGAAATTGTAATTGGAAAGAGATTTTGTTAAATGCGTGATTTTCTGAAAGATGCAGTCCCTATCCATCTAAAAAGCACTAAAATTGCCAAATTGCGGAAGAAAAGAAATTTCACAAACTGCCAAAGTGCCGTTAATCGGGCAACACAGTTCCGAAAAATGACAAAACATCGCAACGTAATGCAGCGCAACTCCCTCTTTAAATACGAAATAAGTGTTTTGACATGCAGGTGGCGTGACAATAGTTTTTCAAGTACTTTTGTAAAACCCCTCTAAAAAAAATCGTGAACCGCAAATTGAGTTTGTTTACAAAGTACTTAAAAACTATAATTTGTTGAATTAAGCGCCAATGAGAGTGATAAAGTTACTTAGTTTAGCGCCGTGAAGACGCCATTTTTTTTGTACGGATTCCATATACAAGAAATTGGCTGGCGCCATTTTGTGATTATTTTAGTCGGCTGTCATGTCTATCAAAGTTCAAGGGCTGAATTCAGGCGATTTATTTTGATAATGTGAAACAATTGGTAGCTGATCAAAGTGTACACGATAATCCTTGTTTTCGGAAGTTCATTGTTCGATCGGTCGCATTAATCCGCAGTGGTTCGCATCGGTTTGTGCAATATTTGCAAACACAAAGTAATCAGACTAAATGAATGACGTCATACCACAATTCAAGGTCCCAAACTGCTTAGGTAAAGGGAAGAATTTAGAAGCAATATAAATACCAGGCGTAGTAGAAAAATCAAATCAAATAGCCAGCAATTTACTTGCGCTTTGTGCGGATTAAAGCGCCACCGTGTGGTTGGGCCCATTTGCTAAGTGGTCATGTATTTCAGGAAAATAAGACGAGCCTAAAATGTCGTCAGTGCAACAATTTTGTTTGCGGTGGAACAACCATCAGCCGAATTTCATTTCTGTGTGCTCCTCTCTACTGCACAATGGAACGCTTGTGGACGTGACTCTCGCGGCGGAGGGAAGGCAGCTGCAGGCACACAGGATCGTGCTTTCCGCCTGCAGTTCATACTTTCAGGTAAATGCCAAACTTTGCACAGGTGAAAATAAAACGTGAACGAGCAGCGTTTGGGATGTCATTCGGGCCATATTTACTCACAGCCACAGGCGCTGATAGTCGCACTTGCCTCTTACGCAACTCCCGAAGAGCGTCGGCATCTGAATTGTAGCATAATTGTAAACATGAGGGGATGTGGACTGCCTCCTCGGAGCACCCTTTCTGGGGCTCCCCCAGAAATAATAAGTGTATTAAACCTTATATCAGTATTTCACTAAGTTTTTATTATAAAGGCAAAAAAAGGGGTTTTCTAAACTTATGGCTAGTTGCAGACTTAGATCCAATTCACACTACGAAGATGACTTTGTTTTCTAGCTTTAAGTTGTTCGCAAAATTAAAAAAATTTAAATCAGTATTTGATGCATACGATACTTATGTACCTTAGCTGAACTATGCTAAGGGTAATTTAGTTTCAGGATTATATGGCTTTTCCCTTCTTCGGCAAGGTTAGCAAATTCAAAAGTATCCCTTGAGATCCTATGATTAGTAATAATTGAACAACAATCTTTCAGATCCTAGAATTTATATGCCTACGATTTCTCGAAAAAGTTTCAAAAGTCCTAATATTAGGACATAAGTGTTAAAAGTCTTAACAAGAAGAAATATTGGAAAATAGGTTTAATGGACTGTATATCTAATTCAAATTTAATTTAATAGGTATTAGGGAAAATAAAGAACATTCAGATTTACAAAATATAATAATAAATATCGTAAAAACGAGAAAATCGCTACAGATCGAATCGAAAAACACATTTCTATATAAATGCCCAAAAATTGTTTCGAGAAACAAATATTAGGCATGAATTATTGAGAGATGAAACGGATATCCTGTAACTATTCGATATCCGACTAAAATTTACTATCCCGCCGGATACCGTATAGTAACTCAATATTCGGCCGGATTCCGGATATTCCAAATCCTACGGCAATTTATAAAATCAACTGCAGTACATAAATATTTGTAAGGTAAAATAATACCACAATAGCTTATATGTATTATAGACACCATTTGTTTTAAACTAAGAAACAAAATAGTACTCAAAATTAACAAGTGGTAAATTATGGTGAATAAGGACTAAATTCTCTGCATTTGCCGGCAACAAGCGATTTCGCTTATTTTCGAAAATAATGCCATCTTCGGGGAAAAGTCTTTCGCTATAAACGCTGCTGCAAAGAGCTGAAAGATACAATTTGGCAAACTTTGTCAAATGTAGGTACTTTTTCGAATTAGCTAACCACCAAATGTAAGGGTCGCGACTGCGATCGATTCGAACTGTCTTCAAATAATAGTCAATTTTGCTTCCAATAGCGTTTTTTTTCTTGGTCGTGACACTGATTATCACCAGGGTGTTCACGCTTTGGTGCAAATAGGCGATCGTTTTTTAACCGATGACATTTTTCAGTTGATTTTTTTACCAATCTACAAATTTAAATGAAGTGGTCGTACGCAACAAGGAATAAAATTAAATTAAGTAAACTGTTTTTCGCTAATCACTCACGATGACACCCGAATCTATCCGATCTTATTCAACAATTAGCCGAATATCCGGCAATCCGTCCTCGAATCTTGGCGGGTAACCGGCCAAACAACTATCCGTTTTATCTCTAAATTATTCATCAAGAATTTGAAGAACTTATACAATTTACCGTGTTTGCATTATTTACTAGGGCTTAAAGTTCCTTAATAGAACACTGAAAATATATATGTACTAACAAGTTATTTTTTTGAAAATTGCGAAACATCAATTAAAGGGTGCATGCATTATTTAGTTATTAGATTAAATTTAAATTCAAAAGACCTTTGAGTAGCCCATTTGATCAACATGATTAAGCATAGTTTAGAGCTCTGTTTATTGAATAAAACATCTAATGAAAATTATAATTTTAAATTGTTAAAAATGAACGCTATTATTGTAGTTTTTATGTTGCTAGATGTGGACTCTACGTTTTAATAGACAATGCTTCAACTAATTTATTTGATTATATTAAATTAATGTAGAAAGTTTCTACAAATAGTAAATAACAATGTTATACTTAAGTTTATGTCACCAAAACTATATAGAATTTTTTTATTAAGTTTCATTGCCCAAATTTTTAAATAGATTTAATTATCTATTTGTTAGCGTAACTACTTCAGTTCTATTCATAATCCGGAAAATTGTGAAAAATAGTAAAAATACATAAAATATTACTTAAGTAAATATTATAACTATTTTAATAGAAATTTTCTGAATAAGAAATTTTAATTGTCATATTGGACAGTGGCCCTGTAAACCTATTTATTTTTACTCTTTTCTTTAACTTACAATGGTTCAACCTTGTCCTCAAATGTTGCAAGCTTAATTTAACTCATTTTCCGACGTCATACAACGACCAAATTTTGCACAGTAACGTAATTCGGGTAACAATACAATATGCCTTTGTAACTTTCATATACCACGTTTTTAAAAGAAAAAATTGAATGCATGATTTATCATTAAAGTCTCCTAAAATTGAGCAATTTTGGTAATCATATTGTATCCAGCATCTTAGGGTTAATGACGGTTCCGATTTTAAATTTTTAAATTTGTTGATATTATTTTTGATTTTTATATTTTGCACTTGTATTTCTAAGTTTCAATAACCGATTTGAAATTAACATTTAAAGGAATACATTTGAAAAAATCGGCATTCTTCTTGAGTTCATTATTTTATTTGTTGCACATCAAACTAGTAAACTATAGTTTAAGCTAAACATATTTAAAAGCAACAAACTATTTATACAGGACTCAACTCGACTACGCTACAATAATAGTACAATCTTAAATATTTGCCTAATTTAACGACATATAAAACGAAGAGTTCATCATTCACATATTTGTTTTAAATTAAATGTTCTGAATTATTAGATTACCCCTTTTTATTTACAGTCACTCTTCGCTTCAAATCCCTGCCAACATCCAATAGTAATATTAAAGGATGTGCATTTCAATGACCTTAAAACTATGGTTGACTTTATGTACTATGGTGAAGTGAATGTATCTCAGGAGCAGTTGCCACATATCTTGAAAACAGCTGAAATGCTTAAAATTAAAGGGTTAGCTGAAATGCCTGATGCAGCTGCTTCATTGACAAAATCAGAAAGTAAATCCAGTTCAGAACAGGCTGAAGCTCTCCAAGGCGGAGGAAGTGGCTCTGATTCATTATGGGGTAGCACAGAATCACAATTCCAGCACCATCATCATCATCACCAACAAACGCAATCACATCATCAGCAGAGAAGAACTCCATCACCTACAGTAGCAGGATCATCACCAGCAACTAGAAGGAAACGCTTAAGAAAATCTTCAAATAGTGGTAGGTCCTTAATATTAATTGATATTTTTTTAATGTTAAGAAATTAATCGGTCATAGGCTCTGCAGAACGCACATCGGAGGAGCAGGGTAGCATAGAAGGTTCTTCAAACATTAATTTATCTCAAATGAGTCAGATGTCTTTTGGGGCAACTGCATCCAACTTAGCGCAAACCATTCATACAAAAATTATCAAAGAGAGCTCAAGTACGGACACAGAAACTCATCCCCAAGATTCTTCTCAAGAAAGTATTGAAGATTCTGGCAGTCATCAGCATCATGTGCAGCAAATTGTAATATACTTCATTTTTATAATATTTAATTACTTAATGCATTATTCTTTCAGAAACCTGAAGTAGATATTTCGGGGGTACAACAATCAATACCTCTTGACATATCTGGGCCAGGGACACCTTCAGAGCACGAAGGTCCCAGTGTAAGCTGTTCTCAATCTCAATCATCTCATTCGGGTAAGTTGATCTTACTTATTACATGTACACGTAATTCTAATATAAATGTCACCTAATATATATGTGTAATGTTTCTACGTCGCAAAGTAGACAGGCTCTTTTGATGCCCTTCATAAGAGCTATTAAAGGTCAGGAGGGAAACTTTCTGATCTCTAAAGATGGACTATACACTATTAAAAATAGTACTCTCGTTCCAAGCCTACCCTATCCTGTGAATATTAAGAAATTATTGGTGTTAATATCCTATCCTGGTAATTAGTTCTGATGAAGTTCATGTTATTCATTTCGCTTTTCCATCTCTAAGCTATAACATAAATTTCATCATTAAACTAAGAAAAAAAATATTTGCACAAACAGTGAAATTTGTATTGACTAGATCTTACACAAATCTTTCTGAACTCATTTCTTTGTTTACCAGCACTAAAATAAAAAATATATATATAATATAAGAAATGAAATACACATTTTACTTCGACATAAAAGTTTGTTCATATCATAATTTGTGCGATGTTAAAGCACATGCAAGATTATTTTCCGATACAAAATCGGAGAGGTTAACAATTGGTAATCTAAAGAAATTGCAACAGTTTTAAATCAATCTGCACAAGGGGTACGAGTAAGGGTTTATTCCAGGGTAGGTAGGGAGAATTTGAGAAATGGTCATTAGAAGTAAGATCAAAGGTCTTAGCTAGCATCATCAGCATAACAAGGCTTTAAAATTTGCAGCAGCAGTGCTTAATTAGCATAGATGCTATAATATACATATATTTTAACAGCTGCAGGACCTTTAACGGAGTCCTTTCCTATCCAATTAATTATTTATCAAAAATGGGTGCTCGTTGGTAACAAAAGTTTTCCGAAAGCACGTTGAAACGCTCATTGAGAGACAAGACAAATTTTTAAAGAACTAAAATACATCCTATAGGATAATTTAGAATTGTGTAGCTGGTCTTACATTGTGAACAATTTTATATTGAATATTTAAGTTAAAAATTAAAATGTCACGTAAATATTTTCCATACTGTTTGATACCTACGCCTGGGCACGCTGAATATAACTTGCTATTATATCATTTGTCTGTCGGAGTCAAAAGCTCGGTATCTGAATGTAATCCTCCCACTTCCTTCAACTCTCATAGACAAGAGTATGACACAAGCTTCTTAATTTTTGCCTGAACTTATCCGCAGCATTTTGTGTCGAATGGCTGGGTAAATATCTTGAGAGATCGATTGTGAAAAATTAAATCTGGAGCGAGAATGTCGTTTAGAATTAATATTTATTATTCATCAGAAACATTTAAAAAGAAAAGCTTCATATATACGCATAATTTTTTATACTACAATATATGTGGAAACACAGTAGTGGAGAAAATAGTAGGTACAAAAGCTAAACATTCCAAATTTGATCTGGCAATCCCTTCAATGGACGAGTTAAAATAAATAAATCTTTATACATTAAGTACATTTAGTATCTTTGAATATATAAAAATAAAATATATTGTTATTTACATGTTATTTTAAACTTATAAATTCGTTGGTTTATTTTTCACTTGTGCCTATTATTTCTTTCGCCACTGTATGTAGAAGATTCTCAAAATGTTAGTCATTTTATAATATAAAAGAAAACAATTTTATGTACTTTCTTTAGCGTTGCGTTTTCCTCGACTGCACGTCTGAGAAACACATTTTTGGAATCAATTTTATTGTGTATTATGTATTAATTGAGCGACATTGTAATAGTTAAGTTTTTATAAATTTCATTCTTGCTTTTTCACAAATTTGTTCCCAGAAAAGTATGGGGACATAAAAAATATAAAATAAAATCTTTAATCGTTTACGATGGGAATTAAATCCAAGAAGTTCTTTATTAGTTCGTCCAAAACTTCTTGGAGCCCGAAAATGCTTTAACCCCCACAATTCTGATTTTTAAGTATTCCATATTTAAGAAGTCTGAACGGAACTGTGCTAATTTCGCACCATATCCGTCTGTCTTTGGGTGTCTATTTGAAGTCTCGCTAAATTGAAAGCAGTGGTAGAGTACAATTATAGAAATATAAATGATTGCGGAACACCAACCAGGATCGCTATAATATTGATTTGATTCAAAACAGAAAATTTCATTCAAGTTTTTGAAGAGGGAATGGGATCAGATACATGATAAGAAGTAGGGCATTTTTTTTTGTCATTATGTAAAGCTAAGATGGTATAATCCAACTAACACTTTTGAAATTTAGTTTACTTTTAAATTAAGAAATAAAGTAGCGTCAAATTCGTTAGATTTATTTAAGAAATTATCTGTTCTAAATTTTTAAAATAAGTCTCCATATGTCGGATATGCTCGGTAGATAAAACAAAAAATAATAAGATTACTGATATCTAAAATAGTCTGCTTCGACAAATGCAGGATAGCGAATTATAAAACGTTAAACTTCAATGTAAGTAATTCATTGAAGAGTAGAAGGTGATGGCTAAAGTGTGATTTAATATCAGTCAATAACGAAATATATATCGAGTATAACTGTGCATGCTTCTTTAAAAAGTACAACTCACCATTTCATTACACGTATTTCTATTTGCTTGATTCCTGATCCTATTGTGTAATAATGTTACATTTTCATAATCATATTATGTAAACAGCTATTCACTTCAACCGAAACAGCACCGCGGACAAAAAGAAGCGCTTAAACTTTTTCTAATGATATAACTAATGGTAAATGTCCTCGTTTTATAATGTTGCTGTAATACATGTATTTTTAAGCTTTGCCTTCATTTAAAAAAAAATTCCATGTAATATAGTAATTGATAAGAACGCGCTGAGCACGAAGAAACTCGGAGCGGTAACTCTGTTGAATGCAAAGTGAATCCGACTATCCTTGCTATCTGGGATCAGGAGAGAGCTATAGAAAAAAAAGTGTAGTTTTTGCGAATGAAGAACGAATTTTCCAAGATTTCACATTTATTGGAAATATTGACAAATATCTAATGCCTTTTTTTTATATTTCCATTTTAATTTGAACGGTGTTGCAATCCATTCGAATTGTTTTAATTTGAGGATCTCACTTAGATTTTATTCCCATTTGAATAGTTTCGAAAACAGAGTAATGAAGTCACAATTTGTTATATTATGCAAATTATAATAGTGAATTAACTTTATTAATTAATTGGCTCTCCTTCCTCTCCCAGGTGTGCAATGGACGGTTGTCGACTCAAATTACTCACGCTTTTCGCTGCAATCATGCCAAGGCAATATCTCAATCGGTGATAATAATCAGACATCGGAAAGTGGAAATAGTACCACTAACGGACAACAGCATGAGCAACAAAATGCCAGTACTTCAACAGGAAATTCGGTTGTAACATCGAATCAACAGAACCAAGGACACATACAAATGCACTATCAAGGATCATCCTATACTCCGCAAATCATATCTGTAAACAGTCTCGTCAGCAGTTATTCACAAAATTTATCTACTCCAACATCACCAAATGAGTCTAGCATGGTGCAGTCAGTTTATAGTCAGGGCCCCACACCTACTCAGTCTCCTGTTCACCAAATAGCGTCCACAACTGCCAATAATACAACAGCACCGAATGCCACAACGCAGTGCCAGCAGACACAGGTAACTCCAGCGCCGCAGAAGAGAAAGAGATCTGTGAATCCTCAGGGGGATGAAAATTTTCTTAGAGCTCTAGAAGCCGTTCGATCCGGAGGCATTGGATTTTGTAAAGCGGCTCGACTATATGGAGTCAATAATAGAACTCTCTGGCTAGAGTATAAAAAGCGTGGCTATCCAATAAGTAGGCCCAGCATCAAAAGTCGTATTAAATTAGAACCAAATATATCTCCGCCTCCTTCAAGCACGCCAACCAACGAGGAAACGACCATAGAGAACTACACTCACATAAACCAGCCAACAATAAATATGCAAGTTCCCCCAACTTCGGAAACACCCACGCCAATCATGTGCGCCCCACATGCTCATCCTATGGGCGTTATGAGCTTTTTAGACACTAGACACATGGAGTTCTCCACAGGGATTCACACGTTGTCACGGCAGCGCTACTCAGATGGTGCGGTCAACGTCAATCCCACTCCCATGAATATGCAAGGTCTTAACTTCAATTCAATGTAGATACATGTAGAATAAGTCCACAGTAGAGACACCGATGTGTCCAGTTTTAACTTTGCTGTAGAAAGTATATATCAACATTTATAGATGTTGACTAAATCAAAGCAGATAAAATCAAATATTATAAGATACTGTGTAGCATCTCAATATCTCAAAAGTTGAGGTTTTTGTTAAGTTCAGAACTGTTAACCCCTATTCTCGATTCCGACGGAATTCAAATCCATTCTGAATATAGAAAATTTTAAACTTTGCTGGAAGTTATAATAAGAGTCGAGCTCTCTCAATATTCTAGTCTCCGTTTAAATATTTTCCATTCTGAACCGATTTGAATGCCGTCGAAATCAAGAATACGGGTGATTATTCGCTTTATTATTTAAGGTAGCCCTGTAGTTAATAATAAATTTAGTTCAATTATAGGAATTATGTATTAAAGTAATCTTTTCTATATATGACAACTAAATGTGTATAAACTGTATCGTGATCTGCATTTCCTATATCCAGAAAATCGTTCGCGCACTCATTTTGCATTTTGTCATTCACTTGATCATTCAACGCGCTTCTTCGAATAGAGAGTGTCAAGAAAATTGTCAAAATTCCTGCTGTCCTGTTCATACAATAACAATAAGCTTCGCGTTTACGTAGTTATTACTTATAGGATTATTTGATCAATTATTTAAGAAAGCTTTAATTGAATAATCGTCTGCATCAGAGCAATGAACAACAACGGTTTAAATAACTTTAAGCCTTTTTTTTTTTTTACTTATTTGTGTATGTGCAGCAGATCTCAATATTGTCCCACGCAAAATATTTAAATAAAATTGAAAAAAAGGTAATGAAATCATATGAGTTGTAAGTGCATTTGTATAACATAACAGGTATTAAATAGATACAGCGTTCAGGGAATCTAAGCAATAAACTAATTTCCTCGTATTTAAGCAAATTATGAGCTCGAATTTTTTGAAATTTTTGTTAATGGCTATCACATGAAATTAATGAAGTTAATACATAAAACCCTACCTCCGCAGTATACTTTTACTATCTGGATGAAAGAAATACTTTTTGCGCAATATTATATATCGAATAATTTTTCTTCAGTGAGTCTAGGCAGTTGCATTTACCTTTTCTATCTGAATTATCAACGTGCTTTTGAAGAAACAAACTTTTACACGCAATTTTTTAGCTATACTGCGGAATGTTACTGCCTTACATGACATCTCCAGAGCTATTCTATCCTGGAACACAGCAATACTTCGTTGTTAAGTGTTAAAAACCAAAAATAAAACGATGTAGTTTTTGAAACCTATTTATCGTTACGCTATTAATCAGTGAAGTGATAACGGAATTAAAAGAAAATACTTTTTATCGCAGCAGTTCGGCGTTACAATTAAATAAAAATTGCTGTTTTATAAAGTTAACGTTACTAGGCGTATAAAAAATAAACAAGAAATTGAAAAGATATAATTTTCTGATTATGGATCCTACGGGTGATTATATGAAAAACATTTTTCGATTAAAAATAAAAGGAAACGGGAGAGAAATATAAAATCTTTTATATTGAATTAAAATTCAATTTAATTTCAGTAAATATGAATTGTTTTCATTTCGAAAAAAACGTAAAAAAGCGTGAACGGAGCTATGGAAAGCTTTAATAAATAGAATAATTAAAGACTATGCAGTCATTTAAAATTAGTTATTTAAAGCAGCTTGATTTGAACTCATGCATAACACAATACAAACCATTGAATTAAAAAAAAAATTTTCGATTTAAATTCACAAGGTTTTATGACTGCGATTTTAATTGTGTCGCAAATATAGAACACAATATCGATTCAATGTTTTTCTATATTAACGACCCGATCCGAATCAAAGCAAACTCAATTAAGCCTTCAGAATGTATATAGATGTGAATTAAGAATGTCGGCAAAACTTATACGTGTACGCAAAAGAAAAGTGAATGCCAGCTCGATGCGGTAATGATTTTCTTATTTCAGATCCCTGATAAAAGCCAAAAATTAAAAAATTGATGGCGTAAATTAATTAAAAACATTGGAGGTATTATGTAATATAGAGCCCTTTTCTCAATTTCGAACGGAAATCAAATTCGATTGAAATGTAGGAGATCTCTAAGCAGACTAGAACATTTAAAAAGGGTTGTAACAATCGAGCTCACTGACAGTGCCAACGTGCTTGTGAATATCCTACGTTCCGATTGGATTTGAATTTCTAGTTTAGTATCCCTTTACACGTGAAGCGAAATTAGAAAAATATATATCTTGACTAGGGCCTATATTTTTAAATAGTTGCAGGTGCTTTGAGAATTGAAATGAATCTTTATTTTTTGAATTTTTTTTTTTTTAACATAGTTTTCACCAGAACGGCAGCTTAACCTGGCACATTTTTGTTTTGATGGCGAACAGTGCAAACTTCTTAAAAGCATATAAACCACAAATGGATATGTTTAACTTTGCTAACAAATATTCTTAAAAATATTGTTTTTAGGTTTAAAGATATATTTATTTATTTAACATGACGTAAAGACACTTTACGTATAACGCACATTCATTAAAACTAGCTAGTGAGATTTAAGGTTCAAGGTATCTTAACTATGAATATATTGTAAGCAAGAAATATATCGAGCCCTTCCGCTAAATTATTCAACAAAAGAAAAATTTTTGAAATATATTTCCTTACACATTAGCTATGAAGTAGATATGATACTTTTATATGTTAGTTTACTTCATTACCCATAGTTTTTTACTTTTTTAGCGGTACAAGGAGAAATACTTAGACAATTTTGAGCACCAAAATTTTTTGCAAACCATGAATGGATCGCAGATGTACTTTACGATTTATGTTTAAAAAATTTAGCTCCGTATTCTCGAGTACCATAGGATCAAATCGGTCTATTAATGTAGTAGTCTAGTCAAAATACGACATTAATTACTTTTTAACAAAAAATACGCGAAACAGAACGAGATTTTTGATGAAGCTTATAAATGGAAAAAACACCGTTTTGACGGTTTATCGCGTTAATAAGAAAATTTAAAAAGAAAAATGAAAATTATATTCCCATTGTTGAGATTTGGACCATTCTAGTTTTTAATAAGACTACTAAAAAGGTTAGCTTCTGTTAACAAATTTACACGACGTCTTCGCAGTCTGCAAGTAATGCTACTACCATTATTTTTCCAAATGGTCTCTTTATTGTACTACAACAGACGGTTTATTTTTGGAATTTATGCTGCCTATGATAAGGTAATGAATAATAAATGCACCTAAACAATTTAACTTAAGTTGAATGTAAGGTGCAATTTCAAAGCATTTAGGCTCCTAATGGACCTCAAGAAATAATTAAAGCTTACATATTTTTATATCGCGCGAGGAATCAATTTACGCCTGGCAAGACCGCGGTTATTGAGATATTATTTTATATTTGTTAAATGAGCCATTTTTTAAGACGAAATTTATAAATTTCCTAAATGAATATTTTGACAGTTTCCCGCTTTATTCATATGAATATTACTCGGAAACGTTTTATCTAAAACGATCTTATTTCTATATTATGATGAGTTTTCTCTAGAAAAATATATTTGCCCTCCAGCTGTTTTTCAGCCAAAACTTTAAACAACAACTTTTTCTAGTACACGTTAAATATTAACAAGTTCAAAATTTCACGGTTGAAAAAGTCAAAAAATAATTATATTTTATACTTTTTTTATAAGTAAAATAAATATACAAACAATCTGAAACATCACATTTTACATCCTGTTGTAATTTGATATGACATTAAAATAATGATATTATGTTAAAAACTAGAAATTTTTTAAGTTGGTCAATTTGCATCACATCACTAAACGAAGGGATGGAACACATGATGAACCTTAAGTTATTATTTTGTTATTTTATTACTATCCGACCACGCATGAGTGTAAGATCGACCTGTATTCAATACCTTTGTAAGAGTCTTCGCACTCATTCTTAGGCTTACTGAAATACCTTAAGCAAATCGGTCGCTAGCTCTTAGTGTATGCCCTTTAGTGATTAAGGAGGATTTGTACAAATCGCTAGAAACAAAGGGCTGTTGCAATTTATTCTGAATTAAATTGATACATTTATGAATAAACTATTGCAAAAACTAACATGAAATACAAAAGGAGTTGTACTTTCGAAAATGTTGCCCTTCCATTTGACTTCTATGTTTAAAAAATGGGATTATGATACTAGAATCAAAATATTATGTCTGAGTAGTGGCAGATTCTAATTGCACTACCTTCAACAGAAGTAGAGAAAAGTGGTTTTCCGCATTCTGGACGTGTGTCTAGGCTGTCTGTAGAATGTCGCTTCGTTCACGATAACTTGTGTAAAAGCGCACCAATTTTAAAATCCTTTTTCATTTTCGTGAAAATATAGCCTACATTGAGATTTTCATTATAACATGAAGTTCATATCGCTTTTAGGATTGGACACTATGAATAGTGAATTTCACAACTTAAATTCAGGACATTTTGGTATAAGGAAGGAAAGTTATACACCAGGCTAACAATTATAATTGTATATTTAGAATACTTGAGTGAACTCGTAATAAAACAATAACATGTACTGCTTAGTGAGATTTTATTTTTTAAATAGCAGCGAAGACATTAAAGATGCCATAGAAAATTATTATATTATTGAAGACAATTTTCTTTTATCATATCTAATAAAGTTTGAAGTTCAAAATGCATGAATCGTCCACTGATTAAAAAATATTAATCACTCTATTATATGGTTTGCTGGTAATGCCACGTATCAAATTTAAAATAATGTTGGAAAAAACATTTGGATGCATAGAACCTCGCTTTTTTTTTATTTCCGTTAATACTTAAAAACGTCGACGGAATTTTTTAATTATTATTATTAAATCTGGTCAGAAGAATGAAACATTCTCATGCGGTACTTACAAAATTTGTTACTTGAAAGAAGAAAGCAATTTTAAGGTATTAGTAAAGACGTTAAATATTCTGCAAAAAGTTCCTAAATTAATTCCTTGAATTATTGTATTATTTATTTTTCAAAACATTTATCCAAAATAAGAAAAAAATTGTTTGTACTTTCTCTTTTTCTTTTTACAAAAAGGCGAAGAAACAGCGACACCAAGAATTTGGAATTTGTAAAAATGTATATATTATTATCACTATTTAATTAAGTAATTAGTTACAGATAAATCAGTTGCACTTTTAGATATCACAGAAATTCACCCTTTTAATGTGTATATATGTTTATTTAAGCGCGTTTGTATTTAACTTCATTGCCATAAAAAAACAACAAATTTGCATGTAGTTATTGCCGTCACGAATTTAGATGAAGTAAAAGAATATGAAAAGGAAACATAAATAAATAATTAACATTTAGATGAAAGGCTAGCAAATTCTGATGTAAAATTGAAAAACGAAAAACAAAATAAAAAAATTCTCTCGTGAACAAATAGCTATATAAAAGATCACGCCTCAAAATATATTTCCACATTTATCCACTTAATTAGTCTGTTCAAAGTACTATATAACTAGAGTTTTAGGTCATTTGTCTTTTACAATAATATTAAATGTTAAGACATGTATGTACATCCATTTTACATACCTTGATATTAAAGAAATGTGTAATTCTATATGAAATTAAAAAGAAAATCTTTTTTCAACTTATTGACTTTTATTCAATTATTTTTTAATCCTAGAAATAAAAGCAAGTTGTAGGAAGTTATGTTTTAACTAAGTTTACTATTAAAAATAGTAGCTGCGAAGTGCGAAATCTTATAACTAGAAGCATAGAAAACAACAATAGGAATAAATTGTGAAATAATCGCTTGAAGCGTGAAAAATAAGTAAGATAGAGAAAACATCTTAAAATGAGAGGCAAGATATTACTTTTCACTTACAAAATTCATTGGTCATTATTTATTCCACAATTCTTATTTGGAGAGCTCTTAAAAGAAGGTTCGCGATATAACTAGAAGCTCTTAGTACCTCTTTGCTTTTAAATTATGTCCTGTAAAACAAAATGTTGAAGTAAAAAAGAAAAAACCCCATGTGTGCTCGAAACGTTAAACCTTGAACATAAAAAATTTATTTCACCTTGCTGAAAATATTATTTTCCGCTAGCACAAGTGACAAATTTAATTAAAACACAAATTTATTTTTAAACATAAATTTGGTAGCTGATGAATTTGCAACTTTATCTTTACTAAAATCATGGTATGAAGATATGATTCTGCATTTTGAAGTTTTTACATTCATATTTGTATATTCCAAAAATTTAGGTGAAATGCACAAAACAAATTATAAAAAGTTTATCACACTTTGCTGTGATACTGTGCGCGAATTTAAAAAAAAAAAACTATTCTTGTTGAACTAATTGGATTCTTAAATATGGGGGATCTTATTATGAGAAACGAAATTAAATTGCCATGTTTCGTCTCTTGTAGCTGAATTTTATGCAGCATTACGATGTGATTCGTTTTATTTCTCGTAATGAGGTCCCCGATTTCCTCATTTAATTTCGTTAGTTTTTACGACTTATGACTTATTGGACCGTAAAATTGTTTGGTCTGTTAAATTAATAAGATTGCAAGTGGCGTACTCTCATTAATTATTTTTTCTCCTTAAATTTTCGGTTAAAACTTTCGCTACAATTTTTAGGAAAAGTTCTCTAAAATGATTACTTAAGCAGATAACATTTTTGCGGACCTGTAAGCCTCCAACTGTAGTTGTTAACATTAACGTTTAATATAAACTCGTTTTTCATTTTGCAGCACAATCAGAGTTTTTGTTATGAGAAACAAGACAAATCACTTCGTTTCGTCTGTTATAGCTAAATTGAATGTAACAATTTTGCACGCAATTCAGCTATAATAGATGAAACGAAGCGATTTGTTTCGTTTTGTAGAAAACAAAGCTTCAGAGTTCAGTACAGTTGGAGTTTATTATTTTCAGATAATCATTATTCTTATAGGTACTCTTGTTTTCTTTATTTCAGTTGGAATTTTTTTTTAACACTGTTACCACTCGTATTTTTGGTTTAAAAACAATTTTATCTTTTTTTGCTAAGTTACAGAATTTTTAAGAAAAAATTATCTGTTTTCTTCTTGAGAAATAATCAGACATTTTCAAGCTTTAAATATGCATAAAAAGTAAAAAGTGCTCAAAATTCTGAAAAGCTTCGAATTTTTTTTGTGTGTTCTTATATCGATATTTGCAAGATTATTAGTTATGGTAATAAAGAGAATTATCAGAAACGGAAATATATTTATCCTTATTTTCCACGGTTTTTCTTGGAGCGGTAATACAGAAATTATAAAAATCCAATGATAATTCTGAAAATCAAAACCCAAATAAATTATGTTGTGCTATCACCTTATGAAGGATCTGAACGAAGTATTTGTTAAAAATTCAATATTCAAAAACATTTTTATCGACGAGTTCATTATTCGTGATGTTCAAATTTAAAAGTTTTTTAAATAAATATCCTTCATCCAAGACTTTCCTTTTATCATAATAAACAATCACATCATTTTAAATCGATTGCATTATAGTTTTTGAGTTGTAGTTACCACGGGAATGGTACTTTTGAGAAAACATAGTTTCGACATAATCGCATTTAATGTTTTTGTTTAGTTATCTCTACAAAAAAAAATTCTGCGTATAGAAAATAACCGAATTTTTTGACTTATCGTTCTGTATATATCCCCTTAAAATTAGTTTTCTTAAATTACATCACAAACAACACTTGCAAATTTATTAAGCAACGAAGAAGCCATTTTATCAAGTTATTTTGTAATTTTGTTTTTCCACTGTTTAGGAAGACATTGTCTTGTATATCACAAAGAAATATCTAATTGTCCTCTTTGTATTTTTCTCCCCTAGATAAATTAATACCATCAACAGCGGGCATTGGAAGCAAAAGAAATAGATTCTTAATAAGGCAGCCTCGAATAAAGCGGGACAGTGACACAATGAATCAACAATCACCAGAATTTGTTGATTTTGATCCGCTGAATACACACAATTTATTAACTGTTCCACCAAAAATCGAGCGGCATTCATCGGAGCCGGCTCCGAGTATGACCCCATCATCACCGCACTTCCTCTCTGTACCATCGGGACCTCTACTTGTTAAGCAACATTCACACCCCCTGCTACCAAGCCAATCAACATCGCCGCCGTCCTCAGTGATGCCCAGCTTCGCTCTCCACAGACAGCTCTCTCATCCCACCCCCTCGTCGTCATCAGCGATTTCAACGTCCGAAGCCATATTGGCCTCAACTGGAAGTTGTACGGTTTCTACGACTACTTTTACCCAAAACACTGGAAATGTCCACTTTGTTGCAACATCGATAAAGCAAGAAATGGAGCAGGGTAGCAGCGGCCCAATGAAAACCAGTGGAGGCCAGAGCCCCTCGGTTATACTTGTCTCAGATCCAATCACCACTAGCTCGAGTTCTGAGCATATTCCAACAATTCGAGTCAAATCGGAAGAGCTTCATCGATCGGTTTCTACTCCACAGGTAAAATTTAATTTTGGTATTATAAGGCTGATTTTAGTTTTCACGTCACTTAACTTAAGTGATTCACGTAAGTGATGTGATACTTACAGCTGAATTATGAAAAAAAGCAAATTGTTTATCTATGATGGCATAGAAAACTGGTATCTAGGGATTTTTTAGATAATGCTATACTAAAACAGGATAACTATTATAAAAACAATACAATAACAAATTCATAATCAGTCAATCTAGAGACGGTAACAAGTTTTAATAATCCATGTGTAATTTCATATTAAAACCCTTTTCATAAGCTCTTATGGTTATGTACATAATACCAAAACCCATATGATCGTTTTTTATAATTTTTGTTTGTTAGTCTGTTTGTCCCGGCTAATTTTGCGGGCCACTATTTTGTCGGGTATGATATTTAAGCTGCTTTTTATCCAGGAAATATTTTAAGCCACCAAGGAATTTTTTTATCTTAAATAATACATTGAGCAAACCTTAGGTCGTTAAATTTAATTCGGTTAAGCCCAGTTTGAAATAAAGTTACGCCAGGTTTACCTGTGCAACGCCGATCGGCAAACCAAATCTTTTTTCTAAGGACATACAGAAATCTGTAGATTTCTTTAAAATTAGACGATGACTGCCCAATGAAATGTATTTAAGTAAAACACATAAAATTTTGTCATCCCAAAGTAGTCATTGCCATCTCTAAGTGAATCTCCTTGATGTAGTTGAAGAGCACGGTAGCGTTTAAATTTATTTCCTGTTCTATTATTTTCAGTAATTTTGTGTTATTATTATTATTATTTTATTTATTTTTTTCTAGAATTTGTATTAAGTTAGTAAAGTGTGTTGCGTGAGAGATTGTATTTTGTAGCGAGTGATTCACGAAGCGTTTTCCGGCGGCAATGTATAGAATAAAACATACACAAGTCGTTTTTCTAAGAGGATATGCGGTGCACATCGAGAGCTAAAAAATGAGAAACAGGTGTCATTGTCGTAATTCAGTTATAAGCTATCACGGCACTAATTCGAAACGAGTCTAACATCAGAATTTCATGTAAGATGCCTTCAAGAATACAATTCGTGGCATTCAGCTGTTGAGAGTAGTTTCTATTTAAATCCACTTTAGCTCTGTATTAAATTTTAAATATTTCGTTATATATGATTTATTTTTCATCCTCAGACATCTGGAGAAATGATTTTGGAGCCAAGGTCTAGCCACTGTCCAGTAATAAGGCCCGGGCCGGCTCTAGGATGTAATTTTTGTTGGAACACTATTGATGCGCATGGAAGAATCCTGCGCCGCAAAACGAAGTATCATTGTCCAGAATGCCAGACAAATCTCTGTATCGTTCCCTGTTTCCAAGAGTATCACGAGCGGCAGTCCTCCGACAATCCATCCAACGAGAACACTTCTTTAAGCAGCGGCAAGAATGCGTCTGCAACAAACTTGCGACACTACCCAAAAACAGGGTCGATTTAAGCAAGCCGCGGCGGCAATTGTTTGTTTATATATATATATACATATATTTATTATATTAAGTGTACTGTACATTGACGAATGTAATTTTTGTAGATCGTAACGAATTGATTTTATCAACACTTTCAGAACAAAAGCAGATGAAACCTATTTTCGTAAATATGTTATAACTTAACTATACTCAAGTGTATATTTGAAAATCATACTAAATTGTACAATTCTACTGTGTGTAAATAGTTTTCTACCGAGTGCCAGAATTTCTGTGCACGCGAACACGTGCCGACCAACGCCTAGGTACATCGCCGACTATCGCAAGTGCTTCTAGGTAAATCGAATTTAGCTTTATTTTCGTTTTCTGTCGTGAACTTCGATCAATTCTTCATTCGAAATATGTTTAAATTAACACAAAGAATTAAATTTGTTGAGGAGGCTTGAAGGCGCAGCTTTTTCCACTGTTCAATATTGGCCAGAAACAGTGTGGGTTTTATCGTGCATGAAATGAGAGCGTTTTAAAAAATTGTTTTAAAATTTTTTGCGATTCGGATCTTGAATGGGCACATAATGCTATGTTCGGGTTTCGTGGCCGCCTGGCTAAGCAAAACTTCATTTCTCTGACGCCGCATTAGAAAAAAGCATCAAAGAATTGTTGTTTAGTTGTTGGTTTTTAAAAGAAAGTACCTGATAAAAGACAGATTGTAAAGTAAACAATGAAAATATACATATTTTGTTGCAAATCTTTTGGATAATTTGAATATATCTCCTTTTTTTCGTTTCGGCCAGTATCAATCTTGGCATGTCTTAAATAGTTTCGTTTTATAATAAATTTTAGTCTTATCACATTCGATCCGCAATTTAAAATTTCTTAATATATTTAAATCAAAATTGAAATTAAGAACTTCTGCGTATTCATAACCATGAAAATTTCTAAAAGTGAAAAATTGTTGGATTTGCAATTTTGATTTTCTTATTTAAAACTGTGGAAAAGGAACTTACACATATCAATTTGTTTGTTTGGACCCTCCCCCACACAGATTTATCACATTTAATTCCAAATTCATTGACTATTAAAACGCCCTAGTGTTCACTTTTAAGGAAATCTGTTAAATACGAATTTTTCTATCATATTAGATAAGCTATTTTCAATGTTAAAGTTGAAAATAATTGGTATATGTATATATATTTTTTATTTAAATCCCTTGAAGTTGAGAAATTGTACCTGAAAATCCGTACCCCTACCTCTATTCCATTTTCATTCTTAGCTCAATTTAGAAAATTAATCGCCAGGCTCATCAAAAACGGTTCATTGGTTTTTAATTCATTTGTACTATTAATGGTGATTCTGTTGCTAGAATTAAAAGATAGGGACAAATTTAATCCTGAAGCAATCATTTCAATTATTTATTTATTACGAAACAAACGTTAACAGATTTTCAGTACATCTACTTCTTCACATCCTTAGAAGTTTCAATCAGCTCGGTAGATGGATTGGCGTTCCTGAAATTAGGGAATTGTTCCCACGGGGCTGATAAATCAAACTTTCGGAATTCTTGTGCTAATTCCAGAGGCTCACAAACGACACGTTTTTTTTCGTCATCGTAACGTAACTGAAATTAACGAAAGTTATAGAAAATAAAAGTTTCTTAAAATCAACGTCTTACTTCAACATAACCAGAAAGAGGGAAATCCCTTCTCTGTGGATGGCCTTCAAAGCCGTAATCGGTTAAAATTCTCCTTAAATCTGGGTGGTTGGCAAAGAACACGCCGTACATGTCCCAAATCTCGCGTTCATACCAATTAGCCGCTTTGTACACATCAACGGCGGAGTCAATGGGACTTAGTTCGTCGGTATACGTCTTGACTCGAATCCTCGAGTTGTACCGAAGCGACAGAAGATTGTATATTATCTCAAACCGATACTGTCTGCAGGGCACGTCCATTCCAGCGATATCGACCAGCGAGGCGAACTGGGCGTTCTGATGGTCCTTGAGGAACTGAAGGACGGGTACTACGCCCTCAGGGCAAATTAAAACCTCAAGCTCATCGCCCGAAGTCAGCTGGACCTTCTGAACGTACTTTGGAAGACAGTCAGCTACGTACTTACCAAAGTCTGTAAGTTGACTTCTCACAGCGTCGTCATGCTTTTGAATTGTTGCTACAAATAAAGGATACTTAAGTAAGTAGCGCTATTTTTTGTATTTATTTATTTTTTGTATTCAGAAATCGAAAGCATATCGGCCCCGATACAGAACTCCGCCAACAATGAAGGTTTGAAGATTTGGAAAAACCATTAAATTCTATACAAATTAAATGTTAGGAGTTAGTTAAATCAATAAATGAAAAACTCTTGTCACTCCTAAGGAGAAATAAATTATTATTTTTGCGAATGGAGCTCGCTTGAAAAAAGCAAGCTGGAAAAGAAATGACCGGAGTGTTTTGATCAGGACAGCCAAGCCTCACCAGTGCGAAACAAACAAATTCTACTTTATGACTTGCTTTAAATTAGTAAGTACGAATTATATGGAAGCAAATTTATAGTCTCCAAAACTCCATATATGCCATGTCCGGCGAAAGGCCTTTGAACGATCATGTTACACGTGTTAGGAGTTGGTTAAATCAATAAATTATTACACTTGTTAAGAGTTAGTTAGTTAGTAATAATTCTCCTTAGGAGTAACAAGAGTTTTTCGTTTTTTATTTACAAATTGAATAACCTCTGTGCAACTTTTCCTGTAGTCTCATTAATTCCCTTAATGGATCGGTAATTTTGTTTTATGAAAAAAGGGGAAAAAATCGTAGAACATACCAGAAATTATCTAGGTGTAGTTTTTTGAAATGTTTATTTAGGCCATGAATTTTATCATTCTCAAATCGAAAAGCCATTAAATTTTTATATTTTTAAGAAATAACATTTTATTTATTAAATATTTTTACAGTTTAAAATTAAAACTATTTAATAATTGAGGAAACTTCTTCTATAACTCGTGATCCCGATACTGCCGCTTCGGAGCAAGAAATCATTACTGCACCAGCAATTCAAGTTACTCAATCTTAAACACATTTTCCCTGCGCATGATCTTTGTGAAAAAAAGCCTTTCGTACTCTCATCTTTAACAACTTCGATTCGATACCTAGGAGGTCAATGTGGCGATCCCATCATCTCAGTGTGTTTCCACATTATTTTCTTTACAAGAGACTGCATTCATTAATTTTTCCAAAACAAGTTCTGAAGTTTGTTAAAAATAATCGATTTTAATCAATCATATACAAACTTTATAGAGGAGATCAACATTGTCTTTCTTTCTAATCAATTTTCATTAAATATTAAAATTATTTATTCACAATTTATAGAGTAGCCTCTCTAAAAGTAGAATGGTATTTTGAAAAAATAATTTGATGAAATCTCCCCTATAACTGGTGACCCTGGTAACTGTTCACCAATAACTCGGAGTTTCAGTATTGGCCCTTTTTTCCGGAAGCACTCTACTTTCCGGAGTCAGGACCTTATTCAATTCTCTAATCATCGATTATGCAAGAAATTCACACTGAAACAACAGTTTTTCTTACATGCTATCTTATTCGCCCTTTTTGGAGCTATGAGACTGTTGTTTCTTATTCTACCGGCTGTTTGATTTCTAAAATGTTCGAATATTTTTAAGCCCGGCAAAATACCATTAAAATGTTGTAAATTTTCATCATTAGTTCCTTTTCGCCTTACGAATCGATTTAGCAGCAGAAAAACAAGAATTGTTTGCAAAATAGAATGGGTCTGCATCAATTTTCTCTTGATGCAATTCTACCTCCATCATTCACATCAATAATTAATTTTTCTTATTAGTCATTATTAAAAAATTAACTTTTCAAATGTTTGGAGAATATACGAAGTCATTATACCTCTTCTAGAATTCTCTGTAACCTCAGCCTCAATCAACTTTCAACATCCTTAATTGAAAATTCCTCATTTTTATTGCTCATCCTTTTGAACAAACCTCATTAATTTGTCTATGCTATTATCAATATTTTTAGAACGAATATATAGTTCTATCGTTCTGTAAAGGAGAAATTCAGAAACGGCGCCAGCGAAATAAATTCATATTAAAATAAAACTTGAAGAACTCACAAGACTAATTTTTTAAATAAAATCCTTCGGCAGAGTAGGCTTCTTATTGTTAAGTTAAAACAAAGATTTAAGAGGTTTTCTTTTCAGTAGTTTCTCGTCTGCTCTATTTCAGCCGGTACTGAAAAGAAAGCCGCCAATACTGCCAAATTCTTTCAACATTTTTAATTTTCTAACCGTTGTTCCGGACTATAGATTTGTTCTATTTTCCTTAATTTAACGTTGAACTTTATCTTCTTATAATTGTTACACAATGGGCCTTTTTAATATCAAGCATGTGAATAACTGAATAAATTAATACCATCTTAGAACCCTGGAAAATGGGAAAAAATTAGAGAAAAAGCAACTTACGTCTCGTTTCTTCAGTTTTAGCCGCCTCAGTCGAAGCCAACCTTAAAACGGTCCTGGGAATTTTTCCTACAAAGAGAACAATCAAAAAATATTTACAAACTAAAAGAATTTACCATTCGGACTAAAGACTCCGCTCCTTATTGAGGACGATAGACTGCGCAATATTGAAGCCATTCGAGGGAATTCCTTTGGAAATCGGCCTACCAAAATCGTTCTCGCAAAAATTCGATGACAGCTGTTTTTGAAGTTTTACATAATCAAAGAAGGGTAGTACAATGTGTTTACAGGGGATCAAATGTTTATAAAATTATTTGTTTTAAAGGGATTGATTGAGTGGAATTTAATAAGCGTGAATATCAAATTTGTTAATTTATAGGTAATAAGAAGTAAGTGCGGTGTTTTTCTGTTTAAAATAGTGATTTAAGGCCGAAAAAGAGAAGTTCATTTCATTCCCAGCAGCCGCTGTAAAAATATCCCACTGAAACGCATTCTGACATTCGTGGTCACAGTCGAGTGGTGTTCGTGTCCGTCTGCGTAGCGTCCCAAATTCAGTTCAAGCAAAATTGAGGAGGAACCGGAACGGTTTTTGAAATTCCTAGGGAACGGTGGTAGCAATTTATTTACAAACAAATCGGTCAGCGAATCGACGGAACCATGAACCATTTGAAGTGGATGGGCCACGCCGATACGGTCCTGGAAATCCAGCGGGGCCTCTTCGCCGACTCGAGCACCTGTGACGTGACCGTGTCGTGTGGCCATGGCGAAAAGTCCCACCAGGCGCACAGATTTATCCTGTCCTCGTGCAGCGACTACTTCCGCGACATGCTGGCGGACATTCCCAACGGCCAGGAGACGACAATTATTATCCCGGACCTCAAGGAGGCGATCCTCGACAGCGTCCTCAAGTTCATCTACTTGGGCGAGGTGTCGGTGCGATCGTCCAACCTCTCCGAATTCCTCGAAACGATGAATCTGCTCGGGATCAAGAGCGCCATCAGCTTCGACTGCCACCTGAACAAGCGGAAACCAACGAGCGTTTTCACCCCCGTCGAGGTCGAGACCATTGAGGTCGACAAGACCCCCACTGAGGACGAGGTAAGCTGCCCCCAAAATCAGCTAATAGACGAGCAAACTTCTAGCGCGAATCTCTTCACAGGAAACTGCCCCGGTGGAGGGCTGCGCCCCGAAAGACTTCGAGTACTTGGAGGTATACAACGAGGAGGCAAAAATCGGACAATTCACCATCGAGCACATCGAGCAGGATTCCAACGGCGACTACATTTTGGGGGATAACTCTGAAAACTCCTTCCATCTCGCTGCTGAGGAGAAAAGCGGCGATATTAAACAAGATTCGCTGCAGTTTAACGAGGACACCGCTGGCGACGACATTGTCATGAAAGAGGAGGACGAGGAGGATGAGGAAGAAGAAAAATCTCTCGACGAAAAAGATAAAGTGGACACCTCCTCCTTCAGTGACTTGATGCAGTCGCGAAACGCCGCTTTTGACGGAGCCGTCCGGGCGGTAATTGAGTGCGGCATGAGTCTCCAGAAAGCGGCCACTAAATTCAACATATCCAAAACAGTTCTCTGGCGGCGAGTCAAGAAGCACCCGCAGTACAGAATATACAGGGAAAATCCAATTATAGTCTCCGCGATTGAAAAACTCCAAAGGGGTGAATCCCTGAAGAGCATCAGCTCCGCGCTGGACATACCGATGTCCACCCTGCACAGGCATAAAATGCGCCTCCTCCAGGAGGGTCGTCTGCCCGAGCATATGCAGGTTAAGAAGCGCGACTCCAAGGAGACCCTGAAAATGCGCCTCTCGAAAGCCGTTGAAGCGTGTCGCCAGGGAATGTCCCAGAATCATGCGGCGAACGTATTCGGTGTCCCCAAATCGACACTTTGGAGGCACCTTCAGAAACAGAAGGTAAAGAGCGAAATTATCGAAGAAGTCTCCCTCTCGATAGCCTCCTTTGCGAAAGATTCGAAGCAAGTTAAAGAGGAGCCAGTCAGAGAAGATCCATTGCCGAGCTAAGCACACCACCGTCGGCTCTTCTGGCTCCATCTCTTTTACAGTTAATTGTATATATATAGATTACTTATAAGATAGTTCAATTTCTAGGTGTACTCGTTTAGTTAAAATCCAATTTTAATCGAATTCCCGGGAAATGGGGGGAAGTAAAATTCTGTAAGAAAATGGGTTTTTTTTTCCAATAAAAATGTCCAAAGCCAATTTTAGGCGCAATCTTTTATTGTGGCGTTCCTCCCCCTTCACTAGATAAGTTGTATCAAAAATTAGGGTCTTAACAGTAACTTAACATACCCGGAAAATTCATGCGATTCTAATGATACCTAGTTTTGTCCAAATCGATCATTAAGCCACTTTAGCAAACTTTATAAAAACTCATCATAAATAGAACTAAAATTATTAAATTGAAACGTACGCAAAGTGAGGAATGTGAAAACAAAGTGTTGAAAAAAAAAGATAAATAAAAGCACATTTTTTTTCCCCCAGAAAACTGGCACAGTTATTATTCAATACTGAAGATGAATATTTTATAACTATGGGAAAGTAATGCCCTTTAGCAATAAGTGTGAGTTAAGGCAATTATTTTATCGCTCATTAATCTTAGGGCTTCTGTGAAAAGAGTTCAACGAAAATCTAAGAGCATTAAAACCGGCGAACAATCTAGAATATTTGAAAGCTGTTTATACGTTTTACTTAATTTTATTTAAGTTGAAATAACCATCACGCCAAGACTACTGTCCGCATGGTTCTCGATCCACAGCTTTTGTTTTGCTTGAATTTTTGCGTGCCTGTCGATAACATTGCAATAGCGCTTTCAACCAATTAAATATTGGATTTTTTGTTAATTTTTATGGAAGTAGCACTTGGGAGATGATAATTTTAATTCTAATTTTTAAATATTTCTTTCTTTTCTAACTTTAGATACCCCTCAGTATTTATAAAAATTGTGCTAATTATTCCTTAATAATAATATAAATTTTATTTTTTTTGTATACTTATAAGCTATTAATTTAAATTTTTTCTCTAAATATTTCGAAAGACGATAAACTCGTATGTTAGGTTAGGCTGGTTAGGTTGAGGTGATACCACACCACGTGAACGAGTCCCCTGCATCTAACCCTCGAACAATTTCGAGACTTTAATAAACTGCTCCAGGCTCCAGTTCAGACATATCACTAAAGAAAGGTTAGCCTAGATTAAGGTTCCTGCGTACCGCAAGAGTTGGGCAATGCTAGAGAAACTATGTTAAAATGAATTAACTTTTTCTACCTTACACTGAAAAGTTGCTGTAAGTATGAACAAAAATTGAATGTGTATTAATTTATAAAATTGTATTAATCATATTTTAATTTACTTTTATTAATCAAAACAAAACATTAAACATTTAAATTAACAAAACTTACAAATGAATATATTTTTGTTACTTGTAGAAAATTGCGTTAATTCACTAGTAGAAAATAAAGTAAGATTTTTTTAGCGAATTTCTGAAACATCCATGATAGGAATTCGTATTAATGCATCTTTCCCGAGATGAGAAAAACTTTTATTTTATCGAATACACTTGACCTATTTTCACCATTTTATTTGCAATTCACTTATTCTACGCTTTTTCATAATTTCCAGCATTCCTGAGATTCCTATTAAGTACTATAGAAAAGTGGTATTTTGTAATATGTATGTATATTTAGATAAAAATTTAGCCTTTTATTTGAACTACGTTATGAAAGTTTTTTTTATAATTTTTTATTTGCTTTTTAATTTTGCAAAGATTTAAAAAAAAGTAGGTGCTTTTGGCCAACCTAGCAAAAATCAAAGGGCTTTAACTCATGACTAAATAGCGACTTAAATATTATATTTACATTATTCGCATGTTAAAACTAAATCCAAATTTTCCTCTTTAGCATCATACTTAATCTATAAACTAGCTAAACTTGGTTTTCATTCTGCAGTCATTTAATGGTTATGTACTTATTTGGGAGTTGTGTAATAAAGATAACTCTTTTTAAACTAAGGAGTCCCACAAGGCAGTCTTCTGGGTCCGTTGCTATTTTTATTACTTATTAATGACATTGTAGACTGCTTTCATTTAGTTAAATATTTGCTATTTGCGGATGATTTGAAGTTGTTCTGCAGAGTTTATGCAGATTCTCCTGATGGCTGCAATCCCATTTCTATCGATTTACACAGGCTTCGTTAGTGGTGTAAACTTAATAAATTCTATCTTAATATAACAAAATGTAAGGTTAGTGCTATCAGTTTTTCGTATAAAATAAATAATAAACGTCTCACAAAAGCGAATGACTTAGGAATAATCTCTGGAACTGATATGTATGTGGTTTACGGATCATATTGAATTTTCCATCACAAAGGTATTTCAAGCTTTAGGACTTTTAAAGCAAAATTCTAAGGATTTTTTCAATCTATTTCACATACATAGGACCTATTATACCTGTCAGGAACTTTTTGCAAACTATGTATAGCTCATTTTAATTGTTTAGCTAACTCATTTAATTTTACTTTGCCCAGAAATTAATTTAAAATGGCTCTTTTAGATTAGATTATGTAAGG
Organism: Eutolmus rufibarbis; assembly: GCA_963920795.1. NCBI lineage: Eukaryota > Metazoa > Arthropoda > Insecta > Diptera > Asilidae > Eutolmus > Eutolmus rufibarbis. Next base: position 22,560,111 of record OY987204.1, read on the forward strand.
TGTACAAGTTTTAATTAAATATTATATTAAGGGATGCTATTCTGTAGGATTTTTCACCTGTAGACATTAAATAAATTAATTAAATAAACTTGAATATTTAAATTGATTAGTTGCACCAAACCAGAACGCTTCTGGTATCCCCGATTTTCTCAGAGACCATGCAATATAAATAGCTGAAATTGGACATTGTTGTTATTACATATTTATGTAAATTTGGGTTTGTTCAATTCAATTTAACTTAAATTGCGGGGGCTTGAGAGTGTGCCTAAACTTTTATTCTTAGCTCCATCGTAGGATATAAAATAAAAGGTATAATTAAATGGACATTCCAAAAATAAATCATTCATTCATAAATCGAAATCTTTGTTGAGCAAGGTTTTCAATAAATCGAATAGACGTGCTCTAATTAAATTAAACAAAAATTATCAACAAAAGTATGCAAGTCTTATTTAAATATTGAAATTGAAATCTTGCAATCAATTTGAAATGTAGATTTGATTGAAATTCGTTTTGAATAAAATTCCTCCTTATTCCGGAAGACTTGGTAGCAGCGTCTGGAACAAGGAATTTGATTTCGTTGTTCCGTTTCCGTTTTAATTCTTCCTACTTTCTACTTTTCAGACAATTTCCGGTTTTTGAGACAAGGCCGCAACCACAACCAAAATGTTTAAATTTTTTTACAATTGTTTTAGCTGATAAATCTTTATTTTTTTACATGTTCTTGATCCAGTTGCTTAAAAAGTAGGAAGTCTTTGGAGCCCTCTCCGGACAGGTGAAAGATTCGACCCTATTTTAAGGAAAAACGTCGCCATAAATCAGCCACTTTGGCCCTTCAGCAGCCACGCATTTCTTGACTCTGGTACCTCCCAATTTTCATGTTTCGTAGCCAAAAATTCAAATTCCATCATTTCCTCGCCGCCCCTCCACTCCCTCCCTCAATAAAATCAGCCAACACATCTTGAACTTGAAAGAGAGAGTTCATCGAGTTCTTGTTTGTTGAGAAAGCGTGAGAAATTGACCTAATCTTGGAAGTAGTCGTGGCTTAAAACTTTAAATTACACGTGGATATAAATTTTTTGAATAGTTTCAGTTGATTTTTTAAATTATTTTTGCATAGATACATTTAACTAAAATTCTTCATTTAGTTGTGATAAATTGCGCCGCTGAAACAGAATGCATTAATTGACCTAAAAATTTATCCTCTCACAAAACCAACACTGCTGCAGAGCGTTCATTTCGTTCATTTGGTTCCGCGACGTTCCTCGAACTGAAAAGAGAGCACCAAAGCATTCCAGTTCATCGGATTATTTCAGTAGTTAGAGAACTTCTGTCAAAGTTGTGTGGGAAAAAGTTTTGTTCAGTGCGAATTATACTTTTTTGGCAAGAAGACCGCATTTCGGTTGAATAATTTTATTTCTCGGCTGTGTTTGATTTGTTTATCGTATGTCCATCCAGAATTTAAATAAATTTGGTAAGTTCGCTGCGCTTTATCCACGCTATTCCATGTTTAGTGCTAGAAAAATGTGTTTTCCTTTTTGGGGATTTTCTCGGAATTCCTTCGAAACAAGATGGCTCCTCTTGCGAGTGACAATTTGTGCCACTTTTGCATTTTCGATTTTCATACCGTCGGGGAAACCTCCCAAAAGGTAAAACTTTTTAGAATCGATCAATTTGGAAAACTCCTCAATTGAACAAATTAAAAGCCCGGCCTCCACGAATTTCTAGCGAGTTCTTTGTAATCCCCGAGCATGACGTCATGTGCTGCTGCGTGCCAGTTTCGTGGAAAAAGCAATGTGCACCGGGGGCTCGGGGTGGTCTAGTTTTCATGAATTTCGCTCGTCGAGGTAATCAATCCTCCGTTTCCTTGAAATGGTATCTCCTTGAGAAGATTTTTTACTTCACTTCCTAACGCTGTGCAGTTTCTCGCCACATGTCCGCTGCCACAAAGCGAAAAGTGCACGGCCACGGGGCAAGACGAATCCTCGCCTCGTTTGGGGCGTGCTGATAAATTCAAAAAGACAAAAAGAAAATGAAGATGCTACGAATGCAACTCAGCGGTTTCTGGATTCAACTAAGGCAATCTTAATCCAAGAAAAAAAAGCTATATATAGGGCGTTATTTAATTCCACGAAAAAAAAAGAGTTGTTCGCCTTTTTTATTGATTTTATTTTTCGTCTTCCCACCATAGACCCCTTTGCTGATGCAATTAAGGGTGCTGATGACACTGTACAGGACGGTCTTGTGCACATAAGGATTCAGCAGAGAAATGGTCGAAAGACACTAACCACAGTACAGGGCCTTTCATCTGAGTATGACCTGAAGAAAATCGTGCGAGCATGTAAAAAGGTGAGTTGAGAAATTAAAAATGAAATTTAAGATGTTTACGCAATTCCTCTTGCTTGCTAGCCTCTAAGATTATTATATAGGACAGGTTAAAGAAACAATAAACTCCGACTAATCGGGGCGTAGGGTTATAAATCGCTTTGGTAAATGTTTACAATTAAACGCACCCAGTTAACCACTTGGGGTGGGGCATAAAATATGCAAAGTCCGCACTTTATCGGGCAATCGTTTAGGCCCTGGCCTTACACGTTGGCGATGAATGTACGCACGAATCTCCTGCCTTGCTTCAGTGATATGCATTTGTTTTAGAACAAAATGTTCATACCTCGCAAATATGTTTGTTTTGAGTTGAATTTCAATCGCAATGTGACAGAAATATAATCCACGTAAAATAATTGAGGAAACTTTCCAGAAATAACTACAATTTTATTAAAATCTATTCAAATAAATTAATATTAACATTTGTTTACTTCCTAGAGTTATGTTAGGATGACTTATAATGTAACATTAGTAGGGGAAAGAATAGGGAGCCAGGCTGTTTTTCAATAAAACATAAATTGCCGCTGTCCAACTTGGTATGCATAAGTCCAGTGGCAGTGTTAGGGGCGGGCGAGCAGTGCAACCGTATGGGACTTTGCGCTAGCATCATTAGTACTACCGCACCTAAGTATTTAGCTAAGTCATCATAATATAAAATTACGGTAATTGCTTTGCCACCCTGTCAAATATAATGATTAACAATTTCACCAATATTAACACTAGTGAATATATATAAACACACTTTTCTGTGTCCTTAAGGGTCGATGCAATTTTGTCCGATTACATTGTAGTATGTACTGTTTTGTCTACCAGTTGGCTATCCGCAAACTATAAAAGAAAAGAAGAAAAGATGTTTAACTTATAATAATATTGAAAATACTAGTCCAACCCTATTTAAGAAATTCAATGACTCAAAATCGTCTGTCTATCAGTTCTTGCTATTTTGTAAATTGAAAATAACGTGGTTTTTTCTCTTAATTATTTTGATTAAATACAAAGAGAAGCCATAAATATTTTTAAAGAGTTACTCTCCATTTGGCATTATATTTGCAAAGAAAAGCAATACTTTTTAGTAAGCCTACATGTGGTAAATTACGGAACATAAAACATTACTTACATATTATACATACATATGTATGTAATATGTTCATATATACTTCTGGACAAAAAAATAAAGAAAGTACATTAACCAAAATAACATGTCTCCACTTTTTTCTGGCAGTGACTATATTCAGTCAATATATTATAAATATATTAAGAATTACCTAGGCTGTTGCACTCTCTAATGTCATCCATGTATAAATGTTCGATGTGTAAATAATTTCACCTTAATGTATTTATTTGTTTGGCCATAAGTGTAAATATCAAGACAATCCCATGCCTTCTGATTGCCCTGTATTACCTTAAAAAAAATATTTCTGAAGCCTAAATTAAGCAATACTTGACATTGAAGACATTCCGATTTTTGCAACACTTATTTCTTAAAAGAATTTAATCATTTAAGTTTTGCAAGTACGCTCATGTTACATAACCCTTGAAAGGTATTATCGATTGATGCATTTTAAGAGCGATAAATATGTATTATCTCATTTTCCACACTAATAAATATGCTGTATTTTATTAAGCATGTTATTACTATTCAATTGAATGCTACATAAGTACGGGCATAATTGTTTTTAGTGAATTCAAAGTAATAAACCAGTAGTAAAAACGAAGTTATTAAGCGAAATTCACATGGGGTGAAAATTCACTTATGATACCATTTAACTCTTCAATTCCCATGTCAAAGTTAATAAAGATTTTTTTTTTCTTTTTAGATAACATATAGCTTACAAACATGTAGTTATTACAAAAAAATATATTAAATGTAAATAAACTACCCCCACTTTTTTGTATGGGCGTTGTCACCCACAGGTGACACTGGGCATTGTGTAGTTAAGACTGTGAAGGAGAATTTGACCCATGACGTATTGCTAGTGTTGCCAGAAAAAAACAATTGATAGTGTTACTTATTGGCTTTGCTACAATAGTGGTAGATTTCAAAAATAAAATCTCCTTGTGGTAGAAAAAAAAATATTAAACTTCTGTCACCTCCAAGTGACACTGGGAATTGAAGAGTTAAGGGTTAATTTGGCGCGAGTAAGGACTTGCACGTACCGAAGTAACTACGAGATATAAGGTTTAAAGTGTAAATGTAATGTTCAAATGAAAAATGTTTATATAGTTTATGCATTTATTTTTCTACAGAATAAGCTTGACGGCAAGGCAAAGTTTATTAGATTTCTTTGCGCAGAATTTCTTCACCAATGGCTTAATTTCTTTCCATGCCTTCTCAACATTTTCTTCAGTGATATGTTGCTTAGCCCACTTCTTGCAGACGTCAGTTTTATTCTTCTTGCATACTTGTTTGTACAGAGATTGAATCTTTCCTTTGAACTTTTTAATAAGACCTCCAAAAAGATTGAAATAGTTTTCAATCTCTTCGTCTGATAGTCCGAGCTCCCTCAGATCATCTAAGGTTAGTAATACGTCCTCTTCTGGTTCAATTTGAACTCCTACGTGCTGCTCTTCCTCCACAGCAGGTGTAGCTAAGGCTACTGCAGCAAGCCCAACGAAGAGAAGGAAAGTGAAGGATTTCATTTTTCTATAATATGTAATTTAGTTAATATTTCGAACAACAGAAACTGAATTAATAATACCTGGACGTGTTTCTATTTTATTGACTTAAACAGGAATATTTTGAAGTAGCACAAAAATGTCTTTATATACCTGATATACGGAAACTTTCTTAGATTTGCTGACGTATTGCAAAAATTTCTAGAAACACTCAAACGAGATTGTTCCTCATCAAAAGATAATACAACTATCTAGACATGCTAACTCTGATGTTACCACTCAATCTAATACTTCAGATACTTTTTGGCTAATTGTCCTGATTTTCTTAAAGATATACATAGAAGAATCAGTTATTTTATTTTTTGATAATTTGTTCTTAATATGTAGCTACCATTTTATACATGTGTACTTATTTTCGATTGCTAAAAGGTAGTAATTTGTTGGTAAAACCCATATAGGCTTGGGTTTTTGAAGATCCCAAACATCATCGATCTGATCTGATAAGATCTTGATATTTTGTGTTTTGTTTTCCTGGATTATTAGCTTTTAAGAATTTTTATTTATATAAAACAAATGGAGTGCTCTGGAGAAAGGTTTGTTTCGAGACATTGAGTCTGGAGAATGTGAATTCTATATCTAAATCCGTCGGCACGAATGTAAACCTGAATTTGACATCATTGGGAGTTAGAGAGAGTGATATAAATTCGGTCGAAGAAAATAAAACGGATTACGATTACTAAATTACGATGTCTAATTTATTATATTTGGAGGCAAATTTGAAATCAAAAACTTCAAAAACCTAATGCAGAGCTTTGTAAGATTTTAATAAAATTTATGATCATCAGCGGACGCAAAGACTTCCATATACCTATTTCTATAAGATTTCATTGAAACTTGATATTAAGAGGCAAATTTGCAATCGTCTTGTGGAATAGTGCCAGGGAAGGCTCAAATTGACTTTCAACCTTCCCTGGCACTATTCCACAAGACGATTGCATCTAATGGCAGATATTGAGACAATTGAAGACAGGTTAGTTAAACTTGCAACAAATTTTTACGGAAAATGCGAGCACTCTCCTAACCCGTTAATCCGGCAACTTTGTCTAGTCTAATAAACTAAGTAGTATGTAGGTAGATAATAAGATAGGGTAGATAGATAATACAAGGAGGTTTTTTTTTGAAATTTTTCCTCAACATACAATTTTGTTTTTTCAACCACATTAATCTTCTGTTTTAGCCGATATATACCTAAGTTGTAAAGAATTAGCCGATCGTTCGAAACACTTAAAATAAGTAAATAAAAATTTGTAAATCTAAATTGGAGCATGTTAAGATAATGAAATAAATGAGTTAATGAGTTGATATTAAGAGTTCGCACCGCTTTGGATTTTCAAAATCGGTGACCCTAACAACCCCCATATATGTACATATTACATAGTCATTTTATATAAGAACCTCAGAAAATTTACCAATTTAATTTTATCTTCTACGATGGGACTCTGGCAGTATTTTCTATAGCCTTCTTTTTTTTAAGTCTGAACGTTTATTTTTCTACATTTTTAAAAATATATTTGTTTTTATTTCCAGGAATTTGCGTGCAATGGCACTGTAATAGAGCACCCAGAATACGGCGAAGTACTACAGCTCCAAGGTGACCAGCGAGAGAACATTTGCCAGTGGCTGACAAAATCTGGGCTGGCGAAACCTGATCAACTAAAAGTTCACGGCTTTTAAGTTTATAATATATAACTTTATAAGGAGTACAGCGTTTTAATTAGACATTTGAATTCCTCGAGGATGATCAACTATAACAAGTAAATGTTTCACCACAGCGTACAGGGGGTAAATTGTTTTTTGCAGTTTTTTATAGGGCACCAGAAATTCAACTAAAATTCTTCTAGTTTTAATTGAAAGGGGTCTTCATTAGCAAGTTAAATCCAAAACAGCAAATCCATTGTTGTCTCAAAAATTTTTTTTTGTTTTTAAAGTCAAAATCAGCAAAGTAATATGTTCAGTATAATTTTTAATAATGAATTCAATCTAATAGTTTATTGCTTGCATATATATAGAGATATAATATTTTGTAAATGTATAGCATAACAATAAAATTCAATGTCTATAGAACAATTGACCGTCGAATGACTGATGACTATTTATATTTTTATTCGAGATATAGGCTGATGTCTGTAAAAAGTTCCAGCCCAGTATAAATGTCTTCTGTGCACTGATGAACGTATATCTTTTGTTGTATATTGATGAAAATAATAGTGGTCGTTATTTTGTAATGTGATGTTTTTCTCCTCAGCCATGCACTGATTTATTAACGGCTTTGTCTTACCTTCCAATACCCTCCTTTTCGTTTTAGCTGGGCATTCCTCCATTATTTGATGATTTTTATTTTGCAGAGATTTTGCTCACCAAATATTGGGCCTGATTCTGGTTGTCACCTCACTTTCCGTGACGTGACAGCTTATGGCTGAATTACCTGTTTAGTTTCTTATAAGAAAAATTCTTCGTTACTCAGCCATAAGCTGTCACGTCACGGAAAGTGAGGTGACAACCAGAATCAGGCCCATTAAATAGCGTTAATTTAATAATGCCAGGTAAGTAAATTGCGAAAACACTTTTTAGGACAATCGAAAAAATATAATTTTCGTTTTTCGTACAGGATACTTATTAATCTTTGGCGAAAATTTTTAATAAATAAAGAGTAGAAGTGTAGATGTGGCTCCTGAGTACCCAAAAAAGAAAAGAAAAGATGCTTTCATGATGGTACACTAGAAAATCAATTTTAAGCGCGGGTTTGAAAACCTGCCAGAATTTAATCCTTTCAAGCGAAGCGTGAATGTTGTGTCCCCCAAAAGCTAAAGTTTCTAGTTTCTTGACTTCTTTAATTCTTTAAATTGCGCACTTGGGGACAAAACAATAATTTAAATTCAATATTGACTACTTCGAGAGTGTTCGATTCACACATGTTAGAAGAAGAATAAGTTTGCGCGAAGCTTTTTATGGGCCTAATTTCCAAGTGCGCAGAAAGAAAAAACGGTAAGAATTAATTTAATACCATTGCCAGAGAAAAACATTATGATTTTAAAAAACGTGAGTTTCAATTTAAAAAGATGTGAAAAAAGAAGGAAACCAACGAAAATAAATTACATACGCCTTGGAAATTGAAACTGGGTATTTTCCACAAAATATTTACTGGCAAAATATTACCTGTAGACAAAACCAAAATATATGTAGCTTTATTTCGCATTGTATATATAGAATGATAATCATAAGAATTGCATTTAAGAAAATTTTTAATGGCCCCAAATTTGATTGAAATCGATTAGGAAATAGGGAGCCTGCCGTGCCAACCAAAACACAAAGAGTGCGATTGTACGATCCCCTTTGACAACATCCTAATAAATCCCTTAATGGATTAACCCTTTCAGGACCGTAGAAAATTTGTAAGCAGAAATGTACCTTACCATAAAGATCTTATCTCACCGAAGAGTTATTAACCTTTGTTTCAAAGATTATTAGTATTATTACAAAGTTGACAAAAAGCTTCTACGAGTCTATTTATGATTTGTGTGTAACTCGATTCCTAATAAATTGTTTTCAGGTACAGCAACACTTGTTTCATTGGTTGTCGTCGATTCAAATAATTCTGTCTGCCAATTTATCGATTTTCGATTGACTGAATATTCTTTTCCCATTTCAATTTAGCAGCTTGACGGCGAAAATAAAGTTTTTACATTTTCATGAAATATTCCAAGAAGAATTTTGTGTATCCGAAATAATTGTGGTCTTTCGAGGAAAACTGTATTGATCTTGAATTAAACTCTTGTGATTCCTTTGTTAATTTCTTCAATTTATTTTTACTCACTATTTCTCCTGTCCAATGACGAAATGTACTGTACTTGAAAAGTTCGTTGCTGTATGTGCCATTTTCATGTAACGTAGCTCTGCATCAATTCCGCAAAAGTTTTTGTATATATTTAATTTGAAATTATTTTTTATAATTTCCAAATTGAAGTTGTTGAACTGCTTTTATTATTCATCCTAGTATATATGTACTTCTCTTGGTCCTTCGTAAATGTGCAGATACATCTATACTATTTGTAGTTATTGAGCCACCGAAACTAATTTGTTGAGAATGCGATAAATATTTTGCCAAATTGAAATACTCTGTTCATTTTGTAGCTGTTTCTTCACGTTGTGCGTTTATATTACAGCTGATACATAATTCGTACAATGCATTCTGTGTATATAGAAGATGTTTCCGGCCAAAATTGAAGATAGGTATTACTGAAGATTTAATTTCTACTTTTGTGAAATATTTCTGTAAGTGAATTAAACACTATGAATTTTCACCAGTTGGATCCCAAATTAGCAAAATTTATGTTGTTGCAATGAAAGGTATTTCGAAATTGTTGGATTTCTTCACATTCTTCAATAGTGTTGTCTGCATTGGTAGCATCGATATTAGGGAGTAATTTTTTCGTTAATTCATATATTTCACTTTTCGATTTTGTATAATTGTGGCGATGTTTGAAATATCTGTAAATTCTACGAGACATGTGCATCACAATGTTGTTTTTGAAATTCGTTTGCAATTGTTTAGCCGTACCTTGTATTATTATAAAAATGTACGTTGTTTATCTTCATACAATACAATGGAATATTATCATCAGTTCTAATTCTTGAATATTACACCGGTCTACAAAAAAAAATTTTTCTTGAGTCTCGGTTTATTTTATAATTTTTTTATTTGTCATATATCAAAATAATTAAAAAATACCCACAACCTCCTTAAAGTTTGCTTTTGTAGTGTTGGTAGTAATAATACAGATTTTGAAGACCGTATTTTGACCAGTTTTGAATCATTATTAAAAAATAAAGGATCATCATAGAACTTTTTAACTTGGCTTAAATGAAAGCCTAAATGCTAATCTATGTAAGAGAACCAAATGCCATTTATCTCAATAGCCCTTTTTAAACATACATATTATCGAACAAGTTTTTCATGAGTGTGCACTTGTCATGTTCTTTATTCGGCATTTATTATATGAAGTAATTGGTTAATGGAAAAAAGTCAAATTTATGGATCATTTCGAAATGTTTTAAGGCCTTCTGTATTTTTATATAATAGCTCAAGATTTCAACTATTATTTGAACAACATTTAAGTTCCTGGCTCAATCCGTTATTTTGTAATAATTTTTCATAAATGGTCAAAATATGGTCTTTTGTACTTTTTAACCCTATTTTTCTCGAAAATGGAAGCTGTTTGAACATTTTCATTTACGAATTCGTAATCTACGGAAAAAGTCCTACAGAAATCATTTGCAAATACTTTGAGAAAAAAATTAGTGTTGACCTGTGTTATTCATCCAGTTTTGCAACTTTATCTTTAGAGTTATTCTTTAGTTGATAAAATTCTGATAAGAAGTCAGGTTCTTTTTCACAATTAGTACACCTAATTCTCTTTTTACACGAATTTGATTTAACACTGGTTAAAAAAAAACAAAAAAAAATTCTCTTTTTACACGAATTGTTTTAATACGATTTTCAATATTCTAGGAATTTTTCTTGTGAATTTCTTTTTTGATGTTTCTATGAATTTTCTCATTCTCACTCCTCAGTCCTCACATTGTATGCATTGTAACTTCGCGTTATATTTTCCACAATTTGGATAGTTAGATTATGTATGTCGATTGTATGCATATATGAGTGGGATTCCCTGAATTATGAATAGGTAAAGACGTAAAGCGTTTATTGTCAGAAAGTGACAATCCATAAAATTTTGTTATATTTATATACATAATTTAGCATAATTTATTTTTTCTAATATATTTAATGAATTAAAAAGTGTAAGCACGAAATAAATTCTTAAGTGAACTGTTTTTCAGTTGCTTTTTTAGGTCTGGAATCAATCTAATATTTTTCCATTTAGCCAATATCTTTTTTCACCCGAATTTTTTGAGAACGTACCTATCGTGTAAAAAGAGAATTAAGTGTACATACATACATACATATGTATGTATATAGCTGATGATTTTTGTTCACTTTATAATTTAACAGAATGTGCTTCCACCATTAGATTGGATATAACAAATACATCTTTTGGTACAATTGCTCGGATTTGATAAACTTCCGTAGACCACATTTAATGATAAATGTTTCTTTTTCAATACCTCCATCGTTGATCTTTTTTTGTGATGGTTTATAGTTGAAACACTTTTGGAACTACTTTTACATGTGTGATCAGTTTTACCAAACGGCTTGCATGGCATGGCGTAGAATCGGCTGAACAAAAATATTTAATTTTGAATTAACGCTGGAGCTTTCCGAATGTAGAGTTATAGAATTTGGATTGGTATTAAAGATTGTAATCTTCATTTTTGCTTACCACTTTTTATATTATGGTCCTGTCCGGTTAATTTATTCGACTGGATATCGACCAGGATTTATTGAGTTAAACTGGCGGAGGAGCTCGTCAGTCTTGAGGTGTTGGGGCTCTTCATGTATAGGTCTCCTCTGCTCCACCGAATGGAATCTTACGAACTAATTCTGAGAGCTGATTTATTGGATTAGTTCGTTACTGCTAATTAAATGAATTAGGTAAATCGTAGATGTTGGCTAGATCTTCACACTTCCGAATGGGAAAAGTTTCGGGATTACTCAGGAAAAGTTCAAACTTTATGATGCTGATTGATGCACAACGATTAAACAAGTTATTGCTCTTGTTTTTCTGTTTTGTTTTAAGTCAAAACTGCTTCTGATTTTCCTTTATATCTTACGTAGTTTCATTCCCGTATAAAGAGGGTTCAGAAAAACGAGATATTCGAATCTTAACGACTTTTGCATAAGAGAGAAAACTGGGAAGTTTGGTGGCCGGGCTCACTTGTAGTGACGCGTTCAATTCTCCCTTGGTAACGAAAATCGAGACCCGTCAAAATAACACCAAACAATTTAAGATTATATTTTGTTCTCCCTTAAACTTTGGCAAATAGTTATCACTTTATACTCTAAGACGATAATCGGCCGTATATTTACGAAATTTGACGCTAATTAAGTCCATATAAAGAAAAATTAAAGTAAAACCCTTAGCTCATAAGTATAAAGCTAATAATAACAATAAATGCGTTCCGAAAACTTTCTAAAATATAATATATTTTTTAAATTCAACAATTTTTATTTAAAATATATATCATATTTAAAACAATAAACTGATTTTAATCAATTTAGTCAGCACGAGACGACAACGTTTTTGCGGTCGAACGATATCATTAATTTGTGAACGCATTTCTTCAGTAGGGCTCTTTGCATCTGCAGCCCCCTTTAACCTCTTCAGGGACCTTGGCACATATGTGTACGTTTAGTTTTTTAGAAATTAAAGTTATTTTAACTGAAAAACAAATTAAAATCTGTTAAAGAACTACCCATTAGATTATATTTCAACAATAAAAACAAACAATTTGTAGTATGGCAGCATGGATAGCATTTTATTCTACTTGAAATTAACTGCTTTCAAAATATTTCAAAGTTGCCTCTGATTATCGCGTGGTTTCCTTTTAGTTTATTGGAAAAACATCCTAAATCTCTGATAAATAAACTATCTAATGTATAACATTTGGTTAGTTTAAATAAGTGCTTTATTTTGAAAAAATAATCTGCAAAATTAATTTTTTTATTTTTTTACTAATAGCACTTTACTGTCAAATATTTGAACTCAGTTTTCTTTTTTATACTAATTGTTTTTCCAAATTTTTCTTACTTACTGGGTAGCTGTAGGTAAAAAATAAGTAATCAAATAAAACATGAAACCATTTTTTCCACCTTTAAAAAATTCGTCGGTTAAAAGATTTGTTATTTTAGTCTGTTTACTAATACTTGCAAGGTGGTTGTAGATTTTGCTGCATGGAGAAGGAAATTTTGTAGCTCCTTTTTGGATTTTCAGCTTCTTGACGCGAATGAGTCTTCAAATAAGATTTTTCACTAAGGCTAATCCTTACAACTTATCTTACTGTAACTTTTTTAGAGTAAAATTATTAACAACTCCGGATGCCATTTCCACTAAATCTGGTTCGTCAATTTCTTCCACAAATAAATCTTGAACGTCCTCATTAGCCACGGTTGATCTAGCAAGTTCTAATATTCCCTAAACCCCATTTTCCTGATATTCAACCAAACTTTCCACTGGCGACTGGCTTTTTTTTTGTATCTATAAAAATTTTATTTTCATTTTTCGATACATGTTTTATTTGAAAATTCTTTCCAAGCTTTGATAATGTCTATTAATTTTGAATCAAGGTTTATGGTGGAAGAAGTCTGCAAATCGGATTTTGCGTTTTTTTTATTTTTTTATATTATTTATTTAGTCTACAGGCTTAAAAAATAACGTCATGGACTAGAATATAACTTAAACTACATAGAATGATTATAAATTTAGAAAAGTCAACGAAATGATTGAAATAGTTAATTTTAATAACGCATTTAGTAATAACTTTTACTGGGTTCTATGAGAAAGAGCAAGTAGCAGCTCTCTTGTACGAAGGAGTCTTTCAGAGTCATAAATCTTTATCACAGAAAGTAACTCTGAGAATTTTATATCATTCCATAATAAAACCTTGATAAATATTATAATACTACAATCGCATCTGAACTCAAGAGTTAATAGACCGAATAAAAAACGCCGAGATTTATAAGATGCAGAAACATTTTTAACAAGATTGCATTTGAAGCACAGGAATCAAGCAAAATTTCTAAAGTATGTATGTAGTAATAAATTAAAGCAGTGTATTCTTACTAAGGAGACATAGAAATTTATTGTAAAAGGATCAGTGAGCTCTTTAGTACTCCTTTTAATGAAACCAAGTATTCTATAAGCCTTAGAAATGATATGGTCGATATTTAACGAAAAAGAAATCCTTTTGTACAAGGTAACACCTAAATCAGCAATGCTCTCAACACGATCCAAACCTTCTAATATTAAAACTTAGGTATAAAAATGGCAGTTATGTAAAATGATATAGCCTTACGTTTCTATATATGTATTAAATTGAAATCAATTATTAGCGCACCAACTCATAAATTAAATATTCAGCATGTAAAAAGCAATTAACAATATCATTTATAAATAAGATAAATAAAATGAGACCACAGTGGAACACTAGAAATAGCTACAAAATTTCTAGAACAATGATCGTTAATTACAAGCCTTTGTTTTCTATTAGACAAGTAGTAATACCACTTTCCAAAAATGCCGAAAATACGATTTTTTGCACTTTTAATTTAATCCTATTTTTCTTGTGATGGAACATGAATGAAATAATATTTCTTTTTTTCGGCGTAAAGTTAACTACTTAATTTTGTTGAGTAGTGAAATTATTTCCCGATAAAAAATATTTAAATTACCAAGCAAGTTTTATTTTTGATCGATCGATAACGATTAAAAAGTAATTTTTATTTTTCGATTGGTTGATAACGATCAAGTAATTTATTATAAATAATATTAATAAACGATTTTTGACTGATTTAAAAAAAGAAGAGGGTATCATTCCGAATCGTACCTATTTTTTGTTTTACTTTTTCACTCCTTAAAGGAAGGAAAATAATGAAATGAATTTTATTTCGAACAATCAAAAAGTAAAAAATAATTGTTAGTCATTATCTAGCGATCGAAAAGTAAAAATTATCTCATAATCGTTATTATCCAATTTATAGTTTTTATTTAGCAAAAAATAATTAAACCTTTTATTCCAAATATTATTGAATCTAAAGTAAGGCTACAAATGAAATAATTTATTTCCGGTTGGTATAAAGTGATGATTTTTTTGATTTTAAATTTAAAAAATAATCATTATTTTCGGTCGTTAATTAGTTCACAAGAATGCTGAATAAAGATGGTTTCAAATTTAAAAATGTTCAGTTAATTATTCGATTTCACAGTGATGGTTTAAATTGAGTTTAAATTAAACCGTTAAATCTAGTCGCTTAAGTTAAGTTTACGAATTAAAATACATAGTAGCAAATCTGTTTGTTTGTATAAAGTTGAATTCAAAATTATTATTTTCATATTCAGCAAATTTACAGCAGAGAAGTTGGGCCAACGATTTTTCATTCATTATTTATAGCAGTTTTGAAAGTATAAAAGTAAATATTGAAGGAATGCGCAACTCAAAATCACTGACAAAAGCAAAAGTTTTTACAGAGTACTACAAAATTAAGTGTTATTGTTAATTGATTAATTTAATTAGCTAATCTATTGGGTTTACTAAAACCAAGCTTAAGCACACTTTCTAAAATAGGGTATTATGTATATAAAATGTTGTGATAAAAAAAATATTCAAATCGCAAAGCTTAAGTATCCTTTCTGCGAAAGCTCCAACAACCTTTTGAGACTGAAACGCGCCAAGGCGAGTGGGCATGTCGCGAAAAGGAAGGATATGTTTGGTTCCCACCGCGAGAGGAGGACTCCAAGAGGTAGCTTGTTGCATGCTTTCTTGAAGGCGTGTGCTCACGCGGAAGAACAGCTGTTTTCATTTACAAGGGAAAAAGTACTGCGAAGGGACGTAAAAGCTTCCCTTTGTGCCGAACGAAAACAAACGTGAAAACATGTCCTTTGTGGCTTAGCTCCAAGCCAAGAAGTTGGTTCCATATGCTAAGGTCGAATTCGGTGATGAAACAATTAAAGTGTGGTGCATCGCACTCTACGAATTTTGATAGTGTGTAGTGCATAGTGATCCCTAAAGACTGACGATCTGGACAAAATACGCGCTAAAGAAGCATATTGTCGACTTGAGTGATATGTGCACGTTTCGCCACCTGGACTGTGTGGCAACCATAAGGTGGTTCTTGGTTGACCCTCGACAGTACAGTCAAGTGGTTCGTTGCCATATGTGAGCTGAATATGTCCTGGAGGCCTGGACTCTGGTCCTTAGGTCTAAAGTTAAACCACTGAAACGACTCCTTGACCGATGGCAGTCCGAAACACAAGACCTTCGTCTGGCCTTGGTTATTGCAACTATCAAATTTGCCAGAATCCATCGTGCGGGGGTGTAAAAACTCGTGGTATTGGGGTTAATGAAGTGGTCAACACCGCTGGACTCCAGAAGAATGACCCCGAAGTCGGTGAGTACCGCTGAATGTGGTGATGGTCAGTCCTTTGATTTCGGACCATTTAGCAGCTGTGGAGCCCGCGGGGCTGCAGGTACAGGCGTGCCTAGGCCCCAATTGTTCTTACATATGCTCAGCCTACAACCCCCGATGCTTCATCATCCAAAAGGTACGTAAGCTTTTCAGTCTTATTTTGGGCATCATACCCCCACCCCAGAGCTCAGCATAAGTTTGGATGTGTGCGCCCTTCGAATACACCTATTATAGGTGCGCTGGCTCTGGGAGGGGAGGGGGTGGGGTGGGGGGTGTGTGTGTGGGAGGGCCCCTATCTTACATACGCGTGTAAAATTA
Source organism: Eutolmus rufibarbis (assembly GCA_963920795.1). Lineage (NCBI taxonomy): Eukaryota > Metazoa > Arthropoda > Insecta > Diptera > Asilidae > Eutolmus > Eutolmus rufibarbis. The sequence goes on from OY987204.1 coordinate 22,576,567, forward strand.
ACTCGTCACAAAACCACGATAACTTTCAATTTCCTGTCGCAACGGATTATGGAGCTGTTGTAATTAATTTTTTTTAATCCCCCTGGATTTCGTTCTATCTGCTCATGTTAACCATCTTTTTATGTGGGGTGGAGGAGTCGGGGCCCCACCGATGCTCTGCTAGGGGACTTTAAGGCATATACTTCCCCCGTTCGCTGCACAGAGTGCCTTTAGCATTTAAAATGAGTCTAACAAATTGTACATTTAAGGTTTCCCCACTTTGTCTCGTTCTTGATAAGTGCTCTCAGCGGGAGCTAAGTGGTTCATCTCGGAAGGAGGACATGCACGTTACCGAAAGTTTCCATTCCCCGGGATTCTGCTGGGAGCAGCTTAGTTTGCAGGGTTCCCTGCCTGAAGGTAAGATTATATATGTATTTTTTTCCAAAATCTCGTATATATGCATGTTTAAAACTCTTGTGCTTAATTATGAAACTTTGCGAACATAATTGCTTTTTAAATACGAAATATGTCATCGCTATTATCAGCCCTAATCCAGATATTCGGTATATTCCGGAAAATAAGTGTAGGAAATGAAATAGAGGGGTCGTTTTACGTTTACGTATGCTGTAAAAGTAGGATAAGTGGATTTGCAAAAATTTCAACTTAACTGACTGAGGCCCTTATCTGAATAACAAGGGGACATTCTCAACCCGAATTCTCAAATTTTGATTTAATTTTACAGAAATAGGTACATCTATTCCAAATTTTTTTTTTTAATTTAACTGGTATACAGAGGATTTAAGGATCACTGATTACGAACCTTCAAGATGGCGGCTTACCGTTTGTCGTAAATTTTCCTTAAACCCTGATGCGCAGGTGTTTTTGATGTCGCTGATTACGAATTTGCAATCAAATTTTATATTTGTTTGATCAAAAAGGCGAATTTAAGATAGTAGCTTTATGGTTATGATACGAATAATTGCAAATTTTCTGTCCGCCGTATTGGATTTGCCATTTTAAATTTTAAATATCTAACATCCGATTCGTAAACAACGACCTCAAAAGCGCTTAGATATTGAATTTTATGCAATAATATTGTAAGCATTCCTGGAATATAAAACAATAAACCGACGGGTCCTATTAAGAGGGAACTAAGTACATATTTTGTGTTTCCTGAAAGGAATCTAAGTATTTTGCGTATCCTGAAAGAGATCTAAGTTTTTACTGTCTCCTAAAACGGATCTATCTTTAATTTGTAGTGTAAGAAAGTTCTAAGTCCGCGGCGCCAAAAAAAATGATTGAGAAGCACTGCTCCCTGTAAGACAGTGCTATCTCCACCCTGTCATGAAAGAAAGTGCTATGTTCTTTTTTTGGTAAAAGAGAGTGCTATCTTTAAAATTCAAAGAAGATAGATGTAAGTCAGCTTCGAAAACGAGGGAATCAAGCACACAGACTGAGGTCTAGTCTGAGGTGGGAAAAACTGTTAGACGCTGCACACGACCCCAACATGCGCCTCGCACGTTGGGGTCGTGTGCAGCGGTGTAGTGTGCGATTCCTCGTATCTCAAATCTTGCTCGCATCTCAAAGCAAAATATCGCTCGATCGGCGGCTCGTATCTCAAAAAACTCGTATATTAGGGCACTCGTATCGATATCGAGGTACCACTGTATAGATAGATTATAGTGAAAAATTCAACTTTTAACCATATTTCTATCACTGATTTGCAGTTAAGAGAAGATGGAACGAGGTAAGTTCAATAATATTTTACAACACTCATGTTCACGTAGAGAATATTGAAATAATAGGTAATACATACAAATTTTATTGCGTTTGGACTGTTTTTTCAAAAAATGTTTCTGAAAGCATGAAATTTTTTAAACTTAGCTGCAAAACTCGAATTTATAGAATTAATGAAACAAACCAACTTTCCGGAATTTATTAATTTATTCAAATAATTGTTCGGCAACGTCAGCGAGATGTAAGAGTTGAACTCGTTGGATCGCGCTTTTACGGTAGGATAAGGACAAAATATTTTTATTTCAATTAAACGTGGAGTGTGATTAGAAATGTTTTGATGTTTTGATAGAAAGAATCGGTCTACTAAAAGTCTAGATCCCTTTGCTTCAAGATGATTCGATTACATGATTTCTGTATCGATATAAAAAAACTGTGCTATCAAAAACAAAGGAAATAATATTTCCCGTGCTCAACAGTTTTGTTTTGTGAAAGAATCTACGCTCAATAATTGAATGATTGTTTTTTTTCTCTGATGTGAACTGATATAAAACTAAAAAATAAATAATTAAGCTGACTTACATCTATCTTCTTTGAATTTTAAAGATAGCACTCTCTTTTACCAAAAAATGAACATAGCACTTTCTTTCATGACAGGGTGGAGATAGCACTGTCTTACAGGGAGCAGTGCTTCTCAATCATTTTTTTTGGCGCCGCGGACTTAGAACTTTCTTACACTACAAATTAAAGATAGATCCGTTTTAGGAGACAGTAAAAACTTAGATCTCTTTCAGGATACGCAAAATACTTAGATTCCTTTCAGGAAACACAAAATACTTAGTTCCCTCTTAATAGGACCCGTCGAAACGTCCTTGTTCCGCCCATTCAGAGTGAAAAGAAATCGAAAAGAGCTTACAAAAGCTGCTCTTGAATTGAAATTCCTTAATAAAGTTGCTAAATTTGTAACAAATTCATTTCATTTATCTTTGATTTCAATAATTTTGTCGTTCACAGTGGTTAAAATAATTTGATAGAAAAATCCAACCGAACTATTTTGAATACTTTGAAGTTTTTTGTGGGAAAATTAATTGAAATTTGAGAAAATTTTAGGAATTTTATTAAGGAACTCTTTGAGTAACCCGGTTTCACCTGAGGTGTCATAAGTAACAATTTCAATTTCAATTTCAATTTTCAATTTATTTCCAGTTATATAGTTACATATTTACATGAAACTCCTCAGAGGGAACATACTCCCTGTACGAGGAACTGGTTAACTTACATATATCCTAATATCCTACAGCTAAAAAAAACAAAACAAAAAAAAAATCAATTAAAATATAATAATATTTAGTTACAGACATCCCAAATCCTCAAATCAAGTTTGAATTCTACAAATTGTGGTTGCGATATTGTATTGAATTTGCAAATTATGATAGTAGATTTAGTGTCAACGAACTATGTTTACACTAATTTTCATTAACACCCTAAAATTTTCAAAAACATCGCTCGCTATAAGATCCGACATTTTGATTTTCCAAATATTGATAGTAGATTCAAAATTAGTTGCCTAGTGACTTCACACTAAGTTTCACTTAAATTTAATTTCAAACATTTTTCGTCACCACATTGGGTCCGCCATTTTGAATTTAAAATTTCGAACGTGGATCTCTGAAAACCTCCAAGCACTAATTTCACCAAGTTTCATTTAATTCCGTCCAGTAATTTCTGTGTGATGAGATGAACATTTCTGCGTACAGAGATGAACAGACAAACAGAGAATTTTTTTAAAAATTGCTCCAGATCGATAATAATGTCCCCAACGATTATAATTTAAAAATATATATATCATGTACAGCTACGGCCCCTTTACAATTTTATTATATGTACATGTACATAGATTTATTCAAAAAGCGCTTCAGTTCTAACGGACTCCAGAAGAAGGCTCTTAGGCCATATTTAAGGTGAAACGTACCTTTAAAATGTTGGAAAATTCGAATATTTTGTTTTTCCGCAAAATATTGTAGTAAAGTATTAGATCAAGCGAAATTCGGAGTATTTCTAATGGAATAGTCATAAAAAAAAGTTTAGATACTTTTCGGTATCGAGAACGATACTTTTTTATTCGATATTTTGCGGCCGATACTATAATTCGTATGAGTAATTTGACACCGATACTTTTACCAGTATGATCAGAATCGCGTAAATCTATTATAGCTCGAAGCTAACAATATATTTATATTCTTTTGAAATAAGTTAAAACGTGCCATAGTATATCAGTCCTAAAAGTTTCATGCCAAAAAGGAAAAAAACGGAAACTCTATCGTCCCATTTTACAACTTCTTTATATAGATTAATACGAAATAAAACGAAGACTGTGATTGTTATAGCAAAATTAGCTAATCTAGATATATTACGCCATTCGCTGCTAATCACGAGCAAACTCGTCGTTGGCAATAGCTGAATATTTAGCTGAATATGCTCTCGGTAGCGAATGGGTTAAGTACGCAGCCCTCGGCATGCGCGTAATTAGAACTTTTGAACACATTCAAATAAAATGAGGCATGTTATAATAAAGCATCATCTGTCGATATCTTTCATCCGATTTATCAAAGCTTGGCTACGTTTACTTCTCAAAATATTAAACGCATTTTTTTTCAAAACTACATTTTCAAAATTAGTGTAAGCAATAACTCAAAAAATAACAATACATATTACATACCTTCTGCATACATATATTAACTTAAAGTTTTAATTCCTGTAAAAAAAGAAGAAGAAGAAAGTTTTTGTTAATTATAATTGTTAATTTAACTATCCCAAAATTACTTCATTAAAAACATTTTAAACAGTAAGCGCCTTATGGGGTTAATGTACAGGAGCGCTACTCAAACTATGTATTTTAGGTTTAGTTATTTTATATTTAGTAAATAAGTAAATAAATAAATAATAAATATTTAGGTCAAATCAACAAAACGGATAAAAGTCCCGAGCCGAAATTATGAACCTATTGTGAAGGACTTTCATTCCGTTTAAATCTAATTTATTTCTACTTACAATTATAGGTCCTATAGTTGCTATGAGCCTCAAACTCCTACTTTGCTGCAATGTTTTGTATCTCTGTGTATTTTTTAGTATGAGTAGCATTTTTGAATAAATTAACCCTTTGCGCTCCAACTACCAGCCTGGCTGGCATAGCAAGTAAAGATGATCCACTCCAATTGCCAGCTCTACATTATGTACTTATGTATGTACATATTTTCAACTTTTCTATTTTACCTAAACGCCCCTGGAGTAGTAGTCTACCTACAAGCGAAGAAAATGCACGGAGCGTAAAGGGTTAATTTATTACGAGGTTGATACAACTATCCGTTCGCGAGTTTTAATTGCTTTTCTTAAATGATGCTTTGAATATTTTCATGTAATAATGAAAATGGTACGAGCTAAAAATTAATTTGCGCTGATATGGTATAATATAAAAAAAGGAGTTATCCCTCTACATTTATTCTTATTAAAAATCGCAATCACCAATCTGACTTCAAATCAATGTATGCCGCTATTTTCAATCGAAAACTTCTTACTATCGTAGAGGGAAGAAAAATGGAGAAAATTCGAAACTCACTCCTACTTACAGCCTAAAATTGAAATCGTTATTTTTGAAAGTGTTAAAGTCTACTTTTTGAAAAATTCACATGAAGGTTATCCACATGTTAAGATTTAAGATATATTAAAAAAGCGTTACACCACTTACAAAAAATGGCTCATATAAAACAAAAAAATTTTTCTTTAGTTTACAAAATCAACAAATATGACCACTTTTCGTTTCCATCATAAAATTCATTTTGGCATAATATTTACTTCTATTTAAGGAGCTCAAAACATACTAATTTTCTAAATTTAAAAAAAAGGCTACGAACAATCTTAGTCGCTGCAATTACAAAAATACTTTTAATTTAATTTAATTTATTTTAATTTTAGCTAGTTATGATTTTGACTAGGTCGAAAAAAGTTGTATCAAGAAAAACGCAATTGAAAGTTAAAAAGTTAAACTTTGCATGCACGGCTGTGTTGACTGTGGTCACTTAAAGGGCTACAATTTCATCATTTTTACGATTTCAGATTTAACAATTTTGTGCATATATGTACTTTACATACTTTTAAAAAAATGCAAAAAAAACAATGTGGTTTTCTATATCCGCATGCAGAGTAGTGTTCCTCTTTAAACTAGGACTAAAATGTCGACTCGGGATGTCTACGATTTATCGAATGCGATAATCGATTATTTTCGTTTAATGAATTGAATAATTATATTGTATATTTCTCCCTTTCGATTAATCGGCGATTAATCGAATATTTTGAAAAAATCAAATGAATACTTAGAACGAAACCGTGGGACATAAAAAAAATAGGTCCAAAGATTTTTCTCAGATCGCGATTACAAATGTTTCCCTAACAATTAATCATATTAATCGATTATTTCCCTGATTTTATTGTAATAAACTCGATTATTCTAAAATTTTTCTCCGAGGTTACATCATTTTGACCCTATGTGAAAATTTTTTTAAAACTGTGTCTCTAGCACAATCTATTCAGCGGTTCTTGGGATTAGCGCGATACACCAGATACATTTTAGCATTTATACAGGGTGAATCAGAAAGACCTGTACCAACACATTCCAATCGATTCTATGGTGCGAAAAGTCCTGATCACGTATGCCAAGTTTCAAAATGTTCATATTTATGAATTGCATCTAAAAAAACTATTTAGACTGGACCTGTGCTGTTTAAAAAAAAAAGCTGTTATGATAAAATCACGTTTAAAGTTTGTTAAGTCACAGATTATCTATGTATTTTTTAGTAATACATCCCTTTTTCGAATTTTAATATTTGTATTACCTCTGCACTTAAATTTTCTTAAAAATAATATCTCTAGACGATATTTGTATAAGAAAAAACATTTTCTGAAAATTTTAAACAAATTTATTATGATTAAAGTTGGCTATTTTATAAGGTCAAATTTTATTTTTTTTGTAGAAATATTAACATAATGTTATATCTATGTCAAAATAGTTATTTTAGACTTTAAATTACTAAGAACGTGAAATACTCTTTGTATTAATAATGAGTTTTCTCAACTTCCATAACGAAGAAAAATAATGAAAATAGCTTATTTCACATTCCTTTACAATTTGCTGTTACTAAAATGAAATTGCGCATTTATTTATAAAAACGATCAGTTTCTTTACTTAACGTAACTTCTCGAACAAGTTTAAAATGATTCGAAAAAATTTCGCACTAAACGGACGCAGCCTTGTTTTCTAAACTCACAAAAGTGAAGTTTGCGTCGATATGGCTCTACGAATCTCGTTACCGAATGCAATAGCTCCGAATTAAGGCATGTGCCTGTGTTGCGGCCATTTTGGAGATTCCGTGTGAAATTTTGTGTTCGTTTTGGGCGATAACGATACCACGATTGGTAGGCAAACGGCTAGTTTGTTCGAATCAATTGAATTTGGTGAAGCAGCCACTTTGAGGAAGTCCAGGGAGTCGCCTAAAATGCAAGTGACCGTCGCCAAAGCCGAGTGAAGTGCTTCTTCTTTCTCACACATCAACAGAATAATTCTCAAGGAGAATTACCGACGAAGGAGACGGGGACGATTCATCATAAGTGAATGTAATGACTTTGCATTTGCGAACTTTGCGTGAAATCTGAGCGGAATTTCGGTCGCGATTAAAGAGGACTTTCACTGGATTTTTCGTGTGTTCCGAGGGCGAGGAGGCGTAAAACGCAGCGGTTTCCTGGAGGAGAAAATTTTTCTTCGGTTTTTTGTGATATGAAGTAATTCCGACGACGTTAGAATATAGTGGACCTGCCCGTGTAGCGATGCAGTTCGGTTGTGTTGGTTTTTCACCGATGCAGTTGAAATCGACCTTATGAAATTTGTGTTCATTTTTTTCCTGTGCAATTAAGTGGTAAATTTGGCTTGTCGCAACAGCTACCGGAGGTGCAGCCCCCGACATCTGAGCAGGTATTTCGCCCCATGAGAGCCTGAGCATTTGACATTTGCAGCTTTTCGGAAAAAATAAAAAAGATATGATTTAACACGAAATTTCCCAGAGCTCTAGCCTGTGTGCGTGTTCTCGCTGACCACATAACTTTCTTTAGTGCTCGACGGCTGCTGCCGCTTGTGAAAAATCACAAATCGCCCTGCTCGCAATCGGGAGACAATAAAAATCATTCTTGGAAAAATTCGCTGGCTGGTGGGCACTGTGAGAAACCGATGAAGTAATCTGCTGTGTGAAGTTGGCGCTTGTCTGAGTCCCCACGGGTGAGGTGAGGACTTTTTCTCTTGTGCATGCAAAGGCCTGCGGCCCCGACATTTCGAAAGGGACTTGCCTTGGCTTGCTGTCGCTGTCGCTTCGCGCAATCTGCATGCGGAGGCAATTCGTCAAATTACGGGCAAAAATTTGAAGTTAATTTTTCGTGTTTCGTTCCACTTCGTGTTCCACATAAAAAATACCTCATTACATAGCTCCCACATACATACACAAGAAGTAAAAGTGCAAAAGAGCGATTTAGCCGAGTGATAAAAAGGGAAATTCTCAAGAAGTGTATGTTCCGAGTTCCGAGAGAAATCGCTGTGTGTGTTGCCAACTTTAGCAGTCGCTAATTCGCCGAGAGAGAGAATCGCACCGTATAATCCCGGGTATATGTGGAATGGATGGTAGGTGATTTTTCCCAATTATTTCTTCTGTGTTATTAATTTCATTGCGTTTAACCGCGGCCAGAGCACTGAAAATAACTTTTAAATCATTGCCGATACCGCTACTTAGCCTGGGTTTCTCCTCCGGCGAGTGGCGGCGACGGCAGCCGACACCGTCGACAGCTTACTCGGGGGGAGGGGAAAATCTCGTGAATATTTCTATACGTTTTTCCTCTGAACAAAGACGGGACTTTCATGGAACTGCAAATGTGTTTTTCGCTGATAAAGTGGGCAGTGTGCAATTTTTCTGCAAAAAAAAAATCAAAAAATTAAATAAAAAATAGAAAAGACATTTTTTTTTTTCGAAATTTCCAATAATCAGCTGTCAGGACTAGTATTGCCAGATTAAAGGGCTAGGCCGTTCTTGCTTACCTCCTTGTCACTTTGGGATTCCCCGCAACGGGCTCCGCAGCCAGAGTTTCCTCTAAGAAATTTTGGTTTTGGTCATGCTTTCGCAGCAGATGTCCAGACAATTTATGATACTTTAGCTCAGACACTGACCGAAAGTGAATTAAAATTAATATACCAACGGAAATCTGTCTGTAATGCGGGCTCCTCCAACTCCAGCGGGACGGCCTTTCTAGTCAATTGGCCGATTTTAACAGAATTTTTTTAATGGGTGGATTATTTGTTCATTTACACGAAACTCTAGCCAAACTTTGTTCCCTCGCTCTGAGGGTCACGAGGTCTGCTTTTCTTGTCGAGTTGTGCTGACGACATTTAGCACATAATGTAAATATTTTTGTCCGCAAACAGAGAAGTTGTGTCAATTTCTACAAAAATTATTAAATTGTGAACTTATCTAAAAGTTATAGTGCATATATTATTAACGTTACGAATTAAAACCTCGATATTTACTAGGTAAACAAAAATAGACACGTCATTCTCGTCTTGCAAAATCTTTACGAAAATAGTTTTAATTTTGAAATCATGAAATTTAAACAGAAATCTGGGAACAACTCTTCAGTGATTTTCTTGCGATACCATGAGATACTAATAGAAAATGCATTTTTTAGTTAACCTTCATCATTTCTCAGTTTCAACGTTCGATTTGATAAAGGGCCCTGTTCTTATTTTCGTGCGAATACGAAAACGAATACGAAAATTAGATTCGTACGAAAATCACTTAGGTGTTCTCATTTTCGGGCGAATTGAAAAGTGCGTGTAGGCAACACCAAAAAACGAAACAAGCTTTCGAAATTAATTTGGAAATGTCATTTCCTCCTGTGTGAAGGAAGTTAATATTTTATAAATTTTAAATTTGTGTGATTGGTTGTGATGGATGCACATATTTTATATTTATATGCTCAAATGGAGGAAGAAGAGCAAGAAAGGCATAAATATACCTATTTAAGAAGATATCGCCGATCAATTAGGGATAAATGCAATCCTCTAGAACTTCCACCTTCGTTGTAAGTAAAAACATTTTATGTTATGTGTGTTAAAAATAACATAAATTTGAGATTTAGGAAATATTTTCGGCTTTCAAAAGAAGCATTTCGTTATATACTTGACGAGGTAGATGGAGAATTAAAAGAAGGCAATGCATTATCTCCACCACCAGTACTAAAAATTTCAGCTTGCCTTCGTTTTCTTGCTGAAGGCGGTTACCAACGAGGAGTTGGAAAAGAGATAGACGTTGGCTTGGCAAGAACTACTTTTTGTAAAGTATTAAAAGAAGTGTTAGATGTGTTGGAGAGAAAACTGTGTTCAAAATGGATAAGCATTTCCATGACAGAAGAACAGAAGCAACAATCCAAGCAACGTTTTTTTGAAAGAAGTGGATTCCCACGAGTTATAGGGTGCGTAGACGGCACTCATGTGAAAATAATAGCGCCAAGGGAAAATAAACACCTTTTTTACAATAGAAAAGGGTATTATAGCATTAACGCGATGATAGTAAGTAATTTATAAAACTTTAAAAAATCTCTTAATTTATGCTAACGCTATAGATTTGCGATCATGAAATGCGAATTATAGGAGTCGACGCAATACATCCTGGATCTTGTCACGATGCAGCAATATGGAGAACATCAGATGCTAAAGCATATTTGAATTCTCAATATGTTCATGGAGATAGGAATTCTCTAATTTTGGGAGATGCTGGTTATGGCTTAGAGCCATACTTAATGACACCTTATCGAGAGCCTTGTACTGCTTCTGAGACCCGATTCAATAAAATACATGCCAAGGCAAGAAATATTGTAGAAAGGACCATTGGGATTCTAAAAAATAGATTTAGGTGTTTGATACAAGCTAGAGAATTGCATTACAGACCAGAAAAAGCAGCACAAATTATAAACGTTTGTAGTGCCTTACATAATATCTGCATATATTATAGAATAGGAAACGATGAATTTGTGAGTGAAATTTTGCAGTATGATACTGAATTACAATTTGAGATAACTACAGAAGGTGAAAATTCTGAGGAAGCTCAAAGAATTAGAAATTCCATTAAAAATTCTTTTTATAATTAAGCCAACTTTATGTAAATAGTTAAAAAAAAATGAAGTTCAATTTAAATAGATCTTTATTCCAAATATTGAGTTTTCATTCAATTTTCAACATTTATACATAAAACAAAAACAAACGATAAAAATAATTAAAAAAAGTAATTCAATGTTATATAGTTAAAATGGGATTTAGCTGATATTCTATACATCATCGTTATTCCAACTCTGAATTTTGTTCTCTTCTATTTCTAGTAGTCTTTTTTTAATTTTAAGTTTTTCATACATCAATTTCTCCATTTCTTTATTATGGCGGATGTGTTCTTTTAATTTTTCCTTTTTTAAGTGGCAAAGAGTATCAACAGCCTTATAAGTTCTCCTAAGATAGGAGCCTATATCTTTGTGAGATTTTTCTAAATTGCTGATGGATTTGGCAATTCCATTGAAGATATTTTCATTTGCACTGATATGTTTCTCTAAAGCCGCCAAGTTCCCATTTGAAGGTGCACGTCTGGTTTGGGGTTGTTGAATTGTGTAAGACGTAGAAGCTTGAGATGTGTTTCTATTCGAATCTGTTTGGACCGATGAACTGCTGTCATGTACTTCTTCAATGATGGTTGTGTCTTCACAGGAAGTGGTGCCTTCAAATAAAATTTCGGTTGGAGAATTTTCCATAAATTGGGTTTCGGGTCGCCTTTCATTAGGTACATTAGTTGGAATCCCAAATGTCCTTGCACCTTCCAATCCCCCAACAGCCGTATAGAGACCAGTCAAGCTTGCCACAGTTTCCTCAAGAGGTGAAATATGTAATAATTTATTGGGACCTCCACCAGTGCATTTTATCTCTTGTTTGTTGTGGATTAATTTTTTTTTTATGTTAACTCTGAAGTCAGACCAAACTTTTTTCCAACCATTAAGATCGCGGCACGGTGGTCCTAAACTATTCAACGTTTCGACTAATTTGTCCCAGTTGCAACTTCTAGTCTCATCATACCCTTTAGTGAATAGGACCACCTGGGGATTTTTCTCCACAAATTCCACTAGAGCTTTAAATTGGCTTGCATTTGTGTGTTTACCCCTAGAATAGTATGTTTTAATTATTTTAAATCGTAAATTCTCAAAATTATTTTATTCAACTTACATTTTCGTCAATTTTCTTTCAAATCCACTAACTGCAACGGCACCGAAAATAAAACTGTCAAATTTCGGTGCATTTCCGTTTAGTCCGAATTTAAGAACAAGTGAAGTTGTCTGAATTTCGCATCGAATTCGCTTCGAACGAAAATGAGAACACTAAAAGTCCGAAATTCGGGCGAATTCATTTTGGTACGAAAACAAGAACAGGGCCCAAAGAAACAATGTCCTAAGGCGGGCATAGTTTAATGTACTTACATGCTTATTTAAAAACAAACATTCTAGAATAGATAGGTATGCGACAAATGTGCTTGTTTTTCAAATATGGTGCCAAGATTAACAAAAACTCGAAATGGAAATCTTATGAAAACCGAATTTGCAACGTTCTTTCTTTGTTTTCAGGTAGCAGAGTCTGATAAAATCTTAACCATTTCTTCCTGATGGATATTTCAAGGGCATAAATTAGGATTACTCAAAAAAATTTTGATATTATCTTAATATACATAAACAAAAATTAATTCTGGCGGTTCTGGCGGAGAAAAAGGAGATAATTTGTAAACTAAAAGGGAAAGGCTACAGTATTTCTGCCATTACAAGGACTTTGGAATGCTCTAGAAAGGTTGTGCAGAACTATTTACGTCACGTGGTGCAGTTAAAAACATTAGAAAATAAAATTCGCAAGAAGCCGCCTCGAAAAGCATCAGAGTATGTAGGTCGTAAAATTTGAAGAATTTGTAAAACCAGTCCTTTTTTTTTATTTCTTTTGAGATTCAAAAGATATCGATAAAGAATACGGTGTTCCAATATATCTGCGGAAACTGTACGTCGTCGTCGCAAAAGATTAGCTTTGCAAACACATATAAATAAGATTTCTGGAAAAAAATACTCTAGACAGGCAAACCAAAGTTTAATAAGATTAATTCAGACAGGAAAACATATGTACGTCGTGCCCCGAATCAGCAGTGCAATCAATCCTCTGTGCACTTTAACCCTTAAATAATATACTTATTTTCATAGTACACTATTAGTTTTTACTTTTCTCTTTCTGTACGATCTGAGCTTTCTAAAATCTCGGAAACGATAAAAATAAAAGTATGACTTGTGTCACTGTTCGCTGGGCACTAATAAACTAGAAGGATACAAGGGATAGCGAAGCGGTAGCTCATTAGACGCTTTTCGGCTCGGGTCCGGACGGACCCATATAGTATTTAAGGGTTAAAAACCATTAAACATGGTGGTAGCAGTATAATGGTTTAGGGAGCAATGTCGTGGATTGGAGTGGGGCCTTTGATAAGGATTCAGGGTATCCTGGATCAGGAAAAGTATAGTCATATTCTTCAACATGAAATGGAACCATATGTGGATGAGTTTATGCCAATTACTTAGATTCTAATGCAAGATATCCCAAGCTCACTTCCCGATTAACAAAAAAGTGCCTTAAGGACAATAAAATTAACGTTCTATTGGCCGACTTAAAGCCCCGACTTAAATCCAATCGAGAATTTATGGAGAGATATTAAAATACAACTTCAGGAAGAAAAATGTCCAAATTTAGAAATATTGCGGGAAAAAATTAAGGACAATTTGGTATAATACACCAGAACGCAAATGTCAGCGCAAGGATGCAATCCAGATGTGAAGCGGTTATAAAAAATAAAAGATATCCTACAAAATATTAACCTTTAAACAAAAATAAAACAACACTTATTTATTTAAAAATGAATTCGGAATATGTGTGCTATTTCTATGACCGAGTATAATTTCACTTTTATCACTTAAATGGTACTTGGCTCTTAGCTAGCTCCTGTTCAACTGATTAAAATGCTGCGAAATCAATGCGATGGAGATATACTCGTATTTTAACGAGGCAAAGTGTTTATGAAATTTGCTCCAATAGCAAGAATTAACGGGCTTTATTTCTGAAAATTTGATCACATCTGCTATTTCTGTGACCACAGCTGTAGCTTCATATGGAAGATGGCAATAGTAACTTATATACATTATTTATATATTTTAATTATTTTTTTCCCATAAACAACAGGACTTATGCTTTGAAGAAGACTTCTCTATCGGAAAAGCTTCGTCAAACACAAAAATTAAGGATTTTGTAACACTAACTTATACTTTAAAATATACAGAGTCCGAAGAAAAATAAATACGAAAGTAATCTACATATACTTCAATAATTTCTCTTAATGTGCATTTAAATTGCTTATCGAGTAGTGAAAAAAATGCATTAAAATCATAATGTTTGGTGCATAATCGAAGAATAATATTTTTGGATAATTTTCGAACTATTTCTGAGAAATTATTAGTCTCAAAATTATAAGATAAGGAGGTTAGCTCTATTCTTATTTAACATAATTGTGATCCACAAACTTTCTCCATCTGTCGACAACGAGCTATTCGCACTTTTGATTTATATACTTCCGATTATGACTAATTTATCGTGTTATATTTTATCGACAAATCAGACAGAAGCAATATCGATCAATCGTTGACCTACATTTAGATGTGGACTGATATACGACGATATCTGTGGCATTAAGGCAGGCCACTTTTATTTACCATTTTCTTTACGTCTTCCGTTTTTTGCCTCATTGATTCAACCGAGGGAATGCCATGAATATCAGAAATGTTGCATATCAGCATAATGCACCTAATTAAGTTGTCTTTGATGTCAGGTATTCGCTGAATATGATGTCCACGGAGGGCACAAAGGGCTGCATATTTGGAAATTTTCTGCTAATTGCAAATATTGGATAGTTATGCAGTCCTTTAACTTGGACTATCATTGAGAAGCAATGTTTCCTGCATGCTACATCGAAAATGTGGTTGTTCTCATCATACATATTAGCAAATAGGTTTGCGTGCATTGTTGTCGAGTAATATTGTAATTAATTAATGGAATTTTCATTTTAATCCTAAATGGAAAATGTTTCAAGTTTCCCAAGTCTTAAAATTTCCAAGTCTGAGCTGTTTCAAGCAAACTATTAAGTTAATAGGCTCTCTAACAACAAAGGAAAGAAGTTTGTCTGTGTTTTAGAGGGATTTGGCAGAAATTATGCATGCTTGGAATGTAGATGATAAGATAGACTGGTTATTTAGTTATAGTTAGATAAATTTTTTGAGTAATGGGTGGAAAGTAAGTTATTTAAAATTTAGTAGTATATATTCTTTTAAAATTGTTTTTACTTTCATACTGCAGCCAGTTATAATTTCTAAATATTTTGTGAGAGAATCAGTTGTTGCTTTCGCTGTCATTAAAAATGCTGATGTTAAGTAAATTAAAAATTCACTTTTTTTTTATATCATAATTTTTATTTTACTTGTAAAATGCAGCCTATATTCGTAATAACAGTCAGTGAATCTGCACAAAATCCAGCAACTATTAAAACTTCGCATCTAAATCTGCTAGAAATTCGGAGCGTTCGTTGTGAGCTTAATATGTATTATCTTAGAAACGCTTCAAATATAAAATAAAAATGTTGTTTGGCAGTTTCATGAAATTTTTAAATACTAAACATTTTTTGATTTTTGAAGGAAGTATGGTCTCCTATGCGTTCTTTATATTCAAAAGCCCTTCATAGATTTCTTGTGATATTGAGTTGAGATTCATGTGACCTGGTATTTTCCTGCTGCCAGAACGACAATTCATTTTCTATATAAGTAGAAAATATTTCTTCCCCAAGGTGCGTACAGAAAAATTATTTGTTTTTAGTTCCTAACTAAACAAAAAAAATTCTCAAAATCTCTCTTACAATTTTCAAATTGAGTTGAAGTGTAGATCGAAATGGAGAAGAGAACCGAAAAGCTTTAATTCAATTTAAAACAAATAATCATTCACTTGTTTATAAGTTGAATTAAATACTTATTTTGAGCTGTGTGAGCGGTCGCAAATCACCGTCTGTTTAAGAGTTCAGTTTCTGAAGTCGCTGAGTGTTCGATTCAG
Organism: Eutolmus rufibarbis; assembly: GCA_963920795.1. NCBI lineage: Eukaryota > Metazoa > Arthropoda > Insecta > Diptera > Asilidae > Eutolmus > Eutolmus rufibarbis. Next base: position 22,592,573 of record OY987204.1, read on the forward strand.
CGCTTGATTTTCTTAAGCTGAATTGATCAGTCGATTGCAATAATTGAATTCTTTAACAGGACGGTTTGGATATTCCAACTTCTAAAACCATTTCGAAAAAGAAAATAAACATACTTTGCACTAATAATAAATATTTGGTTGCCACATTGTCATTTGTCTTTATTGCATTATAAATTTATAATTGACTACCACTGCATTTATTTAATTATTTCTTTGTTACAAATGACTACAGAAGCTGTAAGACTTCTTAGCGCAGAGTTTTTTCGCTAATGGTTTAAATTTGTTCCACATTTTAAAAATATTTACTTCTGGAATGATATTTTGCTCAGCCCACCTCCTTTTTGCCTCTCCTTCAGATAGTCCAAGTTTCTTAAGATCGTCTAAGGTTACTAGTGTGTCTTCTGGTTCAATTTGTTCTCCAACATGCAAACCGCCATCGAAAGCAGGTGCAGCTAAGGCGACTGCAGCAAGGACGACGAAGAAAAAGAAAATGAAGACTTTCATTTCGCTATAATTAGTCTATTGTAAATAGATATTTCTTAAATCGCAAACCGAATTAATAATACTTGAACGTATTTCTGTCTTACTGACTAAAACAGGAATGCTTTTCTGCAGCATAAAAATGTCTATATATGTACTTAATTTTGATAGATAATTTATTGCCGCATAGCTGAGATTTTTAAAAACACTTAAGAGTGATTGGTTCTCATCAAAATACAACTATCTAGACATGCTAAGTATCTACTTAAGATTTTGTTTTTCCTGATTGTCCTGTTTTCATAGAAATATGATCGAATCATTTGTTTTTGCTTGTAAGTTTATATTTAATTATCTTCATCTTTGGAAGGGTGATAATTTGTTAAAAATTCCAAAACAGTCTCCGAATTTATACACCTCCACTGATCAGTTCGATTAGCTATGTATGTATTTCATCGGATTTTGGGTAAACAGATGCACTGTTAGAGATTACCAGTTACCTTTAATTATTTTCGAGTTATTGTAATATTATATTTTTTTAAAAAACTTGCAGAAAGGACGATAGCTGTATTAGCGATTTTTTTGGAAATCTCTGAACCGATTGCCATATCTTGAAGATGTTTGTGTAAGAATTTTTTTGAACCAAAAAAGGTCTCTGATCTAATCATGCCCCGCGATGATATCAAATCAACATTTACGATACTACAATTCGACAAATTCCAGGTAATCCTTGGGATGCATTTTGATATTTTCTTGAGGATCACGAAACTGAATCTGCGAAAAACATGGAATAGAGTTTGACGTAAAATTGTTTATGTCGATTCAGAAGTGCATACTTTGTAAAAACTTTTTGTTGGTCACTTGTATTTCCCGAGATATTCATTATTAAAAATTTCAAGAAACCTTGAAATAAATAATTTTTCTTTTAATTTCTTTATTTTTAGGATTCTTTCAGAGTTGTTTACATAAAATTATAGAAACACCTTTGATTGAAGGATTTTCAGCCTTACTTATCAACATTTTTGGGGGAATACGCAAAATGGAGGCGGAAAATTGTCACTATTTGAAATTTTCAAGTTTAATGTTTAGGGAAGTAATTATAACTTTTTTGCATATTCATAACTTTTGATTTTAAATGAACACTTACAAAGTTTCATAAAAATTGTGGTAGGACTTGGAACTTAATTAAAGCCAAAACAAATATACTTATACAAGTCACTAAAAAAGGAAAAAAAATATACCACACCATCAATGTAAAATATTTTTGAGCCAATTTTTCAAGGAAGAATATAGAGAATTATACCCATGCAAACCTACAGACCTTAATTAGTTCGACGCTAGGGAAAGCGGAGGCCATGCGTTCTCAAAGAGCGAGAATAATTCGGGGGAGTTTACTAAGGTTATAACCTTTTGTTTAAAGTCTATGCAAAAGCCAAACTGATTGTTCGTGATTCCCTCGCATGGAATTTATATCACTTCAAATATCTATTATAGTAAAATCGTAGGATATACTGTTACTATTAGTAGCAACGAACATATTAAAATTAATACCCTTGATACACAGGCATGGCCGAATGAAAAATTCGAATTTTCATTCATCCTTTGCTTGATCACACGGGCATACTGCGAGCTTCATTTGAGTCGATGGCATTTTGTTTTAAAGGCTCAAAATGTAAACATCAGAAGTGATGAATTTTCTCAGCAATTTTACAATTTTAACACTTTGACCGCCATGTCACCCACATATGGGCGATCAATGTCTGAATACGTGGCTGAAAATAAAGCTATCAGTCAAAATGTTAAGGAAAACCATCGCAAAGAATTAAACGTTTAATAATTGAGTAGGAGTCACACCCTGAGGGTTTCCATACCGTTATATAGGATGTAGAATTATTGCAGAAATTTATGATTTTCGTATTATTTTTCTTTACTTGTGCTATGAGACATTTCATTCCGAAAGGTTCCAAGATTCTATGCCAAGATACATACATTTTGATTTGAGAGTTAGTGAGTTATGCCTAATCTGGATGAAAAACCAAAAAAACTGTTTGCCGGCATTTGCTGATAAAGCATGTCTGTCCGCATTAATTTTGAATTCTTGGATTTGAACTTTTGGTAGCAATAAACTTTGTATGTACAACAACAACATTTACAAAAAAATAATTTAGATTTATTCTAGTTGATAATTTTTCTAATTTATAAGGACATGCTTTTATTTAATATTTTATTATCATTCTTTTATATAAATGTACATATATTTCTTTCGAATTTTATTTCGTTGGGTAATTTGAACATTTGTAGACCTCTGTGCATAATGTGGTTTTGTATCCTCAATCATCGTGTGTACGGTAACTTAAAGTCTCTCGAATTTCTTAAATTATACGGTTGAGTAGCACTCACATATCTCAAATTATTTATTAAGTATGTAGGCATTAAGTCGTGTTTATTTTAAGAGAGTGACTATTTTCACCTTAAAAAACGTGAAACCAGAAACCAGAAACCAGAAAAAATAAATTCATTCAAATTACAAAATGCCTATTAACTAAAGATTTTCCTTTTACAAAATGCCTACTAACTAAAGATTTTCCTTTTACAAAATGCCTACTAAATAAAGATTTTCCTTTTACTGTGAATTTATTTTTTCTGGTTTCTGGTTTCTGGTTTCTGGTTTCACGTTTTAAGGTGAAAATAGTCACCTCCTTATTTTAAATACCGTCAATAGTTCGAAATACGCTATTCTTTATCTAACACTCATCCATTGTAGTTTTTCTTTATAGAAGTTGGTATGTTACATTTAAGAATAATTCTCATAGCTCTGTTCTGTAACTTTTGCAGCCTATTTCTCATTCAAAATGCATTTTTTTCCTTTCCAGATTTCAATTCGAATACATTTCAAGTATGTGTGCCCCAAATATTATGGAAAAATTCGTCTTCTAACTGAAGTTATTAAGGTATTACTGAGCGCGTTGTTCTCTGCGTTAAACAATCCAGAAACTTTAAACTCGTTTTTTTCGAAATCTTATTTTTAAAACGGCGGGTAAAATAACTCAAAAAGTTATAAGAGTGAGTTTTTTTAGTGGGATAAAATAACAAAAAATATTCCAATTATTAGCAGAAACTTAATTAGTATCGAATTAGTTAACAAACAGGATTTAGAGAATATATAATAATTCAAAAATTATCCTATCGACTTGATTTGGAGAACTTTTATAAAAAAATGTTTCACATCGACTGAACCTATACTGAGAAAAAGTTATGACCATAAAAAATTTTTATGAAAAGTTTTGTTGGAAAAATATTTTTTTTTGCTTTTCAAATCTTTCTAATATTTTTAATTTTGAATCTTTTTTGCGTTCTTAGGTTCGGTCGAAGTGTATTGGTTTATAGTTTAAAAATTGTTTTTAATTTTATGTTTCCGACATCTACATACAGCGAGACCAATCATCTCCGCCGTTTTTGGTTATCGTTGTCGAAGCTGTTTTTTTTGGCATAATATATATGTATGTAAGAATATGCGTGTGAATAAAAAATAAAAATAAAAAATGTTTTTCATATCTAAAAATATGTAGTTTTATGTAAAAAATTTTCATTTAAATATAAGTAACTACTACTTTTTTCATAATAATAATTTAAAAATTGTGGTCTTTTTTACTCATTTCAATAAGAAAACTTCCTTAAGAAACTTAGTTTTCTCACAATATTACTACATAAACACGAAACATAATTTTTAAAGTTTATATTTTTATCTATAATTACACCTAAGTATTTAATTTCATTCACACATTCAATTATTTCATTGTTCACAGAAACCCTACTACCTCCAAAATTGTTGATTTATTCACAGTTTATGTTTAACCATTCAACCAGTCTTTTCAAGTCCTCATTCATAAGTCTCCCACACTCTCCCAGATCATCAGCCGCAACATAAATCAACGTGTCATCAGCAAATAATATGAGTTTCACATATTTTAGTACCCTATTCATGCCATTAATATATTATTATAATCAATGTAGATGTGAAATTTCAGATCCATTGAAAGGTTACTTCTTCAATTTTTTTTAAACGAAATTATGTTGATTTTGCGCGCATTGTTTTATGTGGGAGACAAAACCTCAATTTATTTTTGATATCTAGACTAAACCAGGCATATCAAAATGGATTAACTTACACAAAGCTAGCACATGATGGCCAAAATGAGCAAGATGGGTGACGAAATTGCAATGCAAATATTTTGGTTGGTTTGGTTTCCTTAACAGATTATGCATTAGTCTTTCAGTATGAAAATATTTACATTTTGAAAGGCATTATCTTTTTATTGCATTGAGTTACAAATTTGAATTTTTTAGAGGACTATGAGGATGCAGATTTTATTAGTTGGTATTAATTTCAACTCGATATCTATAGTCATTCCAGTGAAAAAGAGTATTTATGGACAACAAAGTGATCCTATAAAAGACAAAAATATACCATATCGTATTATAATGAAAACTTTTTAACAAAAAAATTAAACCGCCGCAAAAAACTGAAAAGCAAAAAATAATAAACCTTTTTTATTTAACCTTAATAACTAAGTTCTTAAACTAATGTAAGTATACCTAAGTAATTTTGAGTCGGCGCCAAACATCGTCGGGTTGCTGTCTCGCTGACATTAACTTCGTGAACGCTCGGCATTTTCCGGGGTGTGTCGCGCCGCGCCGCCGCGCCGCCGCGCCGCCGCGCATCACGCTTTACGTAATTAATTAATTTGCTTGTTTGGCGCCGACTCAAAATTACTTAGGTATACTTACATTAGTTTAAGAACTTAGTTATTAAGGTTAAATAAAAAAGGTTTATTATTTTTTGCTTTTCAGTTTTTTCGGCGGTTAATTTTTTTGTTAAAAAGTTTTTATTTTATAATTTTTTGTGGCTATAATGCAGAGACTGAGAGGTCTACACACAAGAGATTGACAGGTCTAAAGCTCATTCATCGTGAGGTTTTTTTTTAAAATTAATTGTAATACACAACTCAGCATTAAAATCTGTGAGTAAACAATAAATCACCCCTATTTTCCCACCCTTAAGGTAGGATTTTTTTTCCAAATTTATATGGGACCAACTTCGAGGTATATATCCTATCCAATAAAAAAAGAATTATCAAAATCGGACTACTCTGTAAAAAGTTATGCGTGGTCATACATAAAAAAAAAAAAAACAAAATATATACGCGTCGAATTGATAACCTCCTCCGTTTTTTTCGTCGGTTAAAAATAAATTACATCGTTAATATTTTTCGAAAGCTTTTGTTAGTAACAGTTTGACACTAGAAATCAGTTGGTTTTTCTAGGACTTTCATCATCATCAACTGATAATTGAGCTTTCGGAACTTCATCGAGTAGCACTCGAATGAAGATTCAAACTTAATAAGCAGTGATACTGGGCACAATCGATAATGGTTCTTGCTGGATCTTCATTCGAATAATGTATTCCCTTGGGATTTCCGAAAAATTGGTACAAAAGGGTTCTTGGGATGGCTGATTTAAAATTTAATTTTATAGAAATAAGACGTTTGTAGTTGTGTGACTGAAAATTTAAGCCCTGCAATTGCACAAGGAAGATTTTAAATGTTCTATTTCTGTTGTCAGTCTGTGGTTTGACGTTTCGGAAACTCTGTTTGCTTTGACGTGTTCGTTGGCGGTTTGCTAGTCCGAAGAATGCGGTTTACTGGACTTCTAATGGACATTTGGTAAGAGCAAGAGGCCGACATTCCGTAAAACAATCTAATTATCCTCGGTCATTGCGTCATCGTTAGTTAATTATAATTAGTGCTTGAAAGTCTGCAACCAAGACGGAACTCTATCTGATGCAATAAAACCCGTCTGCAGACCCATTCTGGCAATTTATTGGGAAAATTTCCCTTACGAACACACCAAGAGTTGGGTGGGTGGTGGGTCGTTTTCCTAGTGAAAAGGTTCTCGCGGCGGTACCACTGTCCTCGACGGGCCATCGACGCAGGTGCATCGCGTCGCCCGGTCCGTCACTTCCGAATAATTACAGAGCTCGCCAAATAATGGCCTGCGCCGCGATTTAGCGTTTTCGCGCAAGAAATTGAACCGATAGGAAACTTGTCTGTCATGTCGTAGGTTGGGTAACAGGTGGCATTAAGTCACAATGGCTGCGTGCATGGGGAAACGGTCGTTTCGCTGTAAATGACTTTAGAGTCACATTGAATTATGGAATTTTGATGGCTTTTCAGGGAAAATTATCGTTCACACCTTCGGTCGGTGGCAGCGGTGGCGTTATGCAAACCGAAGCTTTTTTTTTTTTTGCGACCAGATTAAAAATAGATCGTCATGGAAGCTTTGTTTCTTCGGTGCTAGAAACCCACAGCCCGCTGAGTGAGTCTGCTTCGCGGGCGTTTTCGTTAATGAGCACCGCTCAATGAATTACCTGGCGAATTAAAGGGGGCTGGGATTTCATATCAACTTTATAAGAGACATGTGATTGTCTGATCAGAAAAAAATGGTTTTTAATGATAATGAGACATGCACGTATATTTAAATAATACACACTACCACTGTTGTTTTCGGAAATCTTCCGCTTTTGACAATTTGGAAAAATCGATGTTTTTGTTTCATTTTCTTTTATTTTTATTTAAATTCTTAAAAACAGGTGAATGAGCAATTTTCCAAAAATTCTAAAAATTGTAGAAGCTATGGCGGTAGAAGCTAGCAACGTCTAGGAATTTTTTGTTTTTTCAATGAAATCTGACGTCTAGGAATTTTTTGTTTTTTCAATGAAATCTGTCTGTAAATATACTGTAGATTGGCAGCAAAATGATAATTGATACTTTTCTGACGATCTTACGACACCTTTATATAAAAGAGGCTCAAAATACATCGTTTAAATTGATTTATTTTAATCCAGTAGCCAATGTTTAAACTGTATATATTTTTTTAAATAATTGTCCAAAATAGCTTTAAAGTTGAGCAAATTGCATGGTCTTATCGATATTTTGAATATAATACTTCTAGAGTACGTTTCTTAACTTAAAAAAAACTCATTTGATTCACAACTAACTCTGAATACAATTTATTTATTTTTATTCTCAAAATGTGTAACATTCTTTCTAGCTATAGACTCTGCATTAATATTAATATTTGGCATATTTAATGGCATTAAGAATCGTGTAATAGTTCATATTTAACAACCTTAACATTAACAATATTAATGAATAAAATACCAGCGCCAATCATCACAGAATACTCTATATTTTGGTAGTAAAACACAATATGCACTCACTTTTAAAACCATTGGGATCCAAAAGACAGTGTGTTGTCGATTCGAAGCATCAATTTAACCACTTGTTTTTTTTCCTAAACAAAATTACTTGCTCGTGTGTATCCGTGGCAACTGTATAATCTCAAAATGTTTCCTATTGAATTTTACATTATACGTGTGTTATAAGTTATAATCTGAAGTATCCCAAATATTCAATTTCAAATTCAATTCAGAGAAATCTGATTATGGCTACGGTCCCTACCAAAATTATGCGTCGTGTAAAAATCGTTTGGATAGTATTTTATCTTGTGTGGACCCTGCAGATTCTGAGCCTATTTTGGGCCCAAAGCCTATAACAATTGTTTTGATACCTTAAAATTTCATATTTGGGTATTTTTTTTGCTATTGGAAAAATTTTCTATATAAATATGTATAATAATTTGTCCTGCAATATTTTTCTTCGAAATATCAAAATAAATATATGAAACAAAATAATATTAGATTTTATATTATAATTAAAAAGTTTTAAGAATAATTTAGTACATATTTTAAATATTGGAAAAAATTCGAGACAGACTTCGTTTGTTAATCTATTTTTCCTCTTGAGCGGCATTATAAATCATTACCTGTAACCATTATTATGAATCACTATAGTTAATTTGATATCCCCGATAACCATTGATCTTCAATTTGTTGTGGAAACATTAAAATATTACAATTTAATTGGAAGAAGTAATGATTAAAACTCACCAGGAGAACCGGCTTTGATACGTACCTTTCAGCTGCAAACTGAGATTTTTGGCATACGATCGAATTTCACTCCGGTAAAACTGATCGCTGCTATAGACAAAACAATTATGACGCTATTTTAAGATTGAACCAGAGGACTGTTCGTAAGAAAAACATTTAAGTGGTGGTTTTAAATTATTCAAATTTTGAATAAAAGCTGTTGTACATACATATGTACCTTGTAAATTTTCATCTACATACTTTTGTAGTTTAATTTTTCACTGATATTATCAAATTCCTAGAATTATAAAAGATAAGTTGGTTTGAAGTTATCATTTTGGAATGGGGACATACCAGGGGACTGTTTTTTGAGAAGATTTTCATAAACAAAAGTAAATATATTATATTTTGAGATAGGTTTAAAGCAGAAATAAAAACGTTTGTATTGTAAAATTTTATTGGGACTCCGAGAATAGTAAAACATTGCTGACAAAAACAGGAAATTACGCAATTTTAACTTCAAAGTATAGCTATTCTCTTAATTTGGAGAGTTGGAGAGTTGTGCACCGGGTTATCATTCGGGAGACTCGAGTTTGAGTCGTGTCCACGTGTTATTACTTTTTTGATTTATTTTTTTGAATGTTTTCTAGAAGTTTTCTTTATACAAAATCTTAAAAACGAACAACAGCGAGGTAAATCGAAATTTAGCTAGTTATAAAACGGAGGCCTATTTTCATAATTCATCATTGCAATAATATATTAATTTCTTTTACGGTATTATTATACATATCATATCAATTTTAAGTCATTTGTGGTGTGGTGTGGTGTGGTGTGGTGTTATTTTAGATTCTCGGAAATATGTTGTTAGTCACAAATTACCTTGTTACTGTACAAAATATTATCAACCCATCAAGTCGTATATGTACTTAGACAAGTTGGGGAAGTAGTATTAAATAATCATTCGATAATTCTTATCTTCTGTCCCGTGACAACACTATAGTTAACGAGGCACTCGGACTCATATTAAATAAGCTTTTTTTTTCTGTTGACCGAAAATATAGCAAGAATTTATCAATGTGTAGTTAACTAACTAATTACAGATGAAATTCTTCGTCATAATTTCCGTTTTGTCGACTTCTCAATTAGTAGATAGTGCGATGGCTTTGAATTTATTTACAGAGAATTATTTTTGGAGATATGCTAATGGTTTTCGTTTCTCTAGGCTACATATACATGAATGGAGACACTGTTAAATTACCAGCGACACCAGCAGTTTATGCCAGCATACCAGAGGCTATGTTAGCGACCAACCCTTATGTGCAACCAGCGACAGTAGGTGCTGCCCCAATTACGACTGTTATTCCGCAACAAACAGTGGCCGTAGCAGAGATGGTTTCGCAAGGACAATTAGCGCAGGGACTATCAAACACGGGTGATTACACAACAATGAATGGATCGGTACCAATGCCCGTAACTGTTGCAGACGGGTCTGCAAGTTACTACAGTGCGGGAAATCCTGACGATCAGACGACCAGCACACTCGCCGATGGTTGTGGAACAGGAAATCAAAATGTTGTCCAGAACACCAACACTTCAACGGTAAGTCATCCAGATACAACTGCTGCAACAACAGGGACACCAACGGCAAACGCGAATGCTCCAAGCAACTTAACGGGTACGAATGAAGGAATTCCACTAGAACAGCTAAAACAAATGCTTGCAACCCAACTGGACTACTATTTTTCTAGGTGAGTCTTTTATAAATAGACTTTGGTGGAATGCCGTTAGGAAGTTTGAATATCTTGGAACTCGGAAATAGTAATTATCTGATGTTCACTTTTTGAGTAATTTGTACTCTATATCAGAGGTCTCCAAACATTTTGGCCCAAATGCCACGCCTGACGGTTCAAAAATCAAATCAACATCAACAATTTGTCGAAAGCACAAATTTTCATTAAAGTTCTTTTTTTATCAAAACATGGAAAACCCAGCTTTGTATGGCAAAAGTGGCGTTGGGAAAGCTAAGCACTCAAGCTTAAACTAACCTTAAACCAAGGTCACATCAATGTTTTTTAAGCCTGTTTTAAGCCAGAATTAAATGTATTTCAAGGAAAACGGAAGCCTTGCTTATGTTTGTCCAAGCTTAATTTCGTACCTGGTTTGGTTCAAATTTAATTCAAGCCTCACTTCGGTCTGACGTATGTTTTCCACTTTGTTCAACTTCAGCACATTCGCTTATGTAATAGTAACCAAGCAACCGAGCTAAAAAAATGTTTTCCCGGGTATGGGGCCTTTTTAAATCGCCCCAAAAATCCATAGTCCGTAAATTTCATCTAAACTCTGAAAAATTGTTATATCGCAGTAGTTTAAAAATTAATATTTAGATTTAAAGGTTTTTTTTTATTTTCACCTTTCTACTGTTTTGTGATTGAACTGAAAGCAGGTGGACAATTTTAACTACTGTAATAAGACAATATCTGTAAGCATTTGTGATGATTGAAAGGGTAGAATTTTTTTTTTAAATCTTAAACTTCTAAATTGTTTTATTATAATTTATAACAGTTAAAAAAGTTCAGAGCTCTTATAAAAGCATTTCATATTCGGTGCTTCGGAACATAATGCTACGCAAAAAATATTTCAGAATATCTTTTTATAACATTTTTTCTTTGTATTCGCAAGGCGTTTTAAAGCTTTATAGTTGTTATTTTTTATTTTGGTATGTGGAAGGTTCTATCAAGTACGAAGGATAAATCGGAAGCCTATAAACATTGGAAAATATATTTTTAAAAAGTACTTTAATTTAAATATTAGTAACATCGAGCGTTGAAAGTGCACTGATTTTTATTACAATCAAACATTTTAATGTGAAATTTTAGGAACACAATACAAATATTTTCATGAAATTTCATAAGTGAGTTCCGAGGTAGAAGTTTTACGGCATTTCACTATGTTCAGAGATAATAATTTTTAATGATATTTTCGCCTTAACCAGAGAGAACCTTGCAAATGACACGTATTTATTGACTCAAATGGATAACGATCAGTACGTTCCTATATGGACTGTTGCAAATTTTAATCAAGTTAAAAAGTTAACAAAGGACATTAAGCTAATAACTGAAGTTTTACGTGAATCGCCAAATGTTCAGGTCGACGAGGAAGGACTCAGAGTTCGTCCAAATCACAAGAGATGTATAGTAATACTTAGGGAAATACCAGATAATACTCCAGTGGATGAAGTTAAGGTGAGTTTTTAGTTCTTTATATTTTTCTAGTTGCAATTTAATGTACCTTGTTGCAGAATATTTTTAATGGAGAAAACTGTCCTCGAGTAATTTCTTGCGAATTTGCTCACAATAATTCTTGGTACGTTACCTTTGAGTCAGACGAAGATGCTCAAAAAGCTTATAAGTATTTAAGGGAAGAAGTTAAGGAATTTCAGGTAAGTTAATTTAGGTATTTTATGTGAGCGTATTTCTATTATTGAAATCGAATATATTTAGTTTTGTATTTTAAGTTTAAATTTCCTCTATTGATGTCTTGACCTTCTTGAGCAAGTCCATGCTCAATTTATGAAAATCATCAAAGAGTTTTATTAGAGTAGTCAGTAGAAAAATTTAATTTAATTCATTATATTTATGTACTGCGCGTAAAAATGTTAACATCGTTAATTGATTGTCTGATGTGAAAATTATTTATTTCGATTTTCGAGAGAGAAAAACGTTCGCTTGAAAAAAAAATACCAGAATTCTTCTATGACCGGTTTTTGTGCAGGGTAAGCCAATAATGGCTAGAATAAAGGCAAAGCCTATGAATAGGCTTCCATTAGCGCCGGTACAGCTGCCTCTGAAGAACGGCTACAGAGTGACACCATCGCCAACAGTATTCGATCCAACAGCTGCTGTGGCATACACAGCACAACAACGTTTCGTTTTTGCTGCGAATGGCGCAACGATATCCCAAGGAGCAGTACCATACAGTGGACAAGTGCATATGTTTGTGAGTTTAACGAATAAATTTGACAAAAAAATGGAATTGTAATTCTTAACAATGCCATATTATCTTTCTAGCCATTTCAACAGCAGCAATTTTATCCTGGTCTAATGGCTCCTTGGCCGGCAGCGGCTGCTGCTGCAGCAGCAGCCGCTCCAACACACAGTCAGAATTTTTATGAATTGAGCAGTGTGTTTTCTGCAAACGGACTGGCTCCACAAGTTCAGTTTTCGTCAAAACCCCAAACGACACGATATAGCAACGGCCATCGTAATAATAACAATAATAATCACAATGCTCGAAGTAAACAACGCAATAATTCTAACCAAACACACGATCACCGAAACAATCAAAACAACAATATTGGGGGATCAGTTAGTATTGTTAGTAATCAGAGTAGTAACATGAATAATATAATGTCATCCGCCGAACAGCATCAAATTCAGCAGCATAATCAATCGACAAATAATCAGCAATCTTCTAGCACTCACCGTCAGTATCATCAGACATCTAGCATGAAATCGCAGCAGATGCTGCAACATTCAAGTTCTCAGTCTAACAGCAATTCTACTGGTGTGAAAACTGAAAAAGCCAATTCATATGGAAACACTAGTGGAATATCTCACCATCACCATGTAGCTAGTAATCCGTCGCACCATCATCAGCCGCAGCACCACCAAACGCATCATATTGCCTCAGTCTCGTATTCCCATCAACATTCAGAGACGCCCAGTACAGGCGATTTGACCGGGGGACAGGACGAAAATATGTCTGTAGCTTCCTCCCACCATCGCCATTCATCCAACATAACTAAGGAACAGTGGATGCGATACAGGCGAAGAAGAAGAGATGACGATAATGGCTATTCTAATATGAGCTCCAATCCTAGATCTGGTGGAGGCACTAATGTGCAAAGCCATGTTGCCACTGCCAGCGATATAAATGGTTCCACCGGACAGTCTACTTTGAGTCATACTGGGTCCAGCACCACTCCAGGTGTTAACGGCAACAAAGTGATGTCCATGGGCACCTCTCATCAACAGAATTTCAATTCATCGGCCGGACACCATCATCATCACGCATACACCCATCACCATTCAGGTAAGAAGATTAGTTCTAGAAAGGGCTGTAAGACGGGTAATTGAGTATCTGAGTGCATAATGTCGAATTCGAATACTTAAGTACTCGTCGTAGTTTGACAGAGTCTAATAAGTAAACGTATGCTGAGTACTCGGGTACTTAAAAAAGCAGCCGAGCATTCAAGCAAGGGAGAATTTGAGAATTCGGCTTTCGAACTTGGAAATATTCAAACATTCGAGTATTAGTCTCGTTGTCTAAGTATTAACGCCAGAAAGCACCAACCGATATTATATTCCATTAGGGATAAATCTTGGTTGGTGAGTACGACCCTAAGTATTTAGTTTAAAACCAAATATAAATACATTAAGTAGATGCTGTAAAAGTTAATAATATGCTTTTTAAACCTCAAATCAACGCTATCAAAAAGTCCCTAATTACACTAGTAGCGTAATCTATCACTTTTGATCTTCATTATCTCGTCATCTAATGTGTTGCTGATTGAAAATATTGTAGGTAGTTTTTATAAATTGACTTGTTGCAGATATACCTCCATTATTATTATTATTATTTTATTACAGCAGTGAATCATGGGGGCATTCTTGTTCCCCTTAGAACTACCTATTTCTTCTGACTACTGCCGAATGGTCTTTTTTTAGTCAATAGTTTAGAAGCGGCGACAAAAAAGAATATACTTATGTGTATGTAAGAAAATCGTACAAGATGTAGTTTGATTTCCATAATTTTCATAAATTGTTACGTGATATAACGATAACTGTTTAAAGTAAATTTAATGATATAACATATTAAATTGAAGGATTGTAATTTAACACTGAAATAGTGGTTATATAATTCTATAGGAAAGATTATTACGAAAGAATATTTGATAATATATATAATAAAATTTAAAGAAATAGAATTTTCTCATGGAAATAGTCTCAAAATCACTCATATCATTGTGTCTACTTGCATTAGATTAACACAATCCGGAGCTCCCCTTCCTTTTCTATTACTAAATGCAACAGAGTAATTTAATGGTCTGGGTTAACGTGAACCAATGGTGAATAATATTTATCAGCGATTCTTGCTACATTTGAAAGCGTCCTTGATCATGTTAAAGTTGTTTTATACCGATATATTTTATTCAAAATGGAAGATAGTTTTTTTTTTTGGCAATGTTATAGTAGTTATTACAAATATTTTAATCCATAATTTTTGTTCAATGCCTTAATTCTGCAGGACTCAAGTATTTTAAAATTCTTATATTCTCGCTAATTGAGTACTAGGATCTCTTTTTTAATTAAGAACTTGAGAATGTTTTCAAAGCTCATTTCCTGAAACTCGGATACTTGAACTCATATACTGGATTATCTAAGTGCTCGAGTTCACAAGCGCTCGAGTGGTTACGGCCCTATTGTTTATTTAATCTCCCTACTGATTTCTAGGCCATCCCCTAGGTAACAAACAAGGAAACGCACAGCATGTAGGCCACCAGCAACAACAAAATCCACAACCGCAACAGCCGCCACAATTCGACTTGGAAGCGTCAGCGTTCCCTCCCCTACCGGGACTAGAGCAAACGAGCACCAACCAGACTTTAGTTAGCGCTAACTTTCCGTCTTTGACACAATCGTCACACAATACCTCAGCACATGTCGGCAACTCGCATGTTAAAGCTAATACTGCCATTTCGTCTAATAATTCCGCCAATGCAACTAGTGCAGCTATGGACGCAGCTAGCAATAGTCCCAATGTTTCAGATGCTGCTGGCAATGCAGCGCAGATGCAACACATGCAAAATTATGTTTCAAATGCAAGTTCCTTACCAGCTCCATCGACCAATTGGGCTGAGGGTCGTCTATCCGATGTGGTTCGCGGTACAGCTAAAACAAAATCGATACAAAAAGACAACAAAAATGCTGGTGGTACTGGTATTGTGGCTAATGAAGCTAGGGCCTTGCATACGGAAACTTCTCCACCGCCGCAGCTTATGCAACCCATTCAGAATGTTAGTGATTCGATAGATATCAGCACAACTGCACTAACACCGCCCTTTTCCCCCGAGAACAAGAATAGTAGCAAGCTATTGGCAAATAATTCTTCTGTGATAAAGTGTGTAACACATATGGCTGATAAAGCTACAAAGACTGAGGAGTCGCTGCTTAATGGTTTAGATTGTCAAGCAACGTCCAACCAAGATGTTATCTCTTCTCAATCATCAAAACACGCTGTGAATGCTCAAGCCGCAACTCCAAACACGATTAACGTTGCCACAATGACGTCGTCTGAATGCACCGCCAAACAAAATCCAAATGCCAGCTCGATAGTAGTTCCCAGTGGAAAAAGCTACCAATCAAATAGTGCAACGAAGGCATCTCAAGCTAATAAACAAAAGCTTTCGGTAGTAACTACCTCGAACAATGCAGCTAACAATAACTTACCATCAAATGCTGGTAATTCGCCAATTTCACCCCTACCCCCAGATGGTGTTAGTTTTTCGGCAACTGCGAATGGCGGTAGACTGAGCTATGCACAGGTCGCACAACACCACAAAGACCGGCTAGTCAAAGAAACAAAGTCGGTCGAAACTGCTACTGCAAATATTGATAAGTATAGTCAGAGTGAGAAGGAGAAAAAGAAAGAAAACCATGCAAACACAACCGTAAAGAGTGCTAATCAGCATCCAAATGAAATAGTAAAGGAACGAGGTAAGTGAACTTTTTTTGGCCTGAATTATATATTTCTAAAACTATTTAGCAGCTAAATGTCGCTTCAAGGGCGAATTTATAAAAATTCAAACAAATTATTTATTATTTTTTAAATGTACATATTCAATTATTTTTAGTTTACGTTAACTCGACAACAGACAAAAATCAGTGTGATATTAGATAATCCTTAAATAGGTTAATTAAACACATAAATTCTATATGTACTTTATATTATTTTAATACATTCACTTTCTTAATTTCATCCGCTTTTAATTTTCAAAGTTTAGAGAGAAAGACTCTAATTGAATTGTTAGGTGTAAAAGGGAATTCGATATGCATTTTTTAATTGCATTCGACTCCATTCGTTACTAAAAATCATATATAATTCATATTTATTTTTCCATTGTTTTCCTGAGAAACGAAAAAGGTAATTTTAACGATTGGCAGAAAAATTGAAAAATGTCTGTGGCTGGGACATTGATAATAAGTCATTTTAAAGGAGTAGAATTCAGTTGACCACAATTTGAGCGAAACTGCTGTCTATCTAGTAAGATTAAAAAAGTAAAGATAATATGAGTAAAAAAAAAAATAATCAACTTAAAATTCTGGGATTTGGATTCTTCCATTTGAACATAGACCAATCAATATTGCAATCTAGAATTTTGATTTTCAAGAGAATGCCATGAGGAGTGGTAGGCGCTTTCAAGCTCGTTAATTTCAGATCTGTCATACAAATATTTGTATTAAATTTTGGCGACTGAAAAATTTAAAATCAAGAGATTTCCATGAAAATGGGCATTTAGCATTTCTCGGGGATGCCGATATCGAATTTTCTATACCAAAAAGAGACCAACATTTTTAAATTTCGCTGGATTTAAATAAAAAGAATAAGTAAACATATTTAGAGCCACTGATTTTAAATTAACTATTGTACATTTCGAAATGGTATTGAAAGTTCAAGGTTGCTGATCTCGGATATCAGGACAATATTTAAACAACTCCACTTTCATACAAGGGTTTTCTAAAAATCAATAATAGTCAATCATAACTAACTAAGCTCTGGATACACAGAGTTGGGTATATAAAGTAGTTGCTGTATTTCTAGGAGAGTTTAACTATTGGTTGTTTATGTTATCAAAAACATACATACATACATGTAGAATTGAAGCATACAAATATTCTCATTTTGACGTATACAGAAAAATCATTTTGTTTGCCTTATTTCTTTTAAGTTCATTCTATTTTCCCTATTGGCGAGTTAAGCTTTGGGTGTGTCGACGCGCTAGAAATTATTATTGCATTTCTCTCTTATCACTTTGGAGGCTGTGGATCCTGGAATATTTTCTCTATTTGCTGATTTTTCAATCATGATTCTTCTATCTTGTTAGTCCGTGGGACATATTATCAAATCGATAATTCCTCAGCATTTGCAAATTGTGCATTTGTTCTGTCTACTGCTGAGTGATTTTTCAAAGACCATAATGAATGAGAAAATTATTCCTAGAATCAAACAGCCACTCAGTGGCAATACAAAGCTATGCAGATGCAGCTTTGTACGAGTGTAATACAATACTCAACGGCGCTTGGAATTGGTTCTCTTGAAAATTCTAGATAGAGATAGTAAAAACATCGAACATTGAAAATGGGTTAAATATCACAGAAAAATAATATGGAAAGTAGTCTAGATTTGAAGTTGTTCGTAGTTTGATCATTCTTTTATCTTGACTTTGGTGGATGCAAATATTTTCAGCTATTTTGATGTTCTTATAAGTAGAGTGTAATTAAATTTGCGATTTCTTAAAATTACTTTCAGATGCTACACGCGAACATCGACATAACTCTGGAAGCAATCGAGGTCGTGATGTAAAGGATCAAAAGACTTATAATAATCCTGTTCGTGAAAGGCGTGACACTGGAAGTGATAGTGGTAATAGCAGCAGTGCTGCTGTAGGAAACAATCGCAGTAGATCGCTGCGAAATTAAGCGCAAGAAAACGGACGGACAAAGTGACGAAACGTAAAGCAAAGCAAACAAACAAACAAAATTCGTTTTAACTGTGAAGTGACAAAGAATTGAAATAGGCAACCTTACACTAAACACGCTATACAAGACTTGTATGTATATATTTAAGAGACAAACTATTTAAATCACACTTACGCGCTGTTTACTTTAAAAAATAAACTGCGAAAGGAGAGGACAAACGAATAAGAGCAAATGAATTTAGAGATGTTTATAGGAGATTTGTTGAATTTTCCGTATTAAGGATAAGACTGTAAAGATATATTTGGGTTATGCGTATGTGGATATCTTCGTATAGATTTAAACTAGTGCGGCCGGCATCCGCGGAGCGGAATTTATAATTTTGCAATGCATATTTTGTGCCAATGGTAGCGATGCGTTTGCCCTAAGGATATTTAGTGAACAAAAACGGGGACGGCTTCGGCAAATTTATACGGTGCGACTCAAAAGAAGAGTTTTATTATTTATTTGTGTTGTGCACGGGTGCCGGCGGTAATTAAAATAAAGCGCGTTCGGTTTAAATTTCAATGAATTTTTTACGTATAAAATATACACATTATGACTTAACGAAACTTATTTTTGTTCGCCGCGAGTCCGGTGCTCTGCGCGATCTTTGATGTAAATAACCGGATTCATGATGAATGTTAATATAAAAATAATATTAATTTAGTCTGCAGTAAGCACATTATATCAATGAATGTAATTGTTGTTCTGCGGCTTATTTTGGGATTAACGTAAATGTCAAGATATTAGCTGCCCTTGGATATCTCTAGGTATTCTTATTATTAAATGTTGACGTATTCACAATAAGAATATTTGTAAATTACCGTAAGAGCAACCTAATAATATGCGTAAATTAAATGCAAAATTTAAGTGTAAATATTTTCATCGAGTTGATATGCATTACGCCGATTTGGAAATACTGTGTAACTAACAAGTGTTTATCCAGCGGAAGGCGGAGTCGTTTTGTATGCTATTATTATTATTAGTATCGATTATGGGTTCTTTTTTAATTTTTGTCAAACTACCGGCTACTTTAAAACTATGAAATGTGAACTTTCTGAAGTTAAGTTAAACGCAGACACTCTCCGAAGATTTTGGTTTTTAAAAGTTCTAAATAAATCAAATTTAGATTAAATAAATTTATTTTGTTGTCAGTCGCATTTGTGTATCCTTGGGTAACTACAGTTTTTCCAGATTATCGAAATTAAATAATAAATGAATAAGGAGAGAATCAGAGACAGTTCTCAAACAATAACTTCATATTAAATGTCACGATTAGTTGCACCAATTTCAACCTGCTGCTGAATTAAAAGCGAAAAATATGTTGATGTTAAAATTGAAATAAATCAATAGTCGCCTAAAATTTTACTTGATAATTTTTAGGTGGTTAGTACACAGAATTTATATCAAAATGCTGAATTCTGAACAGTTTGGAAGGTTGCCTACAAATTTGGAAATTCTTTTTATGTTTTGATTATGTTGCGCAGGATTTCATCGTTAATTTAAAAATGTATGCAACGAATGAAACGTTTAATACAGAAGGTATTCATTACAAAGAGAAGGATTCAACATTTTAATTTTAAATACGAATGCACGTAAAAATGAAAGAAGAACATATCTTGTGTTTGCTTTTAATGTACATATTCATTCACAAAAAAAAAAAAATAAAAATAAATGGAAAAAAATCTTAACAGCATCTTTTGCAACCTCGCTTTAAACAACTCCAACCATATGTCCATTACATTCGAAAAAAAGTATAACGTCCATACCGTATGATGTCGAATTAATGCACAAATCTTTTCAAGCACGATATTTGAAATAAGGTGTGAATTTATGTAAGATGTTTTTGCTTGTTAGTACTTAGCGCATTAATGGAATCACAATGAAAAATGTAGTGGCAGTCGCCTTACATTACATTGCTTTGTGATACAACATAGTGCGATAATAAACAAAAGCAAAAGTAGTGATAGAGTGTACCAGGAAAGCTAAAGAATTAGTGAAGCAATACCCTTAGTTAATTGCTTTTTAATGATTTTTAAAGTTATCTGAACGGAGGCTAATTAATTTATGAGTTGTGTAATTCCCTTCACCCGAATCAACAACAAATATCACGTTATTGTGAACCTTTAATTTAATTACACTGGTCTACACTGGTCTTCCGGAAATAGCATTTATGCATAATTGATCAGGAATTCATTGAGTAAAACACTAGTTTCTGAAGAGACATCCCATAAAGAATTTAGCCACGCTATTCAACTGTAATGAAAAGAGATAAGTGACGAGCGCCGTTCTGGAAAGATTTATGTTTTAAAAACGAAGTCATGAATATACAATAATAAAGAGATACACAATATTAACTCGGTAATTGCCTTTTTCTGGTTTGATTTTAAGTTTTTTTCTGTTAATTTCTATACGTTATTAAATTAATAAGTCCAGTTACGCAGTATTTGCAAGCAAAAGATATAAAAAAAGAAAGACAACCAAGTGTTCCTAAGAATTTGTAGATACTTTAATTTACATATTTACAGAGATTCCGAATACGTTCAGCTAATATCATATTGAAAATAAAAAAAATTGCCACTCCTATAGCATTTGTATAAGTTTCAAGTTTTAGAATAAATCATTTCTGAACTTGATTAGATTATAACTACTATTAGGCCATTTTTGTATTATTTATTTGTATTTAAACAAAATGCTTCAATAATTTTAGAATAACATTTGAGCATTGCTGCAAAATATGGTTTACTTCATGTTTATACTTTCAAAATACTAATATAATGAAGTTATGACAAAATGCAGGAATAATGTGAAAACAAAGTTCATTTTTATTTTTTTCCTTGTTAGGTTTTACAGTAAATTGAATATTTTGATGAGTGCTTGCTGTCGTTCATTCTAAAAAGCGGCTAGCGCAAAATTCACGTTTTAATGAAATGATCCATCCCATCACCAAGTTTAGGCGACACTTACGACACAATTTAAAACGCAATTCATTGGTGGTGATTATAAAAAAGTAGTAGTTTGCTCTAAAATGCGTTACGTTTTGTGACTCCTTACGACTGAATTGCCTATAATGTTTTTGATTTCATAAATGTAAAAAATTGTTTTAATGCCATAAATCAATTTCCAAAAGAAATATGCTGAATTGGGCATTGATGTAGTTTTTAATCGTTTTTGAATTCACCTAATAAGTGTTTTTGGATGCAACTTAGCTATAAAATACGATATGGTTGCATTCGAACTAGGATTCTAAGTAGGGCCTCTATATTTACAAAAGACATCTATTATTTATCAGATAAGGGCAGGAGAGGGGTAACTTTAGAAAGATTTACGGTTGCCCAGTTTCGAAATATATCGTTATTTCGAAAGTTTGTGATAGTCAATGCACGAGCCATTGATAGAAACGAGTGGTAGTCGAAAAACAGACTATGTGTAATGAAGGATTCGCAGGAAGCTTAATCTCTTCCTCATATAGTTTTTGTAATGCTCGGTCTGAACAGATATGATATGAGGTCAGGACCAGCGTTGTCGTGGAGTCAGATGGCATTGTAAAAAAAATGTATCGAGTAAAAAGTAAAAGAGAGATTTTTATTAAAATGCCAATAATTGCGTTTTAACCGTTCGTATACGTGACGTATTTCCTTATTTCTGGATCTTCTCGATATCATAAAATAGTTTTAAAATGACTGAAGAACTATTAGTCGCTATTCGATGAATCTGTTTTAAAGTACACAAAAGTGACTATTTCTAAATTTACTCGTAATACTGACGCATTTTAGTCATAATCAGTCAGACTTCCATTGGTGGGTTGGCTAAGTGAATGCTATATCTTGTGAAATTTGTAATCATGAATTTTGTTTTTACATAAAAATATTAGACCCACTTTTCTGTAATTAACAAAAAAAAATAATTCAGTAGAACTGGCAAAAAAAAAAATGCTTTGAATCACCCTTATATGAAACATAAGCTGTACGAAATCAAATTATTTTAGGAATTAAATACTCTGTCCAATAACACTAAACACTGAAAAGAAGAATAAACAATTAAACACTGTAAGAAAATATATTCATATCTAATAAAATTAAAAGTAAACGCAGTGTACGTTACGCAATGAATTTATTTTTATCGATAAACGATGTTACATGGGTGTAAGATATATATAGGGATATGAAGGTGTAATTTAAGTGGGATGTATAAATAGATTACCATTCTTAGATGTTAAGGATATGAGCTAAACTAATTTATAGAGTGAACATAGTACCGATACCATTAAAGCTGATATTTAAGCGAATAATGTTTGCTACAGCAGCGAAGTGCCTACGATTAATTATTTACATCTTACGTTTAATCTTTAAACTGTGAACAATTACCAAGTCAAAATATATTTTGACATACTTTGTGCGAACACACCCGTTAGTTAGATTTGTAGAAAGTGAACTGGTTGCAGGATTAAAGGCCAAATTAGATTTAGTTTAGCTGATTATTATTTTTTTTTCTTGCTTACACCTAGTATGCTGTGTATATAATTGACCACTCACTCGCACAATCCTGCGATTTCTTTGTATATCGAATGAAACTTTATTATACTCTTTAGTTTTAATGCTCCGCAGATGAAAGTGGTTACATCGAAAAAAATAAATATATTCACCAGATTCCATTGTTATTTTCCGCATATCGAGCTACTTATAAGGTAAAGCATTAGGGATGCTGTAGCGTGTAGATTTTGGTGCGGTTTAGTTTAATCATTAATGAGAGTGTACTTTCTCAACATGTGCCCTAACTTATATTTTTTTTCCCGAGTGAATTTTTGTTTATTGTCCCATTTATAATAAAACCCATTAAAATTTGTTTTCTTTCTTTCGTTTCATAGGAGAGTTTATATAAGTACATACATAGGTATTGAATCGTAACAAAACTAGCGTACACATACTAACACACAATGCTATGCTGCTTTCTTGGAGTATTTAGGTACCAAAACGAAAATGTTAAGTAATCTAAACAATTTCATTTAATTTTAAAAGAAAAGAAATGTATGAGTCAGTTGTAATAAATTCTATTCGGACCAAAGCTAAAAAAACATGTTTGTGTTTATGAAGCCGTTTATTTCATAGTTTGAATTTTGGTTTCGGTTTCTTTCTAAGCAACGATTTTATGGCTTCTTTGATAATCTAAACCGTCATACATAGTGAACGTATCCAATTACAGCCCAATCGCAGGTAAGTTTAAGTATGTGTATGAGTACTGAGTGTCAGATAGATATCTAGTTGTCGAAATTTTCTATCCGAAGGTGTAATACTTGGAAAAATGGAAAAAGTAAAAATAGTAGTTGAATAAATATAAATATAATAAGCGCGGTGTAATAGACCGCATTCGAGAACTCAGTTTCTAAACTCGACTTCTCGAATGAGTTTGAAAGGACAGTAAAACTTTTTATAACATGTATTTTCTCCACTAATAATCATTTTAAATAAAGATCTAGTTTCTTTACAAGCCAAAACTACCATATAACTGAAAGAAGCAATGCAATTCGATACGAGTCGTAATTTGTTGTCCTTAATTGTGTGAATTGTGTGCAGTTTTTCTCATACGAATTTTCGCATGCAATTCAGCTATAACAGAAGGAAGGATTCGTATCAAATTTTATGGCAGTACGTAGATCTTTACAGTCCATTCGTAATTTAGCAAGCGGTTTTGATAAATTGAATTTTGAAGCGGGAAGCACAGTGCTTTGGGAAACGTGAAAAACAGCCAATAACTTTGAATCTCCTCCACTGATTACCTGACTGCAAAAGCTATACTTTTGGTAAATAATATTAATTTAGGATTCCAAAGATTGTTTACATGCATGTTTGCATTTAACTTGAATAAGCATAATTTCACTAGAACAACTACAGACAGACTATAAAGTTCATTAATTAAATCTTTAAAAAAATTATATTATTTCCAAATTACAATTTTAAAATTTGTTGCTTTGTTACTGATAAGTTCTATTTTTGCACTCAGCTTCATAATTCAGTTTAAAAATACTAAACTGCTGAATTGCACAAATCAACTGCAGAAATTGTAATTTTAAACGCAACTGATGTTGCTGCTGAATTTTGAAGCAAAAAGTTTAAGAAGGTAAAAGATGATAAATTATTAAATAATTTAATCACTTAAACATCTTTACCGCATGTGAATAAAATACGTTGCCACTCATGAAATCGGGGAATCGTTAATAATTTTGCTACATATTTAATTTGTTAAAGGTCTTGTTGACATTAGTGATTTTTAAGGCATATCACTGTTTTCCTTAACATAACATTTTGGCTTTAAAAAGTGACATTTTGAATGTATTTTAAAATACCTCGAGTGTCTTAATTCAAAATTCGAATAATTCATTTGATTTGGCAGCTAATTTTACAAACTATACCTAGACGGTAAGTCATAAGCACAAACATATGAAGCGTACCATCAAAAAAAATCAGAAGGCCTTAAAAAAGACAATTCAAATATTGTTCTAAATACATATAATTGATAAATTCTAAATTTTTACGTTATTTGTCACATAAAAGCCGCATATTGCTTGAAGAAATATTTAAGATGTCTTTCGTGATTCCGTCAACAGTGCTGTTAATGGAATATGTGATCAAATACATTGTAGATAAATAGATCAGCTTATCTAGCCTTCCTTCGTTCTGTTCTTTAAGTGTAAGTTTTTATATCAGTGATATTCATTTATATTTGATCAACGCGACAAATTTAAGGTAATTGGGTATAGGGACTACGATTTAAGTAGAATAGGTCTTCACAAGTTATTCACACTGGCCTAACTTAATTCTGTAATGAGAGCATCCGAAGTACTTAAGTATCACCAGAAAATCCAAACAGATCATCCCTTTGTAGTTCGGCATTAAACAACTCTGTTGTAGGCGATTTTTAGATGATCCATACAAGCAGTAATTGGTCGCAGTTTAATATTAAAAAATAGTGAAAAAAAAAATGCAATGAATAATCCTTTTTATACATAAAATATTTATCTTAAGCCTTTTGAGCAATTAAGCAGAAAACGCCCAGCTTATGGGCGAAGAGTGTACTTTCTGTGTAAATAACATGATTGTAGCTGTCTATAGTTTGGTCCACTGTATTTATGAATAAATGAATAAATTATGATTCGTGATAAAATTTATAAAAATGAACTTAAAATATATATACTATACAGATATAGTTTATGTTTTGTAATTACAGTAACACGCTATATTTTAATAAATGGACTAACTAAAGAATAATCAAACTAAGTGAAAGTTAGCATATAGACGTGATCATTACATCTTTCTGCGCTTATTAACTATTCGCTGCCAGTTGTTTGTATAACACAATATTACCTTTAAAAAAAAAAATAAAAAATTTCCTGTACAGTTTTTTGCTTGCTTTTAAAAAATATTTTTTGTATATTCTGTGGACAAAACTTCATATTATTTGTTCTTGAATTACCTTATAATAATTTTGTTAAATGTAAATCGTCTCTGAGTTTTGTTTATAGTTTTAGTCAGAACAATTATACATTAAAGCGAAGGCTGATGAATACACAGAGAACGGACGAAAAAAGACATCCCTATGTCGATATAAACATGTGTTTAATTTAGTGACAATAAAGTGATTTAAAAGCTAAATAAAAGGAAGTTCGAACAGATTTTTTTATTGGATAAATTTATTAGAGTGTGCTGTTGTTTTCACATGAACAATTTGGTAAAATGTTTTAGGACGGGGCGGGTATGGACGATTGTTAGTTGTGTAAGTGTGACCTAGCTTTTGTCATTCTCAGATACGTTTCTATTTACACCTGAATGCAGGGAATAGGTAACTCTGAAACGTGTTTAATTTTGTTTAATTTTTTTTAGAGATCATAATAGAATTTAACACAGATGTGTAACTTGTCCAACTAAACTAGTGATACATATATTTGAGCCAAGGTACCTATAATAACAATTCATTTCCTAACTATGCCAACAAACAAACGCTTTAAATCAATTTTTATCTGCATCTTTAAGCATGGAAAATTGAGTTACCTAAATCATGCATTGTGGTCAAGATATGCAAAGATGCTGAAGGACGCACAAAAAATCACTTGGCCCACAAACGGTTTTATAAAATGATTCAATGGTCATACATATATACATATAACAAAAAATTAATAAGTCTCCATGGACAGTTCTAAGTTATTATTAAAATATTGGTATTCAAGCAAATTTAACTAAAATGTTTTTCTAGAAAATAATAACCTATTTATTCAAATAGCAAAAAGACTTGACACAATTTCTTAGAAATATTTTCCCTAATAGTTAAAAAGAAACTAAATATGTATTAACATTTTCGATTATATGCGTTTGTTAAAAAACAATAGTAATTTAAATTTTTAAGTTCAATGGCATATCCTTCAATTAACTAAAGTATTACTAAAAAATTGCTGAAGAGATTCACGTTTTTTTAATTCTTAGGTAATTTTTGAGATGTTATGTTTTCGTGAACAATTTAAGATGAATTACAAAAAGTTATATTTACTTACATATAAGCTTGAACAAAATACTAATTGTATTGAAAATTCAATTGATTAATTCGGATTGTTGAACAAAACTTTTAGTATATTATTTCAGAATGTTAGAATTTTTTCATTTGTTTTATGGCAAATTCACTCGGACAATTCTTAATAAATTTTTTCGATTCCTTAGTTTGGTTTATATTTATAATTTTTCTTAAACAAATTCAGCACTTAATTCAGTTCCAAGTATAGTTGAAATATTGTTTGTCCTGATTTTTGCCTCTAGTTTTTTACTTAAAGCCAAAAAGATAATAATCCATGTTTGGTCCATTTCCAAATAAAGTTTAAAGTTTACGGAAATAGTAAAGTGAACATAAAAAAAACTAGAAGATTTTCGAAAATATACAATAGGGATAGAAAGAACTCGTGTTGCGACAGCAAATTAAAGGGTACTTTATCGAAAATCACAAAATTAATAGCATTATTAAATTAAAATCTTATAACTAATACAGTGCACGCGAAAAATTAAATATATATTTCAGAGAAAAAAAAATTTAAATTAATTTGAATTAAATGAACAAATGAAAGAAGTCAAATTTTATTTCATTATTATTGTATTCATTGGCTACTGAAGTTTTAAATGCTCTGGATAATTTTGTATTTTATTTAATCTGTTTATTGTTCTTATATTTTTCTTTAAAGTCTTAAATGGTCCAGTGTATATTATTATTTATCAAAACATTTAGCAAGTGGAATTGTGTTGGCTAATAGCAAAAGGTCAAGTATTCATTAGCAGCTGGAAACTTAATTATTTTTGGAATAAATGCCCAAGTCTATTAATTATTATTATTTATCCATATTACTTAAGTTCTTACTGAGTGAGTTGAATGAAATCTTTCATTGTCGAATTGCACACGTTTCTCTTTATCATGTGCTGCCAAGGTTGTAAAATGATACACCAGAAGATTGGACGGGACCCGGCCTCACCTGTAGCTACTGATTACAGGGGGGAAATGCTCGTCGGGGAATCCCCGAGAGGAAATTTTCTTAAAACTGCCATTCTATACTGAATCTATTTATAATAAGCTTTACCAAACTGCCTTTCTGAATGGTTTTTATCTGAAGAAACAGCATGTTTGGGGAAGTAACCAGTTTAAGTCGATCTTTTCTTAAAATATTATACTATCTAATTATTTCCAAGTACATATGTGTTGACTTTCACTAGTTTATATTAAATAAATGTAAATAAGTATACAGGAATACAGTCAGTCATGTCTACTCGCGGAAAATATTGATAATTGCTAAAATATTTTTATATGTATACATATAACTTTGGTGAATGCGTTGTGTTTTTTTGTTTAAATATATTAAAATTCATATTGAGAGCTACTATTTAAAACAATAATTGGAATGTTTTTCGAAAAACCTAAACAATTTTCCATCATGAATTTTGTTGAAATTCACAAAACAGCTTTAATTTTTTCTTAGTGTAAGAGTCAGAGATTCCACACGTAATATTATATATAATGAGGACAAGAAAAGTAAAAAGTATCTATTATATAGGCGACAAATAAGAAGTTTTGTAACTAGAAAATTTTTTAACAAAATAACATCATTTTTGGAATGTACGGAAGTAATTCCATAAAAAAAGGGATATAAATTGACTAGGCGATTGAGGAATCTTTTCTTTTACTCATAGGCTATACAATTACGTTTTGTGAAATCAGACAAATAAACAAATAAAGGAGCAAATTAAAAATGGTAAAAAAAACATAATAAATCATAATAATGTGAATCAGCATATACATGACTAACTAAAAACTATAAAGTATATAAACAAGGAAATTATGTATATCTTCGTAAAGTGCTTTGACATTACTAACAATATAAATATAAATAAAGGTTAAAGTATATAAAATGCATCAAAACATACGAAATGTAACTAAAATGGAAAAATATTTAATAATTTAGTACAGAGAAGAACTATATAAATAGAAAGAGAGAGTGTAAATTTTAAGTATAAATGCGTTATTAATACTATACATGTTACTTTAAGTTCGAATTGATTTTGATTAAACACAATACAATTATTTCCCCCCTTTTTTTTTATTATTATTCTTAGTGTAGCATAACAATCTTCAATGTCTGAAATACCAGCGAGTACTGTACAGAGGAATAGGTATATATTATACAAACTCTGGTATAAGTTGTTTAAGTTGTTTTTCTGTTAAATTTGGTTGGAAATGCAAAAATGAAAAAAAAAAAACAAAAAACTAAAAAGGAAAATAAATCTGAAAACACAAACTAGATATGCTTTTTAATTAATTTCGGTTTTTCTACCCACATTACCTATAGTAATATGTAATTATAGCTTCACTAATAATATCGACCTTCTCTGTTTTATTAATTTTTAGATCACAGCGGTACAACGAAGGGCTGCATAAATTCCAAATATTTGGAAATATTATGGTTAAAGAAAGTGATAAAAGATGTTATTAAAAAAAAACTCGAGAGGACACTGATTATTTTAGTTTTTAGTGTTTATAGGATCCAGAAGACACTTATTCAGGAGTTATAAAATTCAATTATATTGATATTTTTCTTCAAATTCTGGGATATTTCAAAAGTAAATCTTTCAACATTGAATTATTGATCGATCTTTAGCATATTTTTCAGTGAGTGAATAAAAGTGTTATTTTATTTTAATAAGTTAATGTTAAAAAATTGAAAAGAATTTGTTAAATTGAATTGCTCAACCATTTAAAATATTATAATTAAATTAACCATTTTAAGTCTGCTCTTTTGCTATCTCGAGCAGGATCCTTATATTAATTCTATATCGACAGTTTTGTCATTGAATTTTATTATTTTGGTTAAAATATAAAACTTATTCATAAGTGTTATAAAAGTAAAAGAAAACCAAGATTACAAATTTCAAAAGTGCAATGTAAAATAAATTTTCGGACCTTGGAGGTTGCCGATTATTTAATCGAGCTCCGGTTAAAAGAGGTTTGAGGGAAGTTTTATTTTAAAATCGAAAATGTCGAAAATTCTTCTGTATATAAGGCCTTTTCGTATTTCGTTCTATTTCTGGTTTTTGTTGAAATTGTAATGACCTAAATTTACACAAAGTGAAAAATATTAATTATTTTGAAATAAAAATCCCTTACTAAAGTTTCATATTAACCACTTATGTATCTCTTTTATCAAAAGATAAAAAATTTCAACAATGAGAGGATTACATACTATTTTTAACTGGATAAAATAAGTAAAATAAAATATATAAATTATCGCTAAAATGGAAGATCGAGCGAGGAGCATATTGGACTTAGAATACTAAAAACCCAAATTCCATTCACAGGCTTAATCGAGTATTTCTAAAAATTGGGAAAATTTCATATTTTTTCATAATTGTTTTAAATAAATTCAAAATAACATAACAGTAGTAACAAGGAACAAAGTTACCAAACGAAATTCACATTTTTTAAGGGTTAAAAGTTGCTAGATCGAAGTAAGTTTTTTTTATAATATGTATTGTATATAACAGTTTACTATCTTCTCACAACAAAATGAACATTTGTAGGTTTCTAAATATAATTTTAACTGTATTGATTAATTTTTGCATCAGGAAGCTCAAATTTTTATATAGATTTTCATTGAGAGTTTCTTTGTTATAAAAATGGAAAATATATAATGTATGTAAATGAATTCAATAATCTGAATTTTAAAGGGAACGCTTAAGTGACACTTATTAATAAAACGCAGTCATTAATCATTAATCCATTTGATTTAAATAAGCTCAACTATGGGACGTTTAGTCACTGCCGTTTTATATAATTCGTCATTTCCCGCACCTCGCTTTCAGGCCGATAAATAAAGGCGTCTAACGAGAAATGCTAAGAACCGCGGAGGTATAAACAAAACAAATTGAGCGCGGGTGCGGAGGGAGCACGTACCTAAAAAATGTGCATGCCCCGTGGACGGTGGAGCACGTGTAGGGTGCCTGGAGCTCGAAAGAGGAATCTTTGGTAAATAACGCGGTCTATTCGGGCTACACCTGATTCAGGTGAGTCATCGCTACAGGTACACTCCAGGTTTACTGAAGCCTGGAATTAACAAGTCGGACGGGTTTTTTAGATGAAAAAAATATCCCATACGCATTCGCTGTGTTATGTACCCCATTTAAAGGGTCTACTTTTGCTAGCATCTCCCACGGAGTCCGCTGCATGCTTAGCGTCTTGAAATTGCGGCGATTCTTCTTTGCATCGGGAGGCCCTTAATCACTGGGAAGGGAATGTGTGCGAGGTTTTGCTTTTGTGCACCTGAAGACCCTTCTTTGAAGGCTCTAAAGCCTTTTGATTCCCGGATTGTTTACACTTCTTTACCTATGTGCTGCTGCACCGCTGGGAGCAGACATAAATGTTACATAACTCGAGTTCTCACGATTATTCTTAAGAACCCAAATTGATTCTCTTTAACTTGGCTTGGCGAGTGAGTCATACGAGGTGGAGGTAGAAATCCAAACAAGATGTTTCAAAATAGACTGTGTACAACCCATGCATATTAATTAATGGGACGGTTCTTGGAGTAGGTAAGAAAGGAATCAAATGATTGCTTTGATATAATTTTTTGTAAAATTAATTTTATGTTTAAAATACATGTATAGTCTACCGATGCTATCTCATCGAAAAATACACATAATTTAAGTCAGAAAAAGCATTTTTGACAAATATATTTGGGTATACACTCTGCAAGACACCATGACTCTGGCAATATTTATAATATTTTTATTTTTCATCCACTATCCCAAAACTCCGGTTGAGTTTTTTTTTTACTCTAGCTCTGAAACACTTCTGCTTTATTTTAAAAAAACAGTTATGATTTTTTTTAATTAAACAAAGTGCCATGACCGAAGAAAAATTCTATGAGGAAGTAGAAACATTTTGTGATCAACCGAAACTAGTATACAACTCGTGTTGATTATTTAGTGCTACACTACATATTCGATTCTTTCCAAAAAAAAAACAATTTAAAAAAACATTACAATAACAAGTAAATAAAAAATTAAAAAAAATAGAACTTAAAGTATGCATTAGTGTTTCACTTTGAAATAAACACTATTTTCAAATGACGAACAGAGGCGCCTTCTAAGTCCGCCACCAATTATATAATACTTTATTTATATTATTAAAGCCATAAAAAGTTCGAATAATTCCCAACAGTTTTATTTTTTCTATAAGGGGTATATGATTTAGAAGTTCTAGTTATAATGGTTTCAAAATTATTTTTTTAGAATTGTGTGTAAGATTCAAATTAAAGACGGGTGAAGTAGTAGTAGTTATGTGAATTAAATAATTTATGACACGTTATCGATATCGTTACAAATCGCTCGAAACGACTACAAACACAAAAAAATCTTTTAAAATATGTATTAAAATCAAAAATGTTAAAAAAAACTATTTTTTAAAAACAATAAAATAAAATTCCAGAATTCTTTTTGCCTGCTTTCAAACGAGACTCACTTGTTTAGCCTATCTATTAATGCAAATTTCGTTTACTCCATCATCGATTGATTCGAGAAAAATGGGAAAACCCACATCCATTTTCTATAGGTATGTACATATAATTGATTTTCAAGTTTTTCTTAATTTTAAAGAGGAAAAGTTTATGAGTTTGTCAAGGAGTAGTTTCAGACCGCAACTACTGAACTGATTTCAAAAATTTGGTGCACTATTCAATAGGTGATATTTTCCTTTAGAACATGAGTTATTGACTATCACTAATTTATTGTCTGTCTGTCTGTTTGTCCTTACAAGCCGCGGGATCGGTTGAACCGATTTCGATGGAACTTTTATTGGAAGGACTTTGTCAGGCATAATTTGGGCTATTTTTTAAAAATGTCTGTCTATCTAAAATATGGATAAGATGGAGGATATCAAAATAGTGGCTTCGAATTTTCAACTTTAAACAATTTCCATGCAAATCGATAAACACGGATGTTAAGGGTTGCTGCTTTTGAACTTATTATCAACAATATGCACAAATTTTTAACCAGAAGCGTTATGAATAGAAATAACGATTTTGGGGACTTTTGTGTCGTGGGAATCTGTAGTTTCTAAAATTTGTACAAATGTTCTTCAGGTACTTGGAAAGGTCATAGGAGTCGTCCATAAATCACGTAACGCGCTTAAGGGTGAAGGAGAGGAGTGCCTTCCAAAGTCTACAGAGGGGAGGGTGTGATTATTATTTTTAATAAATAGTGTATAGCAATTGCATTTTGTCACTTTTCTGTTATGTTATTATATATGTAATTGGTAGTCAGATTTTAATACTAGAGGAAGGTAGTGAAGCTCGGTTTATTCTAAAACTTGACAGCTGATTAATTTTAACTTAGATCATAAATAAATATACATAAATGAATTCAGATTATAATAATACAACGAAATTTTTCCCTGCAACAAATGATATACATATGCATGTCAACGAATTTTTCCGTAGATTGCCAGGAAAATGATGTCGACAAATGATAAAAAATGTATTTTGGTAATTTGTGAGAATTGATTCAAAAATTGTGGAGCGTCGAAAGTACTCAAAATAAAATTCAAATGAAAGGTTATACCTTCAGCTATAGTTATAAAATATGATTAACATGTAATATAATCAAAGGCACGTATACGTATTCAAAGAAATTTATCTTGCAGTAATAACAAGTCAGCATGGGTAAAAATGTCTGAAATTGAATCATCATTTCATTTCTTATATATTTTGAGGAGAAATAAATACGTTAAAAATTAAATTTTCTCGCAATCCTGATATATACATACATATATATATATGATAGAACTTTTTTATTACGGATTCGTACTTAGCAACAAAAAGATGTATGTAGAATACATAAAAAAAAAAGTAATATAAAAAAGTCAGAAAACCCGATTGTTTAAAAACCTAACTAAAAAGATGAAAGCAAGATGAAATAGAAAATCCTTTATCCTCGACTGAAAATGGTTATAGTTCTCAATCATAAGGAAGCAATTGGATAGATTGATAGAAAATATTATGGGTATTATGGGCACTTTAAAATTCATTCTAAAACAAATGATAAAATAATTCGGAGGCATAGTGTTCAATCTGAGAATATACATATGTAATGTAGATACATATGTATACCTCTGACTGCTTTTATCATTAATATCATATTTACAGTTACAGAACTTATATAGTTCACGTAAAGTCGTTTTTGTGATAAACCTGGTAACAAAATATGTCTTAAAACCATGATTTTGATGAGCTCTCAAAATGTTAATTTAAGTTTAAAAAAATATATATATTTATATTCTGCTTACAAAGCTCCTTCCAACCAACGATATCCCACAAACAT
The DNA here is from genome assembly GCA_963920795.1 of Eutolmus rufibarbis. Lineage (NCBI taxonomy): Eukaryota > Metazoa > Arthropoda > Insecta > Diptera > Asilidae > Eutolmus > Eutolmus rufibarbis. The sequence continues at coordinate 22,626,727 of OY987204.1, forward strand.
AGGCAGAATTAAAAAAATTGTTTCCCCCATTTGCATGTATGGCGCCCTTCAAATAAAGTTTTTATAACTTTAAATACGATTTTCGTGTGAATTTCAAGTTGATGTCTCATTTCGTTAAGATGCCAGACAGACGGACGACCACAACAATAAGGTTCTATTAGACCCTACGGTACGGAACCCTAAAAACGAAACTTCGTTTATGGACGACTCCATAGAAGCAATTAAAATAGCTAAAAATAGTTGGTTTAAATTAATAGAGCAATATCTCTTTACCTACAGGAATTAGGTAGCAGCGAGGTCTATGGAATCTGTTAAAGAAGAACTAGCTTAAATTGATTATATTTTACAAATTTTCAACTACAAGCGTTTTAAATAGAAAACCAAAATACACGCCGATTGCAAGTAAACTAATTGTGGAATTTTTGCTTTTAATCTTAATATTTGATGTTTCTTTTACTTAAGTTTTTAGCAATTTGTGAGAACATAAGTGTAAAATACACGTAGTTTGCAGTTGAGAAGACCTTTCAGAATAACAATTAAAATAAAACTACAGTGTGATGTAAGGTCATTTTTTCATATGCATAATATGAATAAAAAAATTATAGGAAAGACAACACCCACAACAATCGATTTCTTGCCACAATCTGTTTTCAAGGATTTCTATAGGTCAAATGGTCTTCCTAATTTTTGGCGTGGAATAAATGAACACTGCAAACCATTAGCCACAACGCCCTTGAAAGGCTCTAACCTATCCGAAAAAACACATGTAATTTACATGAATAGCTGGCTCTTAGATCGACATAGATTAAGAACGCGTTTACACAAAACAACCCAAATAGGAAAGCCAGCAAAGAAATCAAAATATCAACATTTCACCTCGCCCCTCCCACAATCTATCCATTTGTGTACAATCTAATCAGAAAATATATTCTGTTCGCCACCCACAATCCCCCATTAAAGAAAACAGCCCCTGTGCCCTTTTTGCGTAGGAAAAGAAAAATTCTGTGGAAATTTACGTAATTCTAAGCAATCGATAGAAAGGTTAAGAGCGCGAAAAATTCCTTGGAAAGCATCTTCCTCAGCTTCTCCGATTCTGTTGTAATGGACCATTCCATCACTCAGCAAAGTTTCGTCGTCTGTCGACGACGAGGACGACGAGGACGACGAGGACGACGCCGCCAACGACGACGACGACGCGCTGAAATCGGGATATCGACTTGATTTTCCGGGAATTTTCATCAGCAGTCCCCGCGCACACACGCAGAGGGTTAAAACTTGGCAGGGTGGGAGATATGCGCCCGAAATTCAGGATTCACCGCCAGGATCCAGCAGAGGGATGCTGGGGAGGCCTTTCAAATTGATGGCTTTACTCGGAACCAACTCCCACTACAATTCACAGAATCTCATCATTTGCGGGCGAAAACAATTTCTCCGGGCAATATTCTCTGCACAAAAGATTGTGACGTCAGTTCCCCTAGTATGTATTTACAAATAGCAGGAAAAATAGAGAGCGAGCGCGACTCTCCTAAAATTATCGATTTTCCCACCCGCTTTATGTGACGACATCACTGGCGCACATACAGCCCTACATTTTCAACATGGCCCGGTAATTTATGCATGCCGCGCGCCTGTGTTGCGAGAGAAGGTCCTCTTCAGGTGTATGCAGTTTACCTTTCCACCATTCACCTGAGAGTCGCTGGTAGTGGACATAGCGGTGCCACTCGGTCCGCGGCGGCAGGTATTATTGTAATTAACGACCGGTTTCAAAAAGGTATGTACCAGTTTCAGGGTTTGGTTACCTTTGTGCTCAGGTGCGATTGTTAAAGAAAACATTTCGCTAGTATGAGCAATTTCAATGCATAGGTAAATCATTAAAATAATCTGAACTTCAATTTAACATAATTTAATTTATTTGTATATTCCAACTCAACCATGATACAATAAGACGGTTATTATTATTTTTATTTATTACGATTAAGATTTAACATAGTACAAATCTATACCTACATATAAAAAAGCAGTAAAGGTAATTTGAGTTTGTAAATTGAATATTTTTTGAAAAATTAGTTGGATGGATGTTTGGCATGGAATGGGAGCCAAAAACAATATTATTTTAGAATTTTTGTCTGTTTGATCACGCATCACGCGAAATTTTCCTGCGGTAGTATTGGCATTAAATAGAGCTTAAAATGATCACTGAACTATTACAAAGCCTCTTAAAAAAGCGGCATCACGATATCTTTAGTAGTTTTTGCATGATGTAAATTTTGAAAAAAGAAAACATATTGCTTTGAAGAAAATAATTTACCATAAAATTCAATGATAAAGTCTAAAACTATTCTTACATACATATGTACTCTTTAAGCGTCAGACAATGAAGTTACCTACTTCAATTCTAGTTTTATTAGGACCTACATAATTTCTTAATTAGTAACATTTTCAGACCAAGAAAATCTTTTCTGTAATACGTTTTAATTTAACTTCTATGAGCTCTATTTCAGCCCTTTTGAGTAATTCTGTGTTTGAGAAATAGCGAGGTAGATTTAGAATCATTCTTAAAATTGTGGTTTGATCAACTTAAGTTTTATTTATTTAAGGCTTGAAATATTTTTACCTTTTTTAAGGTTTAAAGTGCAAGTGTTTTCTACAATTAGAATATTTCGAATTTCTATATACAATAATAATTATTAAATAGCAAAAATTATGTAAAAATCAATAAAGAATTTTACGAAAATAATATACATATATTTTTTTTGTTTGTTTTATGTTTTAATAAATCGAATATTAGATTGAATTAAGAAAACGAAAAGTAAATCGAGGACGTTATTCTTATGTTTACAGTGTAATCAATCCTAGATGAATTCAATGGTTGATAAAGTTCCTACTGGGGCTAAGTTTTAGCCCAAGTGTGCCTGAAACCTTTTTTGCCTTTGAACTTAGTTAGTATTAAATATTAATTAAATGAAATGTAGGTAATCAGAAATATAATGTCTTATTGCACAGCACATATGTATGTACATATGTATATGGAGCAGTATGTATCAACATCTATTTTAGGAATGTTTTTGAATTTTTTTTCAGTACAAAGTTTACTTTATAAAATTAAGCAATAATAAAATTCTGAAACATACTCAAGATGTGTAACCCCGTCCCCTGGTATAAATGAACCTAAACAATTTTGCATGAAAAAATCGTAAAGTTACCTTAAAAAGTAATTAAGTTACAAAGTTAAATATATATAAAAGTAAAGGCCCGAGTATGGACGTTTGTGGACAATAAAAGTTTTGCACATGCGATAAATTAGATTAGTTTAATTTAGTCATAAAGCTTACTTTAAGAAACTTAGAAACTGGGCAATAAGTCTGCTTAATGCAAAGTATGTAAATGTGCGATAAAGTAATTGAATTAATTAAATACATTTTAGGAATAAAGGTCCCAGCATGGACTTTTTTGGTACCCTATACGACAAAAGGTTTTGCACACCTGATAGGAACCGAGAACCTACTCTGCAATTTGGCGATAATTCTTATTGCTTCGGTAACAATCTAAAAAGGCATAAAAAAAAGAGCATAAAACAAGTTTCCAGGTAAAAGGGAAACAAAACCCACCATGCAACGCTGCCCTATGCAACCGCCAGGGTCAGTGGAAGCGTTTCCACTGCAGGGAAGCTGAGTGAGTTGCACAATGGCTTCGAAGGTGCTCAACGGTGAAAGATCCGAGGCTTGAGAGCACCCGCGGTGCCCAAAATGGTTGTTGCTTTTTCACGGCACACAGGTGTTGTGTGTTGGTAGATTATGTTGTGCCGGAGGGGAATGTTATGTTGAAGGGGAGGTGGCTCTGAGTGCAGCAGTGCGCATGCGAGGTAAATTTTGTACATAGAGCGTAGCTGAGGGACAGTAAACCTGCGGCATAGTCCCGCAGCCCACCGACGACATAGACGTTGTCGCCGTCATCGTCGTCAGCCCACTCTGCTTCCCCTCGTCCATGGAACATAACCGCCGGATTCATTGAAGACCCGCTCACGCTTGCTGGTCTGGGGTGTTTCGTTGCCTCGTTAAATAACTTTTTCGGGCTTATGTACTTTTTGGAATGGATTTTACGTTTTCTTGGAGGAGCCGCGACTCCAAAGAATTCTGAGAGTGGCTCTCCTCAGTCAAAAAGTAGCCATCGTCGAAGTAGCCGGATCGTTTGGAACCCTTGTCTACTCCACTCGCACGGTGTGCGCGCGCACTAGCTGTAAATAAACGTGATTTCTAGGGCTCTAAGCGGAAATTAAGAAAAAGAGAAGAACAACTTACTTTGCCTTTTGCCTTGTTTACAAATCGATCGCGGACACAGCTCAGGTTAAAATTTTTATTTTAGTTGAAAATTTCGAAGCGAAAGACTGCCGCCGATTGTGAAAGCAGCGGGTATGTGAGGAACCCGTGGCACCGATGGGGACGGGTGCTCCGCCGACTACGACGACGCTAAAAGAACCTCCTTGGGCCGTGGTGGACTTGTGGTGCGCTTTATGCGCCATCTTGTTCTTGTCTCCGGTTCCACTGATAAAACTGGTTACTTCTTCTTTTTAACTCCGATGCTGCGGCGATTCGAAAGTTCTTCACCTCTCTTTTACGAAAATAAAATTAGTGTCTAGTGCCTGGTGGTGAGTAGGAGAATGGTTAGTTTTATCGGTTGATGTGGTGAATACCGTTCTAAAAATTCCCTTCTAAATCGTTTTGGTGTCTTAAAAGATCGATAGTAAATTGTGTAAGCTTGAGATTTTCTCAAATATTAAGTGAGTTTACCTTTCATATTGGTGAAAAATAAGTGAAACAGGACTCAAATTGGATTAACGAGCTCCCCAATTTCATGGTAAGTTTTACTGGCCTCCCACATTGTTGGGGGCAGGCTGATTTTATTTTGCAGTGGTCGTTCGAACTATCGATTCTAGATTTCAGTTCCTAAAACCCGTGCTTCCTTGGGAAAGCTATAAAAAGTCTTCCGTGTCGTTTGTTTCTTAAATTTCATGCACGGCCTTTGGGTATCGATTTTGGGGCCCTCCTTCTGCCCTTTTTTTCCAACTACCCGCGGGTGGACGTGTGGGTTATGTACGCAAAAGTTCTCCATCCCCCCCGTTCTGCAGGACTCCTCAAGGAGCGATTTTCGGGAGCTTACCTTCTACTCCACGACAAAAGTAGCACTTGGCAGAGTTAAAGATTGTTGTAAAAGAACTGGTTGTAGGGATTGTTTTACTTTTCTTTTAAACTCACATGTAACCCCAGACCTAACTGGAGGATCGATCGAACTTTAGATTGAAATATTTAAGGACTCGTGCTGATTTTAGGAGGAATAGGAATTTATTAAAAATTACTTCATTCAGCGGCAGGGGCAATTATAATATCTGAAACCGCAGTTTGCGGCGAACTTGAGAACTTTGTACAGGACAAGTCCTCATGTCCTTGGGGGAAAGTGGGCTAAGACGTCTTATAAGATATTTATGTATTTATGTCATGTACACATTTTAATGACCTTGGCATTTATTTTGCTTTATTACCATACGCATGTTATTGGACCTCAGTTATAAATATTCTAATTATTTTCGTTTCAAAATGTTACATCAAACAATATGTTGTACAGGTATAGACAAATTCAATAGAGGAAAAGAAAAGGTCATAATTTGATAAATTAACAATATTTCTGCTAATTCATATGAAAGTGTTTCGAACTTACATATTTTTTGTATAGTAAATTAAGTAATTGTCAACTTAAAGTTGTGCCGTAGATATTAAAGAAAAACGTTTGAAATTATGTTTGTAATTTCAAAATTAAAATATCTGTATTTTATAAAACAAGTCATTTGTTTTCACGTACATATATGTTCTGTTTAACGCTAACCTAAAGAAAATCTAAATTACTATATTCTTTTTTCTAAATACATTAAATTAAACTCTGCTCTAAATAGCGTGAAATCTATTCTTTCATTGAAACAATTCAATTTATTAGTACATGTATCTGGAATCTCGTGATTAGTGATTAATGATTAGTATATGTATCTGGTGACTTAGGAATCATAATTAGTTCTATGTGAGGAAGCAACTATCAGCAAAACTCTAGAACGGAGCGGTCTTTCCAATGCATAAATATTAATTAGTTTGTAGAAAGTAATTCAGGACAATTGATATCATTACATAAGAAATCTTTAATAAACAAAGCACAACCTACATCATGAAGCCAAATAAATAGACAGTGTGTTTCATAAGAAGGTACATTTGATTTCTGCCAATTTAATCTACAATATAAGAATTTTGCGAAAGATCTGTTCACTTCTATTTCTATTCTATTAAGGGGACATAGCACCTTCAAATTAAAAAAAAATTTTTTTTTTCAAAGGTCAATTTTTTATTGAATAGGAAAACATATCTTAATGAAACATTGAACATATGTTTTATTGGGTAATATTTTTTGGCCCCACATCGTCTGCTACAATTTTCTTAAAAAAACACTAAAAAATCACGGTGTGCAGGATTACTGCCCTCAGAAAAGTCGGAAAAAAAACGGGTTTTTAATCAGCATCAAAGCGGCCATGGAATGACCTAAAAAGAAAAAAATTGGTTGAAAAATAACAAAATGGCGGCATTTTTTCGAAAATAGACTTATTTGCCCCCAAAAAATCTGTTGTAACTCAAAATATTGAATGCCGATTTTTTTATCCGTAGGTCATTTTGAGCAATAACATGTGCAGAAGTTTTTCTTAAACTCACAAAAATTCAATTGTTAACTTTAGTAGTTTTTTGTATTTTACATTTATAGTTCAATTAAGAAAAAAATTTCCAGACTTCTTGAAGGACGCTGTTCCATAATCAGTCTATTCAGGAAATTTGATTTCGGTACGATCTGTGTTGGTTTGGAGATCTGTAAGACTGTACAAGCAATTAAAATGTATTATATACATATGTACTCGTATGTAGACCAATTCCCAGTCATTCATTCATAACTACCAAAATTTATTGAAATTTCAGGATCTCATAAGATTTTATCCGTTGTCTTTTCTCAGCGTAGAATTGCAACATGTGAAGTTATGAGAAAATGAAAAATTTCTTAGAAAAACTTCTACTCTAGTACCTACTCAAAAACAAAACCAAGTCTTTTCCTGCCGTTTTTACAATGGTGCAATAAAAAAATAATTATAGTAGAGATTAAGTCTTTTCAGGTTCCCTTATTCTAGAAATAAATAAAAAAAAAACGTTGCACGATAATAAACGATGCATCAGAAACAATTACTTGAGTTCCAGAGCAACGTCCAATATGCATACCTATGAAAAATAAGATTTCGAAAATAACCAGTTTAAAGTTTCCCTTTTTACCTGGACGGTAATATGACCTGCTTGCGTCTTTACTTAGTTTAATTTGCAAAATGTATAGGTAATTGAAAATACATTAATTTCAGACATTAGGCACCTTAGTCCTTACCCATTAAAAAGAAGTGGTCAAGTGTGAGTCGGGCCTCGCGCAATGAGTATTTCGTACCGATGTATTTTAATATGCTCTCATTTGCTGGAATTTGTGTGAGCAGTTTAGCAACAGTTAATCCATAATCTTTTCGACATACCAAACTTTACAACGTTGCATGTTATACTTTCTGATCAATGTTGACGTTATGGTACAATTGTTAAATTTATACCTTAGAATACATATGAGTATATTTGATATTCAGTAGTCGGATTAACCCACAGTGCCCTACTAGAATTTAATTTGAATCTGTTATCAAATTTAAAAATAAGAATTTATTAATAATAAATTTTAAAAATACAGCTGCAAGTCAGTCAAAGTCTGCAAAACGAATAGAGTTTTTTAAAGGGTCCCGCAGTGATCTTGATTTTCGAGTTATAACTTTTTGTAAAGTTTTTTAAATATCGGGTAATATTTAGGATTTAAAAACATATTAGTATTGTATTTTACGTAGGTATGCACGTTTAAGTTGTTATTGGTTATTTATGAGCTTCTTTATAAATAAGAATCATTAGATAACACCTTATTCTGCAAAATAATTCTCTAAAGACTTACCTGGATACAATTTCTTATACAGTAAATTTATATTCTTATTTATTTGTTTAATTTTATGCAACAACCAACTTTTTTCTATATGTTTCTTCTGTCATTCGATATAAAATGTATGATAAACATTATTTTATTTTTTGTATCTACTCTAAAATACTCAAACCTTATGATTTCGCTACTTGACTGTTTATGTACAGTCTTTACATCTACCTGCCCTTTTTTTTATTATATAATATAAAATACAGATGTCGGGGTAAGTTGCAAGTTTTCTTGCACCTCGACCCTTCTATTATTGAAAATTTTACCTGAATCCTTGAGCGAAAAAGGGGCTGAAATTTCTTTTGTTCTCGTATTTGAAAAGGATGTAACCTGCACGAAGATTATGAGTTCTTGTCCCTCACATGTTCCCTTATTTATTCGTTCGTACCTTTTCCTTATCTTGAGGAGGCAGGTGTCCATGAATTCGTGAAGGGCTAGCACCTCTCTAGACTTGTTCGAAAATAATTTCGTTCACCTTATTGATTCCCCATTTCTATTTGTGGTCAAGGATAAATCTGCTAATAAATGGTTCCATAGGTTGCTGCAAAACCCATCAGTTTCTTAGGTAACAGCGTGTTTTTTTCGTATTGCTTTTAGCCCTGGGACGGGACTGCAGTGTGTTCACTCAAACCGAAATGAAAAAATCGAAGTTGCGCTCATAAAACCTTACATTTATGTGGTCGACATAAATGTGTTTGTACATACATACATTATGCTCGGCGCATTGATTTTTCGTGACGATTTTAAAATCATCTCATTTCCCTTTGCAGCAAACCGCCGGAATATTCTCAAGGGAATAGTTAAAAGCGCCGATTCTCTGCCGTTGGAGTGTGAAAAAGTGGACGAGGTTTTTTTGGTTAAAAATGTACCAACAATTCACCTCACATGAAAAGTGCAAAGTTATGGAAAGTTTTGAGTTAATGAGTGCATCTGCTGGAAAAAGGGCAAACTGAAAAGGATATTCACTGCAGCGGACGGAGTAAGATGCATCCTCTAGCCGACACCATGAACAAGAGCCGGGAGGACTTGTCGAGCGTAATAATCGATGAATACCGCGCCGTCAACCTAACCAAGGATCAAACCGACAACATCAGGCGCAGGTAAGTCCTGACCCTTTTAATTATTAATTGAATTGCACTGGCACTCAAAACCGCCTGTTTGCCTGTTTGCTTCCAGGATAAAGGTAAAATGTAACTTCGATTCCGCACCTTTGTGGAAAAGTACTCAGCTTTGCAATTTGTTCTGCTACCCGCAGAGTTTCCAGGGGGAGAAGTTTGCGAAAGACAAAAAGTTAGTACTTGAGGGAGCGTTTCAGTTTTCTTTAGTAAGCATGGCTTGTGTTTCCCTTTTTTCCTTTTATTACATTCGTCATTTTCACGTTTTATGTTTAGTTTAGGTTACTTAATTAGGTAATGAATAACTTTCTTGAGCAGATATGTGTGGTATTAATTTTTTAATTTTTTTAGAGTTTATTATAAAATTTAGGACTGTTCCATAATAAATTTTGTAATTATTTTCATATATATCAGTAAAATGAAATAAAATTTGAAATCAGCGATCTTGAAAACCCCCAATTACCAATTTTATGTAGTTAATAGTCTATTATCGCCGATGAACCCCAAAAACGGTGAAATATTTCAAAATTGTATAAATGACACTTTACCATTTTCTCATATTTTTAGATTTTCGAGTTTTATCTTGATTTATCTGTCATATAACTCTAAAGGGTTTGATAAACAAAATTTATATTAAATCCAAACAACAAAATACATATACGGTTTATTCAAAGAAAACACGCAAATTTCATACTTTTTAAAATATGTATACGTACGCAAATATGTTTGATCAATAGTTTTGATTACAATATGTTTTTATAGGTCAGTAGTTGCTAATTTAGCAATCAGAAGTTTTAATGGATTACATACAAAAATTGTACCCTATTTTTTTATTTCTTTTCTATATTTAGATATAATAACAAATTAAATTGGCCTTCTAACATATTTATCAATGTTAAGTAGGTACTTCTTAAAGGAAAAATCTTGTAAAAACTCTACTACAGTTTCTCAGACAGCAGCAAGGTTTTAAAGATAATTTAAAAAATATCTCCTCGATCAGCACGAATGCAGTTAATTGTGCCCTGTGAGTTAATAGATAAAAATTTTTTAATCACTGCATTTATTTTTAACCTCAGCATTTGCATTCAAGTCGAGATATAGCGCAAACAAGAAGAGTGGGTCCCCTAGAACATTTCCACTAATCATTTGCATCTAGGGAAATAAAAGCAAAATTAAGTTAAAACGCAAAATAATTTACCCGATTTATCTTACAAAGGAGCGTGCTCGGATATTTTTGATGATTAATTTTTATCGGGTGAATTTTCTTATCATTTTATTCTTGTTGTTTTCTGTTCATTTGACACTCTCTCTTCATTTACTCTGCGTACATTGCATTTCTATGGACATTTTATCGCGGTCATTTCAACGTTTTTGCTTTATTGTAAATACGTTCCAGTTTGTGACGAAATAACACGAAAGGTTAAATCACAAATTCTTGTACTTATTGGAGATTTTTTTTTTGCACCTCGCAGCGAGCAAGTTAAGAAAAAGACGACAAAATGCGGTTTGTTTTATATTTCAGGAACTATTCAAAAAGAGTACTCCAGGGAGTATCTTGTCATATGAAACGAGAAAACAAAAAATGTTCACGCGCCAAAAGCATGCCTGAGGGATCTGGCTCAGCAAAAATAAAGCTGAGAATTTGTTATTAACATATTTTGAGGTAACTCATTTTAGAATTTCCACAACAACTCAACATGTTTACATAATTTAATATACGTAAGGGTATACATTTTATAATCACAATCGTACAACAACTACTATATATTTTTTAAATTTTATTGGTTATAGATAGTTTAACTATTATTTCACGATTTATTTGTTTTCTCTTTGAGATAAGAGCTATCAATCACATTTTATAGTTTTCAGTTATTATAAAAGTTAGTTGACCTATAACTCTTATCCGATAAAAAGAAGTCCGAAAATAACTCTTGTTACAGGTGAGAATTATAAAAGTTGATTGATAACACTTATTCCGTTATCAATAAAAAAAAACATTGCGAAATAATGATAAAACGATAACCAAGAAATTTTAATCGAAAACTAACCATTGTTGTAGCATTGTTATACTTCTTAAAATTACGCCTGAAATCTATAATTCAGTTGATGACAATAAGACTGTTCCTAGCGATTACAAGATCAGTTCATTTATTTTATTTAAAAAATACAAATAAGTTGAATATCTTTACTTTGATATTGTTTTATAAATTTCTGAAAAGAATTTTCACTGCATATTTTAGTTTTTTCCTAAATATTTTCTGATTGTATATTTATGTATATTTTGGACTTGCTCGAATTCGAGTATTTTGAAATCTGTTATTATGTAAAACTGTAGCACCAAAACCTACTCAAAAGCACTATTTTTTTTAACTTAATAAATCTTACCTTAAGCTGTGCTTTTAGTACTATTTACTAAAACACTATTCGTATGCTATTATATTCGACTTTTTATAAAATAAAATAGGGTAAATTGATTTTTTTGGCTCACATATTTAATTTAAAAGTAATGAGGATCTTACACAAAATCAGTGACCCTGGAAAATCTCTAAATACTTGAAAGATTGAATGAAAGAAACAGTCTATCTTAAATTAAAATGCTTCATTTTAACTAACCCTATCCGTCGTTTAACTTAGCTAGAACAGTAACAGATTTATCTGTTTTTAAGACAGCATGGCATTGACGGCGACCTTCAATCAGAGTAACGAGGCGCGCAACGCAACCTCCAATTCGGTCAATTGTCGCGGTGGTTTGATCGAGCTTATCGAAGAGAAAGAAATGCATATGCCAGGGTAAAATAAAATAAAAAATAGATATGTAAGTTTTAGGACATGTGCGAAAAAAAGAATCTGGGCAGTTTGGTTTTGCTCAAGATGACTTGAGATATTTGGAACATTAAAAACCATATCAACCACAGTGACGATTCAATAACCTTCTACTTGAGTCGCCATTTAAAGAAAACAACAATTAAAAGAAACTTGATTTTGTAAACTTATTTCCCTTGGTTCACGGGAATTGTTTTTTTTAATATTAAAATAATAGGTTTGTGTTTAGTACTGATGAAAATTAAACCAATGGAGTAGAAAGTTATTTGTATAACTCGGTAACTCCTGAACAGTTTAATAGAAATTAATATCTACGTATATATTGAAAGCTAGGCTAAAACATATAGTAAAATATGTCAAATGCAAATCATTAAAAAGAAAAAGAATGATTGGAATTTCCTAAATGTTATAATTTTCAAAACAGCAACAACATTTTGTAACTTTTACGCTTTCAGTTTCATATATCACGTTAGAAGCGTTTATGGTATTTAAAATTCCTTGCTGCATGATTTTCTTTCAAGGTCTCTTCAATAATTTTTAGTATGTTGGAATTTGATTCATGCATACATATGCTTAACTCTTAGCGTTGTGGTATTATTTTTAAGATGTATTAGATTTGGTTTAGTTTCTGCATAGCGAAAACTTCACTTTTATGCAACTTGGAGTTCGTTGTATTTTAACCACAAGTTTCATCTAGGTATTTTTGAAAAAAAAAACTATAGATACTACCTACTATTTAAGTAACTAGTATTTGCTAAGTAAAATCGGATACAAAAACTTTCAGGCACATCTGTGTTAAGGCCCTTCCCAACCAGAATGCTATATTTTGCAGCTAAAGCGAAACTGTAGCGATTTATTTACATACTTTTATTGTGAGCCCGGAGTTTGTCGCAGTTATGCAAAATTGCGTCGTTGCCACCGTGAATAATATAATGCAATTATAATTATTATGTTTATTTCGCTGTCGTTGCGAAAATATCGCGCCGGTTTATCTTACAATTAGATCATATGTCTTCAATGGAAATTATTATTGCAATTTTCCGCACATGTCGGTTAAATTTAATTCATACACATTGTCGTTTCGTCTGAGAGAAAGAATTATAAAATAAGCATTTAACAAAATTCATATTTTGAATTACAGTATTTTTCATAAGTTTAAAGTTACCTTGGTTTTTATACTATCCTTTGAATTTAATCTTGAATGTTGAAAATTGCGGGTATTCAAATATGATGATTAGGGGGTCAAATTATTATATACATAGGGTTCCATTTATTTGCAAGAGTAACAAGCAAGAGTAAGAGTATGTAGTTCAGTTCCTTAAGAAATTAAAAAGCTTAACTACTTCAAATTACTCAACAAAGAGGTGTGCAAAAGTTGAATGCCACTGGAGAGAACCACATCAATGGCTAATGGTTAATTTAGCTGTTATTTAACCACTATGGCATTTGATCGTATCCTTTGAGTAATTCCCGAAAACTATGAATTTGTTCCACGAAAATCTTGTTGCACTTTTTTATAGAATTTAGGCGTAATGGGTAAAAGAAGGGTGGATAATAACATTCTGTGGTAAATGTGTATAATTGATATCTTTTAAATACTGGCTGAAATTTATAAAATTGCTATAGTTTTGCTTTCCCGAATTCTGAGTTTTCAAGATACAACCACTCAACTCAACTGATAATGAAAAAAGATGACTTTAAATTTATGCACAAGACTGTATTTGTTCAAGTAATTGAGGCACAATTGAATTAAAACAGACAAATATTATAAAAACTACTTACTTACAATCACTATTCAGTACCTGTCGTTTCTATATGTATGTATTTACATTCTAATTATTTTTTCTAAAAAATGTTTCATGGACAGCTTTATTTAGTTAGAGGATGCAAAATTTTCTTTTTCGAAGTTATCTCTAATGATGAACATTTTGTTTTTTCTATTATTCGAGTTTTTGTATCCCTAATTGTTTAAATGAGAGATAATTTCTTAATTTTTAATTTTTTAGTTGGAAAAATCTATGCTTTGGGGATAAAAAAAACTAATTTTGAATATTGAGATATGTCTACAATAAACCGACTTCAAATACGAAGTCATCAAGATTATTTTTATCTCACTGATTGGCTTGAGAGGAACAAAAGCGATATTCAGCGGATCTACGGGTCGAGTTACAGACGTTTTTGATTACACATATTGCACAATTCTACGAAATGATAATGCCGTAAAATTAAAAGTGTGCGACAAAATTCGCCCAGGTGTAGAATGTCTTTCTAATCTTGGTGAATATTTCCTTTGGGGCCACCAGAAGTCAGCCGATCTCTGTACGTTTTCCATTGATCGTGCGATAGGACTGCGCCAATGAAGGCTATTGAGGCCGCCTATTTCCTGTTTCTAGCGCAGCTCACGTTGGCGCTGATCGTGGCTAATTCACTGAAAGCCAAATGTCGAATGCATTTCAACTCGATGTTGATGCGATACGAAGGTAACCACTTCGCGGATTATAGAATCATTTGCGAATTGCGTATGCATACTTCGCGCTCATTAGGAGATCAAATGATAAACCACCACATGTGTCTATGTATGGCGAGTAAATATATAAATATGTTTTGAACACCGATCGCGGTGGAAATTTCGCTCTGATCTTACCTAAAACATGATTTCGAATTGGCGTTAGCCGCTCGCTCGCTAGCGACTAGTGATAATTGCGGAGAGGCTAAGGTATAGTTTGTTCGTCTATGGTATGGCGTGGTATGGTGGAGTACGGCCGCACAGATAACCAGCCAAGTCGTGTTTCTCTGGATGTTTTGTAGATTTCCAACCGACGTACTCAATCTCAGTTTTAACACGACTATGGTGGAGTGGGTTTCGCTCGTCGGAGGCAGATAAATTTAACTTTTTTCTTAAAGTTGATTTTCCTTCAATCTCGGCTTAACGGCTGCCTTTGTATTGTGTGTGGCGATTATAAAAGGCTCGCGAAGCATTCGTTGTTTGAAAGTGATTTTTAGTGAAATATTGGTAGCGATCCAAACCGTGAAAAATCCAAACCAGTGATCACACGAAATGGTGCTCTTTTGAATGAGACGTGTGGCAAGCTTTAAGTGTTTTTACCATATAAAAAAATATATTTTGTGAGAGCATCGATCGCAGCGAAAAAACGCATTGGATTACCTTCGCAGCACAGCTGGATTAATAACGGGCAGGAGAACGTCGAAATGGTGTTTTACATTTCGTTTTGGACCAATAAAAACGTTGAACCACCTGATAAAGACAAAGTGAACACAGACAGAAGGTAAATCAGAGGTCCAAATTTAGAAGTAGTTTTCTGCGCCCATGCTTCTGCTCGCGGTCGTCGTCGCGCAGTGTGCGCGCGGTACTATCTGAGCATACGCGCCAAGTGTCCAGAACAACTACGATGGCGATTTTTCCGTGCATTCGGGTTATCAGTTTTGCATTGGTTAATGAATATCAATTTTTAGCACTGGTATAACTTCCCTCCCTCAATAAATCCACGGCATTATCAAAAGTTGCAAAAAATCTACAACGACATCACAGATGCCTAGTTCCAATATTTTTTCTCCTATGCGTTCCGACTCCGAGTTATCTCGTTGTTTACCTTACCGCAAAGTTTCTTTTGGTTCGACTGTGTTGAAATATTTATGCAGGCCAGGCGTCCCTCTTTTTTACACCTGCGCGAAATCTTATGATCCGCGCGCTCATTTGCTGATCGCTGATTACAAAAAGACTTACGGGATTACCAGATCAATTCGCTTTGTTTATCTGCAAAAAGATGGTTCGACTATGTGCGTATATTCTTGATTTTTCTGCTAGATACAGAAACTAGAATGCACTAATATAAAATAGCCCTAATAAAAATATAAATCTATGATACTTATTGAAAGGCTATAAAACTCTTGTTCTAGATCTGAATACTTGCAAAAGAACGATTTCTTCGGAATGCTTCCCCCATAAAGGGTGATAAACAAATGTTTTTTTGATAATTACTTTGACTTGGATATTTTCAAATTAACTTCTTCTAAAGCCGTTTCCTTCTTACGTGATATTAAACATTTAATATCTCGAAATAATTTGGGGCTTTACCTTAACTATTTATACTTCCAACTAAAAGTGTTCTAGGAAAGAAATAAAAAATTATTTTGGGAATAACACAATAAAGGTTATTACTTCATTGGTCATTGACATTATTTCAAATGTGTATTTATCAATTAACTCATGCGTCGTTGTCTGTCGCATAGTGGCTCCAGTCTTAAGCATTTTTAGAGATAGGATTTTTTTTTTCGATTTAAGCATTTTTGGTTTTTTTGTGGAATTGAATCCTGCTACTGATTAGAAGCTACTTTTCAATCTTTAAGCTTTTTGGTAATTATTTTGGAGGTATGTACTACCCCCACACGTTTTCTTCTTCGCATAATTCATAATATTCAAAATTTAATTTGTTCCGTTTTCATAATAGTTAGATAAAAAACCAGTCAAAAGTGAATTGTACTCACGCATTTAGGCTTCTGTACCAGAACTTTATCAAAAAGCAGTCGATTCGACCACCAACACAACTCACGCCCTTACTCGTCCTTCGAAACCATGGCTATGAGTTTGAATTATTGCCGTACCCTCCTTATTCACCTGAAATAGCTCCGTCAGATTTTCATCTCTTTCCCAATTTAAAAAATATCTAGGACTTAGGAGGACGCAGTTTTCATCTAATTAAGAGTTTGATATTTGGGTCAATGTTTACTTTGAAGGTTTTGATGAAAATTTTGCTAAAACTGGTATGATTGCTTTAATCACAGCCACACAAAAAAAAAAAAAAAAAAATTTCGGGCCCGGGGATCAGACTATGTGTTTCATATGTTTTTGGGGTCGCTGAAACTGAATCCGATGTCAGTTCAACCCCATCACGTCAGGTTTTTGACATAACCTCAAAAAACCACAGAAAAAAAAATCTGATTTCGGTTTAACTTTGTGGTTTTTTTGAAACACATAGTCCGATCCCCGGGGCGGAAATTTTTTTTTTTTTTGTGTGGCTGTGATCAGCTGGGAAAAGTCCAATGAGTTAGGTGATGATTATATCGAAAGATAGAAATACTTTCATTGAAACCTGTTTTTGCTTTCCTTGTGAGGCCACGAATCTTTCAATCCACGCTCGTATTTTGCACAGTCCATTACTGCCAAATTTCAATAATATTCAAACAATAACAGACAAGCGCAAGTGTGATCTTATTAGTGTTGATCTTACATAGTAGTAAGAGCGGTTTTATTAGTTAACAGAAAAACATTTGTTTTTTCAGCAACTATGAGACTGGCACAAAAAGCGGTAGTAATCCTGGGGCCGTATTTGGTATTTCGAATCGATTCATTTAATCAACAAAAAGGTTTTCTCGATTCTTACGAAATTGGTAATTTGGCAATACGATCCAGCCGATTACAGAGTGTTTTTACATAAAACCTTATTTTAAACTTGCAATATTATTATTAAACAAATTAAATATAAATTGGAATATATGGGTTAACTTACATATTGTCTAGAGAACTTCATCTTCATGATAACACACATGTGATTGAGTGATTTTTCGGTGGCAATCGGGTGAAATTTGGACGATATCGTGTTACCAAATGTGAATTTATTGATATCGACAGAAATAGACATCGAGTCGATCCTCCAAATACGGCCTCTGTTTTCTCTGGTTCTGATATCTGCTAACCCTTATAACATCTAAATTTTAGCTTTGGAATATCGAATTTTAAGTTTTAGAAACCACCTTTTGGGCTATGTATCTTTATAACCAACTCAGCAAAAATTTAATTAATAAATAATATTTTTTAAATTCTTAAAAATAGCGCTTTCAAACGATACGCGCCACTTTACAAGGACTCCCAATTCACCTACATTTAAGATTAACAAAAAAATATTTCGTAATCTTTGATCGTCGAAATACAGTGAAGAGCAAAAGTGGAAAGATGATCCACACTTTTGCTTTTAAATGTTTATTACAAAGCAACGGAAAGGCGGGCGGAAATGAAAAGAATGTAGTTATTTACACTTGAGGCTATATATTCAAAATATTTGCTTTTACTTTTTACTGCATCTAAATACTAAGGAAAAATTACAGTTATATCGAAAAAGTCCACTTTTCCACTTTTGCACCCTCAATATTTAGTCCAATATCCTTTTCATTTTTCAACTGCCTGTACTCGGGAAGGCATGGATTGATAAAGCTTAGAAATAAATGATAGTGGGATGGTTGTCCAAACGTCCCGTACGCGTCCCCATAGGTCATTTATACATACCGGTGGTTCACTGTAGTGGTCAGTTTCCTTTTCATGTAAGTCCAGACGTGCTCAATAGGATTGAAGTCTGGGCTTTGAGCAGGCCATTTCCCGGGCAGCTCGATCAGAAATTTTTAAACGACGCCATTTTTTGGCTTTGGAAGCTCCTCATTCGCACATTTTTGAGTTTTTTTAACAGTTATGTGCGATATTTTACATTTCTCAGCAATATCTCTCGAAGATTTGCCTTCGTGAGAAAGTTCCAGGACCTTTTCCTTAATATGCACTGCAATTGGCTTCATGATTTATTTTGAATTACTACGCTTATTACGGTTCGGATTTTCACAATTTTATTTAAGGTTCTTTGAAAGACTACGTATCTAACTCGATTGCCTTGCAAAGAACTGACTAGAATAGCGGTAAATACGAAATGCTCACGTACACCGAGCGTGGTGCAAAAGTGGAAAAGTGGACTTTTTCGATATAACTGTAATTTTTTCTTAGTATTTAGATGCAGTAAAAAGTAAAAGCAACATATTTTGAATATATAGCCTCAAGTGTAAATAACTACATTCTTTTCATTTCCGTCCGCCTTTCCGTTGCTTTGTAATAAACATTATAAGCAAAAGTGTGGATCATCTTTCCACTTTTGCTCTTCACTGTATGTGCGCGTCATGAAGACTTAACATTATGCCAAAATTTCAAATTCCAACGGTCCAAAAGGTACGGAATCATAAAAATATTATAAATAAAACTATAATAAGTTTAAGAATAAATTAGAAATTCGGATAATTGATTGCATCTCTATCCTGTAACAATAATACCACTATCTACATTCCGAACTATAATTACCCTATGTAAAAAAAAAATCAAATAATTTTCAAAGCATTTTACTGCTACTGTGTAATATTAGTATATCAGTTCTAAAAGTAGGTACACTATTTCTTTAATTGTATTATATTTTATACTTAACAATTTTAAATTTTAAATTCAATGTATAAGTTTTATTGTTTAACCAAGAGGGAAAAAAATTAACCAATAATAATTCAACTCTTTTCTTGCTTAGTTTACAACAATTGTAACTTTCTTTTAATGTTAAAGTTTTTTTTTTGTTTCGATTTGAAAATAATGGTATTTATATTTTTCTAATCCATTTTAACCATCCTATTTTACAATTTGGATAGGTAGTATCTACAAATCTCAAATTGAAATCAACTAATTCATCCGAACTTGTAACCAAAGACTTCTGAAGGTTTATCGTTCGCTCTTCGCATGTGGACATTATCCTGAGGTTATGAATAGAGGATTTTAACTGTAGTTTTCACTAAAAATTAATTGAAAAATAATAATTATCTTTACTTATTCCTTTTCGTATACTCAATCCTGGTAACGCCCAACATTTTATTGCTAGGTACCCTTAACAAAGTAGAAAACTGTATAATCATAAAGCAAATATGATTTTTTCACACATGTTCATTTGCGTCACTTTGTTTTTCGGCCTTTTTTCAACAATGCAGACTTTCCGTTGACTTCTAATTCATCACCTCATTATGCACATTTCCTCAGCTTCTCGTGCTAAAGAACTTGAACATTCGTATGTAAACATGTTACGTTTTAGCTTTTTTCTAACATTGATACCTCGTGAAGAATTAATTACATATTTCTAATTATCATACTTACATTTGTGTGAGTTTAATCTGCATATATCAAAATATGAAGTGAAGCGTGTGCATAAAGAACAATTTCGATCTTTAAAATATTTATGTAAGTATTTAATGAACAAATTGTTCTTTTAATAATTTATATAATTTGAATTGCTGAATCTGAAACTGTGACCTTATTTTTTATCTGTTTGTAAATATAGACGCAATGTTAATTTACAATAAATCAGTCTGTGAAATTGCTTAATCTTCACCTGAAAATTCGGATTTTTTTTATAATCAACACAAATTATCTTTTAATGGCAAGACAAATTTCTTTTAATTTGCATTGTTATGAAAACTTATCACATTGGTAATTGGAAATTTTTATTTTCCAAATATTTGCTGTTTGTTATCTGCGCACATTTTTCGCGGCCTTCGGGTTGAATAAGTTTGGATTTTAAAGTGATTAGAGCACAGAAGCTAATGAAATAATTTTTTTTCTGAAAATTTACACTTGGAAAAAATTGTTTATGGGAAAGATAATAACACACCCCTTATTAATCCAAAGTAGTTATTATGTGAAATATTCTTACAAGCTAATTAAAAGCGTAACTTAAATTGTTTACAAGAAGAAATCAATAGTGCGATGCACGATGTTTTGGCTATAAATAAATAAATATCTTCGTACATAAAAATATTTAAAGGATAAAATCCTTATTTAATTATTTAATAGCATTTATTCTTATAATAAAATTATTCGATTTTATTAAAATCTAGAAATAAATATTTATTTATAGTTACTTATAAACTGCAAGGTGTTTTCATGCTTACTTAAAAATTCAGAAATTTAAAAAAATATAAGTTAATCGATTTGGTTTGTGAACGACGCAAATGTTAAGTCAGAGGTTAAAGTTAATTTGATAAAATTACAAATGTTTAAGATGTACATCTTCACAAAAATATGCTTAAACACACATAACATTAGCCAAGTAATTCGAAATAACTAAAGATGACTAATTGGAAAGCTTCAGGTGTGTTAAAGAATGCAAACAAATACGTACCTACTTTTGAAATAGTATACTTTTTAAAAATTCTTTGCGATCTGTTTAGATAATAAATTAAAGACGTCATCAAAAAGATAAGGAAATCTACAAGATAAAATAATTTTAGAAGTGATATAAAACAATCATGTATCAAAATAGCTGATAGACAAGAAAAAGTGCTGAACTATTATAGTTTCAGGTGTTCGCGAATATTTGTCAAAATTGTAATAAAGCAAAGAATGTGGAATTATTTGTAGTTATAGATAATCCTCATAATTCTTAGGCGATTAATTTATCAGGTTTTATCAGAGTTTAAGACATGTTACTTTTCGTGACATGAGTTCAAAATAGTAAATGGCATAATTCTATATTATTTTAAAACTATTTACTAACAAAAGATTCTTGAATCTTACAATTACAACTAAAATGCAAATATCATGTCTAATTTTTGGTGAGTTTGTCGTAGATAAAATATAAAAATCAACAGAGAAGAAAGAAAGTTAAATTTTTAACGGTTGAATGGTAACTTGACTTTTAATATTCTAATTGGTTAACATTAGCATACGTTCGGATTTCTTTGGTACGGATGGTAGTTATGAATCTGCAAGCAGACTTTTTAACTTAAATAATTATGTATAGTTTAGATTTATAACTGATGTGAATTTAGATGGTTATGTAAAAGACAAAAATAAAAACAAAAGGCTTTTTATCAATTTCCTTTGATTACTTATCTTACTATTAAAGAGTAAACAAAGTTCTCACCAATGCACTCCAATATTACATTAAAGTGATTGTTATAAACTTATTAGACATAATTGGTACAAATCCTTAATATTTATAACGTTAATTTTTAAACTTATTTAAGAAATTTACAAATCAACCTCTCCATAAAACCATAGGTGTGGTATATTTCTAGACAACATATAACAACTCTCTTAGGTGAAATACCACACAAAACAGTCTAAGTGATGGAAAGTTTTAGTATTTAATAAAGAAACCGATTCAAATCCAAGGTCATTTCCTACCTTTGGGAATTAAGATATAATTTATAATAGATATATATTTCGTTATGTTATCGGCTCAAGGGCAAGGTTTATCTTTCTTATTAACTAAAGAATGTCTGCGTGAAATATCAGGCAAATTGGTTGGAGCGTTCAAAAGCTGTAGGTATTTTTAAGAATATCACCTTTATTTTTTATTTGAAAAGTGCTTTCAATTTGTTTTATATAGAAATCATTATAAATTTTTATTCATTTTTTTCATTATACCGGTTGTCCCATTTAACCACGGGGGACTTTTGTCTGTCCTAAAATTAGCACACTTCCCCACCCCTGTGGGTGGGCGCAACTTTGAAATTTCAAATGGGAGATCCCATTTTTATTGCGGATTTTGATTCTACAGGAAAAAAATATGAAACTTTTATCTGAAACATTTTTTTTGAATTTGTTACAGGAAGTATGGGGAAGGATGTGTCGTCTATAAAAAAGGTTCTGGGATGGTCGAATATCTCGCTTAATACACATCGGATCGAAAAAAGGAAGAAACACGTTTCAAATATTCAAATACATATATTGAAAATCTATTCAATGACACCAAACTCGACCCCAACCTCTATCTCCCATAGAATTAGAATCCACAATAAAAAGTGGAAGTTTCCATTTTAAATTTCAAAGTTATCCCCTGCCCACCGGACAGGCAGAAGTCCTCTAAAGACATTGATTTTTTGTTTGGGAGAATTTGTTGTTTGATGCGGTTTTTTCGAGTTATTTGATTTGTCAAGTTTAATGGGACAGCCGGTGTATATGTAGGTATCTACCTGCTATATGAAAACTTTTAAAACTCTGTATCTTTTCAATTTAAAATGTAAGAATTTTGCTTTATAGCTTAAATATTAGATTCATTCGACAAGATATATACTGATATTTTATAAGACTACACATTAAAACAGCAAGGCCATGTCATTCACTTTCATTTCTTCAATTCATACACGCTGTTTTATTTTTGGTCGTTAAAATAATTTAATTAGAATAAAAAGACTAAATTCATATAGAAAAATACCAAAACTCCGCATATACCATTTTCTGACTTACACCTTAACTACTTTAAAGTCGACTCAAATGTTGCGTAGTAAATTGCTTGGATGACGAGTAGGTTTAAAGTACAAATCAGATAAAATATGTAGGTAATAAAAAGTTGTTAATGAAACATCAATAAATGTTATAACAAGACAAGATTCCCACTAGTACCAGACAGGTAAAAAAAAGAAAGACGAAAAAAGGAAATATGGACATGGAAGAAGCTGTCCTAATGCTTTGAGTTCATAGCGAAATACTACGTAATGTGTAAAAAATTTTATTATATGTATATGACGCTGTTGAACGATAAGAAGTGCATATCTTTTTATTGGGTATGTATTTTCCTTAGGCAACAATATGCGCACAAAACTGATATCAATGTGTTCGCTATTCGCAATTCTTGATCTGTTGAAAACAAAGGTTCCATTCTTCGACTTTCGTAAAATATTATCAAAACGAATGCGAGATAACACAAGGCTATCACCAGTTTAATCAATCTGCCTTCGATTCATTAGCAATCATCTAATAATTAAATAGGCATTTGGACTGGCAATGCTGCGCAAAATTAAAAGGCAGAAAATTATAGGTGAATTGATCAAGCACCACAAGCTGACATTGGAGTTTGATTACCTTCCTAAAAGGTAGGTGGTTTGGCCGCTAGGTGGGGAGGCCGGGCCAGGAGCTTTCTTGCATGTTGCCGCCGTGCCGTGAAGATAACAAATCTCGTCTCTTCGCTGCGCCTTGAAAACCATGATTATGTTTATGGAAGCGTGATTTTATGCTGAACTATACTTCGCAAGCGATTTAGGTTCAAAAGGCAAAAGAGCAAAAAAGTTTTGCGATTATTTCACCGTTTGCCTCATGTCCAATTATCCATCCTTAAGTCCAGCGTTTTTGCCACTATATATTCGAAAAATAGGTAAGTGTGCCTGGCTACCTTTTTGCGCTTAGTAACAGAAGATTCCCGGTGTCTTCATTTTTAATCTCTAATAAAAGCGAAACATTTTATAGCGAATAACCGCGGAAGCATATGAACTTTGAATTGCTTGAATCGGCCCAAGTCGAACAGGCCACCGAGCAGGGGAAAGTGGTCAATGTTACCTGAGAAACGAAGGTGTGTTGGTAGTTGGTAGCCTCTACCCCACAGTGTCTCTAACTCCGATTGACATGCGCTTTTTTTAACTGCTATATCTAAAATTATGAATTTGTTAAGCACTGCGGATCCGTTGATTTTCTCACGGGCTCAAGGTCCGACCGATGTCGTAGGTAGCTAATCTTCTCTACGGACATTTTTTGGCCAATTCCTCTACCTGAAAACGACGCTATTTTTGAATGAAAAATAAGAGCAAAAACGCGAAACTGGTTTATTTGAATATGTAGAACTGAACTGCTATGTTTACTTATTAATCTTGTCGCTATCAACATTAGCAGGACAAAGAGAAGAAATATTACACCTGGACGCTTGTGCGTTTGTTTGCTTTACTTTTTCAATATAAGATTTGTTGCCGTGCCTTTTCTCGTTGGCCAGGTATTTCTGGAATGCGGTTTTGTAATGGCCTTACTATTAATAACGTTATTTTTTTCTACCGAGCCTGTCATTTCCAATCCAAAAGAATATTACTTTTGCTTTTTATTAAATTGTTGACATTTTTGTGGTGCACTTGGAAGCATCTGCGGTCACTGGGTGTTCACCGCATTCTATTTAATCTATAATTATTCAACACTTTTGTGTTTAAAGGTAGAAAGCTGTAGAACAATAAATGAAAGTACATCAGTTAATTCATTTTAATTGAAGATCCTAATTTCGCTGATTTACTATTCTAATTTTTAACAGGAATGCATTGGTAATAATGTTTTTATTTTGAATCTTGTGACCTTGTCGAAATTATTCACGTTTCCAGATATTTGTATAATAATGTGTAAAACGTGCGTATTAGAATATCAGGAAATCAATTTTTTCATTGTCATGATAAGAAGTTTCGCATCATTGCCCTAATTTAGAAAAATTATACTTAAAAAATAAACTTGATTTGTATACCATACATGTGAGTATTTGGCTATAAAGTTTAATTTATAGGTTTGTTATTATTTAATAAAAATAATTGAACTTTGTAATGAAATGAAACAGAAGTGTATTAAAGTAAAGTTGAATTAAAAGTTAATAGTTAATAATAATGATTGTATTACCTACCAGCTTAGCGAATATCAATCAAATTAAAACAAGATCGAATGTTTAATAACAAAATATTAACATGCAAAAATCGAAACCAGGCTTTGAAATTCAAATTCTGTTCGCAATTTTGCTTTTAAAGCACGTCCCACATCTCTCGAATTTCGTTGAAAACTGATATAAACTGTTCTGAATAATGTGGCCTATTAATTTTTTATCACTCTTTCTGTGGTCACATTTATTTTAAAACTAATTGCGTTTTGTTCTATTTTTCGCACATATTTATTTGTTTTCTCGCTTGAAAATGTCTCTACTTTGTATTGATTAATTCTAGTTTGTTATATTTGTATATTATTTATAAAAAGTTATGTAAGTAAATTTTTATTTAACTCTTTTAGGAAATGGAAATCATCATACATAAATTTTCTCCACATGAGATTTATCCAATATTTTTTATAACAAAAATTCCATTCCGTTTTAAAAAAGTTTGCTTTTAAATAAATTTTTTCGATTTCACAATTATTAATTTTGTGCCAAATCTAAAGTATCGCGTATTGCGGGTTGTCAGCTTACGTACAAGTCGGGACGATGACCTCAACATTCAAAATCATCAAAATCGAAAGTAGCGTACTATATACAAAATTACTAAATAAAACTTTTTTTTATAAGTTTCAAGAAAAGAAAACTTGAGTAGTTACCCTATTTTTCAAATAATAGACCAAATATTTAAAACATAAAATGCTGGTAATAAAAATGCTTCCAGAATAAAACGATTATATATGTTTTCAAGTGCTTAGCCAATCGTATATGTGATATTAATTACATTAGAAAGGTTTAAAACATAAAAACCAGCTTAAGCCAGATACCATAAAAGATCCATTATGTGACAATCAAAAACGACAATTGATAAAAGCTTGATTATCTTAAAATAGTGATAGATAAAGTAATAAAACTTTGAGATAATCATTTTGGCATTTCAGAAATTTCGTTAATTTATTAAATATGTTTTTTAGAAAAACCCTATTGATTCGTTTAACAACTAAAAATTCGACACGTTTTGGACAGGTTTTATGGGTCTAATGCCTGCTGAAACTTTTTAAACTATTCAGGCTTTCTAACGATTATCTCTGTAAGGTAGTTAATTCATTATTCCTATTAGTTAGAGTGCTTTTAACATATCCCTTTCATTTGCAATAACAGAGTCTCACCAAACTTATAGATTTGATTTGAATCTTATTAATAATTAAAATTAGCAAAATACACCTACATAAACTACATAATGCGTGCTATAAAATAAATACTTAAATAGTGAGCATTTAAACGATTTAGGTTAAAATTATGGTACATAAATAATTGATGCTTTTAACAGCTGCTGTTTTAAATTCTTATCTAAACCTTTCTATAAAGTGTCATTTATTAGATTACAAAGATTTCGCTTTTGCATGAACTTTTACATTAACAAAACGAAATATAAATTTATTTACGTACAATCTATTGCTTATTTATGTGCACAATCGCCTTAAATAAATTTAATTGATTGAAATTTATTGATAGCAATTGCAGAAAATAGAAAACAAAACATAAAAAAAGCAAAAAAAAAAACCATACAATGTTGCTAATATAGAAAGAAGGTCAATTTGACCCCACGATGAACTCATTTTTATCAGTTTCTTGTTAATGATTTGAATTCTTGCGATGTCTTTTCTAGTAACAACACTTTCTAGTGCAATGGTAATAATCGATGACGCAACTGAGGGAAAAGTCTGAGAGGAAGCTTCGTTCTAAAATGTAGAAATTTTGAATTTATTCTATTAAGTTTTGTCGATAGTAGCTCACGCTTTTATTGGAAAGTACAAGATAATTCTTGGCGTGGCGAAATATTATAGAAATTGAATATTATAGCTAAGAAGTTTTTATTCTGAATTAAAATGTGCTCATTTACGACAGTTTGCTGCTTTTTTCGCAATAAGTTAGTATTTTGCAAGAAAATACCGAAAACGTAAAATTATTGATGAGATAAAGATCACTCCCTCAAAAAGGGGCTTCCTCGTCGGATTGATTGACGTTAATAGGCATAAAAATAGAGCTCGTATCTTAATACCACTGATAAGATATAGCTGCCGACAAAAAGTAATTCTTGATTTATTTTTTTTGTCTTTTCAGCATGGTGTGCATTCAGGAAGAGTTAGGGCAACTTGGGCTAGGTCAGACGGACCTGCCCTTCAAGACGGACGACCACGTGACTGATAGCAGTGCCGAAAACATGTGCCAGAACCGATGGCCTCCGAATGCGGCGAATTTTATGCACCCCGACAAGCCCATCGGCTGGGTAGACGGTCTCTTGGGATGCATGAAGCCGGTGCTTTCATTTATCGGGAAAGCCGCAGTTATTGAAATGAAGCATAAGCAAACAGAAGACTGGGAAATTCCTTTCGAGGCGATAACCGACTTACAGTGGCTAGGCAGCGGGGCTCAAGGTGCCGTCTTTAGCGGAAAATACAAAAACGAAATTGTGGCTGTGAAGAAAGTGCGAGATATTAAGGAGACGGACATTAAGCATCTGAGGAAGCTCGACCACGAAAACATTATTAAATTCAAGTAAGATTTCGATATTTCACCGAATGCAATATTGTACAATTTCAGGAATGTTTAAGGGGGTATTCTCATATTTTGGTAAAAATGATCCGACTCTCTTGATTTTATTTGAATTTTTCAGAAAACGTAAACGACGATGCAGACGAAATAAAATTAAAAGTTTTAAACTTTTTCTAATGATGGATGAACTAATTTTATTTTGCAGAAAATTTTACAAAATTATAAATCCATTTATAAAAGCAATTAAAAAATTATCAGTACAAACTCTCCGAACGGAAATCCTTAAATATTTTCAATTGGGTTAAGATCTGGATATTGATGAGGAATTCTGCAAAGTTACTGACCGAGATACAATGAGTAATTAGTTTGTCTTTGTAATTATGCAACGCTTGAAATTTCAAAGTTCACAAAAGAGCTCTAGTCTTTATCGATATGCATTCTTATCAACATGTAAGATACTTTTACATCAAATATTAAATACCTTTGAGTGGATTTATAAGTTTGCAACAAAGTGTACTTATTATAAATATGTACATCTATTCTAAATTTTTTTTTTTTTTTTTAATTAAAACTGGTAATTTTGTACTGATCGAGACCTCTTATAGACCGTCGACAAAAAATCAATAATAGATTCAAGATTCAGCCTAATTGGTTTTATTGTATATCACTTCTAATTATTATTTGTCTGCAAGGCTAAGTAAAAATTTTTTCCGCTATAAAATATTTGGTGCATAATTTATTCTAACTCATTTTATTTATAATTTTTTTCTCCCTTGCATAGTTATGAACGTCACAGCACCAACCTCGAAATGAAAATCTTCAAACGGGGTTCCTCAATTGAAGTTTTGGAAGAAGAAGAAGAAGAAGTACAAAACTAATAAAAAAAGCCTATAACACTGGTGAACACCAATAATTTTTTCGAACAATTAGCAGATTATTACTATAGAATATTTTCTGTAGGTTATGACTTTATAAATAAAAATGCTTGGTCAGCTATTTCTTTTCAAGAAAAAATAGGGTTAAAAACTTCAAAAATTTCTCGAAATACTTCGATGTTGAAATATAGAAATAACTTCATATTTCATATTTCTAGATTAGGACTCAGGCTTTCATTTAAGTCACGTTTAAAACATCTAGGATAAACCTTTATTTTTAATGGTTTTTCAAATTTGGCCAAAACAATGGTTCTTGTATTTTTCCCAAAAAGGGGAGCTGAATGAGCAATTTTATTTATAATTTCATAATTCGTGGGAAAAAAAATTCTATAGAAATACTTTGCTACTTGTTTGAAAATAGGAAAAAAAAAAAAATTTTAAATATTTTAACCAGTCTAATACATAATATATTTTGGTAACAGGAATTTTGAAAAAAATTATCATTTTGGTTATAATTATTTAGATTGAGATTTTTGGTGTTAGTATTATCCACAATAAATCCAAAATGTTCTGAGTTGAAGCGTTTAAAACAAACAATAAAAAATGTAGCAAAACTACTAATTAATGTTGTAAATGAGAAAACCCCTTTAAACAAAATCACAACTTTAAAGCTTAAAAATTATGCATTCTGGAGATGTCTAGAAAAAAGGAAGAAAAAAAAGTATGTGTTTTTCCTCAGCTAGCTAGAAAAGCAATGCGCTTTGTTTGTGATCGAACAATCGTCAGTTGCTTTTTATTCTTTCTTTACCAACGTCGTTTTATTTCGAAGTCAATCATATCGGAAAAAATATAATTAACCTTCGGTTTTTACGTGAGCATATTTAGAGACGGGTAAAACCCAGCAGAGCAGCTGAGATTGTTTCTTCACAATTAAAATGTTTACACAGGCGATTGTTTGTTTCCTTTGAGGACTTCCTCGCAAAAAGGCCCATTGTTGAGGAGCCCGCATAAATCCAGGCATAATTTGAATAATCAAATAAATCCAGCACGCCCGAAAATAAATTATCGCAATTAATTTTGTCCTTATTTTTCGTCCCGACCACAGAGGTGTATGCACCCAGGCGCCAGTGTTCTGCATTATAATGGAGTTCTGCCCGTGCGGACCTCTGCAGAACATCCTGAAGAAGGAGGAAATGATGTTGCCCTCGCGTCTAGTCTCGTGGTCGAAGCAAATAGCACTCGGCATGCAATACCTCCACTCCCACAAGATCATCCACCGCGACTTGAAGAGCCCCAAGTAAGTATTTATGGAGTCGTCTACCCGGCGGGCGGCCGCGAAGGCTCCGCTGGTCTGTGTAATTCCGCTTAACTCACATCGCATGTTACGTGAGGTGAGCCGCGGCAAATAAAAATAGCATTCGATATAATTTTTAAGGATCAGGTTGCAACCAGCGAATAGGGCAAATTCTCGAAGTTGGGCAATTGCTCCGCCCAATTGGGCGACCTGTGACACGACGTTTTGGCGCAGTTTAATGCTTCGTTTTCACATTCCTGACGCTGTTTAAATTCCGCGGATGTAGGGCGCCTTGTATCACCTGTTCTTGCATAATTAATTCTTACTATGTAGCTTTCAATTTCCCACGTTGTAAGCGAAAATTTCACGTGCTGCTGGCACATAGTATGTACAAAATAAAGCATTTTAATTGCAAATCCACAAGGATTAAGTACAACGTATGCGAAAATATTTCGAAGCAAAGTGATGACTTTAATTCCACAATTAGGGAAATTGATTAACTTAAAATCAAGTCGGACAACAATATGGAAAACGGATTTTGTGATTCATAACCAATAGACGATTTCAAAAAGTATTCGAAATTATTTGTTATTTTAATTCTTTCTACAAAATATGAATACGTAAACTAAAAAATTGCATTAACGTATAATTTTCGAAAATATGTAGTTTTCGTTATTGTAATCTTCAAATAACTGAAGGTGATATATGAAAATTACTACTTTGTACAGCCATACAGGTCGGGCTGATTTGATTTTCATGATTTTTTGGAGCGTATAGTTAATAAAATTGATAATAAAATAAATAAGAAAAAAAAAAAATTAGTTCCAAAATAATCGCGTTTAAAGTTTTAGTTTCAGATATCGCGCGTTAATTTTATGTCTATAACTTTGAAATCAATGTTCTTTCTGATCTTTATAAAATGTTGTAGAGGTGTTCTTGAGATTATTTACTAACAGAAAATGCTATAAAAAAATCGAATTTTTTGATCCACCGGACTGTACTATACATACATATATAACTCCTTAAATTACAAAATCTATGCCAATTACATACCTACTCAAATTTTCAGTTATGTAATTTAAGCCAGTAAAAAGTCAAGAAAAATAACTAGGCTAGCTGCTAGCATGCAGAATGTTACTTCTAATCTACGTAAATCGACCTTCAGCGCCAAAATAATGATACCATAAAAACATCTTGTTTTATGTGTAATTCTTTCGCCTCAGCTTTCTCAACAAAAATGATAGGACTTAGGTATGGGGATTAATTTTTAATGTACAATTTTTAGTAACACTTTCACGTCCGGTAACTCAAATGTAGTGCCATCGACCAACTCAACAGTGTTAACTTTGATTTTTCAGGTTTACTTTTGTACATTTTGATTTCACTATGAACATTTTCACAAAAAGTTTCGACAACAAATAAAGTGCGAAATTACGGTAGTAAAGAACAAAACTTGTATGAAACGTGGGGATGTGAAAGTGTTAAAAATTTGTTGAAATTTATGTAGTTAAATTTTGCAAAATTAATTAAAGTAAAATAGTGCTTAGAAAAATACTTCACAATTTTATTTCAGGGCCAATTAATAAAATACAATTAAATTCGTTAATTTTAATCCGTTTTATAATGAGATTAACCTGTAAATTTAAAATAAAATATCGGAATTAATTTGATCACATTTTTGTAAGTATGTACCTAAAGATTCGAGATTTTTTAAAATAAGAAAACATTAAAATGGAACCGTGGTTATTGATACAAGGCAGCCTGTATATTTTCAACGGAAGTAAAGTCATATGCAGAAAGTTTCTTTTAACTTTTTTATATTTAATGGGGCAGACAAAATTATTTCAATGTTTCCTGTAGATACCACTATAATAAAATTGACTTTTATTGGATAATAAAATTGCGACAAATAATTTTATTAGGTATAAAAAAAAATTAAATTATTTGCTGAAATTGAGGTTTAATTAATTATAGTCAACTCTTTCTCTTCTCCTTCGACTGATCACGTGTGCTGTAAAACTCGTTCAAGGATGCTTATTATTTTATTTTACGTAATATAAGTTTAGGTATTATAATAAATTATTCAAACATTTAAAAAAACATACTTAGATGTTTTATTACTTTAATAAAACAAAGTATTAAGAAATCCAAAAAGTCTCAGATTAACTGGTCGCGTGAATTTTAAACATGTGATCAGTTGAAGGTTGAACTTTTTCTAATTATAAATGAAGAAAACATTTTTGCGTGCTAATCACATTCGGACGTTGTCGGTGGAGATAATAAAAAAATGTTGAGATTTTATTAGTTGACTGATCTTAAAATTTAATTTGTATGTGGATAGGTTTAAAAAAACATTTAATTCGACTACAGTAAAAAAGTATTAAAGTAAATATCCTATTGCGGTAAAATAAATAATAATATTGGTTTTAACTTTTGCAGCATCCTGATAGGCGCAAATAACATCGTTAAAATCAGCGATTTTGGGACAAGCCGTGAATGGAATGAAATCAGTACAAAAATGAGTTTTGCAGGAACGGTGGCCTGGATGGCGCCCGAAGTTATCCGGAATGAGCCCTGCTCAGAAAAGGTGGATATCTGGTCATATGGTGTGGTGTTGTGGGAAATGCTCACCTGTGAGATCCCATATAAAGACGTTGACTCATCTGCAATAATTTGGGGCGTCGGGAGTAATTCCTTAAAGCTGCCGATCCCGACAAGCTGCCCAGATGGATTTAAACTTTTAGTACAATTGTGTTGGAATTACAAGCCAAGAAATCGTCCGTCCTTTAGACAAATTCTAAATCACCTGGATATAGCTGGGACCGAAATTCTCAAACAGTCTGAAAAACAATACCTCGAAAAGCAGCGATCATGGAAGGAGGAGGTGCGATCGCACATGAAACAAATCACAAAGAATGGTACAAGTATTCATAAGTATGAGCAGGATTTGATTAAGAGGAGAACAGCCGAGTGGCAGCATGCCCAGGATATTCGAATGGTTTATGAGAACAAGCTGGAGAAGACCAATGAGCTCTACATGGAGCTCATTGAGTTCATGGCTCAAGTTCAGGAGAAGGAAAAGGAAATAGCCGAGTAAGTTTTTCTTAACATGTACTACCTATTTTTATCGAAACTTATTCTACAGCTTTGGATTACGTATCCCACAACGTTTTTTAATTAAATTTTAACAGAAAGAATCAACTAAAAAATGACTGCTTATTTTATTATTCAGTACAAATTCCTAATTTTCATTTTAAAATCTGATTTAAAATACACTTCTAAAACTGCACAACCGAATCAACAAATACGTTTTATGTACTTCAGGCAAACTTCTTGTAAAATAATTATGGCGCAAAATGTGTGCCGTTTCAGTGATAAAATTAACATAATAATTTAATGAAATTCAATTTTCTAAATCATAACAAAATGAACACTAATAAATTTTAATGGGCCGCCCTTTAGGATCATTAGAAGTACTTCGGAACTTTTGTGTTAAAAAAACGTGCCAGTGTTCAGAGAGTATATTATTTTTAATGTTATCTTTCGTTATTTTTATGTATTTAATTTTAATATGAATTTATTTTGCATTAACTTTATACTTTATTGTAAAGACCACAGTAAAACTTTACTGAAATTGTTTTCTTAAGGCATTTACTCTAGATCTAGAATAAAATTCCTTGAAATTCAGTGAAATTGGATAGTAGTTAATAATACAAAAATTATTATTATTTTTTCTTACAATTGCAGGAGAGAAAAGAAACTGCCAGGTTTTAAGGCTTCTCGACGGTTAGGTAATACTCTTAGAAAAATGCAATATTATAGGCGTAGACTGAATAACGCACCGTTGTCGCCGGAGCACCAATCAACAACCCCAAGTCCCGAAACCACTCCTGAGGTATGCATACCCAATCACGATTCTCTAAAATTGTTTCTTAATATTTGTTCTTTTTAGAGTCCAGTAAAGGCAATGCTGTACACTCAACTGGACGGCTCTTCTCAACCAAAATCCATCGCCGTTGTTCCACCAAAGCCAAAGAAATCCCGACACAGACGAGTTGGTTCCGGAACATTTGCGGTTCCCAAGGCTAGCCCAAGTCGCGAGCGACGGTATCAAAGTGAGCCAGAAAATCGAAAGGTGAAGCTGGTCGACACTGAGACGCAAACAGACGCCATGGACATCAGTGAAACTGATGCGAGTCCAAGTCCATTTTGCGCCCTGCGAGATATGTCGACGACTCTAACCGTGGCGCCGCACAGAGTTCCTCACCTCATGCAGCCATTGAAACAAACAGCCGAGCCCCAAAGGCCTGTTGACTTTGTCCTCTGCCAGCTAAGCCCGACGAGCCCCAACGGAAACTCAAATTCGATGAGCACCAGCGATATTACGTACCAGGACGCCTGTTCAAGTCCTGATCAATTGATAGACGATGCTATGAACAGCAACGAAAGGCTCGAAATGACGGCATGCAGCGATGACGATAATCTAGAAAGGCTAGGCAGAAAGGTGACGGAATTCATCAACGAGAACCGAATATCGAAGCAGTCGACGCCACACCACGAGAATGGAAACGCAAACTCCATTGTGGACACAGACTTAATATACTCATCCTCGGGCAAGAAAAGAGGCTTCGTAAGTGTTAATGAGAACACGATAGAGCTGAGCCCCGGTGTCCACAGGGTTAACCACGCTAAGTGCAACGCAAATAACGAATCTCAGGGGGAGTTCTGTGACGATAGCTGGTCTGACGAAGAAGGAGAAGATCCTGATTATAACTACTCATTGCGCAGAAGAAGGTAAAAATTCGTGTTTGGTCTATTCACTGTTTACCCAATGTCGTCTATTAATAACACCACTTTTGTTACTACTTAATGAGACTGGAGTCTATTACCAGTGTCGATTCGCTCAGTTCGACAAGCAAGACATCTCTTTATAGCTGAAATGCAAGACAATTTTAAGTCTGTCCTCTTGTGACCAGAAAAAATCAACATTTATAATAGGCCTCATTTTTAGAAGATTTCGTCTTAGCTGCCGAGTTTTTTCTTAAAATTTTTGATATGAATTTGCATTAACGAGTAGTCAGCTCACAGCACAACTCAACATTTGCACCGAATGACCTGAATTACTTCAATTCAGCAATAACTCTTGTTAAGCTGAATTGATATTTAGAATTGCCTGTCTTTCGATAAAAATTAGAACTTTAGCGAAAAGTAACTTTTTGCAGTGAAAAATATTAAATAGAAATTTTACCTTGCGAATATGATAATCTTATTAATTAGTTCAGTCAAATTAGTAGTTTTGAACGTAGTACCCGAAATATATTTTTAATTATATATTAAAATAAAATAAAAATTATTTTAAAATAGAAGGTCTACTGGCCCAGTAGTTTGTGTCGAGAATAATGCATTTGAAGTACTTTCATGTCATGCTCATGCGATGCGTGATACTAAATTCTGGTCGCTGATTTCTTTACTGCGTTA
The DNA here is from genome assembly GCA_963920795.1 of Eutolmus rufibarbis. Lineage (NCBI taxonomy): Eukaryota > Metazoa > Arthropoda > Insecta > Diptera > Asilidae > Eutolmus > Eutolmus rufibarbis. The sequence goes on from OY987204.1 coordinate 22,662,197, forward strand.
GGGCCATAAGAAAAAGACAAACTCATTTGAATTCGCCATAAATTAATTGTTAGAGCATATGACTCTCCGTTCCAAATAATATTTTAAAATCTTATGTTTATCTAAAAATTTGTGCGATTGGGGATTTCCCTTTAATTTAATTTATGTATGTATCAGCTAAATAACCCGGTTTGACTCGGTAATGCTTTTTTTTCTTTTGTATTTGCTAATACAATAGCCTTATGGGACACTTAAGCTGAAAATCTTATGCCACACTTCTAAATGCTCAATATTATTGCATAATAAATAACTAACTTTATTGCAATATTATTTAATTTCTAAATTTTGATAATATGTAGTTTCGAAATCTGTGCCGTCGAAATAACTTTAGTACTTAATTTCACTTAAATTCTTTGAATTCAAACAATTTCCGTTATATATGTTGGCATTAATATGATACATATATTAATGCCACCAAGCCAATCCCTTGAATTTCAATGACATCATTTGCCATATTGGATCCGCCATCTTGAATTTCCAAATTATGATAGTAGATTTAAAATTGGTGACCTCAAAATACCCTTAGAACTTAGCTTAAACTTAAATTCGTTGAATATCCAAAAATGTGTGGTGGACATATTGATTTCTAAATTTCGAAAGGGGATTCACAATCAGCATTTCAGAAAATTCCCAAATACCAATATTTATGTAAATTCTTTGAAATTTATTTTTTGGCCGCAATCGTTAGTCCGTTATTTTGAAACCTTATATTTTATGCGTATAAGAGGTGTCTTTATTAAGTTGGTATATTCAGTACTTTGAATCTAAAAATTCAAAATATCAACCATTTAAGCGTTATTGAGCAACAAACATCCCAACAAACAAAATTTTGATTTTGATATCAGTATTGGCGACATAAAATGTTTAAATTGTTTTCTTCTTACTTATAAATCTTAAAAGATGTATGTACATTATATGTATTAATACATATTAAAATTTTAAATAAATAGTGTTTCTATACTTACAGTGTTGGTCGGCTTCCCATTGGGCGCGGGATGCGAGCTCGTCGCTGTTACAAACTGCCAATTGCCTCAGCGATACCAAGTCACAAACGACACTCGGTGATAATTTCTGACGAGGAGAACACTTCGGAGTACAGCCACTCCCCCTCCAGCCAGCACTCCACCCTCGAAAGCAACCCCGAAGTGCCCCAGGCGCTGAAGAAGATGAAGAAGATGCCGACCGCCGCGACCACAGACAGCGACGGTCAAAGCGACTCGAGCGACTCAGACTCGGACGATCCGACGATCGCCACCCAACTCAACCACATTAAATGCCAAAACAGTGAGATTACAGTGCCGGGAGGATGTAGGGTTTAAGCTAGGTTTACATTTTCGTTTCCTCAACAGACTCGTGTTGAGGAAATCGGAAGAAGTCATACTTTGTACATTCCAACGTAGAAACTAAACATTCCGTAGACCGCGTCGTTCGAACCTAATAAACTTCAAGTTTGCCACGTTTCGTTACTTAATCGTTTCGATTGTCGTTAAGCGGGTTAAGCTTACATGCCTTGACACTTAAACGTTATTTTAAATTTAGTTAGTTGTTAGAAGGCGCGCACTGTGTATAGATTGTACATAAGTATTATGTATAAGAGAAGTGACTGCTGCATGTTCTATTTATGTACTTAGTCGTAATTGAAATTAAGCCGTAACTGATAGCATAGAGCATTACAAAGTCAAAATGGACCTGCAAGAAATACTTATTAGTTTAGTTTTAGGCTCTAAGGAACACAAGTCCTGAATAAATCGATTACTGAAAGAAATAGAAGGCGTCATTCCAGTTATATTTTCGTTTGATATTCAAATCGCAGACTTACTGCTTGATTATAAGAGCAATAAATGTTGGAGAAGTGATCAATAAATTGCACATACATAGCTTTCTTAAATGGTTCTTGAGCGACTCAAGGAGTTTTTTTAATCATATCCCAGTTTCAATTTCAGAATATCCAAAGTCTAATTAGTAATCGTGTGGAGGATAATTCGAAAAGTTAAAGATATGAAATTAGATCTAAATCACATTTGAACCACAGGCTTGAATCAAGTCTGAGTTAGCTCAAGTTAAATTTGTGCTAAGTCTAAGTCAGGATTAGACCAGATTTGAGCCAGGTTTCGGCCTTGGTTTAGGCTTGTATTACGCTTGAGCCAAGTTTGAGTCTGTTTTACATTTAGCTTAAGCCATTGCGACGGAACTTTACCAGTTTACCGATTGATTTATCTATTTTCGCTGCAGTTTGAAAATACCGATTTGTGAGAACTTTTCACGTCAATAAGAAATTAAAATTGGTGCATTTTTACAAAAATATCCTGTATGGCACATTCTACAGACAGACGGAGAAAGCAGAAAACGAATTTTTCTCTAAATTTTTAAAATAGTGCAATCAAAATTTTCCATTATCCCAGAAACAATTTTGTGATTTTAATACCATCCTAAAAAATAATTTAAAATTACCAGGTTTTTTTAAAATATTATACCATAATGCAGCATTACTCGAGACAATTAAAAGAGCTCGTGGTCGTGGTGATTTCTGGAAGATGGCTATTTAATGAATTTGAGTGTCCAAACTTAGGGCCCGTCTGATTCCAAGTCTTCGTCTTGTTATGACAATTCGTGATAAGGAGCTAAGCTCTGTTCGAATTCATGCCTATGCTGTGAGCTTAGCTACGTAGTATAACAGTTTAGATTGCTTAGCTTGATGAGCGAGTCAAGACTTGCGTTGAGTTCGTAAGACAGAATGAGAAATTAAACTGTAGGAGCATTCCTCGAATACTGTCGAATTGTGCATTTTTAGTTTACTTTAATTAATTTAAAATATCAAATATCGAGCTAAGCAAACGAATTCGAACAGGTTAGCTTTGCCTTGGTCTTAATTGTAATACTATAGTTCAGCTTGTTTGCTGACGTCATAAACTGTCATAACGAGACGAAGACGAAGGCGTAGACTTGAATTCGGACAGGCCCTTAGTGTTGTTATTATTATATTTTGTATGTTATACATATTTTAATTGGTTTTTTTAGCCATTGTGTTTGTGTTTTCTTAAATAAATATAAAAATATAAATACTCGACACTTTCGAACATCGTTCAGCATTACCAAGCATTACTCAGTGTTATTCAGCACCGGCTTCAGCTATTAAAGTCAAAGGGTTATAGGAATTGGTCTTATTTAAAGAATATTAATTAAATAATGTCCTGCGGAACGAATGCATAAAATATGTTAGTTCGACCTATATTAAAAATTTTAGTTCTATGTTAGAATTCATTAAAAAATGATCCCGAGAAATCTCATATATAATTGTATAAAACAGCTGTATTATTCCTTTGTTCAACCAATTCTTGAATATGCAAGTAAAGTTTGGTCTCCTTACTACCAAGTCTATATTGAAAGTATCGAATCTATACAAGCAGATTTTTCAGATTTACCCTTAAAGGCTTGCCATGATTGTAAACAAAAATGTCGATTTGTTTGATGTCCGTATTAGTAAGCATTAGTATAGTATGCATTGAAAAAACTTGCTTCTTGGACCAAATGATGAACAGTCTTGTGCAACAGATTAATTCTGACGCTTCATAGCTTTGACTAAGCTAATGGTTCGTTTAAAGAAAAACTAAAATTAAAGTAAAGCTTTTCAATCGCGCGTTGGGTAACACAAAAACATTGATGAATACTTCTAAGTAATTTACTTTATACTAAATTAATTTATATTCAACAAGAGTTACCACAGTACTTTTCGCAAATATCCCCAATAACCTTATCGAGATATCTTTTCTCGCATTTCAATGTCTTCGTAGTTTTATTACCCTTTGCCCTTATAATGTACTCTAAGAGATCGTGCAATGTCCAGAAACACAAAAGTCCAGCAGTGCCGACGGTCAAGTCAAGATGCCGAAAACGATTCACGTTGCAAGTGCAACCGTCGTAGAGTAGGTAGGCGGTCTTCGATTTGAATACTACGTAATTGCCCCATGGCGTCATCGTCAGGATTCTGTCGGAACATTTGAATCCAACTTTGATGAGATTGCAAAGGCTTTCGTAGTCTCCGCTTTCTGAACCAGCCACAGCAAGATTGTAGGGCAGGCAGCTATAACCGGGATAGCTGTTTGGTAAGCAGCCTTCAGGAACTGACTTTTTAGGTTTTCCCTCCTCCCATTCTTCTTCTCCGACCTCATCTTCTGATGAACTAGAACCTCCTTTTCTTTCTTTACGCTCTTTGACCTTGTCTTTATCCTTGTCTTTGTCCTTGTCTTTGTCCTTGTCTTTGTCCTTGTCTTTATCCTTGTCTTTGCCCTTGTCTTTGTCCTTATCTTTGTCTTTATCTTTGTCTTTATCTTTGTCTTTATCTTTGTCCTTATCTTTGCTTTTACCTTTGCCTTTAGCTTTGTCCTTATCTTTATCCTTGTTTTTGTCCTTGTCTTTGTCCTTATCTTTGCCTTTAGCTTTGTCCTTATCTTTATCCTTGTCTTTGTCCTTATCTTTGCCTTTTTTATCTTTGTCCTTATCTTTGTCCTTATCTTTGCCTTTTTTATCTTTCTCCTTCTTTCCCTTCTCTTTCTTTTCTTTATCATCTTTGTCTTTTCCTGCTTTATCTTTCTTCTCTTTAGCTTCTTTTTCTTTCTTCTCTTTAGCTTCTTTTTCTTTCTTCTCTTTAGCTCCTTTTTCTTTCTTCTCTTTAGCTCCTTTTTCTTTCTTTTCTTTATCTCCTTTTTCTTTCTTTACTTTTTCTCCTTTTTCTCTCTTATCTTTTCCTCCTTTTTCTTTTTTATCTTTCCCTCCTTTTCCTTTTTTGCCTTTGCTTTTTCCTTTCTTTATCTTTTTCCCACCTGCACCATCATCACTACTTTCATTACTCTCTGATTCGGACAAGTCTTCCGATTCTTCTGATTCTTCCTCTTCCTCGCCATGATCACTATCACCTTTAAGTTCATCATATTCTAGAGGAATTTGCGTTTGAGACATTCCAGGCGAATCCAAGTTTCCTTCTTCCGGTACGAACCCATATTTTTCGGCGACACAAGTTAATTCCTTTTTTCCAGTTAAATCGCCCAACGAGTCGTTTAGAGAAATTGCTTCCACCTCTCTTTCTTGAACCTTCGCGCACATGCAGGTGTTAATTTCTGTCCGCGGTTTCGTCTTATCTTCAATATATGTAATCATAACGCTATGAATGTAAAATGGCACGGACAAGGGCAATTCGATGATCTCATTTGATAAAGTGCAACAAAGTATGTTTAGGGTGCTGAACATGTGAAAGGTTGCGAAAGGTACCCTTGATTTCCCACTACAGCAAAGGTGATTGTAGGGATCGAATAAGTAATAAAAGTTTCCTCTTTTTGCCAAACCGTATATCTTATAAGACACTTGGACAACAAGATTTGAACTTTTTTGGAAAACCTTTTTAATGGCAGCAGTAAGCTCACTTCGCTTGTAGTTCGGAATGCACATCCACGTTCCGCAAGCTTCGACTTGCGAAATTTTTATAAAGCAATCAAATTTTCCAATTTTAATGACGGTGGGTATATTTCTAATTCCCAGTTCAACAGTGTGTTTACAGTTTGTCCATAAACTATAAAACTTATGAGCAGTCGTTAGGACTTTGTCAACGCAGTAGCGATCCCAAGTAGATGGCGAGTCTATTTTTGATATTATAATAGCAGTTATTGCTACTGCTAGAGCGAATTTATTTCTGTACTCTCTAAAACAGGAGGTGGCTAAATGCAGATGGCCCTTAAGAACAGCATGATAATTATTGATGACTGTGAATTCTCTCTGTCGAATTCTCCGTTCGATTTTTGTATCAATAGTAGAACAAGCTAACACCTGAATCATTTTTATTTTACGAATCATAAATGGTTCTGAGGGTTCCAATTTGGACATATGTACTATAAGGTGGTTAACATTTTCAAGAGTACAAAGACTTATTAAGGCACTACATCCAGTTTGGGGCTTTGTCATCAAATTTTGATTTCTCCCATAGCAATCATACACGAAGAATACTCCGGAACCTTTCCAAATAAGATAATATTGCTTGCAGACGGTTAGTAGACAATATTTAAATTTTCTCATAAATTTTTCAATGCCATAATAGAAATTTGGAACCCTTCGGTCAGTCGACAAAAGAACTCCAATGACGAAAGGTTCCAATACTTCTATCTCCATGCTGTTTCCACAAATAAAAAAAGTCTTACTAATGTGCTTTTCGGTTACCCGGTCAGCACTAAATTCGTCTAGCTTTTCAGCAGCCTTAGCGGCAGTCTCTGGTTTCTTTTTGCCACCCTTGGTTGTCCTTTCATCTGCGGCCCTTTTAAACCTTTCTTGAGCTTCTTTTTCTGCTTTCTCAGCTTCTTCTAACCGAAACTTGGCCTTCTCTACCTCCAGATCGCTTTTTAAGTGCTCTTTTCCCTCGACTAGAATTCTGTTCATCACACCGGTGTCCCACTCTTCCTCGGGGGTGATGTAGATTTCTCCGAAAGCCTTTAAACAAGTCACGTACCCCTGCATCATTATTAAATCGTCTGATATTTTTATGGTCCCGCTGCATATTGTGAACGATCCAAAAGATACTCCAACTGGAACACCGAGGGGTGGTCCGCGCTTTTTTTTCTTAGTCACCTTTTTTTTCTCTGGGCACCCTTGGAAAATGGAGAAAGTATAGTTTTAATTATAAGAAATATAGTTACTTTAGCTATTTTATTTATTTATTATATGTATTTTAAGGGTTTCGTACTAAAAAGGTAACAAGAAGAGAAGGTTCAAAAACTAAAATATAACTACTAGCTGCTAAAAGCATCGCAACATATTGAGTTTCAGGTCTCCTCACGGATTTTGATAAAACCTTGTAGGAGTGTTCATTTGGAGTCAAAAATGACAAATATTAAAAAAAAATTGTTGGTCACTTGTACATACTTCCCCGAGATATTTAACTTTGACATTTCGAAAATTCACATTTTGCAGCCTTAAATTAAGGACATTTCCACCTTTTCTTTCAAAAACATTCTTCGAGAGTCTTTGAAATTAACAAATTAAAGGTAAATATCTTTTTCAACTTATCTACGGTGACGAGCACGCATTTGTCTTGTAAAATGGCACGAAGTAAAAAAGTAAACTTTTCCTTATTTTCAGCACTCGTGTAGAATTTTTATAGAACTCCGGTGAAAACATTTTTAATTCAAGGTTTTTTTTTCACCAAAAGATTGTGGGAGTATGGAGAAATTGCGGGAGAAAATTATTATTTTTCAGAATTTTAAAAGTTAAATATCTCATGAAATATCAGCGACCGACAAAATGTTTGTTCTTCCTATCCGTCACTTTTGACCCTAAATGGACATTCCTACGAAGTTTCATCAAAATCCGTGAAGAGACCTCAAATTCAAGAGAAGAAGAGATAGAAAACCAAGACCTCATTTTTAATTATAAGTATTTTGCATTTAATATCCACCATATTGACTTTAAGGTAACGTCTTATAGCCTATGAAACACAGAACATACCTCTTTTATTAAAATCAATCATGTAATGCAGGAGCTACTTATTACGGAACAAATGAACATACAGACATATAGTGGTCTGCCATTAAATTGCATAAGTTAACCGTTAATAAAGGGTTTATATTAGCATTGTTTGGCTGATTGGGTAAGCAAGAATTTTTACCTGACCGGAAATTCCTATAAAACCACGTCATTTTTGGTATCGTTACAATTTCGTTGTGATACTCAAAGATGAAATTAGAAGAGAAGCCTTTTTGTGCATTTTAGTAACAAGACTGTAAAGGATTTGCTTAGCAAGGTTTGTATTTGTTTAAGTACATTTAATTTATTTTTTATTTTTTTTTTTTTAAGTGGGAAGAAAAATCAACATTTCTTCAGCTGAACGGGCAACAATTTCTACTCTTTTCAATTTAAGGGGTTAGGGCCTACTAGGGATAGTCAGCTTTTTCAAAAAATCTGTTTTTGCATTTGCTTAAAGTATAATATTTTTTAAAATATTCTGAGAAAATTTCAATTTGATCCAATGAAATTTTAGAGATATCTTACATATAATAACCGTATAACTTTCTTACTATTGATATGCTTTTCCTAAAACTACATTTTCAAAGAGGGTGTGCACTTTATATTAAAAATCGCCGAAGGATCTAAATGAAATGTATAGAGAGTATTCTAAGCCTAATCAAAAGATTTTTATTTTTGATCAACACTTTTTTTGTGAACAATAAACAAGAACATTTTACCTTGAAATTCAAAAGTACATTTTCAAAGGTCCGCTATTTTATTCAATTTGAAGAAACGAAACGGGTTCGATAGGCATTAGAAATATTATTAAAATAAAAAATTTTATTGTTGCATTGACTTTACATAAAGCACTAAGTTCTGATGGTCACCGCAAATCACTAAAAACGTTCAACTCAACAATCCAGCAGATAACTTGGTCAAGAATAAAGTGTTTGCTTTGATTGTCATGAATGTTTCTTTAAATATAGTGTAAGTAACATACTTGGTAAGGTATTTAAAATAAAAGAAACATTATACTGCTTTTAAAAATAATTAAAACGAAATGTCTTTTTGTCACGTCTGACTACCCTCTGCGCGAGAAATTGTTAGAAAGCAGGATGTGTTACACTTGGTTACACCCTATAGCGTTAAAATTAGCGGAAAATATGAAGGAGTATATGTATACGAACTTACGCAAAAAAAAAGTAAAATCCATCCGCTGCTTTAGGCAATGGCTTCTAGCCATTTAATTGGCTATATCTCGTAAAATATTTGACTCTAGTAAGCCGTGTAAAATTTAAAAATAATTTCAGTCTATGTGCTAGTATGTACATACAATGAGCGAAATTTCTATAAACGCACTGGTAAATTTACACAAAGTTTCAAAATACTTTTAACCTAACTACTCTCTTGACTATTAAATGGTCAAATAACATTTACCTTAACGAGATTTTGTTCATTTGGATAACACACCATATTTAGCTGCATTTCATTCTAAATTAACCAAGCTAGCGAGTGGTGTTGGTTTCATTTTGAGCAAAATTTCTATAAACGCAGTTGCTAAGTCAAGTTTTTTTGCATATCATTTTCGTACTTTCTTAAGTGTAGGTAGTGTCCCAGTGGAAAATAGAGTGCTCCAAAATATATAAAAGAACCCTCCTGGAGAAGCACAGAACGCTCGCTTCTCGTACCCCGTTCATGTTCTTTTTAACATTAGATGTCCGTGGAGGCAAGCACTTCATTTGAGCACTATAGGAGCGCTCCTAAAAGATTTCCGAAGAGCCCAAAGGAAGCACTGAGAAACTTTTTCCGAGGGGGTCTTCGGAAATCTTTTAGGACCGCCAATGAAAAAAGTTGGGTATCCATATTTTTTGTTTTTGAGCGAAGAAGAAGAGTAAAAAAATAATATGAATTTATTCTTATCACCGCAAATGTTTCACGCCGATGAATTCACCTTCAAAGTGTTGATGAAAGCTTCAATCTTTATTTGCCGTAGACTTTCAGAGAAATTTGCAGACTCCTGGCTTTAAAAGACCATTAAATCAACCATCCGAATTGATCTGGTTGTAGGGGGTATGATGAGGAAGGACAATGTATTCAGATGCTATATATAAGTTAAATTTTTGCCCTATATTGAGGATATTCGAAGAGATGGAGAACGATATATGTATGTATGTATGTTAATTTCATGCAAGATGATGCACCATGTCATACCGCAAAGATTTCAAAAATGTCTTCACTTCTGAGTATATCGTCTACTTCCAAGGCTTTGTAATTCACTACATAGACCTTAATGCCATCGAAAATGGTAGTTGCTTATATTTAACGGCTATGATTTAATTTAAAGCGACGGTACGAACGCCAAAAACTGCCAAACTATATTTACCAAACATTCATTTTACCGCTCAAATAATAATAGCACAGGATTTTTATTGAATCTACCACTTGATTAAGTTTTGTACTTCTGCTGTGCAATTAAATAACTATTCAAATTATTTTATATTTACTAACTACATTTTACTGCTATAATTCATTTAATTACCGCAAAAAAGTTTAATACTGCCCATATGAATTATTAACTGCTCAATGTAACTGCCTGGATATTTAAAAAAACTGCTTAAATAATCAATTTTCTATTTAAAAGATATTCAAGACAGAAGAGAAATATTAATTAAAAACATGAAGGGTATGTGGGAAAATGATAAAGCCATCAAAGATTGTATCCAAAGAATACTGCGGTGAAGAGAGACATTTATCAAAATTAATTATGAGCTTTTATTTATATTTTCGTTGAAAATATTTGAATTTTATTCTTGGTTCCTAAAAATTCCAGAGTGGCAATAGTTTGATAAGAAACATACTTAGAAGTAGTCAAGGTCTTTTCGTCTATATATCTGCTTTCTGTTACACCTACCATCAGCTTGAAATTTGGCTTAATCTGTGGGGTTCAAAATGAAGGACCGATGAAAGGTTATCCACCCTCAAAATCGCAATGCAACATTATAAATTTTACGGATTTAAGGGCTAATTGCCCAATAGTAAATAGCTTTTCAGAATTAGCTATTTTTAATTATTTTTTCTTTTCATTTTTGTCCAAATTTGAGTGCATTAATTTGTCCATACATTTTGTTCTGATACTTCAAAATAGGTAGATCTTTCGAAACACTTGAGATAGCCCTAATTTTTGATGACAAATTTATCAAGAAAAGGAATGAATTTGAAATGTTTATCAAAAAATTTCATTCTTAAAATTTAACCACCCATATCTTTATCATTTTTAACAACATTATCATTTACAATTTTGAGGGTGAAGGATTAATTTGAAAGGGAAAAGGGCTTCTGAAATTACTTACAAGAAAGAATTTTCCAAAATTTGTTGATTCAGCAACGTTAAAGAGTCTTAAAAAATTTTGCTAACATAAAACTAGTTTCATAAAATCTAATGAAATTATTACAGCCATTCAAAGCTTCTAAAATTGCTAACGTTATCCTGATTCCTGCAACGGCTATAAAGGCAGCAATTAATACAAATTTTAATTTTTCAAATGTGACCAAGGAAAGAGCCGAAACCGTGTAAACCGCTTGGGTGAGTTCAATGAATATGAACTTTTTTTTCCAAAATATCCTGAAACGTAGTTAAATGATTTATGAAGAAATTAATGAAAAAAACAACTAAAGTTCCATGGAATGCATATATGTAATAAAAAGGACCTCATTCCTTATTTACTTAATTTTCGTACAGAACATATATGTATTCTGCTCTACTAAAAATATGTTAAACTTTTAGGCTAACAAAAATTTTAATTAATAGTGCAAAATATGGTTATAAAAACTTACTCCATTTAATGGGTTTAAGTGATTCTACAATCTTCGTACTTTTCCAAAGCTGCCCGTCATCTTCTGGGGGATCTTCGAAATGTAGCCGTGAGGGTGCTTTACAAGGTCGTTTCCTGGACAAGTATTAATTTTATTTTTGATGCTAATTTTATATTTTATTGAGGGATTGTTTACTCTGAACAAACTACGGGCGGGCAAGGATCTTTGCACGAAAGTGGTAAAGACCCAAAGAGTTCATCACAGCAAACTTTACGACAACAATCTGTGCGGCTTGGTTTTCCTGAAGCACTGCAAGACATTGTAAATAAAAACTTACGATTTTACGATAAAATTAATTGATCGAAATAAAAACGCATAACAAAAATTTTGTACTATTGTGAATAACGAAATGTTAAAATTGTCATTTTTTGACATTATGACCGCTGCAGGCTTCTATGATATAAATATAGGAAGAATAACTTCTTAGATCCTGTTCTAAGGATAACTCTCGTCGCATTCGCATAACCATTAGTCGAGTCACATTGTGACATGAACATTTAATTTTTATATTTTTAGGCTTCAGTCAAATTAGGTTTAAAAACCGGGCAAGTGCGTGTCAGAACATTCATGAAGTATGGTTACCTTTTAATAATACAGTATATTTTATTTTTTGTTTTTTAATAATGTATTATAGTTGTTTTTTTTAACCTTATATTTTATGCGTATAAAAGGTAGTTTAGAAATAAAATAAACTCATTAAATCTCATTCGTATTACAGAAAGATGAGAAGGATTTTATTAATTTTTATCAAATATTTTGACCAATAATATGAAAATTCTCAACTTACCGATCTCGCACGCTGAGGTTCTAGAAACAGAAACCACTTCTAGCTCCTAGTCTAGCCTCACTCCTGAATCTCTAGAGAAAAGTCTCTAAACTTAAATATGTAACTAGCGAGACGGGACTCGCTCGGGAGCTGAGAGTTAAAAAATACATAAATAAACGAGTGCCGAGTGCAACTGCACCGCATGGGGTCCATCTCAAGAGACGAACTGATGCTGAAGCTGGATCTGGAGCCGAAGCAGGACCTCTCGCATATTTGCATAATAACTGCCGTCAGCCACGAGACGCAGCTGGAACAGTGGGGAGCTTTGGGTAACTCTCATTTTTTCAGTATAAATACCAGATCCAAGTACTCAAGCAGTCATTTGCTCTGGGTTTCTCATCTAGGAAGGTTCGCCTGTTGATGTGCATGAATTTAAATTTTTCTAGGTTTCTATTAGTTTATTAATATTTTTAATAATAAATGTGTTACATTTCATATTTTTCTTTATTTTATGAATATTTTAAATTTCAATTATTACTTTCTAAATGTTCTATTGATTAATTTTAGTTTTATTAATTTAATTTTAGTTTAATTAAATTAAATCGACTACAATGTATTTAAATTTTCAAAAACTTTTTAAATTTTTCAAATTTTTCAAATTTTGTAAATTTTTCCAACTTTTAAGCGACTGGATCTTCTGTCCTCTTCCCAAAATATTATTTATAATTTTTTTTCAATTACAGCTAATCTGTGAGTACCTTTGTAATTTATTAATTTTTATAAAATTTGAAAATATGGATCCAAGAGACTCCTACCAAGCGATTGGGTCTTCTGACCTCTTCGCCGTATTTGTAGTCTTTAAACCCGCGATTTTTAATTGCGCTTATCTCCATAGCTTTAATCGGATTTTAAGCTTGGGGCTCTTATTTAATTATTTGTTCAGTTTTTGGAATATATAAATCTTTATTATTTTTGAAATGGCGGCAATGTTTGATCCTTTCAGAGTATGGCATAGTTTTAAAATTAGAGCCCCTACGAATGTTAAATCTAAATTCATATCAATTTCCAAATTATGTAAACAGTTAACAATATCTAAGGCAGTTTTTTAACGACTTCGTACGCGCGGACTACTGAAATGCGTATTATTAAATTAGAAATATTTACAAAAAAATTAATCACAAATATTTATGTATAACAATAAAGTAAATAACAACCAGTCCGCAGTCGTGTGTAGTGCCTGAATTATGACAAGGTTTTGCCTAATCGCACAAAGAAAACCCACGACGATGCCGCCGAGAAAATTGTCGCTTGTGTGAAACTGGCCATGGATACAATTAATTTCTTTTTTTTTACGAAAATTAAAATAAAAAGTTATGAGATATAATTCCACACAGTATGAGGCATACACTACCATTAAACTAAGTTGATGCATACAGCTAATTTTACTTTTTTTTCCGAGATTGTGAGATAATTTAATTTAATCGTTAGTTTTTAGTTGATACAACTACAACTAAAGAATTATTTGTTAATTGATGTGCCATCTAATATTTTTTCAATTGAAAAAACCTAGTTGTGAATTCAACTAACAACTAAGGGTACAACTAATTCATTGTTACTTGCAATTGATTTTTGCCCAACTCTACTGCAAATTAATAAGTTCTACTTCATCCCACATTGAGGTATTTCGTTTGAAAATATTAAATTTTAAAGTCCAGGGAATAATGAAATGGCACTTCGGAAAAATACTCGGAAAACTGGATTTTTACATTAATATAGTAGTTCTGGACGTAATCCCAAAAGTTCTTATCGATCCGAGCGCCGCTAAAAATTTTACGCAGGGTAAAAAGTCACTAAAAATGTTTTTTACTATACCACCACCGAAAGTTCGAATTTTTACCCTGTTTCGCGGGAGCAGAATGCCACTTTTTTATCTCGAAAATCGGGTAAAAATGTCCTATTTTGTTCGCTTGGTCAATAATATATTATTATTGAATATCTCGTTGACGTTCACTTTTATCGAAAAAATAGTAGTTATCAAATTTATAGCTTAAGAATTGCCTCCAAAAAACATGACTTTGTCCGTAAGACACAGTTTTTGAGAAAATTCGAATCAAAAACTTGTAACGAACAGTATGCACTCAACGACATGTATATGTAATAAGGAAAAATAAAAGAAAAAAAGACTAAAATATTCGCTGTAAGATCCATCAAGCGTCGTCGTTTCTCTAGAACTCCGTTTTTGAGACATCAGAAATGTTTTTAACTCGCAATAAAAAGATTTATTACTGTTTTGTATAAATATCTTATTTATTACCTTAAACGTAACAAAATTCTTTCAACATATAGGCAATTCCGCTCTTAATTTCGTAAACATAAAGCTAGAATATTTGAAAAAAAAAAAAAATTACGGACAGGGGACGAACTAGCACTCCATGGCTAGGGAATTTGAGTTCTCATTTATCCTATCATCCGATGGCAGAGCCATGCTATTTTCATCCCCATGGATGTCGACGGAGGTCATGCCGTCGGTGTCTAGTGCGGAGGGGCCGGCCCCCTGGAAGAAGGTCTGTTGCTCGTCGTCGTCTATCCCGGCCCCGTTTGTCCCGTTCTGCGGCGGATCGTCCCAGTTTATTTTGAATCTTGTGACCCTAGGCTTTGATGCCAATATGTTTCTTGTAAGCTTATCAAATTGGGGCTTTGCTGGAGGCATCTCCTTCAGCTCGGGGTCTGTGTAGTCGTTGTTGATGAAGTAACCCACTCGGACGAACTCTTGTCCTCTGTATGAGCACGTGAGCAGAACAATTGTAACCCCTACGGCATCCTGCTCCGGGATTCGTGTTACGTCTGGCGGGTCTGCCTGGAAGACAAAAATGTGTCGTCCTTCCGGGACGGGGCCGACGTAAATCGTATCCAGGACTTGATCATACTCTTCCGATTCGGCGGACCCAACGTAAATCATTTTCCACTCGAGGTCCTCCTTCAGCTCCTCGATGCACTCGAATGTGAGCTCGAATTGGAAGGGATTGAAGAAGCTGCTCGGGTTATCCAAAACGACCACATTTGTTATATGGACCTTAGCCATTTCTTCGAATGTTCGGCGGTTCTCAACCTAAACAAAGAAATTATGAGAAATCTTCGGAAATGTAATTTACCTCTAAACTGACGAACTACTCCTAGTTGGCTGGGTGAAATTGCTCTAAATTATAAATAAAAATATATTTTAATTCGAGCAGAAATTGCGAGTAATTTCCAAAAATATTCTGAGGATAAGTGCTGCAGCACTGTGCTTTATTGACAACTATGTACTAAAAAACGCACAAATTTCCCGCCTTAACCTAAAATCGTTTAGTACTGCCACATAGAATTAAAAATCAAGGAAAAATACTGAACATACCCAAATTACGTTATCTAAATTATTTAAATATTTTACTCTATCGAAAAATTAAAATTTCAAAATTGCAGAAAATATTTAAATTTTGAATAGTTAGTCATTTCAAATTTACTTCATAAAAATTGTTCACTGGATCTAGATTTTTCAACGGTAGCCAACAAGTTTAGAGCTTTTGTACTAAAAATCAGCTGGTTCACGAACTGTCACTTGAGCCGGCACTTTAGGCAGTTAAGTTAACCATGCACAGATATCTTCTGAGATTTTCGTACATAGGAACTCAATTTAGGTAAACCTCGATTTGTAGCAACTGATTTTTTATAATTTATTGTAGAGGAATACAGAAAACAGTGAATAAAGCTGAGGGGCCACGGGATGACACTACAACTGTGCAGGGCTGCCTCGAACTAGCTCTGAAGTCGTTGCGTCCAGTAAATCCAATTCAGGTTACTTTATCCAGCAGGTGAGTACTTAGCACAGGAAATTTATTTATAGAAATTATAATTTTCGAAAGATGCCAGCTTGAACACGCTACCCTCGAATTTGCGTTTCCATGCTCTGACCTACCGTCAATCAATCCTCAGATAAATTTTAAAAATGGACTTTTTCAATAGGTTGCAGGTTTCCTTTTTAATTTCGATGAAAATGTTAATATGGGCTTTTTTGTATCCCTTAAAGAATAGAATAGACTTACATATATTTCGAAGATGATATATAAACATTATAAACAATAAGAGATATGGTTAGAGCTTTAATCTGGTTCATTCATCTATGATGGTTTTTGTAGTCAAGCAGAAATTATTTTCGGTTTTTAATATTGAACATTTGGGAAAAATCAGTATGTAAAAAAACCCAATTAGTATTAAGTATACTAATTACTAAATCAGGAATTAAAATGTCTACTGTAATCCATCATCCTGACGCAGTATTAAAACTAAAGGATTCTCAATCAGAAATTGATTACACATTTATTAATTTTCGCGATTAATAAGTTTTACTTTCGCTAAGTCGTGTAATTCCGAGGTGGAGAGGTGCCAAGGTAAATTTAAAATCATCTTATATATTTTGTTTTGGATAGTTTGCCACTTTTTTATATGGCAACGTGCGCATTGAAACCATTTTGGTGCCCCATATAAAAAAATTACTTGGAATGTTACTTTGAATATGATAAGTTTATTTTCCAAGCTGAGAGTTGATTGTCTATTAATTAATGGGTATAATACTTTGACTACCATGTTAGTTTATCCCTTAATCAACTTCCCAAAATAAATTAACTTATGGTATTCTATTCTCTCTAAGGAAAACTGGCTGTGGGTATTTTTCCGATTCTGATGTAGATGGAAGATTAGTGAATGATGACTAATTAACTGATATTAATACTTACTATTTAACGGGAGGCTTTTATGACCCACACATTTTATTAATCGTTATTCTGAGAATGTCTGTGAAGGTCTTTGGGTTATCCACACTTTAGCGGGCGATAGTTCTAGTAGGTTCTTAACTCCACCTTAAATTTCAAGTCGATCGGCTAGTCTTAGTGAAGAATAAGCAAAGCAATTTTTATTGGTCGCAATTAGTTTCCGAAATATTTAAGTTTAAAAATTGAGAAACTAATGTCCCTGACATATGTATTTTTGCAGATTCACTTCAAAACAAAAATAAGAAGCTCCAAAAACTCATGTTTTCAACCACTACTTTACAACAGTTCGTTCTGAAATATTAAACCTTCGATGATAAGAAACTAAGATTTTTTGCTATTTGTTTTCTAACGATTTTTCTGTTAAAATATCTACATATGTGTAAGTCTGAGTTTTAAGTAAACTAAAAGTACCCTATAATTTTGTTAATTCAGAACAGATTCTGGCGTTCACGCCTTAGAAACCAGCGTGCACGTTGACCTCCAGAGTGTGAGTGGTTGTCCTTACGGCGCCAGTAACATTACAAAGGTCCTAAACAGGCAATTCGAAAAGCGTGGTTTTGCGATAAGAGTGCACACTGTCCAACGCGTGTCGCCGGAATTCCACTGTCGATTTAACGCCAAGAAGAGGACCTACTTGTATCGTCTGGCATTAGCTAAGGAATCCCGGAAAAAGGAAGATTACCACTGCTCCGAGAACTTGGTTCATTTTATTCCAATTGAGGAGAGTTATAGATGCTTCTTTGTGCAGTAAAATCTTGCAATCTTCTTTTAATCTCACATTTTCACTTATTACGTTCCCGCAGGCGTGAGTTTGATATTGAACGACTTAAGGAAGCTGCAAAACTATTTGTGGGAAGACATGACTTCAGGACGTTTATGGCAGCAAGTAAAAACTTGCGGAGGGTAAGTGAAGTAGAACTGCATCAAGATGTTTTGAATCACTAACTCTTTTTGAAGAACGATGCCTTATACCCTTTGAGGACCATATCTGATGTAATTGTTAAAAAAGGAGCTCCTGTAACCTGCAGTTTTGAATACGAGAAGGCAAATCGTTTGTATGATTATTGGGATATTGAAATTACTGGAAATTCATTCTTGTATAAGCAGGTGAGATATTTTGTAATATTAACCATTTAAATTGCACTCTAAAAAAATTTCAACATATAAAGATTATTTAAAATCGTTTTATTAGCTCCCGCTTTTAAGGAAAATAATTTTAAAATTTAATAAATTCCTTATAGGTCTTTGACAAAAGTAGTTTTTCCTATCTTCGAAAGTAAATAATGGCTTTATTAAAAAGAGCAATGTATTTTCTTTCGAAACCTAAAATATCAAGAAGATCAGTAAAGTGGAACCAGACTTACGATTTCTTTAAAATAGGGCTACATGGAATTTTTATTATTTTTAATTTTTATCCGTCAACGGCGGCAAGTATTTTTGAAAATGTTATTACTTCTTAAGTAAGTCCTTTATGGGAGTACGTCAAATTTACTATCATATACCCTAAATTTTTTGCAAAATTTTATGAGACACCAAAAAGGTTAGGACAAAAGAGTTTGATATAATTTGCTTAATTTATTGGTTTGGTTTTATTTAGTACATACAATGTGCAATCGAAATTTGCCGCTTTTATTGTTGCGCTGTTGTTACTAAACTGAATCTACGTTTTTTAACCTCTATTCTTTATTTAGTGATAATACTTACAAATTCGATAAAATGTTCAGCTGCTTTAATCATTAATAGCTTAGATCTTAGTGTTAATCAAATTATTTTAATATCTTAATTAATTACCAAAAGGTTCGTCGAATGGTTGGAGCACTTGTAGCAGTGGGCTTTGGTCAAATCACCCTAAAAGATACATATGAAATGTTAACGATCCCATCGAAAAATTCGTGGGATTCACGCATTAAGGTGATGCCATCATTCGGTTTATACCTCTGCAAAGTGCATTATGACGAAGAAGACTTAAAGATAAACAACGTAGAATCAAAAGAAGGGGAAGAAGTAGAAATAGAATTGTAATAATGAGTTTCCTTGACGAACTGCGTCTGAAGCGATCTAGACTAAGGACCGCTCAGACTACCATTACCTACCCTGATGGCACTAAATACTTAGAAACAGAAAATGGACTTCAGCAGCTAGCAGATAAAAGTTGTGGATTTGTGGTTGATACCAAACCTGATAAAGTTCCTGCTTTAATTATCAACGGTCTTCTGCTGGGATCACAGGACAGCGTTGATCCTCAAAATATTCAGGAATACGGCATAACTCATATACTCAGTGTTGGGATAGCATCGCCAGAAATTGATGCAGCGAATGTAAAATTTCACCATTTACCGTGTCTTGATCTCCCGGAAACTAATTTATTTCCGGTTATCCAAGCATCGTGTCAGTTCATTAAAGAGGCCACTGATTCAGCAGGCACAGTGTTGATTCATTGCAATGCCGGAGTATCGCGGTCCGCAGCTGTTGTAGTTGGTTTCCTGATTAATGTAAAGAAATTTTCCTTCGAGGATGCTTATCAACTAGTCAAGTCCAAAAGAGAATGTATTCAGCCAAACGCAGGGTTTATTAAACAATTGAAGAGTTTAAATTGAAATAAGGAATAAATGTAGACCATAACGATAGCAAAATAAGTATATTTTATGTTTGTAACATCTGTACACATAATAAAATTCGAAAAAATAAAATATTTTTAAATATTAATTACCACATATGTTGGAATTAATACTGACACCACAAGTTATTCAAATTTTTATCTGCCTGAGTGTGGATTGCGCAAAAATCGTTGGATGTATTTTGATGAAATTTTTCTGTTGATTCTTTATTTCTACGCATCTTGCTGCTTTTGATTCTGTTCTCATGAGAAAATCTTATTACTTTTTATTATATAAACTCTTAAAAACACGCGTGTAAATCGATTTTAAATTTCAACAAATATAGAATTTACGGAGGATTTAAGTTAAGCGACTATCTGCCTACTGTCAAAATTTTAAACGTGTCTTCGTCGAAAAAGCAATAGGATTGTCTTTTCAATATTTAATCGTTAGCCATGATTGATAAATGGATTAATTTCAAATTTATTCCGGACCAGTAATCTTTTAATGATACATGATAACAAGACTAAAACAAAATAAGCATGCGACAATAGTAAAGGAAATAAATGGGACTAAATTAGCTTACCAAAAATATAATAATAGGAAATTATAATACTAAGAAAGAAAAATAATAAAAGAGAAAAAACGGAGGCATGTATGGAGGATGCATTTTTGGTAGGAACAGCACTATTCCATTAATGTAATTTGGTTCTCTACAATATAATCTGGGGATTTAAATAAATAGTTAACAATTCCTTGAATCAAGCTCGTACTTTGTATTCTCACCGAAAGATCATTTCAGAGAACCGTGATATGAATAAGGTGAGTGCGCTTGAAAACTTGGCAGTGATGGCAAGGGATTCGCAGCTTTAAATGCTTGTTAGAGGTCAAAAATTGCAGACCATCGTAAAGATATCGAGGTTGTTCCGTGACGATAAGCCTGTGCATGAAGAGCAAAACCCTCTATTAGTTAGTTCCAGTCATTAATCGTTAATCCATTAGTTAGTTTCAATCGTCAATCACTAAATTGTAAAGGTATGATTGAAATTGCCAAACTTTGAAGATCATTAGAAGCGTCAAAAAACTCTATTCAGTCACGATACCAGATAAGACGTCGTCACTCGTCACTTGCTGAAAAGTCAGGTCATAACTTGTGACATCTCTAAATAGTATAAAGTAAAGTCGTTGTTTTCGTCATTGTTTCTCCGCTTACTTCTTCTAAACCACGCAACAGATTTTGATACGGTTTTCACTATCATTTAGCGAATTTCTTCCGGAAGGTTTATATGTATAATACATGCATATTATAGTAGAGAAAAGTCGAGAATTTCAAAGATTTGTAATGATGTCGTAAAAAACATATTTTTAGGCGCTTACTTTGCTAATGCTGGCTAAACCTTACGCGATAGATCAAAATAATGTACTTACGGAATTGTATATCTTAAAAAGGTCTACAGAAAAGTCCGGGATGGTATATGTCTATCTCCTAAGGATAACCCACAGTAACCGTTTTTATCTTTTACATATTACTAAAAAACAATGGGTTATTTACGAAGCTATTTTAGACAATACAGTATTAATCCTTATCCAATTAAATACGTTAGATACGTTGTGCATTTAATGTAGATCAAAATTGCCCATTAAAATGAATATCTTAGAAGATATCACAGATTTAAAATTATTAATCGCTCGCAGTGAAACGGGCGGTCGGCTGGCATGCTCCGTGTTAAATATTAAATTTGAGCATTTCAGAAATCGTACATATATGATACATCGGGTAAACCGGGTTGATCAGCTAGTTCATTATATTTGCATTTTTCATTTCATTTTTTAATGAATATTAGCATATGAGGAGTGTGTGTTTAAAAGGGGCTATTTCCACCTTATTATTTTTAAAGTTTTTTCTATGAATTTCATTACTAATCTAAAATCATACGTAAACAAAACTGATAAACAAAAGAGTCAAAGGAGGATCAAATCGAAACTATTCATACTTTCTGATAAAAAGTGTACATAATTTATCTATCCTATCTATCTATAATGGACAAAAGAATAAAATAAGAAAAACTCTACAAAAAAGCTATTGCCTATTTTTTCCATGAAATTGGAAATAAAATTATAATAGTTCTTCAATGAAATGAAAGAGTTATGGAGATTTTAGTTACATAAAATAAAATAAAAAAAGCTCTACAGCATTTTTGTGAAAGTCATGATTACAAAATTATAGCAAAAAAAAATTAAAAAAAATGGATGATGGTCAAGATGGTGACTGAATGCCGAGGAAGGAGGGAGAAAGAAATTATAACTTCGAAAATAGAGTTTCAAACGCAGGGCCAACCCTCTAGTCTCCACGCCCTCCACGCACTACAAGAATCAAATTGCTGCTTGCTCAAAATGCACGGTTGGCTTGTTTTTTGCGATCGTTTGACTGAACCACAGTTCCCGAAGACACATAATAGATGCATAGTTATTGCTTTAGGTGTTTTAGTCCAATCAAAGAAAATGGTTACCCAAAAAAACGGGTCGGTTATGAGTTTAACCACAATCTTGAAAAGAAAAGTGCATCAAGTTTTTGGGTTACTAAAAATATATTGTTAATCCGGGATTCCCCTTTATATGCAGAATGCAGTTATACTTAGTTGCAATAATATAGAAATAAAATTGTGCAAAAACATGCAAAATCTCTAACAGATAATAAGTTCAGCAAAAGGTTATCAGACATGATGAGTATATAGTATATATAGTGGGATCCTTTCTTTCGGGGCATATCAGTGTGAATCAGTAACTCATCAAGTAATGATCAGTTTTTGCGTTCTTCTTCTTCTTGTGCATGTTGTTAATATCCGCGCAGCATGCGACTATGGGAAAATTGTGCGTGATTTTCACACATCACACCTAGCACCCATCCCAAACGGATATGTGTTCTCCGAGCATGGATTAAGTGTGATTTCAAGAGGCAAAAGTGTTGAGTTGTATTGTGACGAGGGATTTGAGTGGCTTCGAAATCCTAATTACGGGTGGAGCAATGAGAGAACTGAAGACATTGGAAAAACTATTTCAATTATATGTAATTCAGCGGACCAGATGATATTTCAGACAAAGAACGAGGTTTTAGACCAAGATGATTTTTGGCCCCATTATAATATAAAATGTGAAACATCTCCTGCCAAATTTTACGCCGGCAAATTAGATCATTGTGACTACGAAGGAATACGTCATGGAATTATTCTAAAAAATTACCCTATAGTGTCTTTTGAATTGTGCCACGATTTCGATAACGATGAGATGATATTTACACATTATATTGCAGCAAAGCGGAGCATGGTTCTTGGAAAACAAATTGAGTATAATCCCAGTAATATAACACAAACTGACCTTAGTCCTGCAGCAAGTATGGACCTTGAAGATCAAATTCCACCAGAAATAATAGTGGAAAACAACTACGCCCTCTTTATACCGGCTACAAAACATCTTCTCTCGGAAATTGATTACAAATATGAAGAACTGATTTCTAGCTCCTTGTACCCTTATCTTCACATTGATGCCTTAAAATACAAGTTTAAAATTTTGAACTCGGTACCCTGGTGGACACCACTAAGAGTTGGAAACTGGAAAGCTTTTGAAAATATTCTATCACGGCAACTGGAGAAAGGAAGGAGCTTTAGCATTTATGCAGGAAAATCTCATAGAGCCTCATTTCCAAAAGAGTTTGTGTGTAATTCGGAGACTGAAATAACTTATGATTTCAATGGACGCAAGAAGCACATCCCTCTATTCATCTGGAATTATATAATACCCCGCAATGAGGACGATGTCACTGGAGAATTCGTTTTGCTGGGCATAAATTCACCATTTACCGATCTCACCGATAAGTCGTTAGAGATCTGCGAAGATATTTGCGATAATATTTCTTGGCTTAAACCACTTCAGGCGACTAGAAAGGCATCATCGTTCGGATATATGTTTTGCTGTAAACCGGAGGACGTGTATGATATACTTGATGGATTCCCTCTGAAGAATGCGACCTTTGCTAAATCAAACCCTCTACTGGAATGATATAACGAATCTACATAAACGTAAAATTGGTTCTTTGTAAAGATAAATTACAAAAGTCGTGAAAGTAATTTTTTCGAAAATATGTTATAGAAGACTTCTAAACTCTGTAGACAAATTCAAATAATAAAGTTTTTGATTTATTAATTGTTTTATAAGAAACTCTGTATTTTAATGATAACCTTAAAAATCATTCGATCAAAAAAAAAATAGCACTGGGGTTCAATAAGATGAAAATAAAGGGTAAGGGTCTAAACGAGGAAAAAACTCAAGTTTATTTCAAAATATACAAGTGTCATTTTAATATTCTCTATTCTCATCAAAATCTATATTTTGTTGCATTTCCTTTATTAGCAACTAGCTCACCAACCCGGTTTTAACGATTTCTGAAATGCTCAAGTTTGATATTTCACCCAGTTTAGCGAGTGTTACTAAAATCTGAGTATGCAATATGGAACCATTGTCCAAAAGTCATTTTTACATGCTTTTTATTAGCTTGACCTGTAACTTCGTAACATTGTAAGAAAATCTTGCGACTAACTTTTTATCCACTTATAATCGTCGTATCGATCTAAAATTTTGCAAATGTGTACAATTTTGATTTAGAATCAGAATCCGCAATAAAAAATAGGGGTTCCCCAAATTTTAAAATTGCATCCTGCCACCCATATAATTTTAGAACAGGCAGTAGTCGTCTTTGGAGATATTGATTTTTTTCCCTGAAACAATTATTTTGTATGGTTCGATTTTTGTTTCGAATCATTTTGATTTTTCAGATTAAATGGGTGCTCCGGTAAACAGAGTGTTCCAAAAAATAGTGTCAAGCGGAAATTCAAAAGTAGATCACCTCCAGTGGTACTCAAATCACCCTCATGTACATATGTTACCTGATTTTGCTTAGTTTACGAGTTAGACTGTTTTTCGTGATTTTTTATCAAACAACGGTGTTCGAAGATATTTTTGGACATAGTGACTTGAATAATTGAGATAAATGTTTGATTTTTTAATTCACTTTACCTGAATAATAGGCCTAACCAATACAAAAAGATTTGATTTAATAGCGCATACTATAGTGCCAAACTTTATTTTTAATTCTAAAAATTTTAAAAAATAATATTTCTCCAAATCGTTGAGGGCTGATTCAAAAAAAAAATGTAGTCGCATAGAATTTTGTATTCCAACCTATTTGAAAAACTTTCTCATTTCATATTTACCTTGAAAATGTTATTGAGCTATCTCTAAGGCATCATACCTAAAACTCAGACCAAAGCATACTATGTCTAAAGTTGTTACTTTTTCGAAGGGAGTGAAAAAGATAACAAAATTAAATAAAAACTTCAAATTTGTGTGTAATTCAGCCAAGCATCAGCATTCTTTAGCGTATACGAGCTCTTTTTGTAATAGCTTCATATTAAGAAATCTATTGAATTCCAGTCGGGGAACGAGTTAATCTTATCTTCTGAAAGTACATTATTTCAAAAGTATGCTGTGAATTTGATAAAGATCTGAGCATTGTTTGTAGAGATATACGGTTTTAAGCGAATTCGCTTCGAACTCCTGCAAGCTATACTTAAAACTTTAAACGCGTTTTCCTCGAAACAACCTTTTCTAAGTTGGTGTTCATCGTATCTCCAGAACGACTTGACCGATTGCTTTCAGATTTCAACCAGTTATTTAAAATATAAAATTGGTAGTACTGTGTGGAAGCATTTTTCATATTAATGTTTTTTTTTAATCGCCCAAAAGTAAGCATTTTTTTTAGCGAAAAAATTAATTTTTACTTAAAAAGTTCACCATTTTTAACAAGATCAAAATTTTTATAAACGCGTCCATTCAGTACCAGGAAAATATAGTTTCCTAAAAAATCCCAATAATATTTTTATTTCTGATGATCCAGTCTTGAGTTACAGTGAACACCGCAAACATGCCTTTATTTTTTTTTTGGGATCTCGATGGATTGACAATAACTCAGTTTAAAGCTATTTTACCATAAAACAATTATTGAGCCTTCCTGAAGTATGGACTATTCGAATAAAAAAGTATTTGTTGCAAAATATATAAACCTATCTTAAAACAAAAATTATAAAAAAAAACCTTCATATTTTTTTCTCTCGAAGACGGAGCCCTTTAAGATGAGCTCTGACGCGGTGTGTCTGTGATCGTTTTGAAATTTCATGTTTCTGCGCGTCTCTAAATTGACTTTTTCTAACAGCCCGTTGAAATTCAAATAAGACACGCCGCATTGGTCATGAAATCCGATTTATTTACATTTATGTCCTCTTACTACAGCTAAAATTAAGTGGGGATTATAGGAAGAGCACAGAAGAGCTAATTTTTAAAACAGTTGTTTAGCGATGTAAACAGCATTTCCAAAAGTGAACATTTCGACGTTTTGCTGGCATATTTAAATGAAAAATGGTTATTCCAGAAACTTCTCTCTGCGTAATTATTTGAGATTTGATGCTACTTTTAGGGGAATTCGATTTAAGCGTGCAGGATACAAATAAAAAAAAATATAATTTTTAAATTTGCCACCTTTTGAAAGCGCCTATCTCTCCTAATGCGAAAGAAATAGACGGATATATTCTCCCTATATCTGAACTCTCCTTAGGTGAGAACTGTCTAGAGGGTGCAAATGAGAAAGTGCTGTGTGCATGGAGCTCCTTCCACTTTCCTTCCAGCTTCCAGAGTCCCTCAGTCAAGTTGAACCTTTGAATATAAAGCCAAAGGAAACGTATTGTGTAAAAGCCCTGTACGGAAGGTGCCCATAGAAAGAGAAATACAACTTTAATAAACGAGAGGGAAAGAGCGAGGTAGCATGGGCGCTCGTTGAGTTTGCACGGTTAGGGGTGCTCTTTTTACAGACGGCGTTGAAAAAGAGTTTTTGGGGGGGTTTGTGTATAAGAAAATTATTTTTATTCCTGTCCCCACTGCTGGCTAATCTAAAAATTATCTGCACTAACACTATTCGGAATTTACTACGCACGAACAGTGACATTGCGCCTCCTTAGGCTTTATCTTCAAAGAGTTGCACGAAGCTGACACTGACTGTCAG
Source organism: Eutolmus rufibarbis (assembly GCA_963920795.1). Lineage (NCBI taxonomy): Eukaryota > Metazoa > Arthropoda > Insecta > Diptera > Asilidae > Eutolmus > Eutolmus rufibarbis. The sequence goes on from OY987204.1 coordinate 22,688,873, forward strand.
TGTCAGAAGTTGACAACTTGTTTGGAGGAAGGTTCCTAGGTATTCTTCTACAATAATTAAACAATCGCTTCTATTTTGTACACAGACGTTGACGAATTGTTGCTCAAATAAATAATTAATCCGCGCCCAAGAATGGCAGAAAATGAGGGCGAAGTGGCCGTGGAAATTATCGACAGCGAGTCGAGTGACGACAGCGTCGAAATTGTGGAGGACCTCCAGCCAGCGAAAACAGCAGAAAAAGGTGAGTCTGTCGGTGATCTGGGGGCTCCCCTTGGAAACATTTGCCCCATTAACGATACCGTCACCTTTTTCAGACACAATGGAGTGCCCCATTTGCCTTCAGACATGCATCCACCCAGCCAGATTGCCCTGCGGCCACATTTTCTGCTTTCTGTGCGTCAAAGTAAGTAAAATGTTCTGTTTACAAGTTCGCTTCGAAGTAAAAGGGTGCTTCGGTGCCACCGCAGGGCCAAGTGCCAGCGGTGATGCTTCCGAATAAAAGAAAGGAAAATCATTCGCAGGGAATTTTCTTCTTATGGAACGATCTAAATTTCTTCGCGACGCAAACTGGTTTTCTCCTTTCTGCGAGATGCAGAGGTTTGCATAATATTCTGAAATCTCTTTAATTTCTCTGAGTCCAGTACTTTTCGTGAGGCACGGATTGCTCTTATTTGCGAAAAATCCGCCGCACCAAATTAGCAGTTTTTGTCAAGAGTTTTGATCTTGCAGATCTTGCTTTGGTCCAGCTTTCTTTTTAATCGATCAAGCAACGCAGCATCATAAATATGTATGAACCAGAAAAAACAACATATTTTAATTTTAAATTTCGCTCGTACTCATTTCGCTGCGCATAATCTGTGCGTTGTATAAACTTATAAACGCATTTCTTACTTCATGCACAATTTCGATAGATTTTATATGGAGCTATTAAAGTCTCAGTGATATTTTCAGCAATACACTTTTTGCTCCAAACTTTTACTTTTTACCCTTTTTAGGGTTCCGTAACCAAACCCTTATAGTTTGTTCACTGTATGTCACAGTCGTTTTATTCGCTGTCTATTAGTGCTATAAACCTGAAATACATGTAAAGTGGGGGTCAATTTTTTTTATTCGTATACCACATTGTGTAGAGTATTGTTGAATAGGTTTTTCAAAAATATTGATGATATGGTGAACACTTTTTCGATTCAGAGACGTTTACGTTTACGAAATATTAAGCTTTAAAGTGGTCATATGTGGGGACACGTACTTGTCCAGTTTGCTACCAATTGAATCTTTTGAAAATGCAAAGCAAAAAAATACACTAAAGTTCAATAGGAAAACTACAAAAAATATAAATAATTTTTCTTAAAATTATTAATTAAAAAGCTATATTAAAAATGTTGCCAGTAAATACACTCTTTGGTGTATAACTAATTTTACAAGTTCCAAAAAAAAGTAGTAATAATCTAAAACACTGTTGTAAATCAGTAGTATCGAATAATTTCATTTGAATTAAAAAAAAAAAAAACGAAGAAGTCCAAATGCAGAAGCCTTAAAGTTGAAAATTTCGGAAAACCAAAATAGTGAAAATTACCAGGATTACTTCAGAACAATCTCCCATGATGTTAAAGTTCTGAAGATCAATATAATGAAACATTAACTTACAGTACAAATGTGCGTTGTACATCTCTTCCTTAGCGGATTGTCATTAAAGTTTAGTTCGGCTAATTTTTTCCAAATCTGCAAATTTACTTAGTTATGACAATATTTAGTCACAATTCAACAATAATCCTAAAAGTTTAGATTAAGCTATAAATTTTCTCAAAGTGGTAATGCAATTGGCTAAATTTTAGTACTTTTCCGATCAAACTAATATTAAATTATTAACTTTTTAAAGTTGAATTTAAAATATAACATCATGTTTACATTATTTTAAGCTAAGAATGTCTTTTGGAAAATCGTTTCTGCGGATTTCAAGTTAGAAGGTTAAATTGATATGATAGTCTTTGTCGAAACACTTAAGCTTAAAAAAATAAACGAATGCTAGCGTGACTTTACAATTTAAAAATGAAAGAAATAAATATTTATAAAATTCAATTTATAAATAATTAAATTAATTAAAAACTATGCTTAATTTGAATAAAACGAAATATTTTTAGGGTGTGGCCTACAAAAACAACCGCTGCGCTATGTGCAGACGGGATATTCCTCCTGAATTCCTGCAACATCCTCAGCTTGTGCACGGAATTCAAGATCTATGTAAAACTAAAACCACGGAAGATGGCTACCAGTGGTTTTATGAGGGCCGAAATGGTAAGTAACTTTTAATTGTATTGAAAATGTTTGACTATCGAACAATTTAGGAGGTTGGTGGGAATATGACAATCGAACAAATTCCGATCTCGAAGAAGCCTTTTCCGAACAATTACCTGAAATCGACTTACTTATATGTGGCACTTTATACACGATTGATTTTACAAAAATGGTACAATATCCAAAAGGTAGAGAGATAAAAAAGAGAAATATGAAGCGAGCACCTATGGGCTCTCTTCAAACGAAAGGTGTCGCTGGCATTTCTACCTCAATATAAAGTATTTTTAAGATGTTAAGCTTAATTTTGAAAATATACAAATCCTTCAAACAGCTTAATTTTCTGTATTATTTGGCAAAACGATTTTTGCATAGTAAGGAATCTTTGCCCTATTATACTACAGTTATTTAAAAATATAAAAAGGTGATAAAATTGCAAAAATTTGTAAAAAACAAAAAAAATGTCAGGACAACATTCATATTTTGAAGATTCGTTCAAAGGGTTCCTGGAATAAGCATCTTTAGTTGCATATATGCCACCACAAAAGGCACTGGTTAATGACCAAACATCGCTTCACAGGTACGTTTCGTTTTAATTGTACTATAAAAATTTGCTTAATTTTTTAAGAATTTCATAACTTCAGTGTTTATGTTGCTGAGGAATTTTTAATCTTCTAAGAGACAGAATAAGAAACCTGTCTGTAAAACATATAGAAAGAAATTTTGTGCAAGCTAATCCTAGATGTTTAAGCCGTTAAAAGGCTGTTTGGACAAAACATAATTGGGTATTTCTAGCATAAGGCGTGAAAACTTACGATCCCTTTTAGTGTATTTCACCGAATAGTTTCAGAAATAGGACACCTAAAAGGTAACGGCCAATTTCAATCAATGCTAAATTGTTATTGTACTTTATTTAATGACAATATAAAAATTATACCAGCGTTAGAACTATTATATAAAATGAAATCATCCATCAAGTGCCAATAAAACTTAAACACTAGGCACAATTTTCTTTTACAGTCTCGTCTTATGCACTTATTTCTGCAGGTCTGCATGCAGAAAACTTAACACATTGATTTTTAGATGGAACGTTACAATCCGAGAGACCGTAATACAAAATTCTGCTTCAGAGAATTTGTACATTTTAGTAGAAATACGCCGCTGAACATCGAAGTAGTGACAGCCATTGAAAAATAGTGATCTTCCTATTTTTAACTAAGTTAATAACGGGATAAAAAGAATCATAAAATGTATTTTACTAAATATTAATATGAAATTCGTTAAGATTACAAAAAATTACATTATAAATAAGGCGTGAGAAGCCTGAGATTGAATAATTTTGAAGACATATTCATAGGGAGCATATATGATTAGTAATATAGTATTAACAAAAATATATACATATATAGAACAATTTTGTTGAGTTATCAACCATTATGTTATAAGAATTCTTTCGACTAATACAAATTTGGGGGTGTCACCAAATAATAATTAATATATGCGTACCCCTTTCTTCATGTATTTAGTTTTCGCAGCCAATTGCTCAATTCAGCGATTGCTTTTCTTAAGCTGTAGTCGACTGAAAAAATTGAATTTTCGAGAACGGGGTAGGATTTCTATCGCATACACTATTCAGCAATTAAGGGGGGAAAACCCATTAGACGATCAAAAATATAGATTTTTTTTTATTGCATAAATTGTTAGTATTACTATTGAAGATTTTATTCCCAAAGTTTCAAAATGAAATTAGAATTGGTTCCAATGCTATGAGCTCAAAAGGAGAGCCCCCCTGGAAGTAGGTTCATATTCTTAGAAAATATGTTAATAATGTAAGAAATATTCATATTGATTTCAAGTCAGAATTGTAACGTTCACAGCATTCTTGCAATTGTGACGCGAATCCTCGATGGGCGGCAGCTTATAGCTTGGACATTTCCGTCGGAAATGGTTTGCAAAGATTATAATTATACTTCAAAGTATTAATAAAATAATCAGAAAGTGAAAATAATTTCTAATTATTTTATCTGCCTAAAAACAAATCATAAAAAAGCTTAAAAATCAGTCTCCTAATGGGTTTTCCTCCCTTAAGCCCATTAAGAATTAAATGTAAAGCGATTTGGTGATAATTACTAGTCACCAGTCTTCTAAAAACATCAATAGTTGAATGCTGATATTATGCTGATTTTCACGTTACATAAAACTGGTCCAACCTATATGCATTTTTCATTTTTGCATTTCAGGTTGGTGGCAGTACGACGAGCGCACGAGCCAAGACATAGAGGAGGCATACAAAAAGGGTAAGAAGACGTGCAAAATACTCGTTGCTGGCAACGTGTACGTTGTCGATTTTGAGCTAATGCTGCAACAGCGGCAGAACGATCCATCGCGGAGGCGTCATGTAAAGCGAGATCTTGCATCAATACCCAAAAAAGGCGTTGCTGGTCTCCGTATTGAGGGGAACATCATAACGACTGATTCGTCTGAGTCACAAAGTAACGAGCCTCATCGACAGAATTCCAATAACTTCATCTCAACCATCGCTGCCACTGATGCTGCTATTCGAATAGCTAGCGATATTATCGGGTCTACCCTTGCCCACGCCGACGAGATGGTGCGGTCCAGCAATGGGGAGCAGAGCGGTGGTCAGAGCAGCCGAGAATTCCTGGAGGAAGCTGAGGAGCTGCTCGATGCCACCCAGAGCGCCAATTTGGCTCCGATGCCGTTCGAGCAGTCCAATCTTTTTACTCAGACTCTGGAAGATTTTCGATCCCTAACACTGCAAAATGTGATAGATTCGAGCGATAGCGAGGACGATCGCGACCCGATCATTTTGTAATAATTTGAACGCGTATTCCTCATGTAACCTTACAAAAGAAACTTCCTATCAGAGTGCGACCTCTTTCTGTATCCTGAGCTGCATCTGGGTTAGCGAAGTGATCTGGAACACATTCTCTGTCCTATTGTTGTCGGAAATTGAATAATTGAAGGCTGTGTTGAAATTGCGCGCGTAATCACTCTGACGAGAGCGAGATCACGAATCTATTTTTTGTCTGGATGAGACCGTGGGATCGTTACTCCCGCTTTCGGTCCTGTATCAACGTTTCCCATTTCCTTTTAAAATTTCCACTTGATTTAGTATGAGTGTTTTTGGGTTTCGGTGTCAGCTGGTGATCCTTCTAACATTAATGTGCAGCAAATTTAGCAGTAGTTCGGTTTTGGAGCCGTTAGAATCGCGATTGCGGCGATTTTCTTCAGTACCTTAATTATGTATATGTTAAGAATGTTGTTTCGTGGCATTTTGTTCCAAAAACCGTATTAATACAATTTATAATATATTTTGTTAAAAGTAATAAACTTTTGAGAAGCAGTGTATTATTTACTTGTATTCTTAAGGGTTTAGTATTATAATAGAGGAACTTGTACAACTCTCCTGAACTATATCTCAGTCTTTATAAAATAAAATAATATATAGTCAGCATGACGAGGAATCACAACATTTTTTAAAATTTGTTATTAATTTTGAATGGTTGTATTTTCTCTAAAGATATTCATAGACATTTTTTAATAGGGATTTTAATATGTAAATTGCTGCTGACGAAATAAGAGTGTTCGATAATGAGATCCAGAATTTTTGAGTTATTAAAAAAGTTAGAATAATATCGAATGGGTGATCAAATAGTGATGCCTAAAATTACACGATCCCTCAAGTTAAAAATGTGAGGAGATAGCCAAGAGTGTTACTTGCTTACTTTGAAAATAAATAGCTGAATCAGACGTATCCAATTTTACCTGGCCTTTAATAGCACTATGTATATTAGATTAAACACTTTACAGGTGCTAAGTTTGTTTTTATGAATTTATACAGTAGAAATTATTTTATGCAATTATCCCAAAACTTTTATTCTAACTGAAAAATTTTGGATCGTGGGAATTTTTATTGCTATATTGGATAGGTCATTTTAAACTTCTAAATAATCAGTTGTTTTTAATTTCCAAATTTTAAAAGTATAATCAACAAAAAAATTAGTGCAAAGTCGAATCTACTTTCGAAATCAATGTCCCGAAATCCCCTTTGTACTACTGTTCATTAAAACCTATCTTACCATATTTCCAAATATTTACAGTACATAGTTTAGAAATTAAAAACTCCAAAATCTCTTTGTACTAATTAGTCTGAAAATTTTCGTTGTCAGTAGACGGAATTAGATTTATATTAAACCGGAATAAATTTTCAGAATTTTTATACTTTTTTACCGCTGACTCACATTAAACGTTATACGCAAAGAATACATCATCTATTATAAATAATTCGATACGATAGTAATCGAGACATTTACTAGATTTACTAGATTTCTTAATTTCGCTTTTATAAGGCGCATTCTTACTAAGGTAGATTAATATCCCTATTATGGTTATCGAGTCGAACAAATCTCATTCGTCTGAAGTCTGGCGAATATTCGATAAAATCTTATTCCTTATACCAAAACCAGATAAATAAACATTTTCAGTGACTGCGTGCGCTTCCATTCAGTCGAGTGAAAACGTTCGCGTCTCGTAATACGACGACTGCATTGATTCGTCAGTGAGTTCGACTTTCTTGGCTTTAGAGATCGCACTGGCTTAAAATTGTTTGCAGGAAATTTTATAAACATCTTCCAGTTATCTGCTTCCATATAATAATAATAATTTCTGCCAGTTTATTTTATTCCTTGGGGATTTACGAATTCTTTTTAGTTAGTTTTGCAATTAAATGTTTGCATAAGCTGATGAATTACGTTTTTGTCTGAATTTACTCTGAAATTATTAACAGTAGGGGAATTCGACACAAACCAACATAAATAAACAATTCAAATGAATGCGCAGGATGATATGGCGCTAAAAATATATAAATATTCTATTGCATGAAACTTAAAACGTTATAAGCACATAAGCAATAAATGGAATTGTGAGATTATTTTTGAACTAATTTACGACGACTATAGCGACAAACATGAAAATGATTAAGAATGTCGTTTCTTTCATTTTGTCGATTTATTTTCTTTAATTATTTTCAAGATAGTTTTCATTAGAAGTCTAAAAGCTAATTACTATTACCTATTTTGTCCCGTGTAGAAATAAACTCGTATTGTTTATTAAAAATTAATCGAACATAAAATAAAATGTTATAATTGTTGTATAATGATGTAAACATTTTTTTTTGCAGCCTAGTGATAGATTTAAAGAAAACAGGAACAAAATCGTACTTAAAAAAGAGGATTGAAACAAATAAGGTTTCGTTGGTGAATTTCTTGTTGTTGCTGTTGTTGTTTTTTTTTTATTTTTACTTTTGTTGGTTGTGTTTATGTTGTTGCTGTTATTTATTTCGGGATTTATCTTCACGAAGATGATGTCGGCGATGATGGTGGTGAGGACGTTGAGTTTTTAGAATGCCTTAATTCTTGCAAGTAATGTCTTTGTGTGGGTTTATGGAGTGCTAGTTGAGCTAAAGCATCGTCGACGGAGAACCACTGCCGCTTCCTGCCAATTGTCCGTGAATCTTCCCACTCTTCCAATTCTTGAGTGACAGTCATTACGAACACCTCAGTTCGATGCATATGTTCTCGGTTCTGTAAATAAATTTGAAAGAAATACTATATATTTTTCCTTTAATAATATGATGCATTGTTACACGTACGCAAAATCGCCCTGATTATGGAAATCGAATAATTTCCGTTCAGTTGACTTGTTAAAGCTGAATTACATGTTCCGATTTTTATAATAAATTTCCTCGTAATTCAGTTATAATAACATGCCAATTAATTTCTATAATCAGGGTTATTAAATCATTTAAAGCTATGTCTATTAACACATTTCCGAAAATGATGACGATTCAGACATAGCTGCACATAGCTGAATAGCCGTAATTTGCGGCAATGTGTTAAACAAAACTAACTTTTACCTCGAAAACTCCAAGGCAACGCCCGAGTTTTCCAATAACTCCAGCTTCTTCCAGAACTTCCCTTACTGCAGTTACTGACGGTTCTTCTTCAGGTTCTACTCCTCCACCAGGAACAATCCAGAGCTCTGGTCTACGAGACGACGTTACAAGAAGAACCTATAAGAAAAGGTATATGAAATTAAGAACTTGTGCTATGCGAACAATTAATACGTTAGAAAAACAATATTTATAGTTCTGTTTTGTTTTAATAAATTTTTAATCCTATGGATTTACTATAATTATGCTATATAAATTAACAAAATTCTAATTTATGCAATCCTATTTTGAATAGGTTTACTGCGGAAAAAAAAATTATGACTTAAAACTATATTTGTCAAGAGTTTAAAATTTATAATTGAGGTATTTACGAGTTGATATGTGAATTGTTATTGTATTGTTGCACAAATTATATATTTCTATACATATTTGTATAGAAGTGTGGCGAAGCTATTTACTTATTTACCGAAACTTGGCATCTTCAGGTTGTTAGATCAAGAAGCTTTTGTTTTTATAAAAAAAGGGAATTAATTTACTATAGAGTCTGACTGTAATAGGTCTGTCTGGTAACTTATGGATAAAATTTTCTGGAATAAAATCCTGATAAAAAGTTTCAAATTCTTGTAGGGATATTTATCAAAAGTTACCAGACAACATCAAGTAAAAATTGGGTAAACTATCGAAGTCTTGTTTGTGTGTGTAAATTTTCAATATAAAAAAATCAGGAAAATATTATAAATTTATTTAATTTATAGGAATCTAGTTCTGTATTTAATTCAAAAAGATTCTCACTTCTACTGTAATTATTCAGTTGAACCGTAGAAAAGCAAATCACATATTTGATAGATTACAAGTATGAAAAGCAATCGTTGATTTTACTTAAATTTACTCGTGCTCAGCGGCATGAGTAAAATGGGTAAAATTGAATAAAACGAAAAGTGTTGTCATGAGCTAAATTTTTCTAAATATATATTAATACCACCGTACAAGAATTCAGTTTCTGCAGTTGACTGCTCAATTCAGCCTGAAAAAAGCAAGCGCTGAATTGAGTAATCGACTGCAGAAACTGAATTCTTCAACAGGATATGCCTAATAAATAATATATTAAAATGTTCAACCAATGAGGTAGATCCTTTTTAATTTCTTCCAATGATATGTGAACGAGTTTTATGTTCTTACAAATACTTTTGGCACGTCTCATAATTTCTGTCGTATTTTGATTTGAGAACTATTTCTTAAGAATTTTTTAGTAGGGAAGAAGGAAAAAAGGAAACAAAAATTCACCTCGCATTGTTTTCGAGATATTGATAAAAAGCGCAACTTTCTCGTCTTATATATAAAGTATAATTTTAGTAATATTTAACTTTAGTCAGCTGTTTTTAAAAAAAAATAAAAAATATGGAAATAAATTTAAACTACTTATTACTACACATTTATATCGCATCTATAAAGACAATTCTCAGTGAATGAAAAATTCGTAAAAGGAAAGAAAATTCTTAATTTAAATGACATTTGGTTTGTGCGTTGTTCGTTTTTCGGTAATTTAATAATATTTAATGCGTGATCGAAGCGTACTTAGTTTTCGTGCGATTTTTATTTTAAAAAAAGGTAGATTTTTTCTAAATAAGGCACTTTGTAAATGGGGGGAGGAAAATGTGATATTTTTATTAATATGTCGAAAACTATGGGAGGATTTTTTCATTATTGTTTCTTTCTTCCCTGTTACAGTGTTTTAAAAACCGTTTTCAAATCGAAAATGATAGAATCCCTTTCGTAGTGTTATTCCCTTAAAAACTAGATTGTTGGCAATATTTAAGGGCTGCTCAATGCAATCCTATAGAAGTCGGTTAAAAAATATTACCTGCATATATTTAGTGTGGAATATATTTTTAATGTTTTGGAAGACATAGAGTTTGTTTTCAAGATGAAGTACAATTGGGAGAGTTTTCACAGTGGTTTTGCGAGTGAGTTCAATTTCGATCAACAAAGCCTGAAACCTGCAAATGACTGTTTCGCTAGCAACGTTCATTGCTTTGCGCTTGAAATTTCAAAGTGTGGGTCTGTCTCGAACGGCCCTTAAGATCAAGGATAAAAGGAAAAAGTGCACCGCCCGCCCGTCTCCGGATTTAATTTAAGCCCGGGGGGCTCGCAAGTGGCCTGAGCAGGCCCCGGGCGGCGGGGCGCCACTCACCTCAGTTTCTGCATCTGACCGGACGCAAATGCATGCCGCCCGTCTCCGGAACCCATCTTTGTCGTAGATACGTGTTGAGTTAGGCTTCTCCTTCACCATCTTGACAGCTAGCTGAAAAAGCTCTCCCAGCAGATCTCGAAGCGAATCCTTCGCGGAGGGCGCAGATAAGCGTAGAAACGGAAGTAATTAGCTACTTGGACAGAGGGCGGCTCACCGATGCCCGAATTTTGTTGAAATTAATTGGACTAAATTGCACAGCTAGACTGCACAGCAGGCGATACTCAACATTTTTGGTGCTAGTCGGAAATCGTCGGAACTCGAGAGAATTACTCGCTTTTGGATGGGATTTCAAGTAAAGTGCACAATTACCGACAGCAAACAAAAACTTTCCGGGGGAAAAGAAAGAAAACGACTCGGCACAATCATACAATCTGAGAATCCGGCAAATGACAGCTCCATATAAACTGAAGTTAAGTTGGCAACAATTATGGACTTTTTGACATTTTCGCAAAAGCTTAGAAAAAACAACATTTGGAAAGATTTGCAAAAACACCAAACAGACTCTTTCTAGATTGCAAAACAAAATATTTAGGTTTTTTTTCAAAGTAAGCGCACTTAATCATGAGATTTTCCAATAAATAATGTCCGAATCTTTTTCCTAAATATTTTAAAATCGTATTTTATTATTGCTGTTGGCATTTCTTCAAAGCTTAGCAAGTGCTCTTGTGTTCCGTTAGAAGCTTTTTGTACTGCCACATGAAACTGTCTATTTGGCTGTTAATGATTTACATAATGCGTCGTAATTCTTCAAAAGTAATTTGTCCAAATTAAAAATCATGTTAATTATTAAGATTTTGGCTGCCTGCAAACAGCTGACCCAAAACGTTTTAATTAGGGTAATCTTGATGTAAAAATGTAGGGGAAGTTCGGATAGCCCCGGACACAAATAAAGTTGAAATTAAAATGAATTAAACAAAATTTCAGTCTGTATTTTACTCTTAAATTAAGACAATGAACTTCGTTAATCATCCTCGTTTTTTATATGATGAAGATGCTAAAATTTCAATTCTTTGGGTCTTTCAAGCCCACGTTACTAGGGTTTCTTTTTTAGATACATCAAGAAGCGGTTGCAAATGCTTTGATAAATCTGCTGCGCTGGTCGAATACGTTGTTCAGGCTGAGATGTGAATTACTAAAATAATTATATAACAGCTTAAAATAATATTGCGAAATCCAAAACTTAGAAATGTGTCCGGTGGTACCCGATCTCTATATCCAGCAATATTATTAGCAACAGTTTCTACATTGCACCAGAAATTAAACAATAGTATTTGATATATACATATACAAAATCAGCGAACTTCCTCAGTGCCAATGTCGCAAACACATACATAGATTGCATTTTTCTTAACTATAGAGGAAGACATCCGAAGCAATGTTGTAATTTATCAAACGTGTTTGCTTGATCTTCCCCTAAATAATTAGTGAAAATTTTTTTAATAAAATAGAACCGTTTAAAGTCCCCGTGAGAACCAACCTCAATGCCTGGATCGCAAATATCTGAATTGTTAGTAGCAAATGAGATTCCAATCCAAAATTTAAGTTTGCAGTTTTGAAGGCGGTTTGACTTTTTCTTAAATTTCTTTAATTTCTTCTTTTCAGCAACAGTTGATATGAAAACGATACCATTTTGGATCCGACATATGTATGTATGCATTGGAGCGTATGAATAACAATTTGTGTAGGGTAAAGTGGTCAACAGTGGATCAGTAATTTTTGGAAGTCCTGTAAATCACATTATTGTCAAATTGTTGTGATGATTTTTGTTTTCTGTAGATACTTTGGTTATTATACTTCCAAAAACTGATGAATCGCTGGGAAGTCTGCAAAAAGAGGGAGTTATTATTTTTGATTTTAAAAAAAAATTGCATTTGATCCACTGTGAACCAGGCGTGGTACACAATGAATCATCATATGGTAGACAAAACTGTGTCAAAACTACGATTTCCAATAAAATATGCTCACAGTATATAAAACAACAGCTTTATTTTTGCCTTTATTCTGATACAACGTACAGAACATACAGAAGAGAAAATTAATCAACTTCATTTATTCTGCCGTGTGTTTGCCTTACTTTTCTTGCCTGGTTCATTTTTCTGTCCATTCTGTAGGATAAAAAGCTATAATTACAATATGAGTTTGCAAACCGCTGATCTTATTGGTAGACTTGGCCTTTGGTATATGGACAAAGAAGGATATGATCCAGTGTGTACCAGACTGCTATTTTGAATTCAAAGTAATATTCTAACCATATAGTTGAACCTAAGATCACTATTTTACCGATATAATATGGCGCAATAATAATAAAAAATAAACAAACATCTATTACGTGAGCTCAACACTTATGGAATTATGCGAAAAATTGAGGCTATCAGCGCAGAAGTGGTGTAACCCCAGACTACTTCTTAGGAGATAATGAGGAATTAAAATGTGGTTAAATTGTTTTTGAATTGCATTTATTTTGTGAACATTATTTCAATTGTTTTGCCATCTATTGATAACTCTAAAAGGTTGCTTACGCCACTATTGTATTGAAAGATCATAATTTAACGAATTTATTTTACACAAAAATCCTACCCAACAAAAATTGTGGGTTACACCACTTCTGCGCTGATAGCCTCAATTGTACTTACGTTTTTATTTTTTCAGAACCTCCAAGAACGTCTAATCATCAGCGTGGTCAGGGAAGTACTGGCATACGAGGCGCGTATAACTAAAGCACTATTATGTGTATTTTTATAAAATATTTGTTTTTATAAAATATCTAGATGTTACCCTTGTTATATTTATGATTCAGTGTGTACCATTGATCCACTATTCCCCTACGTACTAGTGCATGCTGATGCTTGAGTATTCTCTGGGACCTACTAAACAATATACTTGAGTACTTACAGGGTCGGACTGGGCCGGAAGGGCCCGGGTGGCTCCCTACAAGCCCGGGGTCCGAGACTGGATAATGGTAGATGGGATACTATCGGAAAATATTGAAATATACATACAAATTATTAATTATCAAAGATATATACATATTATTAGGTACTTAAGTAGAGTTCCAATTATATTCCAATAATATAACAAATATGAAGCTAGCCAATCAAAATTTTTTTTAAAAGAGGAGAACTTTCAGCTAAGCTGTTAATAACTCGATCATAAAAGCGGGTGTTCTCGTCATCCTTGATTAGATCCGATTCTGTGTTTAATATAATCAACGAATCCAACAGTTCTTGCCCCAGTAGAGAGCGAAGTCTCGTTTTAATGCGCTTCAACGCTGGAAATCGTCTTTCACAAGTCACTTGCGTGTACATAATAAAAATACCTTTTTTTCAGAAGGCAATTGAAATAATACGCAACTTACCTTTCCCATTGCAATGGACAATTCAGTTTTTCGATGTACTTAACACTAACATACACTACTCCAAACAATTAAGGGAACAGAATTTTTTTTGAATTATTTGGGTATTTTTTGAAGAACTGTATCTTTGTGAAAAATGGTCGTATGTAGATTATAAAAAAACCATTTTGAAGCTTTAAGTTTCTAGTTTCGAGATCTTTTGGCAGAAAATTTGTATAAGCCTATGGTTATCGCGCAATCAAAAGAAATAGCCCGAGACAAAAATTTTTTCAAAAAATCATGAAAAGGTCGTGTAAGAAACTTATTCGAGTTTTTAAAACCGTCCTTACATTTGCTGTGTGGTTATTGGTTGCTGAGATATCGATGATCAAAGATAAAAGGATCTTTTTTCATTTAAAGTCGGATATCTAAGCGAAAAATCAACGTAGAGAGATTAAAAAAAAAAGCAAATTGAAGCTGAATAAACAAGACTGGCCAATGCATTGGTTTAACTGAGAAAAAATTTCTCAAGCTCGTGGACCCTGATAAAAAAAAATTATACGGCACAAGCTCAGAAAATTACGAAATAGCAAAAGTTTGTAATCAAAAATAAATAATTTATCCATATTTTTTTTTAATAAATAACTAAATTTGAAAATTTTGTCTTTTATTTTATCACATCTATCATAAATTAACATAATTCCAATAGTTTAAATAAGTTATAAAACATCTAGAAATTATCAGACTCCTAAATTATTTTCATATTTCCGTAAAAGTACTACTTTAAAAAAAATCATATTTTCTAAAAAAAAATGAAAATAACAAAACGGCACTAAGCGGATATAATTAACGAAGATATAGACTATATTTACTCAAAATATCAAATTGTTATTTTTTCCTCCACATGATTTTTTTGAGAGTCAAAGTTGAGCATTTTTCAAAATTATCAATTTTCACAAATGTTTTTTCGTAGAAGATATCATTCTAGGACAATGATAGTTTTTTCATAGCATCAGCAGGGTTCATACTTTATTCCCAAAAAAAAATCATTCCTTAAGGTGCAACTGGATTGACACAGAGTCCAGTTGAAAATTCTAAAGATGAGAAAAAATTCTGGAAATTTCAGTGGTCACCATTTTGTTCCTGATTATTCCAGTTCAGTTTTATTTTATAATATAAAATACACATATGCTACCCTATCAAACAAAGCATCAATCATTTCAATACCTATTCTAAGTATGTAAAAAGCTAGAGCCTATTACATACATACAAGTATGAAATTGACCCAATTTTTGACTTCGGATGGGTACTGATCAGAAATTATTCAATAAAAAAAATAAATTATGGTGGGTTAGAATTTCTGGTACCACAGAAATTATCCTCCATTCTTTTTTATTAAAATTAAAAATCATGCGGCACACATATTAATTTAAATTTGTTGATTTCGTATGGAATGACCCATTAGCGAATTGAATATAAAACGTAAATCGACTTCCAATTAGAATTAGAACGATACTGTTAATATTTATATTTTTATTGAAAAATAATATAGTTGTTAGAATTAAAAACACAACTTCTGTCTTTAACTAAAAATTTATTCGTCTACTTTTTTTAAGAGCAAAGTCTTTTATTGCACTATCAATGTCTATAGGAACATTATTAAGGAATTTTTATCCAAAAAGGGCTTTTGTAAGCTACTTTCGATTCGAATCGAACGTTTCTAATAATAGGGCCCCTGATCTAGTTTACATTTAGGTCACAAGATCTGGGACTTAGACTGCGCGGGCCCCCTGTCCTAGCAACCGCCTGGCTTGCGGCAAGCCCCACAAGCCAGGCCCGTGGTGGGGCCGCGCAGGCTGGGGCCCGGCTGGCAAACGCCACCTCGACTATATGGCCAGTCCGACCCTGAGTACTTACTATTTGCTAGCATTTGCAATATTTCCGAGTATTCTCTAGTATTCAGCTATTCCGCAATATTTTAAGTGATAGTAATGCTTCTAGCATCTTTTAGTATTCTATATGGAGTTCTTACAAATAAGAATAGGATGCTCAACTGTATACTCAGCCATTTTAAGTTGTTCAGTAGGTAGATTGGAAATGCTTCAGGATTCATAAGTATGTTATTCGTGAATTCTTAATCGTGAAATACAAGAAAGGCCATGAAACAATTAGAATCTTTCTTCAAAAAATTATGTTAAAAGAAGAGATTTATACCTATAATATAAAAAGATATATATGTACATACATATATCAGACACACGTATTCTTTTATTAAATTTTTTTTATATGTTCAACCCAGACTTAATAAAGAAATTGTGGAATGGTTGGCAACTCATTCTAATGCAAATTACACTGCAGCTAGTGTAATTTGGTGCTTTGAGCAATAAAACCAAGATGGATATTTATTTGAGATGTTTTCCGGATCCAGGATTTTAAATAAGTGTAGGATCAGTTGTAGGATGCAGTCAATCAACTGAATTAAAAGTTATGTGTAGTGTAATGACAGATATTGCAAAACACAATTCGATGCTGCAGTTGAGCTTTAGTCAATAGTAAAAAACTTACCCGCCATCATAGCAGGAAAAAAGGGGCTAGTAGCTAGTATGTACTCAAATTTTTATTAATACGATCCATTGAATTTTTTAAATGCAGCATCAGATATGCTAGTGATTGAAAATCAATTTATGTAAAATTTTAGGCCAAAATACCTTCATTTTGGCTGTACTATTTTGAATTTTAAAAATTTAGTACCGAATCTAAAATTTCCTATTAATGTACATACATATCTATTCTTGTGAAATTTCAATCTAGTCTTAAGAAACCGCTATCCACTACCACAAAATCCCCATGTATTCAGGCTTTTATTTTACCCTTCTACTGAGAAAATATTTCGTTTTGTTAGTGAGGATAAACATTACAAATTACTAGACGAATTAAATTAAATTTTGGATGACACCTTAAAAATTTGTTACTGTAAACAAAATTAACATGTGAACCATTGTTTTTAAAAGTGGTATTGGCATGAAATTTTAAGTTAAATCTTAATGTCTAGATAATGCTCATTAGTCTTGCTGTGAATCATCGGTATCCTAACACAATCTAGAAATCGGCTCTAAAACTACTATACAAAGATTATTCCAAATACCAAAAGACATTTTATCGTCAAATCTAGATTACAATTTTTTAATTTTACGTCCAAATCTTTGTTCACGGTATATGTATTTGTTTAGATTGTCTTAAGAAATTCGAAGATGATAAGATATATTTTAAATTTCCTTCCTAATCTGTTAAGAGAATTATTTAGTTTTGGCAAAAGAATAACATATTTAATTTTTATGTTAATTTGTATGCACGGAACGTGAAATAACGCTTCTAAAATTTTGATTATTTTTAGTCTAATCGCGATCATTTCTATCCAAAAGGTCTGCTATGTATAACTCTATTATAAACATAACAAAATATTATGGGTTGTTCCTTTTTATGGTTCCAAAATTGCCATGAAAACTTTGTCACTCATAATTTTATTTTAACCACTAGAATAATGTTGGTACAATACAAACTTCATGGTATTAAAAGAGTTATTCAGATTGTAGGTCTTTGGACATTTTCTCATAAATTGATAACTTTTTCGACACAAAGCACTCGATACATATGATTATTAAGCATAATTTATATACTTTTATGCATAATTTATAAACTATTATAATAATAATAAAATAATATTAATGAAGCACTTAAAAGTGCAAAAAAAAAGCACGAAAATATCGCATGTAATAAAATCTTCTAAGTGGCACATAAATTTATTCGTAACTTCGAAAATCGTACTTCATATATTGCAAATTTTGAATTATTTTATTTTGAATTGCATTTTGAAGTGCGACAGAGAACAAGCAAGCAAATAATAACTCAACCCACATAAATTATCAAATATCTTTATTTGTAGTGCATACTTGGAGGAGGATAATAAATTTAATAATTTACGAGGGCAGACTGATGGTATAATTCGTCCTGCCGAAATTGCAAACGGCTAAGGTGCTTGGTTCTCGGCACAGCGACTGAATAAGCCAACAAAGCAATAAAATATACGTGCAATCAGTTGATTTTCCGATCGGCTCTTATTCTTTATTGTGGCTCGAAAGGCTCGAGAGGTGCACCTTGTTTCATATACAATAGGCGAATAAATTTACGTTTATGCGGCCGGACTGTTCCTCATTCTAACTACACATTGAGCAGACAGTTGTGGGGCATGTTTTTAGCTGAAAATGTGCACGCATCGACAGCTCCGCATATTTACGACTGTTGGTATTTATGACAAAATGACTTATGTCTAACTACGTTAATTTGATTTACGACAACCTGTCAGCATCAAGTGAATGATTTTGTTAAAGATCATCCCCTTACATGTATATAAACATGAGGCGTTCCAGAAGCGGCCAGATTTTACGACTTACTGAAAAAACATAATAATTGCACAGAACGCGACGTTAAACCCACGCAAAACCCTTTTTACTCAGATGCAAACGCCTTTTAAAATAATTGACATGCTTCCTTAGATAACGTATTGAGAAATAAATTGACTGGAATACCATTTAAATGGAGATTACCCATCCCAAAATGTGAGCATTAAAAGCTAGACCAAATATACACTTCTTGGCAGGTTATTGCGGTTTTGTATTTTGCATTGATTATAATATTTAGTCGGCCATAAAGCGATATCCTGCAGGCTGAAATCCTTCCGATCAATATTAATTGGTTCTGTCAATGCTTACCTTTTTAAAACCAACAAACAACTAACGTCTTTTTTTTCTTAGGCCATAAAAAAAAAACAATTCCTTTACGAATTTGTAACGTAAATTTAAATCTAAGAAACTATAGAAGTTGGTTGAGCCAGGATGTAATTAAATAGTCGCATTTTGGAGTAGAATCATATGAGCTATGGTACATATGACGGTCGTTATTTAATATGGCAATTGATTTTGAAAGATTAAAAGTTATATGGCGAATTATATTTTTTCCCGTATTATTTTCGATTGATTTGGGACCGTTAAATATTAAATTAAATTAAGTAAGTTTCTACTTTTTAAGGCTTCTGATATTTTAAATGTGATCTATCTAGATACCTATTTAGTTTTTAAAGTTTTTTCTAAATATAAACAACTTTTCACTCTATTTTGCATTACTTTTTTGTTGCGATGTTTTTAAAGTAATTCTCACTTTGGTGTTGGCTAGAACAGTTGTGATTTGTGAAGAAGGCAAGAACTAAAAAAGGTTTTTTCGAAAATCAACCCTTAAGAGGTTTCAGGTTTGTATGGGAAATAATTATAACACGACCCTATTAAGATAGTATAAATCTTTATAAAGATATAATCGAGCATGCGAAAATTCAAGCCGTAAGGAGATCAAGGGGCAAGAGAGCTTAATTAGCCAGGGGCGAACTGGCAGGAAAAATTTTGCATGGTAATAAAATAATAATAAATACCATAAATAACAATGAACAATATAAGTTTGGATCTGTGCATGGATATGGTCGACTGTATACTGTCGAATTTGTTTGAGTTATTCGAAGGTCAGTTATTCAGATCAAAGACTGTCATACGATCAAAATAAATAAGAAAATTAATTTTAATCGTTATATACTTAAATTTATTTAAATACCTACGTACAATGATAATTATTGAAATTGAATTTTTTAAATTACTAATATCTAATATTACTTTATAAATTATGAATTACTTTTTCCTATTCTTCCGTATAATAATGGTAAACGTAAAGTTATATGCAACCAGTTTAGTACCAAGACATTTTCCAGATATGTTGTTAGATGATTTTTTAAAACAAAGATTGAAAAATCATAATTATTTTCAGCACCTAATTATTATAATCCGAATAATTTTAAACTTAATGCAAATTTAAATCGTGCGGAAGCCTCGTATCTCATTCCTTATTATTGTTTACGTACGAAGATTTAAACATCGCATACCGACTACATAAATAAGTTTTGTCGAAAACATTCCCGCTCTCCATGCAGACAGTGATAACCATTTTGGGAACAAATTGCCAAAAAGTTTATATGTTTTAGGCCCGATGTTTTTAATTAATGAAATATTGTTTTGCCCTCAAACCGTAGACGGGTATCATAAAACTGAAATTTGAATATTGAGTCAGCAGGAGGTCGCGGGTGCAAAAGTGTGTCGGTGTAAACAGAAAAACGACAAATGCTCAGCAGGACATCCGCCAATTTCATGGTTTTCTGAAAGCGCGTGAATAAACATAAAATTCAAAGTTCCATCAGAGCCAATTATGAAAAATTTGTAAAAAATGGGGAAAGCATGGGAAAAGCATAAGGCCCTGTGGCACCTATCGTCACAATGCGGTGTCTTATCGTCACCTACTGGTTTTATTGTCGATGCAAGCGTCCGGACGGACATTCCTCAAGTTGCATTAAAACAAGAAGTTATGCGGAATGAACGGGACTTGGAGGCTTGGAATTCCCGACTTCTAGCACCCACATTTTTAGTACCATTAAGTCCCACTAAATATCCGCGACAATGGCCGTTTTTACAACGGATGCATTAAGCGGGGATTTAAATGACAAAGCGGAGGGCCAGAGGAATTCGTATAGACAATAAAATTCGGTCGTTTGCATTTAAATCGAAAACCGAGGTAATTTCTCATAAAGAGTCGGGTCCCCCGACTCCTTCTAATTAGATGCATATTAGCATATTATATTTCATGAGATGAGAACCCAGCTTTATTTCATTGCTTTTTAACAGCTTGCGGCCGAGGAGCAGATCGCCGCAAGGTAACTATTTGCGGTCACCCACGACGGCGGCATATCGCCAATTGGCTCCCGCCTCAGAGACCAGGCGTGACGAATAAATTGTTTACGAATTAATTTTACGAAAATATTCAAATCGAAAACGTTAATTCGCCTAATTTATTATTTGTCCGGGGACAAAACACAACATCGTTCGCGCTCAGAGCAAGAAACGCTGAATTTATAATAAATAGGCCCATTACAAGCCGAGCAGTAGTAAAATTTCACATTTCGTGTTCGGCCGAGCGCAGAGAGAAAATATTGGCCATAACTTAAACACGGTGTTTGGGGTAATACTTGTAATTGGCACCACACGAACTGCAACTAAATAATGGCCGTGTGCGCCTAGACGAATGCAAATGGCGATTTTTAGCACAATTTGTGTACTAATAACACTGATATACGACCGCTAACAGATTTCCCGGCTTGAGTTCAATTGCGGATACAAATCACCAGAGCCGTAATTAAAACATTCTCTAAGACATGCTCGCATTGGGGGCTTCAAGACTTTCGAGATGGACACCTTTCGTCCACATTTGTTTTGGATGAGTAGTAACATCAAAATTGGCTTTTACACAAAAACAACTATTCTTCTTGCAGGTTTGAACACGCTAAATTCGATTATGAAACTTAAAAGTAATAGTTAGCCCTTTGTTTGTTTTATTCCATGTTTACGAACAAATGTTAGTAGCTCGATACTCGTCTAATGTTTTTTAGAAATATTGTAGATCTTAGTTAAAACGAACTCGAGGGGATCGAGGAGATGTTTGTTCGTGTTTGTTATATTCAATTTTATTATAATCAACCTGTTAATAAAAAATATGTTCCGGTTTCCATTAACACTAGAACTACCGACAGTTAAGGTGAAGCTATTTTTACTAAAATCAGTCAAAATGACTGGTATTCACAAAGAACATTTTTATATTTATTATTACATGGTATATTTATTCCCAGTTTTGGTATTATTAATCCATCTGAGACCATAATCCTTAACTCTAACCCCAGCCCTATTTGAACTGGAATACGACCCATTCAATTAGAGGAAATGGGACTTATGCCACCATCTATGGGTAGATTGACTAAATTCCTCGAAAAGCAAGTAATTTCAGGTTTAAGAAACCATTTTTATTTTTTTCATAGGTTGAAAATTAAAAAAGTTACAGCGGCTTTTGTAAAAAAGGTCATTTGTTTCGATTTATTTTTGCATATGTAAAATGAAATTTTTGATTTGATATGAATATGTTTTTGTAAAGAAAGGTTTGATAAGTAACACGGAATTTTTTTTTTATAGATTTTACTCAGTATGACTATTACGTAATTTTCAGGAAGTGTGACTAAATAGGGTTAAAGGAGATACATTTTATCACAAACTATAAAAAAAAAACTCCAATTCAAGTCCTACGTCTCAAAATCGAAATGAACGACTAGGTAAAGATATTTTCGAATGACAGCATAATGTTTGCTTGGTCATGATCAATCCGGAATTTTTATGATATAAATTTTTTTTTTTAAATAAATTATTCGTTATAACAGAATTTGTTATTATATATTAAGTGCTTACGTTTATTTTGTGTGGTGCCAACAGTTTGTAATGTATTGTTGTAGGACGTTTTGATAATTTGAGTTGTAATTTTGCCACGTAATTGCGTAAATAGTGTAGGCAAGTTTTTCAAATATATCAACATAATACAGCTTATGGAAACTTCCTTCTTCCATATTTTCGAATTCAAATTGTTTTTGTTATTTTTATGCGTTTATTTTCCTTGCGATTTTGAAGCAATTTTAACTTTTCTGTACTAGAATAGAAATATTTTAAAAACAAGAGCTTCTTTAAAATTTGTTTTGTATATATTAATATTCAGAGGGCCCAAATTAGTAAGAAATGTAACTTGCATTTAAAAGGTAAATCAAAAGAATATTTTTTTTAAGATTAATGTTAATTAAATTTAAAAAATATGTATAGACACCCCTTCGTTCTACTTTTCGGAATATATTAGGCCCTCTAAATATTTAACTCATTAAAGAAGTAATCCTGGTGAAAAGTAGGATTGATCTCACATACATATACGAGTATATGCATGAATTTACGAAAATCAAAATAGGCAACCAAAAAATATTCCTCGATATGAAGGATTATAAACTGATGCATATATACATACTATATGTACCTGGAAATAAACATACATATGTACGCGCCACACAGGTTTTGTTTACTTTTGGTCGTCAACTTGCACAAAACTACGAAAATTTAAATGTTTACATTATTTATTTCTGAACTAGTTTATGATTCACAGGGTGTCATGTATCTTCTCATACTTTAAATTACGCATAGTAAATTTAACAAATTGATTTAAATTTAATATCATAAACATGATTTTGAAATCATAATTCGTTTCAGGGTGCGAACTGCCTCATCAATAAACCATTCTATTTATGTTAATATTTTGGGGGTATAGTGGTTCGGTAGAATTCAAATTAAGGGTAGTTGAAATTAGTTAAAACCAGAAATAAATTTTTATAAAAAGAGTTACCTCGGACATATTCAAGAAAAGTTTGTTAGGAGCATCCGAAATCAACCCTATTTCAGTTCGATAGCAACAAATGCTTGCCGGCATCCCATTGATTTTTACATCGCAAAAACGCACAAAATCCACTTAATCCGCAGAAACTAGCAATTAATTCCCAATTCCCGCTAATTGCCCATCTCGTGTTGTTGCCGTTTTTTATTCTACTCGTTTCGAGTTTGCCATGTATCTGGGAAGCGATGCAATAAAAAAGACAGAAAAATTGCTGCCAGCACTTTCGCTTGTTAGAAAATATTTCTTTTCCCGGCCAAAAATTGTTTTAAGCTACTCGGGGCCAGAAAAATCTGGCTCAGGCAATAAATCTTAATATTTTGTGGCTCCGAAAACTAAGTAAAAACGTCCATTGAATTTCAGGCACTGTTTTATATATCTGCGCCCTTTCGTGGCGGGGAGCAAGAAGGAAAAGAACGGGACTGCCGCTGTCATTGATTGTCTCCAGCTAAAAGCTGAAATTCATTGATCGAAATTATTGCCCCTACGACAGGGCAAAAAGGCTTCGCCTTTCCAGATAATTTCTGAAAAATTTGCAATAAAAATGAATTATCGCGGAAAGTTTTAATACGAGTTGTAACCACTCCTGGGAGGAGTTCAATTGAAAAATATACCGCTGTTATAGCTTTGTGTTATTCTTTTTAGCTCGCATTAAAGGAGTATTTCAGTTTTATATTTAAGTTTCCTATAATTAATTTTAATATTCTATGTCATAGGTACTGCGTGTGTTAATGCATACCTTTGATATCATCTGTGTAGGTAAAGTATTAACTCAAGGAGGTTAAATTGTATCGTAAGTGCCGAACGAACGAATTGTTATTTTTGGAAAGAAATTATGCTAAAGATTCAATTTTATAAAGGAGAGTGGTCAATTTTGTATGGAATATGTTCCTCCCTTGTACCTATATAATATATATAATACATTTGTATATAACACAAGAATTGTGTAAAAATGTTACTGCTCAATTTAAGAACCCCAATGTAAAACAAATGAGCACTTGTGATCATGGAAGATCGGTGAAAAAAACTTTTTTTCTATCAAGAAAAAAAGTGAAACAACAAATCAAATCAAACAAATCAATTTATAATGAGATGCGTTACGATGAAGCAGAATAGTCAAATTAGACAAAAAATGATGTGGCATTAGTTTCTTTTAATGAAAGGTCCTGTATTATGATAAACGGACTAGAAATATTGAGCGTGAATTGAAAGGCTAACAACATGCAATTTGTATTTTCTATCAATAGACTCTTCATCAAGCATTCCTATTCAGTTCATGTATTCATTTTATCATCAGTTAAATGTATTACTAAATTTGTCTTGGGCATCTCAGCTAAATTTTTCGATTCGGGCTATATACATAGACTTATATAATTAGACTAAGCTTAAAAGGGATCCTGAAAATATATTGTAGAAGTAGCTCTATATCGGGCAAAGTTTATGAACATTTATAAATTTACCTATTTTGCCCTGCACACTGCACAGACTTAAGTTTTGAATATGAATAAGAATAAGGAAGAATAAAGAAATACACTGTCATGATTGACTTCTACTTCTCACAAACTATTTTACTTAAGTTCAAATTTTCAATCGTACGACTATTAAAGTTGTCAGTACACTCCATGTGTCATTAGTTTTAGTGTGATAGGATTTCACGACATAAAAGCCTGTAGCCAGTAGCCTGAAGTCATAGATAAGGACGTTGCAATGGTAGATTTTCTTCCAAATCTACTTAATATATACTGTACGTTAAAAAGAAATCAGGAGATATTATTCTAAAGTGAGTGCAGTAGAAAATAATTCTTGGGGCTGCGATATTCTTTCCTGGCTTCTATGTCGCAACATATTTAAACTTTAGTCTAAGTTATAAGCTACATTCAATTTACTTAGTAATATCATAAAATTTTAGAGCAACCATAGAATTTGTCAAAATAGCTGTAACACATTGATTTCTTGAACAAAAATCAAAAGAATTAGGTACGTCTAATTAATATTTTGCTTGATTTTTGTGCAATTTATGCTTGTACTTATATAAATTAGGATTTTATTCGTACAATACGAATTTGAAGTTTTTGAAAAAAAACAGGGTAAAAATGTATAAAAAACCGCTTTTTAGGTACCTCTTCTCAAAATTAATAAATAAGTAACAGAACGTAAAAGATCTGGTAACATAGCTCGAATGAAAACCTATGGATACTTATCTAGATAAATAAAACATCGTTTTTTTATAGCACTTACTAGACTGTTAGACATCCTAGGGCTAAGCCATATACATCGTTTTTTATGAAAGTAAGTCTATTGGAAATTTTATAACATATTTAGGAAAGTGTTAAGTCTCTCATATTTATATATAATGGCTAAATAAAGGTTTAAGCTTTTATTTGAGCTACGTTATAACGTGGTTTATAAGTTTCTTCTTTATTTTTTAAAGAATATCTTTCAAATCTAAAATATTCTTCTTAAAAACATGACATGATGGGACACTTTCGGCTATATAATCGTAATTTACGTATGTTTTTCAAAATGTGATATTAACGTCACGTCAAATACTAATCTTGTCAGACGAATTACACTCAAATCGACCGTATTAAGGGTGAAATAAGTTATAAGAAATAAGTATTCATCTGGTAGCTTCGATATTGTTTGGATAGTTGTAGTATTGTTGTATACTGATTTAAAAATAAAAATTTGTCTAATTTATCAGATAACTTCTATCTGATAGACGATTGATGACAGGATAGTGCAGCACTGGTTGCGGCAATGCTCACCTAATTGGTCCTAGTCTTCTATCGAGACTCCAGAGTCCCGACACTTTTTATTTCAGTTAGAGGAACTCGGCCATCAGATAAGGGAAGTGCTCCCGAACGGCGCGAATATTCAGAATAAGGAGATCTGCATAAAAGTTCGCGCCGTCCAAGTGCCGCTTCGCAAGGTGATTGTCGTCGAACATAAAGATGCCCGCTCATCCCCGTCGCGTCGGTCTCTCGCTGAAATTTTGTTTTTATCCGGGTGCAAATTATTGCTCAAATTGCTATTATCGTATAATGAGCTCAAGCTCGGCCCAAGAAATTTTGGCAACTTCATCACAATAAAGAACAGCGGCGAGTGTCCAGCGCTTTGCTGCACCGAACGGGCCATCCCCGGTCTCATTTTGTGCAGTTTTGCATATAATTTTAAAGTATTCTGTTTAAGTGAATCCTCCGAGCGCCGCCGTCCTATCTTACGGCGGAGCTCAGCTCACCATGGACAGACCCTTGACTTCATTTCAATTGTTCACCAGGAGCACCGAAGCATGACAGTCTGACGGTGAAATTTCTCTAGCACAAAGTTGGAATGTGCGCCAACACAGCCGAGGACATGCAGGAACTAGAATCAGCCGCATAAATCTAATTACATACGGCTCCTTGCCTCCTCCGACGCCATGGCTTTTTTGGAAGGTCGTGTTGATACTTGTGCAGGTCAGTTGCTGCTCGGTAATTCATGATCACTTAGGGCTCCGCTGTAAGGATTCTGTTAATCCCCGAAACAAACGAGGACTCCCTGCAAGCGGAAATGTATGAATACAGATTTTATCGCTGAAATATTCAAATTTAAGTGTCCCCGGGACGGGCCAGTGTATGCTCCTCGGGCGAGAGCTGCAAACGAGGTGGCTAGGCGATTGACAACTTTTCGGATCGGTTTGTCCTGGCCGGGGAGGTCGGGAATGCTCTATTAATTAAGTAGAACAAATTTGCCGAAAAGTGGAACAAGCACTGATGCTACTTCAAATTGGATCGAAACCAAACACTCTGGACTTTTTATTGGACGACTTAGCTAGTGACAAGGCCTCTCGAGGGGAGGGGTAATGGAGCAATTCACCACGGCAAACGAGAGCCTAGAGGGCCTCAAATTGGTAAAGTCTTGAAAAACTGAAACATTATAAAAATATTTAAAGCGTTTGATTTTTTTTAAATGCAAATAATAACGTTTGTGAATGGATCCTAAAGTACATATAGCTTCATTTTGTAGGGAAAATAGGAAAACATGTTAATAAAGTTGAAACAATTTATTATAAATGTTAACACATGTAGGATATGTATATGTATATTATACACATTTTGGCTGTAAGTTCTGCTTCAAATTTGATAAGGATTGATGAATAATATAACAATCGAACATGCAAGGCACTTTATTTCCCTCTTTCTTAAATTTACTATCTTTGACTACATCGTAGACTAAAATTCAAACCGCACTCAGAGAAAAACAATATAAAATTAAAAAACACCAGCTTCAAATCAAAACATTTTCACAATGATCACTAAAATTTTAAAACAGAAATATAATATTATATTTAAAGCGGTTACTTATAGCTAGCTTAATTAACTCATGAAATTTACTGTGAACACTAATTGTGTTTACGATTTAAAGTGGTATCATACTAAAATTAAAATGTTTTCTCTTCAATAAAAGTTTCTTGGTAAAAAAAGGCTTTCACAACGAAACCAACGTGTTTTCTGTGTCACATATCGAACTGTAACAAAATGTTTAAATCTCTAAAGCGAAGCTGATTCGCGTTTAAATAATAAAAGTGAAATCAACCTCAATTAAAAATTTATCGCATTCAATTTTTAAATTTTAATTTTTCCTGATTGCAAAGTATTGTGATATGCAGTATGTACAAATTTGTACTAATTTCGTTCGCTGTTTTTGCAAAGGCGTGCTTAATTATTCCAAATTAAATCGTCAAAGTCGTCTCAACGTTTCTAAAATCTGGTGCCTCTTTTTTCTATTAGTACATATAACGGGTTGAGCGATTGAGTCGAGATTGGTTTCAGTTGTTGATCCGTGTATTTGACTACTTGGGATTAAAGGATCGAATCGAAAGTGAATTCAGTGCTAATTGAAGTGACATTTGAACTTACATCAGAAGTTGTTAAATAATTCGCAAAATGGAGAGACATCAAGAAAAAGTAATATTAAATGCCTGTGGATGTTTTGTTTATTCCTGGTAAAAAACATTTAATAGATCGGATGTCGATTAAATCTAGATTCATCCTGCATGTGCACGTAGTAGCTATATGTTGGTGTTTTTCTACGCATTATTAAATTTTTCAGATTTATTTCTACTCGATAAAATTCAATGGATTTCTAAAAGCTGTCTTCGAATAAGAGCGACAAGAAAAATACTAACAAAAACTATAAAAATAAAGTCAGCAGACAGCAGTATTCGAAAGGCAAAGATTGAAAAGGATAATTAATAAACTAAATCTACTCCTCCGCCCAGGTTACTGGTTGTGCGAAAATAGAAAGTTTTATAGTTTATTAACTGATTTTTTATGTTTCTGTGGTGTATTTAGAATCCGAATCTTTCAATTACGTAGGCCTGGACACGAATGAGGTTAAACGAATTGCATTATATTATACCAATTTTATTTGTATTATATGTATGTATTTGAAGGTTACAAGGGAGCTTCCATTTGATACCGTACTAATTTGGTTTTTAAAGTTCGGCTAATACCTATACATGCAAAATTCATACAGTAATATTAAGATACTATATCCTTTTATCAAACAGAGTATATTTCAATAACGCTGTTTCTAGGGAATGATAATCACAATTATGCTATATTCAAAACATGCAGTGTTTATTTAAACCATGGGCACGTTTTGAGTTAGGAATTAATCATAAATAAACGATGAATGCGAGTCCATTAAGAAAGAGGATTTGAAAATTATTTGCTATAAAATGAACATTAAGGCGGTAGTTGCTTCTAAATTAAGATCGCGTTATTCAAGACAATGGAATTTGCGTACGTCGAAGAAATGATCTTGGCGGAGGGCAATAAATCCAAAAGTGTTTTGGTGCGGTGCAACCGAGGCAGGATCAAAATAAGATTTGGCATTGTGTCATTTGGAAATCCGCACGGACGTACATGTTAAGCGACAAGCCACTAGACAGTCCCGCCAACTCTTCGTTGATTAAAGAATTTTCTCGAGGGGAAATTGATCTTGTGTGGAAATTCTCTATTTTCAACACTTTGTGTGCATCTTACAATTTGCTTCTTTTGGAATCACAACTGCTTTAAATTCTATTGTGCAATGGAAGCCAAAAATAGCATACGAAGTCAACTGATGAGGGAGACGCCGCCGGACCGTTTCCCTCTATTTAGCACGACAGTCATGCAAATCAAAGTTATTTTAATTAAAAAAATTTTTTTTACGGTCAAGTGGTCCTTTTCTTGATCAACATTTCTTACACTTACATATTTCTGTCTGTTCACAAAGATATCGAAAAATAAAAGATAAAAATGACTTAAACCATGAAGTTAAGAACTTTTCGGGGTTGCAAATGTCAAATATAGTTTCAAAATCTTTTTATAAGATTTCGATTTCCTGCAGGTCTGCTATATTGCCAATTTCTTAGATGCATAGTGGCGGTGTACAGTTTATAAAAGTTTTGCTAAATTACGTATTGTAATGTTTTTTGTAGAAGGCCAAATAATATGAATTATCTTTCAATTTACGAATTCGGAAACGAAAATGCGCAATAACGCAACTTGTTTGTGATACAGACGGAATCTAAAACATATAAGAAATTTTAGATAGAGCAACCAAAATTGAAAAAAATGGGAAAATTCATTTCCTACATTCCCCGCCCGCCTTAAAATGAATTTTATATGAAACTTTTAAGTTTGAACATTTCTAATTGTTAATGTCTATGCATTTTGTTGAATTTTCTCTCAGATACGGAGATATACCTTTTTATCACATATTTTCGAAAATCCAAAACTATACACTATATAACGACATATGTAGTATTTGTGGTGGCGTTTCCAGAACTTATTTCGTTTAGAATTATAAATATATTAACACTACACATATACCATAATATTATACGCTATACAGGGTGTTCGGATTCTGCGTAGGAAACACTATACCAATCGACTCTTTGGGGTGTCCCGAGCAAACTTTTGTTCTTGACTTCCCACCTAAAATCACCCCTTTCCCCTCAAAATTGATGTCAACGTTTTTTAGGATCACTTATGTAAGTCCTTATAGATCCTTGTAAAGACATCGAGTGAGGGCTCATTCAAAAAACGATAAAAGTACCTTTCCATCAATAGTTACCTCATTTGTTACGATCCGTTTCCAAATGTAGGAGTTATTGGGTTCCAAATTCAAAATTTGTCGAAATTGTCGTTAAAATATTCGCAGTCTAAAAAATGACTTCAAAAACTGTAGATTGAAAACAGTGAATCATTATAAATGAAAATCTCCAATCAATATTTTGATAATTAAATATTGGAAGTGACAGTTCAAAATGCTTCCACTTTCATTATAATGATTTCATGTCAAATATGTACCCATTGTATGCATTGTAATAGGCAGATCGCAGAATGACTTTACATTATTTAAGATATTTATTTAAATTATTTACCTTTTATTTTGATTATAATATCACTTGTTTGTTTTTAATAATTGATATTAAGTTCCTTTCGTTAACAATAAATAATGAAAATGTTGATTTGTTTATAATACAGAAATGGTGTTCATGTGTATGTCATATTGTGTAAATATGAAATAACTTCACTACAGCGCCACCTATCGGATCCGAGCATAACTATGAATCATCGCCTTGACGTCATATGACCTCAATCGGTCAAGTCGTTTAGAAGTTACACGAATCCTAACAGACGCACCAACGATTATATGATTAAAAGATTACGCTTATAGCCTTTCTTGAATTCTTTATTTTACAACACCTTAATTTTCTTTAACTTTAAGTTAAAATCTGGCTGTAAAAGTCGGCCGAGTGAGGAAACATTTGTTTCTAATTTTCTTTCCTAATAAAAGTCTAAATTCTAAAAGAGAGAATTCTTGGGTTTGGGTATATGTATGCACATGTTGGGTACATGTATGCACATGTTACCGGCCAAATCCGATTTTAGGATAAACTACAATAGCTTTCTAGACTAAACTAGCTTGCATTAGCTTTAGTTAAATTGAATGTACTTATTAATTTAAAGTACAAATGCGTGTTTGTCATCAATTCACTCCATTATGATTTCTTTACGCAACGCAGGTATTTACGTTCTTATTTAATAATTATTCATTGTGAGTTGAAAGTATATATTTTGACTATAGGTTATCCTAAAATCGGGTTAGGCCGGCAACCTATAGGTACTATACATACCTACATAAATCCAAGCATAATGTCAGTCACGGCTCGAAATTATTTCCAATTATGCGTGACTACTTGGAGGTAACGACAATAAAAGTACGAGTTTCCTCTTCATTAGTCTGTTCGGCGACGGACAAAGCGTCTTATCTTATTTCTAGCCACCAGTCGAGTGGAACGCGTGTCGATCTGTGAAGCTGGGTCAGATTCCACCTCTAATTAATTTAACGCGGAGGAGCGCTCTTTAAGTATCATTACGCGCATATCAGCTGAAGCTGAAGAGTAACGCGGTAGTTCATAAGTCGGTCTAATCAAACTTATTCTTTAAGTGAGTGGTCGACATTACTTAAAACGAACTGGCTGCCTACTCGCGCGGATTTTGCGGCAAAGCGGGCTTCCTTGGTGTAGGACGCAATTAATGCTAAATAATCAGCGATGGCTGATTATTTATCAGCAAGTCCAATACCCCAGAAGCAGGTAAATTGAATGTTGTTCATTTGTGGCCGACGTTTGCGAAGAAAGTAATCATTAATTAATATTCTGCACTGGTACGATCGAAAATTAGATTCGCCCAGCGATAAGTACCGCTCGGTCAACGGTATGTTCGCGTACATCGCGGGCCCGCAGCCGCCACTCAATTCAGCTAATTAATGGGCTTGCATTAACGCGCATTGATTTTATCACAAAGAGCCACTTTTTCCAATCCTGGAGTCATAGATCAAGGTTATCTTAAACAGTTTTAATTAAGTACGCAAAAGGAGTGTTAATTCGATACTAACGATCGCTTTTAGGTGTATTTCCATAAGGAATCTCCCCGGTCGCGCATTTTGGCCGGCCCATCCGTTTTCAGCCGTAACCACGGCAGTAATTAGGAGTCGTGGATCGTGGACTTGCCATGGGACACGCTTGTCGCGGTTTGATGGACACAAATTCCTCTTTGTGGACTTTGATGGCAACTAGTTAGTTAATTATAAACAAAATTCTTTGAAAGGTGCCAATTTACTTTTTAGCTTTGGTTATATGGTGACCAATGCACGAAATTTTGGATTGAATGGATTATGAAATATCTTAATGACTTAATGCATCAAGGATTAATTGTAACATAGTAAATAACTTTTAGGGATGGAGTTTTAAGTGTGGAAGCGGAAAATGTATAAAGAATTTGCTTCCATAGACATGCAATTTTTAAATGGGTGTTTCAACATGATAATGACCCGAAACACACATCGAAGCTGGTAAATGCGAATGAGATTCAAGTTCTGGATTGTCCGGCTCAATTACCAGATTTGAATTCCATTGAAAATCTCTTCAGGATCCTTAAATGGCGAGTCTCAAGTTAACGTTTCCGAAATAAAACTGAACTAATGGAAACACTGAAAAAGCAATGGGAAAGCATATCTTAATATACTTTTATGAATTTAAAAGCGTCTATGCCACAAAGGTGTGCTGAGGTTATTCAAAATAAGAACTACCATAGGAAGTACTGTGGAGGCTACTGAAATATTACTTTAGTTTTCCGCACTAAAACATGTACCGAAGTTCGCTATTTCCTTAATTTTTTTTAATTAAATTGAATTGAAAATTTGTTGCGAACATCTTTGTTTGTACATCTTTGAAGAAAAATTTCTAAGATTACGTCACGTCAGGCCAGGGGAATGTTGTTTTTAGCATTGTATCTATTGTGATTTTTTCAATCTTAATAAAATAAGTGTTCATACTGAGGGACCAATGAGAGAGAATTATGAATTTTAATTTTACATTGTGGAAAACTGACGAGTTACACAATTTTCGTGGAAAACTTTTGGGGATGCTTCGAAAATAAGAACCCAAAAGTCGATATCTTACTTTTTATTGAAATACATCGTGGTTGTCGCACCATTGTGGGATGTTATTTGAATAAATAACCCTTACAATAATTTCATTCAAAGTAAATCACCACTCTGTATCCGGTCCTATTTCTACACTCTCTAAGTAAGATAAATCAAGAAATTTTAAGTTTCTCTATTTTTACGACAGGACGTCCTTAATTTATTTATCCTAGTTTGACCACAAGCCTTTTATCCTATAATGATGCAGTTTAAAATAATTTTCAATTTTGACCTTAATAAATAGTTACAACCTAGTGGGTAATAGATATCCACTGGAAAAACATATCTGCATTTAATATTTCGCTCTAAATAATTGCTCCAATTATGTCGGATGTCCTTTGGGCCGTTTGTAAATGCTGCCAATTGCTTCGGTCGCAAGTCGCTGGCAAAGGGGCTCTGTATTAATTTAATGCCGGTCACCTGCAATGGAGCTCATCGTTGGCCGCACTTGTCCCTGGCAGCAATTTGTGTTTCTTCGAAGTCTAAATGCCGGCTTAACCCATTCGGAAGGCTTAGCGCACTCGAATAGATGTCCCGCAGGAAAACCTAATTATCTTGAAACCCACTGGGCACAGAGACGCGAACTGAACGCGCCCGCCAACTCGGATCAGTAGCGCGAAATTCAATCGGCGTAATGGGCGCAGGCAGGCAGCGAATGCAAGGCGAAAAATTACAACGAAAAACTGTTAAATACAAAATTTCACGTCTCGTATAATTAGCTTTTCGATATTTCAAGTTATGAAGAGTGCCGGCCGAGCGGAGTCTAAATATGACCCAACAAAAGGCGCTCGGCTCGGCGAGGGCAGCAAATTTGCTCGAAGGAGCTGGCTGCACTTCTTGCCGCGTTCCTTGAAACCACCGCTAAGTGTTTTTGCTCCATTCCCCGAAAGCGCAGCCAGCCACTTCGCTTTAATTTTGTTTTTCCCGGCTGCAGCTCCTTGAGCTGGTTGAGGTTCACATGGACCGCTGGGGAGCATAAATAATTTCCACCGTGTAAATGGCTCCACTTTTTTTGCCCGTCTCGTTATCTGCGTCCCGAGCATCGCGCGGTGCCGGGAAATTTGCTCCGCGCCATGTTAAACAGCAAGAAGAGGAGCTTTTGAGGTCTGGGCCCGGGGCCGGAGCGGCCCGCTAACGCAGTCATCGTCCCCGTATTTCTCGCGCCAATTGACATTGTTGAGGAAAGCGCGAACAATTACGAAACAAACGCGCCAGGAGTAGGAGGCTGTGGGCAGAGGAAGCGCTGCACCACTTTGCTAAATTGAAACGTTGTAAGGAAACGCGCAATTGAAGATTTATAGCGGTGCACTTGCGGGCTACACTTGCTCCAGTTAGCTAATCAGATGCATTCGGACAGCGGCTAGCTTACAATACAAAACAGGAAATTCTATCACTCGAGTCTGAACCCCAACAGTTCGGCCGTTTTTGTTGGCGAGGACCATTCATATAATCAGTGCAAAAGCATTCGTTTATAAAATATTAAATGTTTTTAAAAAAAACATTACAAGATACAAGATATTTTCTATTAGTACACTTAAACACAAATACGTTGTGCGTAAAAGTAAAAGACCACCACCAATTTAAAAGGATACCAATTTTTATCAGGAAAATAGAATTTGTATTAATCCTCAAAAAGCGCACTATCGTAGCACGTTAATTAATTATCAATAGCATATATTTTGGGCTGTAATAAACTTAATTTATATTACTTGTAACAATTAAAAATCTATTGTTTTTGTTTTGTTAACGTTTCGAAAAAATATTATTATAAATTCTATGAAAAAATCTAAATTTCAATAAAAGTGATCTGCGCAAAAATTAAATTAAATAAAACCTAGATTATATGGCAATTCTGTAGTCTAATAATAGTAGTGTAATAGTAATTAAATAAAATAAAAAATATCTACTGTTAGCGTGGCCCAAAAAAATTGACTATGTGTTTTAGTTTCACGCCCTAAAAAGTTACTATATGTATGAGTATATTAAGGAACTAATTGTCTTAAAATATTAACTCAATTTATCAATTCAGGAGCAAATTCGGTATAGGTATTTGTTTATTTCACGGAATTTAAAAGGAATAAGAAATCATTGTTATACAGGGAGTCCCAAAACCAATGTCTAAAATGAAAACGGATGACAGGCTGACTGTTGCAAAATACCATACTTACTCTAAGTAAAAATCTTTTAGTTTTCGAGATAATAATAATAAATAATTTTTCTAAATTTCAAAGAACTGTACCCAGTCTCCCTTATTTATGTATATGCTTTCCGTTTTCATTTACATATGTACATATTTTTAACTTTTCCATAGGAAGTTCTTGTTTTATTCTTAAGTTCTAAATTGTTAACTAATTGTTGTTAATTTAAATTTTATGTTAAACTTTTAAGTAAAATACATACCAAAATTAAAAGATATCTACCGCATTTTATCTTGAGATACTTATTAAAGTTGAGTAATCGAGTTAATATTTTAAGCCAATTATAGTTTCTTAATATGCATCACATACTTACTAACTTTTTAGGAAGTAAACTAATAATAAAGATAGTAGAGTTTTTTGGGCCACCCTAATGCATACTCTATGGATCACTATTTGTAATAACGTCGTACACTTGAATTTGGAGTTTGCTGTAGTACCTACTTGTTGCTGTAAAGTAAAGCTATACAGATATTATTCAGGGACCATAATTCCCGTCCACGCGTTGCTCACAGTACACAGGCTTGCTTAACGATCATAATATGTAGTATTTATATTTTGTCATGGTCGGGCGTGTTGTTCTGACTTGAATATTATTGAAGGCACAAATTGTGCTTCAGGTCTCTTTAAGGATTTTAATTAAACGTTGTAGGAATGTTCAGTTGAGGTCATAAGGCACTTATATTTCTCGAGATATTTGATTTTGATTATTGCAAAAATGACATTATTCCGTCGCAATTTTCAGCGATCGATAATAATGATTTTACCTTGCTTCGAAGGATGTGATATTAAACTCAATGTGTTACTTATTTAAAACATTTGACAAATATTGAATATTGGTGGTATTACAACCCAACAGGC
This sequence comes from Eutolmus rufibarbis, assembly GCA_963920795.1. Classification (NCBI taxonomy): domain Eukaryota; kingdom Metazoa; phylum Arthropoda; class Insecta; order Diptera; family Asilidae; genus Eutolmus; species Eutolmus rufibarbis. The sequence continues at coordinate 22,725,196 of OY987204.1, forward strand.
TCGAGAACCTCTAAATATCTTTCTAGAAAAATGGAGAAATATTTCACTCTATTTCGCTTAGAATTCAAAGTTGCATTGAGGCTCAAGGATTTCCTTTTAGGGAGTAGTTGTAAGATTTAACTAGTCTTAAATTTTTGTGCAGCTTACTTGCACTAAGAATTAAATTTTGTATTATAATTGAATATATAATAAAATTTCTTGAAAAAGCTTTTTTATTGTTTTAAATTGTTATGAATTTTAATGAAAATCTTATTTTTCTGATAAAAATTTCCAATTTGCGGCATGGAACCTTAACTTACTGGGTTCGATACCATCATATGTATAAGCGGCAATGTCGAACATGACAGTACAAATTATTTTATTGTTTTTATCGTTGTTATTATTGTCACATTTACAATTAACGCATTAAGTATTTTTTTAATTTCTGTGAGTTTTTTCTGCCCGTTCGTTAACTACGTTATCTCTTGTTAATATTATTCGTAATTTTAACTATGTTATCTTTAAATTTGCTCTTAAAATAATAGTTTTATAAGTATAGATGTACGTACATATGTACATAGTCTTTATTTATATATAATACCTACCATAACCATTTTTTTGCATACCATAACCGTTACAACGTTACAACTGTACCAAAATATTTTAGTTAAATTTTTTCACCTATCTCAATTAACAAGGAAATTTTAAATGGAATTGGAATTGCATTACTTTACAAATTTGGTATTTTTAAAATTCATGATTGCATTATAAACTATCTAAATTTATTGTTTCATTCAAAGTTTAAAGATTGCATTGAAATTATTTTTCAGAAATATACGAAGAAATTTGAATAGTACAATAATTACTTTATTATATCAAATTAATTATTATGATATTTTATCTTTGTTTATACATTCTAATTGAAATTTATTGCAGGATGCTGTTTTGCAGATTAAAACTACTGAAATTAGATAAAGGGAGAGAGGGTTTATGTTTCCAAATATCCAGTACATCATCAGTTAACAAAGCTGATTCTGTGTATCAAATTATGTCGTTCCTCACGCTACACTCCACGGAAAGGTGGAGGAGTCGGCGGCTGGGTTCTCATTAAAATTGCAATAAATTACAAAGACCAGATGAAAACGCGAACGCATCAAATCGACTCTGCGCCGCCAATTCAGCGAGGCGCTGGCATAACTCATCGCCGTATCTAATTTCCATGTCATGCATCATAGCGCAGCATAATATGCGCTGGCTGATAAAATGCCTGACGTGAGAACATAATGGTGATTCCTTGAATAGTGGGAGTATTCCGCCGAATACCTGACGCCAACGCGCGTCTGCAGCCCCAGAGACGCATTCCTGGCAAAGATATATGGAATAATTATTTGTTGCTGCGTTATTTGCCTCTAATAATGAGCGACAAATATGATATGAGGGGCCGTTCACAGTGCCCGGTAATAGAATACTTCGTAGATAGTAATTGAGATATATCCCAAGTCACTCCATTAGTGCTGGCCACTCGACCTGTCCGCGTATCTATCGCGGAGCCGGAGAGCACTGGCCATCCTCCGCCTTCTTAGCATACCACTTTTCTCGGCCCGGCACATTGTCACACGTCCTCGACTTCGCAGGGTTCCCGTTCCCGCCGCTTATGCGAGCCCGGGGCCCGGGCTCCAGCAGCAGCATTGTCGGGCTGCACTTTCGCCCCTCGCCTGTCCGCGAGCCCTCGTAATGAACATAAATTATACGTTTGATATGTTGTATCCATTCCCGATATAAGTTCTTATTTACGCGGGGCATAAATTAATATCGGCTTGGATTTCATTCGAACTTGTTCAACGGGTTCGGTCTAGTGATTTCGTGGGTGTGTTGTTTCTTGGGAAATTTGCATTCGAGTCAAAATACTTTGCGCGGCCTGCGTCTGCGTCCCCAGGACTCGCAAGGTGTGAGACTGGATCCCGCACCACAGCCGTTCTCAGGCTGGTTTAGACCTTTGCCTTTCCGAAATGTTTCAGGTAAATGGCTTGTTGGTCAGTCGTGCCACTAGTCCTTTCTCACAAATTTCTCAAAATAACATAAATATATTTTGTATATGTATAATAGTAGTTGACAATAATTAGATTACGAAGATTATAACTATGGACTTATTTGTATATATATTTTCATATATCTAATAATAATACATATGTAAGTACGTTAAGATTTTTAGAAATTAAAATTGAACCGAATTAAAAAATGTTATAAAATCTGTTAGAACTCACTGCATAATATTTCAACAAAAACAATAAATTACAAATTTCGGCATGTTAGCGTAGCACGGATCATATTTTATTCTGCTTGAAATTCTCTACTTTGAAATTCTTGCAACGTTTATTATTACCATCATGTGTGTAAAATATGGTCAGTCTTATTGACTGTTTTATTTTACTTACGGAATATTTGTTAATACAGAGTCCAACCAACAAATTAACTCTTTAAAAAATTTTTCTCGTTAATATGTGGAAATTTTAATATTATGTATTGTATGTATTTAAACCTTGAACACAACGGCCATAGCCATATCATTCTAAAAAGAATGGGAAGAATAAAATTAAAATTAAAAGTATTTTGATCTTACTGAAACATTTTCCTAGGGTTTTCGAATTGTTTATTATATAGGGTTGTTCGGAAAGTAATTTCGTTTTTTTTCCAACAGAGGACTTAATTGTATTTTTTCACAGCCAACTTCACACTTAAGTCGCATAATCATTATATATTTTGAAAGCTGATATGTACATACATATGTATGTACATATACTGTTTTTTCTGGTACTCTGTCACTAATTTCAAGGCGTAGAGGAGACCATGGCTTGTTGTCACACGTGTAAGTTGTCTAACATTTAATTTGTTGAAAATATATTTTGTACCGCTTGGGTCTAGATGTCACATGTTAAACTATGCAAATTTAACTATTTAAATAATTACTTGAAGTTAGAATGGTTTTTTGTTTTAAATGGTTGTTAGTATTTAAAATCTAAGAAATAGCACCTACATATATACATATGTAAGTATTCATTTTGTTTTGTGTAAAATGAATTAGGTACATTGGTTTTAGATATATACATATTCTTTATTGTTGTTAAGAATGTTCAAACAAAATATTTATTTATTATTATAACGATTTTTCCCTAAATACAACTGATTTTTATATCACAATTGGTTCCATCGCAAGGTCACAGTACTTGACCTAACTATCCCTAAAGCGGGGTAAGATGTCACAAAATTTCTTTTAGTACAAAACAGTAAATTTTTTCTAACTAGTAATTTCTATTCACATGAATTTTACAAAGGAGCTTTCCAGATATATATTTTATAAAGCTAGGTAATAATTGCTTGTTCTACAAAAGCCCCAAAAAAAAAAAAGTCAAACATGAAATATGTGATAATAAGCCCCGGTCTCCTATAAGTATGTTATTACATTAAAACTAATGAGTTTTTAAAATTATTCTGGCACAAACAAGTATGTATTATGAATTCCGGGAGCATGTTTTGAGATCGAAGCACCGTAGCCTTTTTCATGTGTGGGGTCTTATAATTATTTCCCCCACCAACCTGCATAGTTCATTCCATGATTTGCTGCGAAGTCAAAAAAGCATCGCTTATTGTTTCGATATTTGGCGCATTGAATGAAGTATAAACAGCTTAAATAAGTTGGTCTATGTTGGTAGGCGCAACTTGATATTGCAATTCTTAAGCATTAATGCTCCATGAAAAATAATGGAAATAAAGTGATATAGATAGTATCAAAATTCTATTTTATAGGAGTAGAAGGTAATGTGTTCAAAACCACTCTTCCCGCTTCTATCTCTTTAAACCGATATAAATTTATAAATGGGACAATCATTTCGATATGGAGGGAAAGGGAGTAAAATAAATGTTTGCAATTTACGTTACGCAGACAAAGAAATCAAGCAATACAAAAAAAAAAAATTCAGAAAATAACGAATATTTCGGAATCAGTCAAAATTCGCTTGTTCTTCTATTGTTTAGATAACCCTAAATACATATTCATTTGCATAAATTATGCACTCTAACTCTTAAAATTCGAATTGCTAAATTTAGAGGGCAACTATAGTCAAAACTAAGTGGCGCAATTATCAGTTTAATTGCAAACATTCTTAAAACATATAGAATGAGCAATTTGTTAAAATTTTAGTATGATAACTTTTGTTTGTATAGGTATTTAAAATATACGATCGTTATACATATGTAACACGTTTAAATCTTTTTTTCTAAAATAAAGCGTATTTAGGTTAAGTATTTTTGCTTTTTCATGGGATTGATTTAAAGTACAACATATATAATACATATATTAGTACCTTACTCTACTACCTGAGCAAAGATGAAGTCCCATTTTATGGTAGATATTAAAAACTTCAAGAAATGTAAAATTAAAATCTTTATAAATTGATAAGCTCTACTTAACTTCATAAAAATCTGTAATTCAAAACTACTTTATAAATATGAAGTGCTTTTCAAGTTGGATTCCTTCTCCCTATCAATTTCAGTGATGGCCTTCAGTAAGGTAAAATTTTCAGAGATGATGTGCTAACCTGCTCGATGATGAAAAGTATCTTTTTTCCCATACATTCCACAATCTTAACAATCTAAGGAAGCTTGTCACATTTTGGAAACCTGAGCATAGGCTCATTCACAGGCGTCAAACATTATGAACCATAAAATTTATCAGATCTCCAGAGTTGCGCCAGCAAAAGCGTTAAATCAGTGGAACCTCAGCCATCACAAGGCCGTTAATTAAAAACGCTGGCAACAGCGTGCAGCATTTAGGAGCAGATTTAAACTGAAAAACAGAGGAGTTGACGGTATCGCCGGTTATCAAATTTTATATTTAACGCTACGCGTCTGCGATGCAATAACTCGATAATTAACGCAATCGAAAAAGAGTGACCACTAAAAGGAAATTTATTCAGAGATAGCATCAATAAAAGTCCCTAAATTGGGGAAAAATCCCGGGCGCCATAAATACTGAGGCCCAGATTGAGCTATTAAAGCGGTCATCCTCCTCCATTATGACGTGACAGGGCTCCAAACATGTCCAGCCCCACTGGAGCGTAAGAAGACATCTTGCATGCTTAATAGCTTCCTCGGTACGGCGATCATCATTAAAATAGTCGCCGCACCACCCGAAATTGTTGGTGGACATCGCCGGATCCGGGGTCCGGGTAAAAAGCGGACTCCGGTGCCCCGGAGGACTTGGCACACGGCATTTACAGCGCTATCAAAATATTTAGTGTCAGCTTCTTGCTGCGCTGGCCGGAGCCGCGTTTCATTAGCACTAAAGCAGCAATTATGCCTGACAAAACGCCGCGGTCCGGAGGTGCACGAACTGCGACGGGAGAAACATAAGTGCGCCAGTCGAAGGCAGCATTGATTTATGCTAAGAGAACCTGACGACTGCGGCAGGTGCCGACTCCTGAGTTTTGCATAAGGGGCGGCGGCTGAGCGGCTAATGGTCATCCGGAAATTGCACGGATTGCACGGTCCATTCCGAACCGAATGCACCCGGGACAATTGAGTTAATTTTGGCAATAAGTTAATTTCGGCGCCCTAATTGTACCTGTTGCTCAGGTGCGATCGCGTGACGCGACGATCCCCCTGTGCCATTGTCACTGAAATTGCTGCGGGAGCCTCCGGAGATCGCCGGTGATAAAAAGCGGAATCGTCCCGGCCAACACTCGCCACTGGCAAGTAAGCAGCACCTGAAATTATGTTTTAGCAAAAGCAGTGATTGCTTGACAAAATGATTGATGACTCCGTATTTAATATCGCGCCCCCGGTGGCTTTCCTCTCGCGAAAACTTGACACCATCGCGGCCCTGCATGCTACCAGCATTTGTGCCGGAGCCGCCTTCGTGCCGCAGCAAAGTCGTTTGCGGCAGAAATGCGATTTTGATTGATTTCGCCGTCGTGGTTTTCTTTCAGACGCTCGCGATGAATCTGCTAGCCGGTGGCGTCGAAGAAATCTTAGCGGCTACCTAGTCTAAGAAAGATATGGTAATTAAGACCGGCATCTGCGTATGCGTCTAATGGACAAATATTTACCGTCTCTCCGAGTCCTTGGCTCAGAAAATGAAGTACAAAAATTCCATTTTTATCGGTTGAAAGCGCAGGAACCAAGACTGCCCACCGAATTTATACGACCAACAAAACAAAATTGGTTAAAATTCCCCTGGCTCAGAATTGGATTTGAATTTCGACATGCGGTTTGCAGCGTGGTACTCTGGAAGGAACATAGAATTTTAAAGCTAATAAAAAAAAAAGGAGTTTTTGAATGTTTTAACTCAGGTATTTCCCCTCTTCAATTTACGGATTCACTACAATTCAAACGACACCTTGCTACCTAGCCCATTAATTAACCTAAGACAAAGCTTCGGTAAAACGAAAAATTCTTGTTCCTTCCTCAAGAGAGCAGAATTAGATATTATTTTTGCGGATGGAGCTTGTTTCTTTTGCAATAAGCAAGCTATAAAAAAATAGGTGACCGTGTTTCATACTTACTTACTTGAGGAAGGAATAAGAGCTTTTCGTTTTATCGATTTAACTAATTTCCCCAAAGTGTAACTTGTTACATATTTAAAATTCAATATGGCGGGTGAGATTTTGAAGAAAAACAAATATTTTGTCTTTAAATGAGTAATTTTATTGATAACTACATACATAAACGTATACACGGAGGTAAAACTATGAGTTATGGCCAATTTTTAAAATCATTACTGTTATCTGAAAAACGAACGAAAATGAACAATTTACTGCAAAAGCCTATTTGTTTTTATAAACAAAAGAATTTGTTTTCCAAAAGTGAGTAATGCTCTCGTAAACTACATATATTGAAGTAAAGTTATGATCTTTTAAACAATTTTAGAATCATTACAAATGCATTGTCAAGCGTTTGGAAAAAATGGTCTAAGATAGTCGGGCGCTAGTGTAAAAATGAATGAACACATATGTGCATGACAACTTACAAAACAATATAGTTTTCAAATATAGGTATCCTATACCCAGAATACCTTTTGAAGGTTAAGGGGAAAATATCTTTAAATTTTCAAAAGGCTCACGAATATGATAGAAAACTTTTAAAGTGTAATTCTTTGTATTTTGCAGGGTATGTGAATGTGCGTGGAGCTAAAATTTCTTAAAATTTTGTAATATTTTTGTATTATAATTTAAATTTGTAATCTTTCCATAAGTAATAATAACGTAAAAATTATTTAACATATTTAACAGCTGTTGCTAAAATTTTGCAAACATCTTAAAAACAATATTACAACGTAAAAACTTTAAAAATAATTGAAGAAAAGTATTGTTTTATTAACAATAGAATTACTATTACTACTACACATATATTTCAAAGATGATACATGTATATACATTATATATATACAATAAGAGACTTATGGTTAAAGCTGGAACTGAGTGCATTCATCTATGATGGTATTTGTAGTCTAGCAGAAATTATTTTCGGTTGTTAATATTGAAACATTTTATTAACAAATAGCAGAAATTTTTTGTATACGATTCAAATACTAGAAGATGTATTATAATTTCCGATGAATCAAGAAAATTGGTAAAATTTCAATTAACCATTAATAGTTTTTCGTGAAAATTATTGATTTAGGGTGAAAATTGAGCTCCAGTAGTACATTGCTCGGCTGTGGAGGTACGAGGAAAGAAATTAAAAATAATTGCAATATAAAATATAAATATGCATGAAGTTTTGTTATTGACACAATCCTTTTTTAGTACTGGACGTTAAAAAGTTAGCAGGCTCATTAAAAAAATTGGTCAATGTTAAACACCGCTCGAAGGTCTCAGAGCTCATAGCGAACTCATCGAAAAAGACTCTGTCCGCAGGACGAGATGGGCCTTCTCCGCGCCACGAGTGTGACATAAATATCGAGCTGCTATCGCCTAATTAAAGCCGCGTTTAGAATTTCTGCGGAAATATATTAAAATTTTAATACGGCAGGGGCCGAAATAAATTCTGCGCCCGCTGCTCGGGCCATGCACGGAGTATGTTAATGAAAGCTAATAGGAGAAAAAATATGAATTTGGAAGGTGTGATGACCCGAAAATTAAGTCCACCAGAGGTAGCGCGCGTAAATTAAGAAAAATCGAATGCCTGGAAAGAATTGCAAGAATCCCGAAAATCGTTGAGAAAATGAGCTGCTTTACATTAATTTATTTATTTTTCTTTTTAATGATCGCTGCCTCTAACTAATAGCGTTTACCGCTGTTATGGTCCATCGTTAACCACCTCTCGCGCTCAGCCGGGTTATTTCGGTGACATAGTGGTCACGCCGGTGTTAATTGGCGTGCTTTTATAATTCATAGGGAAAATGTGCGGCGGGAGGAAGTCGGCCCGCAATAAATTCCCCAGTGAAAGCATGAAATTCGAATCGGAACGTGTGAATCCTACCTAGTTAACATGAATTGATTGTTATTTTTTCCGTTGGTGATGGCATCGTATGGTAATCGGGCCGAGGCTAGCGATATTAACACCTCCCACCTCCTGGGCATTCTGGATGGAATAGAACGGATAGCTAAATTATCATATCCCTTTCAGAACGCCGCGCCATAGTGTTATGCTAATGCGGCTAGTTCCTGAGATCCATAAGGCTAACGACACATGCTCCAAATGGATCTGCTCCGCCCTGAACAGCCCGGCCGGCCAGAAGCACCCGGCCGAGACCGAGACAAACCATCCGTCTTTAAGACGCTGGAGCACCGCGTGTTCGCGCACAATGGAACAACGTCGCACTTAGCCCGAAAAACCTCTAAGAGGCCTTTCAATCCTAAGTTATGCGTTCACCACGTCATAATTGTCCACCTACACGGCAGCCCAACATGCCCCCGGTCGGTGCATTTGAAGCGAAAGGAAGCCGGCCGAGAACTTGTTTCGAGAGTTGCATAAATTCCCAATTGAAGCCCGGCTTTAAGTAGCGGCCGCTCCGGGCAACAGAAATGGAATTCGCGCATTTATTGAAATCAATTTGACTAGCGGCGGCGGATTGCCCGCGGCCGCCGCTGGACCGCTGTACTTAGCGAGGAGCTGCCTCTTAACTTTATGGCGATGAACTCGATTATTGGACAAGCGCCCCTCGCCGGTCACTTTGGGGCCCGGTAGCCGCGAACAAGTGCGGTTTGTAAAAAGGCGAATTTATTCGATAAGCTCCGCAGCCTCCTAAGGACTCGAATGGCGGTTTGATGCGACTCTGACGGCGATCGGTGAGAAAACCGACGGCGGCGGCGTAGGTCTTGTGATTTTATGGAGCCGCCGCATCTATTCCGCGTTTAAGTCCCCAGCTATCTGCATAAGTGCCTGATTGAATACTTTGTATGCTCGGAGCCCTCTGGTATTTTATTTTTTTCTACTGAACGATTCTTTATTTGATTATCATACAAATGCTCTATTTTAGTCATGAAAAGACTTAATGAGTATTTGCATTGATATACTTTTTCCGTAAGTAAATTTATGTTAGAAATGTAAAGTCTAAGAATCAGAAATATAATAGTTCTTAAAAACGGTGTTTTGATATTGGATTGAGGTATACAGTGTACCTAGTTAATTCTCTCGATGGACATATATGTTAACTTTTTGTTTTCAAATTTTATTAACGTTCAGAGGTATTTGCCCTGAAACAATATTTCCTGATATTTTATTAGCATATGAAAAAACTAAACTCTCGATCTTTCGCGTCTGAGCTGATGATTTAATTTTGTTTCTCCAATGCAGAGACCAACCAACCCCGAACCACCCAAAATCACGCCATCCCGTTTCATTTTTGCGTCATCTTCTCTCTAGCTTGTGTTTTGGTCAATATGGCTAACTTTCTTCATGTGTGCGTTTTAACCAAGAGGAATAGTCACCCATTCAGCAACTATTTTGTACTAGAATAGTGACAGCGCCAGTGCGTTGTTAGTAGCCATTTTTTCGGAAAATAAACAAAATCAATATATAAAATACATAAAAAACACAACTTAAAAAAAATGCTCTAGTGTCCAAAACTTAACTCTAAATCAATTCTCTAAGGGCCGTATGCATGAAACCGTCTTAGCCTTTGGAGAGTCCTAACTATATATGTACATCAAACCAACTTAGGACTGTCATGATGATCTTATGACTGGTCAGAGGTTGTCTTAAGTTCGAAAAAAAGCTTTTGCTCAAATGTTAAATGTCAGCGATATTTCAGGTGAATATTGGACTTAAAGCTGGCGTAAAGTTTATTCTCTTCGGCTAACGACTTTTTAAAACTATTTAACAATCTTTCTCGGTAAACGAAGCGTATTTTTTGAGGTATTCGAGTGCAAAGTGCCTAAAACTGCGCTTCTTTTTAAATACATAAATATTATAAATACTTAAATATCATTCTACGTATTTAAATAAAAAAATCATTGAAGTAGCTAATTAGTCAAGAAGTGTTCTATTAGTCAGTCATTAGTAGGTACTGGGCTGATTTAAAGGGTTAAAATTAGCTGGTGTACTTAAAGGTTATGCGTTTTTTAGTTGTAAAAATTACAAGTATATACATATAGGTATGAACTATTATTTATTTCAGTACTGATAAAGTAAATTTATAAATGCTTAAATGAAGTATCAACTTAATTTTATTCTTTAATTTTACTAATATGTGCATTACATTTTACAATGTTTTGCTTAAGCATGTTGAGGGCCCCTTTAGCTTGTGGCGGATACGGCAGTAGCTACGCCCCTGGTCCTCATTTCTCAAAACACGCAATACCTAACACTAAAACAATGGTGTAACTATTTGTAAACACCTTCAAGCCCTTCCTGGTTAGTTCATAAAGAACACTGGAATTTTGGTGTTGCTAGAAACATAAATGTCAGCACGAAAATGGGTAGTTTTTGTAATTTGTAGTTAAAATATTTTGAGAACAAATCATGTGGAAGTATGTATTAACCCTCAGTGGTCATTCGGGGTTACGCTCACCCTCCGATGGTAAAGAGAGATTACAAGATCCAAGTGGTCTCGTGATGGGGGTTGGGTTGGGTTTTTGTTCATATCGTGAATAGTCAGTTTAAGGTCAGACTGTTTATAAGTATTCGGACCCTCATACCGTGTGACTCAAGTGGACGTTTTTAGTATATTTATTATAATGTTTTCCTTCTTAAATCGGGATATTTGTTTATATTTAGAATGTGTATCGAGTCTAAGAGTTATTGTAATGTTGTTGTTTTTTTTCTTAGGAATTTTCTTATATTCGTATTCTGTTAACGTCATTTTGTTTGAGAACGTTGTTTTTATTTGAGAACGTCACTTGTTTTTACATAGCGTAAGTTTTTATATATTTTTATTTTAAAATAAATAAATGGTTTTTAACTGATTTATTTCTTTACTATCTATAATAAAAAATATATACATACATATATATGTTTGTTTGAAGCAATTTTTATTAGAAGATGCACACCTTTTTGTTCTATGTAGCGAGTGCTGCTCAGGTTTCGAAAAATTTCATTCGCGAATGTAAAATAATAAATTCTAGCCAAACATAATTTTGACGGTGAAAATAACACAAAAACGTTTCCCGCTCATTTAGTGCACTATCGACGATATTAACGAAACAAAGTTCTATTAGATTAAGTAGTGAAACTATTAATAACGTATTATTAGTCAAATTTAATCATCATTTGTTAGATTTAATAAATTTCGAAGACGATATAATTTAAAATAAGAATATAATAACATTTTTTTTCATCAATAGAACATTTGCCATCACATTACTTACATATTTTAAAAATGTGGAAAATAGGCTGAGTGAAAACATAAATTAGATTTAATCGGCCTGCCACTAAAAGAATGAAAAAGAATATTATTTTTCATCTCTTTATCATTCGCGAATGTAAAAGATGTGATTATTAGATTATGATTTGAAGAATCAAATTCGAATATTCTTCGTACCCTGGTGGTGCTTTTTAACACCCTCATTATTTAAGAAAACGATGAAACATTGTATTAATTGATCGAAGAGGAAATAGGCACCAAGTTTTGCCATTTTCCATCCACGTCAACATATATTAAGAAGATTATGTGCATCTAACTACAAGACTGACTATCTGTTTAAGCATCGCCGCTTCTTCTAATCAAGCTCTGCTAGCTGTTAATTGTCGCCGGTAATTATTTCCACGTCGTTGTGGCGAGCATAATTCACGCAGGAATCGACAGTAACTGTCGAGCAATTGGGATCCCGCCCATTAACCTGTCCCATATCCAGCGAAATTAGATCATTAATCACGCACCCCACGGCGAGTCGAGGCGAACTTGAGTGGCTGGCGAAGATGCAGCGCTTGCGTCATCCCGCCGCGAGGAGTCAAATTATGACGTCCGCCGGGTCTAATGATCCTCGCCAGCTATTTATCTAATAAGCCACGTACGCGCTTAATTACGCAACATGTCATAATTCCTGTCGCTCGGAGTCCGCTCGTCGCGGCTCCCACAATGCGCGTAACTCTTAATTGGGTGCTCCGAGTGTTCGGCGATATTTATGCGGGATACAGCGGGATTTGTCCGCGGATTTGTTTATCTCCTGTCCTGTCGACTGCTCCGCAGCCATTCTATCCGCGGCCGTGTCGACTATTTGCACTGACCTGCCGGTGCGGGCCGCCATCCGCCATCCGCCGAACGCATCTACCGACGGCTGTTCTTGGGCATATTAAGAATTGACTTGTCTTGCGTCCGCGGCCGATCCGCGCCGCCGCGGCGGCGGCGCCCCGTCCTTGCCCGCCACCACCACGTCAGTCTAATGGAGGAGGATTTATGGG